>BNCP01000022.1:1200000-1800000 GCA_019650235.1 Volvox reticuliferus
CTTAATATGCTCAAGTGGTTAAATACCAAATAATACCTTCCAAGCTCCGTTTTCGGTTGGTCGTTTCCGTTTCAGTCGTTGCCGACCTGACATGACCCGTGGGACTCCACAGGGCTCCGGGAGCTGGTTGCTGAAGCTGCGAATCCTATGTTTGCAGCGGTTCGGGGGAGCAGTACGGAGGTTGTGGATGTACTGCTAGCGCACGGCGCCCGGATCGACCCACGGGACGCAAAGTGAGTGGGGATAGACAAGGGGAGAGAAAAGCTTCGTGGGAGACGAAGCGATGATTCGCCCCAAAGAAGCTGCTGCACGATGGGGTGCCGCCACGAAACCATCTATACGTCCTGCTGAACAATTCTTTCCGAAAGAGTCCTGATTTATAAACGGGTTCTCGATCTTCGATTCATCGATTAGGTGGTGCCTGCCGTACACATGCGGGTGTCGTTGAGGAGGAGAGGACATGAGCCCTGAATTGTGCTCTCGGGATATGGATTAAGGAAAAGTTGGGTACGGCATGAAGTACGGCGCTTCATATTTAGGATTAATTTAGTGAACGAATAGGTTGTTATGGGGGTACCGGGGTTTGGCGGGCCAAGTTGGCTTGAGGCGGCTCCAGTACGCCCGAGGCAATTTATTGTGTCGTACAAGGAGCTTCCGGCTTTATTTTTCCTGGTTTATGCGCGCGATGTTTACATTATTGCATTTTTTGCATTATTCTATCCGTACATTAGGGGTCGTACCCCATTAGGGTTGGCGGCTGAGGTCGGAGACACGGCGATGTGCCGTCATCTGGTGGCGTCAGGCGCCAGCCTTCTCGCAGTGGACAACCATGGGCGAGTGCCGAGGCGGTTGGCGTACCAGGCAAATCAACGGGAAACGGCTCAGGTACGTTAGGGCGATACGGCATCACAATTCATAACGGTTTTCTTGGAGAATCGTATCGCTGTACATGCCGCAGGTTAGCCGTGCTCTGCACCGTGTCCTGGGCATTCCAGTGCCGTCCTTTTGGAGCCTTTTAACATTACTTCATGTTGCTGCCCTTAATGCTCGTTGCTCAAGCTAAGCCCGTTCCGGTTTTGCCGCCCGCATCCTGGACGCCTTCAGGCGCTGGCGGGTATGGCGCGGATTCGTTTTTTGGTTGCAGATGACGTCATCGACGGGCAGATGTACGAGGAGCTTGACAACGAGGCATTGTTCCGGGAGGGGGCCGCTGTCGTGTGATGATTATTCACGACCCCCCAAAGATATATATTTTCTATTTTTATCATTCTACTGCAATGTGTTAAAATATTTGTTTAATTTTTGTTTGAATCGGCAGTGCGTTCTTCCAACCCTCGCATAATGGCGAGATTGGCGTTTTCCCGATGATTTTTTAAGGCCGGAGAAATGATGCCGCGCGTCTATCTTACCAATATATAATCTCCATAATAAAAATAATAGTCCTATTAATTATGAGGGGGTATTTGCATTTGTGCCATGATTGATCCTCCACGAGCCAGATTTGGCCGCATTGACGAGCTCATGTCGTTCCTATCCGGCTGGAAGCAGTACTGCTCCTCTCGTGGGCATGAACCACTTAGACATTCTTATTCTTCATTGCCTTTCATTACCGCGTTGTATCTATGTGAGAATATTATCTAAGAGTAAAACATATTCCTAGAACCTAGTAACCTAGTAACTAATCCATGTGTTGAACTAATCCATCCAATCCGGATTTCCATTTCCAGTAAACAGCTCGCCGGGGCTCCCTTTCCCCCGCCGGTGTCCAACACGTATAAGTTTAAATCATAAGGCCCATAAAAGTTCTTCGGGGGCTATCCAGTCGTTCCCCACAGGCCGTCACAGGCTGCCCTGCTGGTCCGCTGGCACTCACCTTCGTCCAGGAACGGGACCTTGGGACCTGTTCGTAATGCGACTTGCAAGCCTAGGAACAGCCGACCGGAATTGATCTCCTGAAGCAATCGCAACGCAATGTGCACCTCTGCTGCGTTACACCGCGGCACACGACTATCCATCCACACATGTGGCGTGCATACATAAGATACATACACATACACACCCAGCGTGAGCGCTGTTGCAATTACTTCCTAGACGTATGCGAGTCCTCCCCCCGGGTCACTATGAGGTGTCCCAAAACCCGAGCGGGACTGTATGTCCTGCACGTGTCAGCAGGGGGAAGCAGCGTCATAGGTGAATAGGTGCATAGCAGCATGTGGGCAGCAGCATGTGGGCAAACGTTTAGAAGCCAGCGGTTACCAACCATAACGCAATTCAAGTAAGGGCATCGGGCAAGTCAGGGCCGCCTCAGCATCGCAGCACATACTCCAAGATATTTATGGTAGTAAGAGGGGCCGTACAATCATCCAAGTCACAGGTATTTAATTTTGTGTTACATGTACGGTACGCGTATCATACTAATGCTGTCGTACGTGGTCGTACTTGTACTACACGTACCGGACGATTACAACGACGGCGCATCCTCAAGCCTCCGTCTCGCCGGGTGGGTGGGTGGTCACCCTCTACATTCCGCGCCCAGCCAAGTCACCCCACGGGATCACCCATCGGAGGGGCAGACGTACACGAACAGGCGGACAGACACGGCAAGACGAACTACAAAAACACATAGGTGTGGACCCTTTCTTAATTTCCATGCTTCTCTGCAGTAGTGTAGTGCACTTTATTTTGCCATCGTGACACGCAGTCCCGGCGTGCTGGTGCTCAACTCCTGACACGGCACTCAGTATTGCCAGGACTGTAAGGTCGACAATCACGAGGCCAACTCGATGACCAATAACAGACGACATCACTGCAGCCTCTGCGCTTCCAGTCGCTCACATAGAGCCTCCATCAAGGCCCCGCTTAACGCACCCCATGACTCCACCAGCTCCATTATTGCCGCTGCCAATCCCCCATCCTCTACATCCGCACGGTGACCAGGTTCCTCTCCTCCTCCCGCCGCCACCACCACCGCTGATGCTGGCCCTACTGCTGCTGGTGGCTCCGATACAACGGCGGTAGACGATGATACCTCGCCCTGCCCTGTACCAGCCTCTTCCCCAGCCACCTTAACATCTGACAACGGAGCCCGTACCTCCTCTCCAACCGCCACCAAGTCATCGTCCCGCAGTACCAGCTGGGAGACTGCGCAATCAAGGGGTTCCTTAAGGCCTAACAGAAGCGACAGCGACCCAGGGGTCAGTTGTGTCGGTGGCCTCTGCGGCGCCGGTTGAGGCGGTGGTGATACTGCCGATTCTTCGTTGCTATCAGCCCCTTCACCGCTGCCACTGCCATTCCCGGCTGCACCGAATGGGTTGCCGCCATCAGCAGGCCCGACGTCACGTCCTCCTCCGTTGCTCTGGTCCTGGAGCTGATGCGTCTGGATGGCGACCACCCGGTGCTCCGAACCCATGGTCAGTGCCTCCCCGGGGCACCTGGTGCTGGTTCCGGAGCCTGCTGGCAAGGGTGGTGTCCAGCCCAGACACAGCCAGGACCAGGCGGCCCACGGCTGGGTGGTGATCAGGTGCTTGGCCATGACACCGCCGTCGTCAAGTACGGCAGCCAAATGCAGTAAGGACATGCCAGCAGGGCCTGTGAAGGGGCGATGGGGCAGGGTCAGCACTGAGCCGGGTGGTCACGACCCTGAAGGGTGAACGAAGCCACCCGGGTGTCTAATAATCCCCTTCCACCCATCTGTATATTCCATTAGAGCCAGTTCGGAGCCTTATCGCTACCTGCGACAAAAAGGAGACTCTTTGAGTTAATTGGAGGAGGGCAGAACGGCGTCAGGGTTCCTTCCAAAAGGTTTTCAAACCTTCAGGCTTGCAGGTCCTTTATGGCTTTTAACGGCTCTGATTATAAACTTAGGGTTTTTCTTTTTCGGCGCACCTTGAGGCAGGTCGAACCTCAGCGGTGATTCCAGAACCCGCAGCGAGAAGCTCGATAAGCAGTCCACAGTTGCCGTACTGCATGACAGAACTGCCAGTGGCAGTAGCTCCTGGGGGTCCAACCCCGCAGCGGCGAGCCGCTGCTGTAGCGGCGCCGTGGCAGTAGCGGTGGCCGCGGTAGTACGGCTACCAGCAGATGCTGCCCCTGCTGCTGCTGCCGCCGATGATGGCGGTTGCGGTTGCGGCGCACAGGTTGCCAGCAGGGCAGCCGCATCCAGCAGCAAACTCGTCAGTTGCGGACAGCCCCTGTATTATACAGTACCGTATGATGCGTTGGGCGAGCTGTTGAGCAGTTGGGGCGGTTAAAACGTTTGTACAATTGTACGGAGATGACGCAGCATGTAGGGAGGATTTAGCACACAGATGTGTGGACACGGGCAGCTGACGGCTGTACGGGACACGTACAGGAACGACTAAGCGACTGACGCTGAGCTTTATGGCGACCTCCGAATGGAATCGCAACCGCAACGTGCGGTAATGGTCGCCAGTACCAAGTATGGATGCATGTAAGTATGGCATGGATGCAGCCTGTGTAGAGAGGGAGCAAAGCAACATAGACGTGGTCACTCACCTGGCCACGGTGAATAGAAGCAGTTGAGCGGCTTTGGCAAGCGCCTGACGCACAACGGTGGTCGACGGTGGCGGTGGCGGGGCGGCGGCGGTGGCGCCGAGGGTGATCTCGACGCGCATGGCGGCCCTCCCCGCCGCCGCCGCCATCTCCGCCGCCGCCGCTGCCTCACCACGCCTTGGAACGGCTACCTCGGTAATCCTGCTCCCCGCCACCGCCGCCGTCCCCGCTGCTGTTTGCGATACAGTTGCACCGATTACTGTTGCTGCGGACCCTGCTACTGCGAACGAGGGCGACATCCCTGCAGGTGCTCCTGCTGTTGCTGCTGCCCGCGGCATGGCGGCCTCTGCTCCAGCCGCACACGATTTCGACGACGGCGCCAATAGCACAGGGAACACAGGAAGCGAACGGGCCGGGAGTGCAGGAATACTGAGAAGACCAGAAAAGCGCACTCATAGCGGTCAGCAGCCGGAGGGCGGTCTACGGCCTCAGTTGTAGCCTTTGCTGAGCAACACGTCATGGCATCAGGAGCACCACGAAGTCATCGCTCCCATTCATGCAGGGCATACATATATGTGTGTGTATGTATGTATGTATGTATGTATGTATGTATGTATGTATGTATGTATGTATGTATGTATGTATGTATGTATGTATGTATGTATGTATGTATGTATGTATGTATGTATGTATGTATGTATGTATGTATGTATGTATGTATGTATGTATGTATGTATGTATGTATGTATGTATGTATGTATGTATGTATGTATGTATGTATGTATGTGAGTAACATCCTCCATCTCCGAAACATAAGCCCCACCGGTCCCATCCTTTACCGGTCTGCAGTGCTGCATGACTCGACAGACGGGAGGACAGACGGGAGGATCCCACGGCAGTGGACGCCAGCGACTCAGATGCGTCTGTGTAGGACCACGCGCACGCCTGGCTGGTGGCGGTGGCGGTGGTGGTGGTGCCGCCACCGATGGATGACGGCGAGTCCGGCGACGCGGAGCCGCCACCGGCAGGGCTGGCGGCTCCGCCGGCCGCGAGGTCAGGTCGGTTGGCTGTGGGTGACGCCGAGTCTGCCGAGGCCGCCGCCGCTAACGCCGCGGCTGCCGCGGCTGCGGCCTTGGCTGCCGCGAAGGCCTCCAGCACTTGACCCAGATCAATAATAAGCCTGCGGAACGAAGAACTCAATGGATCTCGGATCCCTTTGAGAACCTTTCAGCAACGCGAGTGGCCGCATCTGTTTTTTCAAGTTTCAGACCGACCCGCCCGATGTCCCAGCTCGGGAGAGACCCCCACCTTCTATCCAGAGATTGCTGCGCCTCCTCCTGGTGCCCTGAAGGGGCCTGCGGGTTGTCGACGCCGACTTCGCCGCCGCCGGTGTGCGACAGCAGGTTCCGCAGCTCCGCCGCAGCGGCGTCGCAAGCCGGCGGCAAGATAAGGACCGGCCACCAGCCGCCAAGCAAGTGACCAACGCCAACCTCCACTACCATGATGCCCATTGTTCCGTCCGGCACACGCACCAGCACCCGCCGACTGCGCCCGCAGCCGTCGCTACCCGTACCGCCATAGCCGCTGCCGTCGGTGACGGCGCCGGTTGTAATTTCGGCGGCTGCAGTGCCGCCGCCGATCCTCAATTCGGCCTCGCGCTTAGGGTCGGCGTCCGTGGCCTCCAGAAGAGCGGCGGTGAGGTCATGGCCACGTGCTCGCGCAAACGCTTTGAAACGGGGCTGGCACAGGTTTCTGCCGTACAACTCCAAAGTGGCTTCGGAGCCTGCGGTGTCGACGGGACCGTGTCATAACGTATCAGGCACGGCCTCAGGGTTCAGGAGTCAGGGGACACGTCAGGCGGCACGATATGCCGGCTAATCCAACCAGGTCCCGAACATTCCAAAACTTGGCGGCATCACAATGTCTGAAACGCCAGGCGAATGTACGGTAAGGTTCCAGCGACCCGTGGCACAAACTGACCCATGGGTCATCATCAACCAAAATGCCACCGATGCGGGGCCGGCCAGTGCGCGGTGCGGTGGCGACCAGGTCGGTCCTTAGATATGGCCGGATTGGTTGTCCGCCCCGTCCTCTGCTCTTGGAACGCGAAAAGGAAGGTCCCTTCCCTTTCCGGACTGCTATAAGAGGGTGAGAGAAGCGACTCGAGATGATCCTAACCCCCACCCTCCCGGCTCCCCTAAAACCCTAAAACCCTAAGCCCTCACCCTAACACCTCGGACTGTACGGTCGCAGGGGGCCAAACCGCCACGAAGCACTCACCCGCGCAGACCGCCCCAGCACTGCACCTCTCCAGCAGAGGCATCTTGGCGCCCAACAGCCCGCCATCCTCCGCCGCCTGCTCCCAGCTGGTGACCCGTGGGTCTTCCCCCACATGGATCTGGAGGACCTTGTCCCCCACCTGCGGAGAAATCGGGCGCCAGCGCACGGGAGGAGGTTCATCGCACTGAGGCTCTGAGAGGAAAAGAGAAAAGACGACGAACACAAGGAGAGAGCCCTTCATCGGGAAGCGGAGTCCTGCGATGGGCAAAGACACCCACTGAGCTCTACTGGCTACTCCCTAAACTGGCTTCCTCCGCATTGCCTCACACGGCCCCCAAACGCAGCAGCGGAATGTCACGTGCACATCTCCAAGCCCGCACCGCCACGTCTCACCTGTACGAACGTGTCCCGCAGTCTCTGTCCCATGAACCTGAACACGTCCGCAGCCGCTTGCTCCGGATCGTCGTCGGGGACGAGCAGCGCGGAGAGCGGACCCGAGGAGGCAGCCGAAGAGGAGCGTTGAACGTCGACCACCAACTGTAGGCAGCCTGTGTGTTTGTGTGTGTTCGTGTTTTTAGGGGGGCCCCCCGTTGTGTAAGTATGGATTGGGAAGAGAAAAGGCGGAGGAGTTGGATCACGCAGCGATCCGAAACCAACTGGATTAAAGAACTAGCAATCCATTTCCCCCCCTGGATCCTAAAGCATCCACAACCGTAATTGTAACTGAAACGCACCTTGCCGCAGGGTAGCCTGCATCACTTCCGCACGTGCAGTTTGCAGCCACCTGCCCATCCCGTTCCGCAGATTGGGGGGCAGCTCTCCAGGCTGCATGTTCATAGCCTTGATCGAAATGCGATCCATCTCAAAGACGGGGGCCGCGGTGGCGGCTGCGGCTGCGGCAGTAGGCGGCCCCGCCAGGGGCCATGCTGATCCTGCGGCAGCTCCACCACCGCTGCCACCGAATGCGCTGTACGTGTATGGCACAGAGGCAATTGCCTGACGATGCACCGCCACGCCTTGCTGTAGGGCAAAGGCGACGGCAGCATTGCGCTGCTGCTCCTCCAGCTGTTGTCGCTCGTATTCCTGCTGTTGTTGCCGCTGTTGCTCCTGTAGTAGCTCTTGTTGGTTGGAGAGGGGGTCTGAACAGGGCCCCGCGTCCTCAACCATCTCCTGCAGCAGCAGGTCCAGCATCCCGTCGTCATCCTCGTCGTAGTCGCCCTCGGCTACTGCCGGTCCAGTTGCATGCTGCTGTGGACCTGCCACTGCGGATGGCGGCAACGGCGAATTGTAAACCCCCCATGTGCCGCCGCCACCCTCGTTGCCCCCCGCCGGCTCTGAGCCATGAACCACTACTGCATCATAGCCGCTGCCTATTGGGGCGGGTACAAAGCCGGCAGCCCCGCCGCCGCCGCCAACTCTAAGCTGTGGTTGTGTTGCGATGTACGGAGCGCCCGATTGATATCCATGTGAGTGACCGGCAGCTGGCGTTACGTACGGCGGTACGTCATGTGATGGCTCGTAAACGCCGTAAGCCGATGGATGCAACATGCTTGGGTGATGCGTGTAATTGTACGACACGTTCACGGTGTACGGCGGATGCCGTATAAAGACCGACTTGGCACTCATAGCCCTCGTGTACACACCGTTGGCCGCTGGTTGACTGACAGGGGCCGCGAGGACAACGGGCGGCCGGGAAGAATACGACGGATGTAGCATCTGGTTCGGCGGCTGCGAGGCCTGCTGCTGGAAGCCTGAGCTGCTGTGGTGCAAAGGCGGCTGTCGCTTTGGCATGGGCTGCAGCAGGGGGTAGGGCAGGGGGGGATGAGCGCCGTTCATCTGGAGGGGCTGTTGCTGCGGCACGTGGAGATGCGTTTGCGCTTCCATCCGCGGGTAGGTCAGCTGAAGTTGTGGGCTGGGCAAGGGAAGCTGTGCCGCGGTGGCAACAGCCGTGTGAGTCGGGTAGGTGCGCACCGACATGCCGTTATCCTGAATAGGCTCTTGTGCATGGGCATGCGGCAAAGGCAAGGGCAAGGGCAAGGGCAAGGGGCCGGCGGAATGGAGTTCCGGAGCCCTTGATGCCGACGTGTTTCCGCCTTGTGGTGGGTGTGATAGATATTGCTGCTGCTGCTGCTGCGGGTGTTGCGGGAGAGGCAACTCTTTCGAGCGGCGTGGTGGCAGTTCCAGCTGCTGCTGTTGTGATTGTGGCAGCTGTTGTGGCAGCGGCAGCGGCAGCGACCCGTTCACGCGAAGTGAAGGCTGTTGGTGCTGTGGCGGGGGCGGCGGCGGCAGCGACTTGCTAAACCGCGACGCCAGCTCCGCAGCCTTTTGGAAGACCTCCCTGGAGGTTTCAACTACGGCCTTCAACCCACCATCGCCGCCTCTTCCGCCAGACGGGGCTCTCAGCCCGTGAAGACGAGACTTCACTCGCTCACTGAAGATTTCGCTGGTACCCTCCAGGGAGCCCGCTGAAGCAACCGCGTGGTTGGACGACGCAGGCGCCTCTGCCAGCCGCTGTACACGTGCCATCATAGGGCCCAACCCGTCCATGATGCCGTGAACACACGCCGCAATGTCCTCCGTTGGATTAACGGCGGGTTGGCGGCTGGACGCCTGCTGTACGGTATCACGGCCGCAGCCGGCGGTGGCGGCGGCCGCGCCGCTGCCATCGCATACACCAGACGCGCCCTCATTGGAAGTGCTGGCGGGTGAGCTGGGCGCAGCTGCGGCTGTAGCGGCAGCAGTGGCGGCGGCACCGATGGCAGAGTTGTACGACCCAGATGAGCTCGGCACCGCCGGCGGCACTGCCAGTGATGCCATCACCGCCGCCGCTGAAGTTGCCGCTGAGCCATCCAGCTGTCCAGCGCCGCTGCTTGTCCAGCTGCCGCTGTTGCTGCACGCACCGCTACCGCCTCCGCCACGATGCTGAGCCCCCGTCTCATCCGCCGGCGGCGCGGCGCCGTGTGGCGGGCAGGTAAGCTGCTCTGGACAAACCGCCGGCGCCTGGAGTGGCGAGTCAGTGACGCACAACGCAGCCGCGGATACGGCGCCGGAAGCATTGCCTGAGATTGTCGCCGACGGCGCGGATCGCGAGCTTGTCCCGGGCTGTTGCTGCGCCTGTTGCTCCTCTGCGAGGAACCTTACTGGCACCGGGTGGAAAAGCTCCCAGCTCGCTGCGCCCAAGGCCCGGCTGACGTCACCCGGCGGCGGCGGAGCCGTCACTGTAGTGGCTTCACTGTCGCCAGCGTCCCCATGCTTCGGCGCGAGGAGCATCGCCGAAGTCACCCTGTTCCAGAAGACTTCACGACATGATATGGGACCCGCTGTGGGGCCCGCCGCCGCCGCCGCCGCCGCCGCTTTACCCTGGCTTTCGTTTTGGGTTGTCGTCGCACGAGCTGCCGAGCTGGGCGGCAGCTGGGAGCCGGAGGAGGATAGGGAACTCACACGCGCCAGGTCGCTGTGCTCAATGGCGGCGGCCGCCGTCGATGTCGATTTGGGCGGCGGCGCCGGCGGCGACGACCGTCGCGTGCTGTACCACACGATCCCCGGGCCGCCCGTACTAACTACCCGCGTCAGCGGCACGAACGGTTGCACATCGTCGCCGGCGCTGGCGATGTCGATGTCAGTTGACTGGAGGACGTCCGGATAGCCCGGACCGGAGATGAAGCTGGTGACTGCGTTGACAGCGCCGACACCAGCACCTAGGTCTTGGCCTCCAGACGCCCGTCCCACGAGCAGAGAAACCCCCGCCTCAAGGCACATGGGCTCCGAAACCCCCGCCGCTGCTGCCACGGGAGTGAGGTTTGAAGCTGGCACCGGCAGCGTTGGGACGCTGCTCAGCGCAACGCTGATGCCGCCGCCGTATGATGTCACGCTGTCGATACCCGGCGGCGTGCCATCCGACACATCGCTGGGCACCGTCGCAGCCGCCACCGCCACGGGTACTCCTGACGCCTGACGGCCGATGGGAAGCTCTGAAGAAGCACTTTTTTTCATTGGGCCATTCGTAGGCATGGGCGGCGGTGGCGGTGGTGAGCCCCCCACCGCCGCGTCGCCCCATGCTGGTGGGACGTCCTGCCATTGCGGCTTCGGGTCGGGTCGCCGGGGCAGGCTCTTCAGCTGAGCCTTCTCTCGGTGCCGCGCGTTCACCTTCTCCAAACGCTCCGTACAGCTTCTGCGGAGGAATAGCGGCACCGGAACTATCCAACGATCAACTCAGCAGCACACATTAAGACACACCACACCGGAAACCTGCTCGCAACAGCTGAAGAAAGGAAATGAGGAGCTCAGCGTCCACCAATGCTTACCTGCACATCACCGGCGGCGAGGACCCCGGCGAGTGAGACATGTATGACCCAAATGCCGGAGAGAGAGGAGAAACGGTTAGAAACGTGAGGGGGGGACCCCTATGCATGTTGGTGGCACTTTACCTTGTCCTTTCGTCAGCAGCATGTACAAGATGGAGGCGGTGGTGCCCGCGGCGTGCAGTGCAGCAGCGGTGTCCGTCCGTTTCGCGACTCCTCCCGCATCCCTCTTGTGCAGCACTCCCCCCCCCCACTCACCTCTTTTTCCCGGTGAAGTCCTTCAGCGGCTGAAACCGACCACACTACGAGGGAAGAAGGGGACGCGAGGTTGAGAGGGAAAAAGGAAATCCGGGGTAAACAACGGACCCCCTCAAGGGCGCAGGGGCTCCCAGCAAGAGGGAGGGCAGAGCAGCGGAAGGAGGACGGAGGTCCGGGACTTGAAAATGATCGGCTGATCAGCTAGTCAGCGGCTACCTAGCTGGTGCTCTGATCTGTGGGGGCACTCTGGTGCAATGTGGATGATCGGGAAGCAGTCCATTCCGCCGTTATGCTGATGACTGTGGCTAAAGTTGTGGTGCCCCATCTGGGTTGTATGTACCTCATGGTCTACAGGGGAGGGAGGTGAATACCAGCATCACCAGCACCAGCACCAGCAACACCAGCACCAGTGCCACCAGCAACAGTGCCACCAGCAACAGTGCCACCAGCAACAGTGCCACCAGCAACAGTGCCACCTGTCCCTATGGGACTGTGTGTGATATCGTCTGTATTAACACGTCTTTCAATGCACCAATGTACCTGTTGGCAAAAGCGGCTGATGGTGCCGTCCACGACTATGGCCAAAGCAGCCAGGTGCGCTGTGTGGCGCGGAGTGGAGGGAAAGAGAAGGGGCGTCACAATGGCGCTCAGGATGGCGGTTAAGCCTTGTTGGTGTGATGGTTTGTTGATAATAGCGGTGACAGTGGTGGAGGAGGATATCGAATGTTCGAATGTATTCGGATGTACTTCTGGTGGGCCGGGGGTTTACGATATGAAAAGCAGAGCCAACTGCTAATCAACGAACAATAACCGACCATTATAACTAAAAGCACCACCTCCCGTTCTAATAGTTTGTCGTAAGTCTGCCACCCTGGCGTGTACTTACCCTCGCAGATGCGCAGCCGAGTAAAGTACCGCTTCAAGCCAACGATGCTTGCGCCGCAACCCTCAACCTGCGTTCAGCCAAATCCTTAATGGTGGGCCTACGACAACAATGCCGTTTCGGCTTTCTCGTCGCGTTTGCGCTTTCTCCGGAAGTCGCGTCTGCGAACACTCACCACGCATACATCGGGCTTGCTTTCCATCTTCTTTAAAGTGTCATAAACGGGTAGGTTAGAGAGTTTGGGCTCCGCTATCTTGGTTATCAGCTTTGTTGTCGGCTCAATTTTTACAACCGCATCGACAGGTGGCTCGCCGGATGTTGCAACTGGCGGTGAACCCCAGGCCAATGTGTCCGTGTTGAGAGCATATGATGGTATAGGTAACAGGTCAAAAAAAACTCCGACAATAATTCATACAAGGCTGTGCCAAGGGAGAATTGCTGCACAACGACTGGCGTGTGCCAAGAGCTACATCTCAGGCGGCCGCATTTAATAAAATGTTAAATAAATATAATGTTAAAAGATTATCAGGCTCACCATTCGGTGTGCTGCGAGCCTTCTTGCGCGCGTGCATGCTTATCGGTTGCCATTCCCAGTCTGCAGGATCCCATGCCTCCTCCGCTTCCTCTTGCTCAGAAACTGAGCGATGTCGCGCACGACTTGTGGTAGGCATGAGTCCAAATAGGCTTTACCAGCGGTATGGAAGGTACGTTTACGAAGCTATTGCATACTGCATATATTTATAAATACTTGTTAAACACAAATAAGCAGTTTCCCCAAAGCAGGATTAATGATTAATCGTTTACGTTTCGTTGGGATTGGGATATTTGTAAGTTAATACGAGCATGTACTGCAAACGGCATCAGAAAACCACTGGTCCATCGCATGTTGCCGTTGCCTACTTGCCGTCACACAAGATCTGACCCTGTATTGTGTCCTGAATAAAAACTTTAACGGAGGATTGAGGTACGCGCTATTTCACTAGGTCTTAAACTTAGGCACATTAAAGGTGCTGGGGTGCAACTAGGTCGACAGATGACAATCTTTCAACGGCCAGGAGCATAATATGGCATCGTATATATATGCATTGACACAATTTTCGCATACCTCGGGACATTTTTAGGAAGGAGTTTATGCTGTTTTCTTTCAACGGCTTAACTGACGTTAATGGTCAAATAGTGAAGTTGCCTACTCCTATCATAGATAAATGGTAAAATATTATAAAAATTAAGTATGATGGATCTTATGATTGATGGAGAATTCCTGCTGCTTCGCGCGGCGGGAAAGCGCAACCACGAACATAATCACGATTCACAAACTACAGTTTTCACGTAGCTGAGCCTGTAGGAATATCTATATCTATATCTATATAGATATAGATATGCACAAATTCCAGGGGCATAAACTTAACACCAACAACGGTGTAATCGTCTGGAGCGTAGTCATGGTATAGGTGCATGTACCAGCCGGACGGCCCACCTTGAATTGGCCGCTTGACCGTCCAAACTCATTCATGCCAATCATGGACTATCTAACACGCGTCGTCATAGCTATCGCCTAACTGGCTTAAACTGGGCCAAGGTAGGAGCAGCAATCGACACAAGTCTGCGTCTGCATCTGGCCTTATGACAATCTGACGGCGAGGCCTGACGTAAATCTTCCATGCATGCATATGCAGCTGCATCTCCAGTAAGGACGGCATACAGTAATTAGCATAAATGCACTAGCAGCACTAGGTACCAGCACTAGGTACCAGCACTACCACTTGTCGAGCACGCAGATCTGTTGATCTGGGACCAACGGTTCAGATGCATGATCCATTATGTGAGCACCGAGCTAAATGCCCCACCTGATGCACACTATTACCAATTACGTAAGAATGCACTGCTATCGTGCTTCAAAAGGCATTTAGAAAGAGGAGAGGCGAAGAGCACTTAGGTATGAGCGGGGTTCCACGGGAAGACCCAGTGTAACGCTGGACATGACTGGCAACTGATTCTTCGTCTTTGCGCATTGAACCGCGCTTGAGGGACGAACTGATCTATGACGAAATGGGTATCAGCAATTTGCTTATCTAGCGGCAGATGCACGGCTGAATAAAAAATCACAAGATCTATGGATTCAGTGAAATCTTCAAGCCTCGCAGGATGTCCGACCCAGCCAGCATACCACGTACAGGGATGCTGGATGGGGGGAAGGGTTTCAAAGTAGACGATGATGGGAATGATGGAAGACGGGGGAGGAGCAAGAAGTGTTTTGTTATTGGATGGACGCTTGGACGGAGAGGCCTAGGCAGGACACAGCGTCAGTTGTACAGACGATGTTTTGGAGAAAAACAATGTCGGGGCTCGATGAAAACACCCTGAGCGTCCGGGGCTCGGTCGAGTGATAGCTGTCCACGCAGGCAGGATTCGATCCTCATAATCACATTTTGGATGACTGCTCGGTAAACTGAGCTATCAAGGTCCTGTTTCGAGTTGTACGGGATCACATTTCCGAAACTGCCGAGTCGCCGCATCATCCTTTCAGACCAGTCGTATGACATCGTATCATCTTTAACGCAAGATGCATTTGCAGCCGAGGTATATAGGCGGCCGTAACTCCTTTATTTGATAGCTGTCGTGGTCTGGCATTTCCTGGGTAGTCGCAACCCCAAGTTGCGAAAGATCTAAGCCCTGAGGACCTAATGATATCAGAAGCACCTAATTGATTTATTACTCACGTGCGTCTTGAATGGAGAGGACATTGAAAACATGGCATATTTTATAAAGCAATCGGAAAATCGATACCATATCACAACGGCCTCGATCCCCGTAAATTGCAGAAAATGTCTTGAAACCATTATGTTTGTGATGAAAAACAGTTCGCGTTAGCAGCAAGTTCAACTGCACAGGCGGCTTGCATGAGGTTTTACGAAGGGCCCTCGTGGATACCGGAACGCACCTCATCGAACAACAATGGGAACTTACCTGCTGATCAGTGTTAGAAAGGATATGTTATTTATAGTATCGTAGATATTGCGGAGATTACAGCTGACCTATGTTTGCTGACTTGTTACTCATAGCACCAGCACAGCACATCCGCGAAAGTTTTATCAACACTGATTGATTGCTTGTCCTTCTGGCTAACGAATAAGAATCGGAGTTTGTTTAGCAGCAGGATATTATATCCTGGTAAATGGCCGAACCATCAGCTAATGACGCCACATCGACTCCAGTTTGTCGGGAGCCCAATGTCATCCAGCATATGCCCCGTCAGCGTGCAAAGCCACCGATGATGGCCCAGATGGAAGCGGCGTCGCGTCGCGCGGCGGAGACTGCCGAAAAGCCACCCGTTCAGCTGTCACGGGAGCAGGTCTCACGGGCCTACGACATCTTGGAACACCAGCGGATCGGGCCTTACGCTGTCAAGTACGGTAAGCCGAGCATAGTGTCCCTCCGGTAAGCCAAGGCGTACGGCACTGTTGTGGAAGGCAGTATGTCCTTCGTGCACGCAACAACATGTATGAACCACGAATGTTATAGCCTTCATACACCTCCCCGTGTCTTAAGAACTTACGTAACAAGAACTCCTCTGTCGCCATAGCATAGAAACTGTGGAGTGCTCCCCAGGAGACCTGCGGATGCCATTTCTTGGCCCCGGCGGCGGTGTTGATCAAATGTTGCGTCATCCTCCCACCGTGGCACCCCGAAACCCACTCGAGCTACCTGGTCTCATAACCCGCTCCCGCCCCCGCCCGTCCTCTTGGGCCTCCCACCGCGGGATGAGGACTCATTAGTTAATCGGGTCTTCCCTTCCATCATTCTGCATATCCGTGAGACTGCCACCTGCTTGTACGGCCGGCACACATCCAAACCCGGTAATTCCCCATCACCCCCATTGTCACCACCAGGTTGCATCGGCTCAGTGGGCCTTATCGCCTATACCTACCTTCGAGGCTTCTACCACTTAGCACATGTGAGTGGAGTTAGCAACAGGGTGGGGGTCCATAAGGGTAGTACAGGTTTTGATCTGGATCTGGATCTGGAATTTCTTGTTTTGGTGGTTTGTGGCGATACGTTTCAGGAGATTTTGACATCCGCTCTCTGCGATTCTCAGCGACTCACGCATTAGAGAAGGGGAGGGCTATCTTATGGGGGGAAGGGGAGGTGGCTAATGCTGCAGCAAGGAGTGACGGGGGAGACGAGCCCCAGTCCAGACATGTCGGACCCCATGTCGAACCCATGTAGGGGTTTTGGAGGGCTTTCCGCCCCGGCATTGCGCACCATCCCGGTGCAGGAGGGGTGGTCCGGATGGGTGGCACGGGAGGAACCATTTCTGTCTGGAGGGCACAGCAGAGGGTATTGGGCGCGTAAGGGTTTACCCCCAGTCTTGCGCCGGGGCCGGTGCGTCTTGGTAAGGCCCTCATCATACGCCAGCATGGATTCAGTCCAGTCTGATACCCTCACCTCCAACTGACAACCTCCAACTTCCAATCCTGATTCCGATCCTCACAGAAAAACCGTGACGCCTGGATGGGCACATTCCGACACCGCATCCTCATCCTTGTAAGTGGGAGCGGGAGCGGGAGTGGGCTGTGTGTGGCAAAGATGGGTAACTAGGCGACACAGTCTCTCTCTCTCTCCCTCTGCCGTCCCTTCTGTCTCTCGCATACGCTGGGGTGTGGGTGATAGAGGCAGTTGGGTGTCGTACCGATTTGTCATCCAACGAGTTTTCCCCTTCCTTCGGGGGCTTCTGGAACTATCGTCTGGCAGGGGCCCATCATCGCCATGTACGCGACGGCCAATGACGTCATCCCGCTACCGTACAAGGAACGCATTGAAGCAGCGTTGAACCGACCTTCGATCTCCATGTACGACATCGCAACGGCTAAGGAGACGGTCAAGAAGGCCCAGGTATGTGTATGTGTATTTATATGTGTATTTAAGTGGGGAGTTGCGCAGGTGGGGAAGTAAGAGCGGGTATTGTGTATGTGCTTGAATGAGGGGGGCCGTCCCATTCTTTGCGATCTCGGCGGCCTGCAGGCTTCGTAGCGGTCCCACTAGCTGCCCCTGTGACCCTGTGAGCATACCCTCAAGGTGACCTGCCTTGCCCCCCCCCCCCAATACATGCTGATGACTGCAGACGCTACCATTAAGTGCACAAGCGTGAGAGCAGCGGGCGTTGCGGCTGCAGCAACACAGGGGTGGCGGGCGGTGGCTGGTCGGAGGACCCGGATAAGGCCCTAGTTGGGAAACCCTGACAACCCTAGATTAGATAGCTTGATTAGGCTCCATTTTACTGTTATGGCCGGGGTAGGACCGTGCACACACCAAGCACTAACATGCGGGCGATTGGTGTGCTGTGAGAGTAATCCTTCCGCTCCCCCTCCCCCTCCACCTTCCCCCGGGCCGGTCATCTCTGTAAAGGATGACGACTTCATGCGTCTCTCATCATGTGTCGTAATGAACGAACCAACTTTGATCATGCCACCAAATATCCCAGAGGAGACACAATAATACCTGGGACTTTCTGGCGGTGAAGGACTTTTAAATTTCCACTGTTCGTGAAAAATGTCAGCAGGAGCTCATATCTCACCACTGCAGCCAAACAGCGTCTCCTCCTCTCGTCACTTGGCGGGACAGCGGGACAGCGGGAATGACCTCGAATACTGCAGAACCCAGTGCACAATGTGGGTGTACATGGTGTGTGCGAAAAACGCATATGTGTACATCTCGGGGAATGGGGGGGGGGAGAGAAAACCCTAAGTCGGAAAATGTGTACGGGGGGGGCGAAGGTAGGAAAACAAAGGACCCAATCACAGCATTGCGTCCGGGGAGATGTGTGTGTGTGTGTATGGGGTGTTACAGTGTGGGCGACTCGCCCTAGAAAGACGAGCACCGGGGGGCCTGACCGGACCGAGCCACAGTGCAGGGGAGGGGCACGTGGCTTTGTCTGTCTGTCCTGCCACGTGCTCCCCTTCTCACTCGGACCAGCTAGAGCAAAGAAAGACTCCAAGGCTCTAGCCTGGCCACGAACAGAGCACTGAGGAGCACCACGAAAACAAGGATGGAGCTAAAGAAAACAGGGAGTAACTAACTGCACAAGGAAGGGGACTACTCTCCTCCAATACAAAACTGACATAGCAAGAGCCTGACAAAGACACACAGAAGCCCTCAGAGGAGAGACGCCAACAGGAGAGCACACTCTTACACAGCCAAGAAGGAAGAACCAAGCTAAAGACAGAGGGGGGGGGATGACGAGAGTGTATGTATGTGTATGAGTATGTGTATGTGTATTATCACCAGGTTTTAGCTTCCCAGCGTGGGTTTACCGAGCCTTGAAGGGCCTGATGAACGCCTCCGAGCTCTGAAAAACCGTTATGTTAGTCTAGGTGTCCAAACCACCGTTTAGTTGGTCGTTAACTCACTTCACTAAGGAATGGCTGTCAGCTGATTATGAAACATGATGCTTGTCTTGTGGCCGGGCATATTCGTTGAACGTTGGCCGTTAACAACTACCTTGCAGCAGAGCTGCATCCAATGGCATGACGCGTGAGGGGGGCTGGGGGGATTGGAAGACAAAGCGCGCCTTGACGAAAGTTTGTCTGGGTCTCGAAGCCTGCTGATACGTGCAGCCTTTCCATGTGGCTTTTCAATTACGAAAAGTTGGATTTTATTAACGAACTTTTGAACGCTTTGAAAGTATGTATTGAAAATTGCGTATGGGCCCTGTGTCGGACACATACATGAGGAGCTGGGAGTGCAGCATACCGCATACACGTAACTCCGTAAGTATGTAAGTGCCGGCCGGGAAATACCAGGGAAATTGCAATGGAGGGATAGCACCACCACCACCACCACCACCATAGGTGTGATGGTGGTACGGGCGCGCATATTTTACAGAACAGGGATGGATCCGAACTGGAGTAGTCATACGATACCGAGCGAGTGGAAGGCACCGGGCGATCGTCATGATGCGCGCCCATGCTGCAACGGCAGCTGCTGCAACGATTGCAATACTACCCGAAACGTCCCGTTAACTACCTTTCGGGTTCTGGGCTTTCCATTGGGGTGTTAATATGCTCTGGAGGAGGGAAGGAGCAAACCTGAAGAGCAATGACGAAATATTTGTGAGTGGATGCGATGCCTAAAAAGCCATACATGGGCCTTATCAGTACTTCCTTGGCATTCCGTACAGAAGGAGTCTCTGCTCCGGCAGTCTCAGTCTACACATACACTTACACCGCAAGCGTCAGTCAACAGCGCCGTACAGCACAGCGCAGTTCAGGACATCGACGGAAATGATCATCGGTGCACCTCAGCGACGGAGACTTAGCAAAAGTATAGACATCTCTACCGCCCTTCAGGGCCCTGCAGCAGGACGTTGAGGCGGTTATGCGGTTTGCGGTTCACCATACCGACCAGGTGATAATCGCTTGTTAGAGCAACAAGGTACTGGTTGTACGGAATTCCGTACAATGTTTACGTAGTAGCAGATCCTGTGATTCCCCCCAGCCGAATTTCGGAGTGCTTAGTACTCCGACGACATCAGAAGTCACAAACCAGCTCGGCCTTTTCCTTTCCGTCAATGTCCCCCCCTTTTTTTCCCCCTCACACACAACGATATATCTTGTACGATGCTCTTAAGATGTCCAAGGTTTTTAACTGATTAAAAAGAAACAATTATGAATAAAGCAGAATTTGTAAATTTAACACAAATGTTCAACTGGCAACTGATTTCGTTCACCTGCGGAGTGGTTTAGGCAGGGGGCTGAGGGTCGGTTGCCTCTTCCCGTTTTAGCCCACATAGGGCCCACATAGGGCCCAAATAGGGCCCGCTAAGTGCCCAGTCACATAGCCTATCTGAAATCATCATATTCATCAGCTGTAGCCTCCAGTGCCCCGCACCGGGCTGCAAAGGGGTCCCCGTACGTGTACGGCAGCCCGCCAAACCCCGCCGCAGCACGGCAAGATGTGTTTTGCTTTCCCCTGTCTCCGTCCGTCTCCCTCATGTGGCTGCTTCCATCACTTCCTCACAGTCAGTGTCGGCAGCTCGTGGACTCCGGACCCCGCGGCATCCAGGAGCTTGAGGGCCGCACCTTCCTGCTGCTGCTGCTGCTGCTGCTGCGTTGGCGTCGTAGCCACCAGCTGCAGCGGTGACAGCACCAGAAGTCCCTGACCACCAGTCGGTGGCTGACTTCGGGAGCGGAAAGTCACAGGGTCAGTGACTACATACACACTGGCGCTGGGGCCTACCGCTGCACCTGAGAGCGGTTTGGAGTCGTGGGAGGGAGGGGTGAAGGGAGTGAGGGACAGGGTTAGGGACAGGAGGGGGGGCGAATGACGGGGGAAGGCGAAAAGACGAATGCTGAAGTTCAGAGGGAGACCAGGCGAGAGGCAGCTAGATAGATAGATAGGTAGATAGATAGAAAAAGAGAGGTTAAACATCCTCGTTGCTTATACAAGCATGCTTATAAGGACTAATGAGCGGGAGGTGAGAGGGGTTAAGAGGGGTTAGGTCAAAATTAAACACGGCCGTGAGCATCCACCATCGCCAACCGGAGACGCCGATTTATGCGACTGCAACACGACATGGTGCCGGACGCGCCAAACGTACGGCATCGTCCATGTACGGAATCTTATTGTACTGGGTTGTATTCAGAATCTTAGTTACCCGGCGGGAATGTGAAGGTGGCGGGCCCATCAAGCCGCCAGCTCGAGACGTCGACAGCGAAGGGGTTGTGATTGCCCACCTCCACAAAGGCGACCTCGCCATCAGCGTGATCGCGGACGAAGCGGACGATCTCGAGCGCTACCTGTGAGTTGATTATTAATTAATGACATCTAAGTTATGTCTCTGAAACCAGATGTCAAGAAACAAGCTGTAATGAATATCGGCATCCCTCCATCGGGGCATATACGCATCGCCGACTTCGCCGCAATGCACACGTGCACGTGCAGACAGCACGACAGCAATCTCCTCCCGTTGGTTCTTTCGGACGACGTAGTACGGCACTGCGTTTCAAACAATTGGTTCCTATTTTTCGAGCTGGCTAAGCTCGTGGCCGAGTAATATATAAAAATTAACACACATACATCTGTGGGTGAGCAGCTGTTACACACACACACACACACACACACAGAGGCATAAACGCATCCCTGTTCTCCGCCCTTTCCCTGTTTCCCATTCATTTTCAAAAAATAAAAAACAAATTGTCCTATTTTATCATTTCTCAACTTAGGGCTGCCCAGGCTAAACCTGCCCGTTTTTCGCGCAAAGCAAAACCCTCCACACCGCCACGTATTGATGTGCGCGTGTCTTCGGTCCGTCCCCGTTACGGTGAGCATAGCCGATCAGCAGCATAATTAATATCTAGGCCACACGGACCACCACGTCTGTCCAGGTGGCTAACCTACCGACCCACCTGCGTGGGTTGGGCCGCCGGGAGCAGCGGATGCCTGCCGTCGGGGCCGTACAATGAGCCCAGGAGCTGCTCCTTCCGAATCGGCAGGAACTCCCCCGTGATCTGTTGGTATCCCCTGTCGATGGAGATACCTGTCAAGGGGAAAAGGCGGTGAAGGGGATGGGTCTTCGCCACGTTTGTGTTTTGTACGACAATAAGTTTTGCGATTACATAGGCAGATACTCCTTTTCGTGTGAGGAAAGGGTGAGAGAAGCAGGGGGGGCACAACTGCATGTTTATTTCCATTGTCATACTGGTCGTACGTGGGTTGTGTGTTTGTCGTACTTCTTATTTTAGATGCCCCTCTCCACAGGGTAGTGTCACCGAAGGAACCCCATTGAAAGCAGTGGGTTACGTGTACGGCAGGCAGCCGTACGTACGGCAACTGTCGGGCATTTGTAAATCGCAGGTTGAATCCCAAAATGAACAACGAGGGAGCCGTACCCGAGTTCCAGGTTTTCGCGTCCAGGTCAGCCAGGGGTTTGATCTTCATGTAGGTCTCATTAGCGAACTGCGACAGCGTCGATGGTTGCGGCCTCATCAGGTACGGGGAAGATGTAGGTGCACATAAGAATAACTGTGTCCACGTGTGGATGTAAATCGAAACTGCCGTACATACACAATGCAAAGAAGTCCCAATTGAAGCTCCCTCAGTGTGCACGTCGTGTTGTCGTCATGTTCCCCCTCTATCCATAACCGACCCATGGGTTCTTTCTTTAACCCATGGTAAGATTGAAACGAAGTGGTTACTTGCCGTACCAACGACCGCACCTGTGCTAACCGTCCGCTCGCCAGGTATTTATCCGCCAGTGTACGAAGACGCCTCATGTACATCGCTCTCGTACTGTTCACATCTGTGGGAGGGCCGAGATGAGTCATGTGATTACCACGTCATTAAGCTATGACTAATCCAATACTACCACTTTTATAATGGATAATTCTAATCATCAGATGAATGGTTTTTCCACATATCCGTTTTTTCTTTTTGATAATTGGAAAGATTATTACACACCAGTTACTTGCAAGTTATAGAGGTTATGATACTTTAGGCGAAACGAGTGTGATTCTAATTGCCGGCATTGCTGTCGCAGGAGGGAATAGTGCTGAAATATGTTTCTAGCACGCCAATATTTTTTGGTGCTGGTTATTTGAGAACCAAAGGTTGGTGGTGACGGTATCAATTTTTAACTGTAATATTAATGGTGCTGTTTTTAATTGTTGGGTAGAACAGGATTTAATACCTAAACTGCCCGCTAATTCAGTGGTTGTCATGGATAACGCAGCTTTCCATAAAAACGAAGATTTAAAAACCAGAATAGAAAAATCAGGACATACAATAGAGTATTTGCCACCTTTCTCTCCTGACCAATCTGGTTTTTCTTGGAGAAGATTATTCTATTTTAGAGCGGTTACTATTTAATTTTTTATAATTTTTATAACCTAAAATTAATAATTTTATATAATATAATTTTTAAATCTAAATAATCTCGGTACAAGCATTAAATAATAATCTAGTTAATATCACTCCAAAAAGAGGTTTTCAGCAGTTGATTTAGAATTTGTTTTCGTCTTTTCAGAATTCCACAGGTAAGTAGGGATTTTTTGTACCATGGCTCAAATCCTTTATAAAAATCACGACAAAACAGAATAAACTATCATAATCTATATTAATTAGGGTAATCTTGTGTTTTTGTCAATTGTTGTATCTTACTAGGTTGCGTAGTTGCTTTATCTGCAAATTTAATTACCATGTTTATAGCTTACGAATTGCTAACATTATGTACAAATCCGCTAATAGTTCATCACTTCGATAAAAAAACACTTGCTGGTCTAAATAAATATCTAAAAATCCTATTACTGAACAGTATTACATTATTACGGCCTTGATGAGCAACCGTAATTATTATTGTTGTACGTTTGTGAAGATGAGAAGCGCAACAGGTACACAGACAGATGCGTTCATAGCGTCGTACGAGCGTGTAACAGATGCACCTGTGGCAGACGCGGTGTATGCATTTGTGAATGTCATACCGCTCACCGAGGATAGCGTCGTACAGGTGGTTGTACGTACCGACCGGGCCGTTGGGGCTGGTCTCGGTGATGGTGGAGCGGTCCGGGTTGTCCCATCCGCGAGGCGCGGGAAACTGCAGCACGAAGGCAGGGGGTTCCGGCAGCGGGCGGTGTACGGCAAGGTGGAGGACGGGGTGAGACTCATATAGAAACTACCCATGGCGGGTTTGTACGACAGACGACGCTGTCTTGGATACGAATCTTCACATCGGATGTCGGATGCTGTACAAATTTTAAATGCCGTACATCATACTTATGTCTTGTGTCGATCTCGCCCTAAGTGCTTATTTACGAGACGTCCATTTTCGATTCTTTATGGTACTTCGGGTTCAGACAAACCCCAAGTGCCGAACCGCCAGACACGTAGGTAGCAGGTAGGTGCATAAAACAAGGAACATAGTACGTATAACTGTCCGTACAAGGCGATTGTGCGGATGCATACACGCCACGTTCAGCTGGTTTGCATCCCTCTCCCCTTCTCCCCTTTTCTCTCCCTCGCTCGCACCGACGTAATGCTGCTCCCGGCGGCCTTCTCCGGGAAGACGTCCCCCGGTGGGGCTCCCGGCGGAACCCCAGCCCCACCAGACCGTCGTCTTGTCCGTGTTGTTGGAGCGCCCGATGGCGAAGGCGGTGGCGGTGACTGTAACCCCAGCTGCTGCTGCTGCTGCTGCTGCTGCTGCTGTAGCTGTAGCTGCCGCTGCTGCTGTAGCTGCTGCTGTAGCTGCTGTAGCTGCTGTAGCTTTCTTTGACCGCTGACGGCCCTACGTGTGAGTGCGGGTCCTTCGTAGGATCCACTGAAGGTCGCTGAGACCTGACCCCAGGGGGTGTTACGCTGGAGGTCCTGGAAGGGGGTAGAAGAGGGGAGGAATGAAGAGGCCGGGAGAGGGTGGGGATAACGCCCTAAGCGACTTCGCTTAGGTCCGAGGCGCGGATGCTCTCTGCGGCCTCCCCGGCTCGGGAGGATCTTTCTGCCGTGGCCAGCGCTACCCATAGACACACCCATCCGGGGGAATCGTGAAAAGGAGCGGACTCGTGCATGACAGTGGGAGTCCAAACACACACACAGGCAGACAGACAGACAGACAGACAGATACCTGAGGGTGCTCCGAGTCACAGTACAATGGGCTGTTCCACTGCTCGCAAGCAAGGACGCAATAATTGGGGCCCGGGCGGCCTCCCAGTCCGTTATCCTGGCCGAAAGAGCCATCCATATCCCAGGGTAACCTGCGACCCGTGGGACATCAGGGAACGGTGTATTTTCCAGATTAAATGACCCATGGGTCGCAAGAGCGAATATGGTGTGAGCGAGCCGTGGGACCAAATGGTGGAGGGTGTGTGATGCTGTGACCGTTGCCCGCAGGATGAGATGGGATGGGTGTGCGTCGTGACCCCTGGGTGGGAGCCTAGCCAACCCAACCCATACCGGGGGAGAGGATCATGGATGAGAATCATGGGAATATGCTGAGAATTTTGGGGTGGGCGGCACGAACGCTTGTGACCCGTGGGTCAGGGGTAATACGACGGTGTTACCAACCTCCACAAATGTGGTTGCGCCTTAACCAAACCAAACCTCTGCATGTAATGACGTACAGTACAGGTACGGCGGCTTGACGAGTAACTTCTCACATGTACCATTCCTCCGTGTCAGGGTTTAGGTACATGAAGAAATTCTTGGTGCAGCGGTCCATGTTGTTGATGATGGTCTGCGCCGCCATGTTGTTGATGACCTGGATGCAGGAGGAGGTACCTATGAATAGTTATAAAGATAATAGCGCCAAAAAAGGAAAAAAGCTCATGCCCATGCCTGGGGTTAAAGAGGCGACCTCGTCAGATGCAGATATTACTACATCCACTTGAGAATATGACAATTCCAAACATGCTTTCGCCTCCCGTACCTGGGGTAGGTTCACGTGGTCGTAGATGTACTTGGATCTCGGTACGGCACCCCCGCCCGCCAACCCCTTGGAAAAGTTCGCAAGCAGGTTCCAGTCGCTGGTGTGATGCAGTCTGGGAGTCGTGATGGTCCAGGGAGGGGTGGGTTGTCTCAAGTAACAAAACGAACGAAACATGCGTTTATTAGGATGGTCTTGGATTTTGTATACCATGTTAGCTATACGACCGTACTGTGTACGCCACACAACGGAATGTTTTTACCTGTTCTCTTTTTCCCAGAACGATGGCATCTCCTTGATGGGCAGATCCCAGCGCAGATTACTCAGCTCGCCACTAACCGATTTGTACAGCGGCCCGGAGGGCGGCAGTCCATAACGCTACAGTCAGTAGTCGGGTAGTCGGGTACAACATGGTGTACGGCAAGAGGTTTGATTGCGGGAAGCTTATTTAATGGTCTTAGCTTTTGACAGTCAATTCAGGCATATGTCCTGAGAGACCAAAAAGAGAGACCGAAACACTACGACAAGGAAATGTGATCGGGAACTTTTTTGCACACCTTCAGGTACTCGGTATTGGGTGTTTCCATGAAAGCGAACAGTCCGTAAAATTTGCCGTTCTGTCGTACATGTACGTAGAAAGAATTGGGCGCTATCACTCCCGCATCTCGCATAACCTGTGGATTGTGACGACAATCAATGACGAATTTTCATTGTGCACGGGATGCAATATGTTGCCGTACACGTGTTCCATGTGCGCCGTTGCCTTCACGAGCCCTGCCCACTGTTCACGGACAGGTTCGGAAGCAAGACTGAGGAAACGGCAATTCTCATCAGGGGCCGCCCCAGTCCTCATTCGGTGGCGTACGGCAGGCGGCTTGGCCATTTGGCTTCGGAGTCGGGGACCACCCTTCCCTGGTTGAGATCCAGCGGTAAATTTAAAACGTTTAGGGTTTAGGAAAACTTTTGGACGGTTGATTATAATAGTGTGCTTCGCAAACTCCACTGCTTGTGGCTCTGGGACAGACCCGTGGGTCTGGCACCCAAATTAACTCCGAAACCTAGCTTGGTTACATGCTGTCCTCCCACTGACCAACCTGGAGCGCCAGCGGCTCCTTCATATAGCTTCGTTCTCCAAGTTCGAACCTGCCAGGTCATGTACGGCAGGGTTTCTGTACGGCAGTACGTACATGCGACCTGCTGTTCGTCCTTGCCGGCGTGAAAGTACACCATGCAAAAGCAGGTTCCAGGATCTGTACATCCTCCGTGTTCAAAACACAATCGAGCGGCCCCCCCCCGTCATCCCCGTCACTCATCTCAAACACCCCCCCACGGGACATGTACGGCTTAGGGCCTACCAGAACGATTGCAGCCCGAACTCCCCCACCGGGGGCATGTCATCTTGGTACTCGAAGTCGTCCTGCGCAGCACGCAACATGCGAGGGAGAAGGGGAGAAGCAGTGCACTCCAACAAACGGTAGAATTGCACCAGGCCGCATTACGCAACACGCGCAAAAAGCTACTTGGACAGCGTTCCTTCTAGCCTTAGCCTTAGCCTTAGCCTTAGCCTTAGCCGGGTAACTGCTAGAGTAGATTACGAGCGCAGATCCATATACGTCAGAATTTGGATTTAACAGCCAGTACGACAACTGCCTTTAAATCGTCACCATCTGGGTGTTGTTTGACTGAAAGTCTCCTTCTTGCATGGCGCAATCACGAGCTGCGGTTAATATACAGTGTACCCGTACACTGGATCCAAATATGTAAAATTGGATCCAAATGTTTGAAATGGATACCTGGATCCAAGTATATTTGGATCCATGTTTTCCGGGGCGCCAGCATCACCATTGAAACGAATCAATGTCATCCACTTACATCTTGTGGCATGGTGAATTTGACCTTCGGTTTGGGCCACGAAAGTGCCGTAACACCACGGCGGCGAGACGCGACATTGTCGTACAAGCGACCGTTGAAAAACAGCACCTGACCCTCCGCGCCTTCCCGGGTGATGGCGGCGGCGGGGTCAGGACTGAACCTGTTTTGTTCGTTGGTCGTTGGTCGTTATGTTGATAATAACGGTAACCACTTATGAGAAATAAGACAGTAGGTAGGAACACAAAGATATATGGTTCTAGGGAGCGTCGCATGCGTCGTGCAAAGTACGGAGAGAGTGTGGCAATGCAAATACGCGATAACGCGTTAGTGACCGCTACGTACGGACATGAGGGACCTATCCGTACAACCTGAAATCTTGACACACGCATCAAGGCAGCTCAAGCCACGCACCACCTACCATTCCAGCACTGGCACCTGATCCGTGACCAGATCAGCTTCAGGAATCTCAACCACAGTGCCGAAATACCGCGAATAAGGCCCAGTTGATGAGCTGCCGCCATCAGCGGCGGCGGCAGCGGAGGGCCCCGGGGGTCGGGGGTAGACACTCCGATACCCAGCCGTGTCGGAGGCTCTGGCTCGCCAGCGGACCATATCCCCCGGCCCGAAGGCGGTGTGCGGAATGGATGCGGAGAACGCAAGCTTGCGGCCTACCGTACGGCACAGCACAAACCATTCACAGCAAAGTCAATGTGATCTCCTTGTCGCATCGCCTGCCGTACACACCGTACATTGCCCTACAGAATAAACACAAATGCGCTCACATTGAGGTATTATTTTGTATTCGTTAGGCCGTGCCGTACATCCTACACCCGCACCCGTCAGATGCTCGTCCACGTACAACACTCGTCACAACACATGTCATATTCGTGCTCCCGCCTTTGCCCACAGAATATTAAATGCTTACTAATCCGTCATGACAGTGAGGTGTACGGCCAGATTCATCATCCATTCCTTTTCAATGCGTTGCCCACCTGGGCCTGATGCGATCTTCACCGCCTGAACGTCTTGTTCGGGACCCCAATTGATAACGTACGACAGTACGACTTTCTGCTCGTCAATGGCGTTGAGGTTAGGCGCCAGGGTGATGTTGATGGGAATATCGGCGCCGGCGGGTGGCCGTGGCTGCTGCCACGCTGGGCGGGAAACGCTGCACGGGGGGTGTATGTCCATACATCCGCGGATGGGGCAAGAATTTGAGTACGGGATTTGAAGAAGCTCATCATGCTGCGCAATAAGGTGATAGAGGAGGTGCGCTGATGGGGGAAAGGTTTACGGCTTGCAAAGCAATGTCGTACAATCCTAAACCGGGGACATGAGAGGAGAGGATCGTACTTCTGTAGCCATGAGAGATGACAAATCATCAAATCAAACATGAAATAAGATATTTATGAGATATTTATTGGATTAGAATATAGAAAGCACAGGAACGCAATCACACTGCTGATCTGAGAGACACCGTCATCTGCCTGTAGTGGTGTAGTGTGAGCCCGTGCGCTGAGCTGTGATGAGATGAGATGCAGGGGCGCAGGGGTGTAACGTGTCAGTTCATGCTGGCAATCATTTCCAAACCACAACTCCCCTCACCTGTATATATAAGGCCCAGCTTGCAAAGGCCCGGAGTTGGCTGTGCCGGGTGTGGGGCGGGCTAGGAACGTCAGCGACGCGGCCGCCGCGTTGTCGTGGGAAACGGTGGTGGCGGCATCCGACTCGGCGGCGCCCGGGAGGCCGTAGGATATATTGGCGGGTTGCCTGTGGTTGAGTCGTACAAAAGGAAAGCCGCACCGGAGGGATGTGTTCGTGTGCGACTCGACAGGCTTAGAGGGAAGGGAGCCCCGGCATTTACAAACGAGCCCCTTTTGCCGGTGCATTGTCGGAGGTACGGCAACAACCATTGCGCATGCTTCGAGGGCGTCCATGTGGTTTTAAAGGCATGTCCGTACGCTGTCGTACCTGGGCACGTCGGGCCCCGTGGAGCTGGCCTCGCTGCCGTCGGGTCGCAACAGGGTAAGTGTCGGGCCATCGGCGTTGAGCTTGAGGGTTGACCTTACAGACGGTGTAGCGCCCACCACGGCAACGGAGGTGACGTCAGCGGGCTGCGATGCACCTGCTTAGGATCCGCCGTACATCGAAAAGCACAACAGGGTATGAAACGACGTTGCAGTCTAAGTCGGCATCGAATTCGCGGTGTGTGTGTGTGTGTGTGTGTGTGTGTGCGCATGTGAACGGCAATGTGAACGTGTGTTGTAGCATAGCTTTATTTAATCGGATGACTTAATAAGCTATATAGCGGAAACATCGAAATTGAACTCAGATAGAAATGCGCGAAGTAGCGGTTTCTAAGGGAAGTTCCAAATTGACAAAAGCAGTTATTTCGGTTAGAGGTCCGCCACGATCTTAGGACGAAATAACAGCTCTGGAATTGCGCAACAAGCGTAAATTTGGACCAAAGGGAACCAGAAGAAGTTAAATATAAAGAACCAGACATGTTTAGAACGGGAATTCGTCGTAATTCAATTACGACGAATATCCTTAACCTCCTGATGACCCACTGACCCTGTTAGTAACGGCTCAGCTCAGCCGTCACTCCAGGGATACGTCAAACCTTTTTAGAAGTCACTAACAGAAGTCGTTTCAGCTCTCTGAGAAACAGATGAGATAAAAACATCCTGGAGGGGAGTCTGGCAGACAGCGGGCCCATAGGAACTTAGACCTAGAACGGAACTCGGTCCTGAAAGCCTGTGCTTGGCGGGTCGTACCCGTCCTGAGACTTTATTGTTTTACAATAATTGTTAAATAATACCCGCCTTTTTTAGGATCCCATCTGCAACAACGTGACTAGTGTTTTGTTGTACGGCTTCGTACAAGGCAGTGTACGGAACCACAGAAGGCTGTAGCTTTAATAATAGCTGCATAGGAGAGCTCCATGGCGTCCTCCCGGGTGGCAAGGTGACAGGTCAGGGGTAATAACCCGGGAAGTCGGGACTGTGAGCGCTGAAGCAGCTCTTGGAGTGATCTGTATATGAGCACTCACAACTCCAAAACCCGGCACGGTCTTGGCACGTGCCGTTGCGTTGACCATGCACCGTGCCCCTGCTGCCGATGCAATCCGTCAGCAAAATAACCTTTATATTTGTAGGAATTAACCGATTATTTTGCCCGGACTAAGGAAAAATACTGGCAATTTTCGCTCAAGAGCTGTTCAGTTGCAGAGCCGATGTGGTTCAGGCTGCTTTTCATGCCAGCAGCGTGCCGCGGAAAGCCAACACCGTTAGTAGCAGTTACCCTTAAGGCTCAAATTGTGCACCGGAATCTTTTCTAGAGTGGCTGCGTATGGCACACTGTGAGATTACCGCCTACTGCCGTACTACCATTTCAACCATAAAATCGTACCTGACGCGTACACGAGCAGGTATCCAGCCGCCGGAATCCTAGTGCCTGCCGGGAATGTCCAGTTGTGACGTGGCGTGCGTAGCATCCATGCCTGAACTCATGAAGGAATGATTTAGTTGGAAAGAAGGATAATCATTGTCATACGTACATACGACGCTGATAAGGAGAGGTAGCACAGAGCTTTGCGTGGCTCCTGAAACCTGCTGCAACATGCCTGCACGCGTTGCAGGCATCGGCAGCTACTACGGCCAGAGAGAAGCCCAGAAGGAAAAGCCTTACTAACCTGCTGGCTTCGGAGCCAAGTGGAACCTCATGCATCAATCAATGTGCATTTTGGCACTTGGCAACGTTCCTTACATGGTTCTCAGCCCTAATTAGGCAGCATGTATTTTCCTTCGCTGTGCTGCAGCGTATTGGGCGGCGCGTCCGCGCATCTCCCCTGTATCGTCACCCATGTGGACGCTCTCTGACTGCCTGTGTAGAACCCGCCACTTGCTCCCATATGGGTCATAACTGGTAAGACCCCTCGATCAGGAAACCAAACGTGATTGGTTGACGTATTAATGCCGTACACCGTACCTCAAGTGGTACGTCACTCTGGCCCAGGTTGTAGAGCTCCACCCAGTCTGGGCTACGGCCACGCGCGTCCAACACGGCGCCCTGGTTGGCAGCCATTAACTCATTGATGCGGACATCGGCAGTGGCACCACCGCCACCGTTACCGTTACCGCCACTGCCACTGCCACTGCCACTGCCACTGCCACTGCCACTGCCACTGCCACTGCCACTGCCACTGCCACTGCCACTGCCACTGCCACTAGCAGCGGCTGCAGTAACCACAGGTGTGGCAGCAGCGGCCGATATCTCAGTCGTGAACTGGCTGCGTGCCGACCCGAGTAGGAGCAGCAGGGCCGCGAGGAAGAGCGCCAAGGCACCAAGCTGGTGAAATCTTGACGCAGGCAAGAATAGAGGCTGTGCTGGCCGCTGCTGTTGCTTTTCCAACGACCGTGGCGGCTGACGCCCCAATAGCCGTTTCCGGACGTCGCCACCGCCGCGGGCTTCTGCATATGTCATTGGGGCAGCGGCGAGGCCAAACGTTTCGCCTGTCACCACTGGAATTACTTTTGCTGCCACTGCTGCTCCTTTGGTTACTGCACGTGCTGATGCCTTCTAACAGCGAGCAACAAGGCCGGCAGGACGGCCGTGCTGAAATTTTCGGTGGCTGCCTGCCTGGGGCCTTAAAGATAAGATTTGGATCTGTATCGTATAGGGTGCACTCCTATTCGTTCATGCTGGTGGGACAGATGAACCCAGTAGCTAAGACAGCGGCGCCCTCTTCAGCCTTGCGTTATGGGAGCTTCCGCAAGACCAGATAGCATTTGACCGTGAGCTGTCAACAATGCAATGTGCGCGATGGAAGCAAGCTCGACAGAAGTTACAGGCTGCAAAGTTGCCAACGGCAGGTTAAAAGCTGTCAACCACCAGACGCCTTTCAAACATTGGATGAGAACGGCCTTTCAAGCATTGGATGTGAACGGACCAGATAGTCAAGAAAGAGGAAGTCGGTAGAAATGAAGTGCTTTGCGCCAATGCATCATTGCGTCAAAGAATACACATCACGAAATCGCCTGAAATCGTAAGGCTCAGGAGACCATTCCCGACATCACGCGCACGGCAGCTGAACAGTATCCTGGCAGCATCAACACACCACGTCGGCCCACACACCATAGTGATTATTAACCGCCTCCATTGATATCATAATTACCAAGAAGCAGCCTTCGGCGGCACTGAAAATTCCTAGGGCCGAACACATAGGGCCAAATGCCATTATCTCGAAAGATTTAAGGCCCACGGCGTGCTGCGGAACACGCCACAGCTGCACAATGCCGTTTAACAGGCCAAACCCGATTCAGCGATCCGCCATACTGGTCCCCAAAAATGTGCGACACAGTCTTTAACACCGCCTGGGATAAAACCAGAGGCAGTTGGCTCAATGTTGTTTGCAGATATAGGACACCGCGTGGAGTCGCGAAAATGAGGAGTGACGCGTATAAAGTGCCCAGAACGTGCACATCCGAAATTAATTACAGCTTCCGCCCTTTCCAAGCGCAGGAGCGAACTGCCACGAAACACCAAATTCATACGACAATCCACTGGAGCTCACCTTAGCCGTGACATGTACGTCGATCCAAAGCCTAAAAGGTGTAAAGTGCAAGCAGGACACCTATAGGCAAGCACACCGCTCTCGTCGTCGTTCTCGCGCGTTGCTTTTATGGACCAGCTATGGAATTTGCCCTTGCAACGGTCGGTCCGAGAGCTCACAAGTCAAACATCCTCGGGATCGTCACCCAAATCCTTTTTCCATGCACCAACATAAAGCCGACTTTAGCCTCTCTTTATTCCGGCATGCAGGTTGGAAGACCGCCGAATGGGAGAGTGAACACGGCGACGACAAAGCCATGAATCAGTAAATTCCGTGCACGTGCACGCATCAGAGGTTGCAGCGAAAGCCAGAACCAGGATGCGCGACACGTCCAAGCCCACGCCATGGCCATGCCCACACCATGCCGTTCCACCTCTCATCTTTTGAGGATTGCAATACGCCACGCCGCTACACATACACGTACATTACACATCACCATGCATTTACAGCAGGCACGTCGTCTCGACAATCAGCCTAGTGACGACATAAGGGTCCAGGTTAGAGGCAGGGCGGCGGTCCTCGTAGTAGCCGCACTTCTCGACGGGCACCATACGGCCGACGCGGATCGAGCAGCCGCGGTTGGCAACGCCCCAGGAGAAATCGTTCATGGAGCTGGTCTCGTGCTTGCCCGTCAGGCGGCGTTCGTTGCCCTCACCGTAGGCGGCGATGTGCACGGCGTGGCGGGCCTCCAGCTTCTGGCATTGCTCTTGGATCACCTGCCAGGCAGCCAACCAGCCAGGCAGGCGAGGCACCGACAAGCTTTTCGTGCGCCATGCAGAACTAATTCCTTGTCTAGAACAATAATATACAAAAAGCTCGTCCTGGCGATGTCCACACAAGCAAATAGAGGTCGGTGAAAGCAAGGATCAGGTGTTCCGTGCCCAGTATCGCAGCTGACTTCAAAGAATCAAGGAAGAACCCTCTGACAGACACCGGCCTCTGCATGCCGGCCTCCCGATCCTGCCAGTCTACATCTACCATACAGTCTAATTCCACCCCTAATAAGCTACATGGGCGCGGTCTACCATCTCAATGTGTAACGTGGCCTGACACACAGAATCGTACACGATACGTGGGGAATGCTGTGCGCACCTTCCAGCCGTCCGGCGCCGTACGCGTGCCCTTCGTGGAGAAGTTGGTGTGGCCGCCGGAGCCGTTCCAGTCGCCCGGGATGGGCTTGGGGTCGAAGGAGACCTCCACGTTGAACATCTCACAAACGCGGTACATGATGTAACGCGACATCCACATGTGGTCGCCCATCTCAATACCCTCGCAGGGCCCCACCTGCAGGTAACCAACACTCATGGTTCACGTTTTCGTCGTGTCACCGTGAACATGCAACAAAGCACCGCGTGAGGCAGTTTCCACCCACCTGGTACTCCCACTGTGACGGTAAGACCTCAGCGTTGACACCGCTGATATTGACGCCCGAGTACAGGCACAGCCTGCATAGCAGAAGGCGCGGGTAATTTCGTCAGCATGACTGAAATGGGCAATCTAAAGAGGCCGTGCCAAACGCATATGCAGCATGGATTTGCAGCAGCCAAGCCACAAAACCGGTGAAGGTGCAACAGCGGTAAGTACACGCACGCACGTCAACACGTCCCTCTTCCGGCACGTGCATGATGCAGTCATCCATGTCTCAGTCAAGTTACACGGTTGGCAACGGTAAACTAAGCCCGAAGCAACCCACTGTCCCACGCTCTATTTCATGGCGATTGTGCCTCTTGTCATTCTTGCAGGCTCCAGGACTATTACTCCTACTGCCATCCTGAATAACAGTTTACATCCGGCCCCTCAGCGCCCCAATTTCTCGTCTTCCTCGAAGGGTCTTTCTCGAAGACCGAACGCCCACCTGTAGTGTACCTCAGCGACGTCACGGCCGATGGCCACACCCGCGCCAGCCGAGCAGTAGTAGGGCCCCTGAGGCGCGGGATAGCCACCCTTAGGCCAGCCCAGTGGCCACTTGGTGATGGCATTAAGCAAAGTGTACTCTTGCTCAATGCCGAACCAGGGCTCCTCGGCCTTCGCCTTCTCCATCACCTGGCAGGGCAGGGCGCGAAGAGGGCGAATGAGGGGAGTGAAATAATCAGCACCCGTACATTTCATATTATATGTGTGCTGCTGTTGCTGCTGTAACGGTGATGGACTTGTCAGCGCGTGCGTGGTTTACTGACTGCCCGCACGGCGCTGGCACTCGCCCTGCAGTGAGGCCTACGTACCCTACTGAACGCATGCACAACATGCAGGTGCCACTGAATGTGCGTGGGCTTGGCCCTACTTCGGCTGTTCAAACCAGGTTCCCATGCATAGGCTTTATGGTTTCCATGCATGCGCCAAGAGCGTGTAGGCGCTCAATAATCTGCAGGAGGCTTTGGTCCTCTGGTTTTCGGCAGCAAAATGCAGCAGGGTAATGTACACGTGTTGGTCATTCGTGCTGTCTTGATAAAATGTTATTTCGGCTTCAAGATGGCACGCACCTCGGCGCAGGCGTAGCGGGTGTTGGTCGGGATGGGCTTGGGGGCCTGCAGGGTGCCGTCAGGGTTAGCCTTGGGCGGCTCGTAGCAGTCGCACATCACCAGAATGTTGTCCCCGCCCCTGAAAAGTGGAGCCGAAAGGAGCACATGGGAGATCAGTAAGGATTGAATATATTGATGTTTGGAGGAGCATGGCAAAAGACACGTGGACAATGACATTCTGCGTACGCTCGACTAGTGTCCCTGAGCAGTTGCATAAACATGTGAAATAGCCGGGGCTACGGTTTCGTCACACAAGTTGGCAACAGCATCCGTAGCAGCTGCTGCAATATAGGAACGTACCGGAACGGGTCCCTGAAGATTCGGCGGGGAATGAGGTACACCTCGGAGTCGTGGCCCGGAGCCTGGCCCGTGGACGAGCCATCGTAGTTCCAATGTGGCAGATCCTGAAGGAGCAAGAGACAGAGAGGATAAGACCGGAAATAGTTCCCGTTTTATCCAAGGTTCTGTGGAGCGCCCTGATATCACTGGGAAAAATAAAAGAGCGCGCATTACAGTATGATAAATGTAGCGCGCATCAACAGCCATTTGTCGAGCGACCACGGAACGGTAACCCACTTTAGGCCTGCAACCACATCCTGTGAAGGATTAAACAGTAACAGCAACCATTGTCCACGTCCGACGCAACCAAGCAGGCATACCTCGGGTTTGGTGGGAATACTGGTAAGGGTGCGGGACTTCGACCTCAGGTCCTGCATGGAGCCACCAATCCACACATACTCGGCGGTGATTTTGCCGCACTGATCCGTCACTTGCGAGAGGAAGTGGCGGGTGATGGACTGGTCGAGAAGGCTGCGAGCAAGTGGCACAGGCGGGGCAGGTTACGATTCCAGGCTAACGATGGGTCAAGCCGCTTTGCTAACGTCACTCAGAAGTGACAATGCGGGTGTGTTTGGGGTGCCTAGTCAAGCAGAGGACAAAAAACACAAGATTTCCGCTGCCCAATATATATATGATTACAATTTGGTTGCTTTAACACTGATCATTAGCAAAGAAGCTGCGCAACGGCCGAACACGTGTAATCCTTGTCATGATCAATGAGTACGTCCACGCAGCAAGCGCCAAGGCGCCTACCTTCCGATCTTCTCATCGGTCGCGAATACTCCAATAGATCCAGCAGCCATTCCTCTACCTGCATGAAACCAGAGGCCAACGCCGTTCAATCAGGAAGCGTGCGTATAAGCGTGCGTGTATACGTTTAAGCACTCAACATAGCCAAAATTTTGCTATAAGAGATGAAAGGCAATAAGAGATCATGCGATGAGGATTGGCTCGACGCCGCAATGTGGACAATATCAAACCCTACCGAGACCGTTTGGCAACGCATGACCTACCACAGGAGCTACTAAACCAAAAGCTCTCAAGCTCAAAGCCTAAACACGGATTGCAAAATAGTGACTCCGTCAGTCCAAATCACTTTGCTTTCAAAGTAATCAAGCGACTAACCCAAGAAACGAAAAATCGCCAAACATATTAAGCAACCCCATAAAACGATCTATGGTAATCCCTCGATGACTCAAAGAGGCTATCGCGTACCCTGGGGCAGTGGACAAACCAGAAATCTGACCTGATAATTATCGCGGAAGTGAAGACACAGTTAGTACCCTTCTAGCAGGGCTATGATCAATCGCTTTTGAAGCCGAAGATATAATAGTTGTTTTAGTACAACGCTCTTTCATATGCTCGGGGGGGCCCACGACGAGCCGTACCACGTGACATTTTTGCACCTCACGGTACTCGCATCGACAGCTGAAATCGACACCTCGGGCTACTGTGTAATGAACATGGAAGCATTTTAAATTACATGGCTTCCGCGGTAACCATAAGGTTTCTGCTGATAGAGCGCGGGCCCTAACAGTATATAACGCTGCAACTTAATCGGACACGGTTTCGCGCGCATAATTATAAGTAATGCCTTATTACCTGAACGATAATTTGGTTTCAAAATGAAGCTGTTGCCCAATACCTCACTTGCCACGGGTGTTCTGACCTTTTCCGGCTTCACCAGATAGGGTCCTGAACGGATCGGAACACAAGAAATAGCATGCACTACTTCATTTTATTCGTAAATTTTAATTATATCGCCTAAATTGCGTTTTATGCGGCTCGTCCAAGGGCGTTAGCGTCTCCTGTCTCACGCGGCACCGAAACAACGTATGCACGTGCATATGACGTGTCATTTGTTTTATCGCATTTCAATGCATAGGATGTAATCCATCGATCGCGGTAATCACTGCACAAAACAATCTTTGTTCCCGCGGACAGAATCAATGATAACTGCATGCTTTGCGCCTAACGGCAGTTACCTGACCCAGATCGCGTAATAGTAACAATAAGTGATGGGGGAGGCCCTTCCGACCTTGGCGCGCTCCCATCTGTTCCCAATGTCCCAATGCTGGTGACATAGTCGCCACCCGATTCTGGCCGGTCACAAGTGCCAATGATTTTGGGCACGGAATCGCACGATTGATGAGGTTGCCCCACGGGGATGCTTGCACTGCAACCCTATGGGGCGGCCGGACAGAGTTGTACAGATTGACTAGTCAACGCAAGCCGTCAAGCCTACACTTAAGTTGCAAAGCACCTACCATGTGCCTAGCCTTTAAAATATGTCACGACAATGTTAAAACCACGGCCACGTGGTCGTTGCGCACAATATTACCGGTAACCGCCCGTGTCGGAAACCCGGAAAGACCAAAATGGTTCTCAATAATATTAAATTTATAGGGAAATATTTTAATTTGTTATTTAATGCTGACAGAGTTGCTAGTGTGCCTCTCTAGTGCTTCCTTGCTGGCAGGCTGCCAAACTTTGATCGATACCTAGATAATTTCAATTGAATTACGTGTTGTTAATATTTTAGTCGTTGGGGCATCCCGAGACCAGCAGTAAAAAATTGGCTGACGCGTCGTACTGATTAGTAAGCCAAAGGCTTGAATACACTTTACATTTATGCAACATTAATAAGATGTTTAATGCTTAAATGTCTTGCGAAATGTCGCAACAGTTTTCGCCAACAGTCCTGCCCCGCAGATAGGTGTATGATGCGAGCAAATCGTTACTACGTACCATGTGCCCCTTGTTTCTTTGGTAACGTGTGCATTCTGAGAAAACGATACCCACTTTGTGGTTTCAAAAGCGAGCCCAGCCGCAAACCTGATGCAATGCCTATCTGTAACGCCCATAGGTGCCCACGTCCTCCAGATTTCCTTTCTGGCAGAGTGGCAGAGCTTGTAACACTTTCAAACATCCGCCGAAAGGACAGCTTGCCTCACCTTATGTATTGATATGCAAGCTGAAAATGTGTTTCAGTTTTGTGGGGCCCCAACGCTGCAATTGCCTAGCCACGCACTAGCCCTGTTTCCCGCCGTGAGTTGGTGGGCGGCGGTGGGCGGCCACGCTATTAAAGTAACGAAATGGTAGCCCATAACGGCTTGCTGTGTAGACTGGTGCACATGCAATCGACTGGCACAGAACCACCCTAACAATACGGGTCGCATGGGTATGAGTTGGACGCACAATTGACTGCAAAAAAGAGTCACACCAAAGGCGGCTCTAAATAACATTATGCAAGGCTTCCTGATGTACGATATATAGGGTCAAAATTTGCTGAGGCAGTCCTTTCATAAATTGGGAAGCCACCGAAGCGAGGGAAAGGCACCGCAGACAACAGAACGGTCGAAGGCAAATTGTTCAAAGCGTTGCAAGCTAACATTCCTTTGTAGACATATATTATATATATATAATATACGTCGCAGGCAAACTGCTCATGGAGTTGCAACCTAAGCTACTTTTGTATATATAATATATATAAAAGAACGCATCGGCTCCGAAACAAAAATTATAGCAGGTCGCGCCTGACCAGACACTTGACAAAACCGGCCCGAGCCAGTGCTCTCAGTAAGGAAAACTAAGGCAAAGCACAAATTTATAGATTCGTTCTTCGGCGAATATCCAAGACGAAGCTGCAAGAATTATACCTAGGAAGTTGACTTCTGGAATGCTTCAGAATACTTTCATGACTTGTACAAATTAATGGTCCTGGACTCCCGGTTGAACCGCGGCAAGAGCATATATGATGGAAAACGATTCTACTATAAACGAACTATCATTTGTTAACTCGGGCGGAAACCGCGCCACGAATGTTAGGATAATCCGTAGTAATCTAGGTAATATTCCTATAGACCTGAAAATGCGGTGTATCACGCTCGTTGTCCTGCAGGAGGTGATGACATTTATATATGCCGCATACAGCCGTACGATCTGCGCTCGCGTTGGCAGGCGCCTGCAGGCGTAACCGGAGTAACCGGAGTAACGATGTACCGGTACATGTATGAAGTCCGTCCACAAGGTTCCATAGCATGGGAAAGTCCGTTATATGAACTATACGTGCCGATTCGAGTCCCCGGAATGTGTTCGCGTGTCGCTGCTGCTAGCTTTGACTTGTTTAACAGCGTTTAACCCTGTTTAACCTGTCCAGCTAACATGTCTCGCGCAACCGTGAGGCTTGGCACCTGATTTTTATCAGCCAGTGTATACATTCGTATATATCAGGTCGCTTTTTTTCCCGTTCATCCGTCCCTGCATGGCAGCTGTTCTGCCCGTTTCTGCCCGGTCGCACACCGGCAGGCATACGTACGTGAGAATCTTGTCCAGTCTTGGCAGAAACGTTAGCTTCATGACATGCTGCTTCTGATATCCACTACTATTCATAATGAGGTAAAATAACGTAGGAACTTTACTAAGCGTACCGGTATCCAGAATGAAGCCGTCTAGGGCGGGGCTATCTTCCAACGTCCTTCCCCCTCCTTCCTACGTTTTAACTGTATGTTTAGGACTGGTCAAACAACAAAAACTCACACGTCAGACTTCCAGGCTGTGTTAATCTTAATATAACATATACTATGATGATGCGTGATGAAACTTCCAGCGTTCGGCAGAAGGTTTTGACTAAGAATCGAGATAGCGAAAACTCGCGACGTGTAGAGTAATTACAGCCATGAGCAACTGTGAAGGTGTCGATCAACTAACCTTCTTTATCTTTATTATGCTTATAAACCGTTATTGCGTCCGCTACAATTCCTGGCGGTACGAGATGTCAGTTATGATGATATCGAACTTGGCGAGCGCCTCCGGGCCTTCATCGAAATGCCATAGTACACCATCTATAATTCCTAGCTTAATATCAATTACACGATTGCGATTATCGTAATCAATTGGGAAATATTTTAGCGCCCGCTCGCCTTCCAGAATGCGTCGGACGTTTTCGCCGTTTAGAGTTGAATTTGTGTTCAATGTTTCTTATCCAACTATGAAACTTTTACACAAACTTAGAACAATGTGGGTTCATTTTTGAAAACCACAACCAAACTCGGCAGGCGAAATGAATTTGTCTGCCGCATGGCTTCTTCTTATGCTGACTTGCACTCCTTTGGTGCGCGCCTCGGTGGGTAACAAAGTATCATGCCTGTAAAGTTGACCGATGAAGCGGAGGTTATTCGCTCCCACGAAGTCATGACTGCTATGCACGTAACAAAGGTTTTTGGGTTGAGTCGGAACATCGGTGTGCCTACATCAGATATATTGCATCCATCATAATTGATGCGCGTGTGCGGTCTGCCCGCCGGGCTTCCGTTGCGACATGTCGCACGCATCGTCAAGGAGTCATTACCTGTATCGGTGGCATCTTATCCTTGCAGGCATCACCAAAGTACCGAAATGAGCTCCAGCTGCTTAAACGGCGCCAGTTAGCATCGACTTGTGCCCGTAACGAGCAGTGCGACGCCAACCAGTGAGACGCCCTTGGGTTTAAGCTCGTAATCGTGACCCCGATGCTTGAGTGCTATTAGCATACACCATTTTTAAAATTTTACACACCTGTGCTTAACATGAGACAAGCGCCACCCCTGGCGGCTGGGTCAGGCCCTCTCCTAATCCCGCACTACCTCACGCACTTTCCTCCACCCACCTCGCCGTAGGGGTGGACACCAAACTGCGTAGCTTTACTTAACTCGACTAGCATCTAATTAAGCGGGGACTGGATGTACAAATGATCGAAAATCTCCGAGGGCAGAGACCCACATAACGTTGGAAGAAGCATTCAGACGGACGCCCATGTCGGTTGCGACCGCGACGCCCCCGCAGGTTTTGCCTTGTGCCGGGGCGATCTGGCTCTACTGGCGTGTGCGCATCATGCTGGCGCTGCTGCCTGTTTCCGGATGTGTACGGCGACTGCCCTGCAGTATGCAATTGCAATTCCGGCGCAACCTGTGGCAACAGCGCGGATTGCGGGCAGGGTCTGTTCTGCAGCATCGAAGATCCTTGGCAAGTGCCTGTGTGCCAGGTGAGGGCTGACCGCCGTACTGTACGGCGGTAACTTCTGTTACCTAACTTTCAACTCTGGGGGCACGTTGTGTTGGTGTAGCCAACCAGCACAATGCCTAAGCACGCATCATTATCGCATACCCCATTGAAGGCTTCTCGCACGCGCTCATGCATGCTCGAATAATGCGACCGACATTGTATGCCATCAATAGTCCCTTCTGTCCCTAAGACCAAAAACAGCCTTAGCAGTGGCAGCAGTTGCAGCAGTAGCAGGAGAGTCAGGATATAGGATTGGGTAGGGGGAACCACTGCTCAAGGCTTAAGGCAGTGCATACGGCGGCTTCTCGTTCACTGGGGCCCCGCTGCCTCCCGCCCATCTGCCTCCCACCGCTGGCAACGCCCTCCCCCTCCGCTCATGCAAGCTTCCCAACCATCCCCCGTGCTTTCCTACGCCGCAACGGAAACCACTAGCCCACAGTGCGCATCGCACATCCTTAACGATTTCACAAAACCCTAAATCCTTAAACACCGTCATTCTGCTACCCGCCGCGCAGCCATGTAACAATTGCACGTCGGACCAGTTCGAGATAGGGGGCTCCTGCGCCCTCGCCTGCCCGTCCGCGGACATGTCGGCCCTGAACCTCCTGCCACATCTCAGAGCTAGACACTTTCTGTTCTTAGCCTTCCTGGCGCACGATATCAGCCAACAGGTACGTGACGTACGGGTGTGCAGTACGGTATGCAAGACGCGCAACTCACCTATGAATTGCGTCGCGTCGCATTGTCGGTTAAAATACAATCAATCGCACGGAAAGACGGTTTTAATGCCGTTAGAGTTAGTGTCGTAAGATCAGTTAAGCAGTGGCAAATCCTTTAATCCCCCACATCGCAGGGAGCCGATGCCCAGGGCGTTCTGCTGAAGGCTGAATTGCTGAGATGGGTGAAGGGCCAAGGACTCGAAGAGGGCCAGGCGGAGACGGCGGTGGTCCAGATGATGGCGGGTGCCACCGAGTCAGTGGACATGAAGGTACGACATGTCATATGTACGGGCAGTAGGGGCAGTACGTACGGCGTGCCCTGATAAAGTAATACTAGCTTACAGTTTCCAGACAACACCACGCCTGCCTGTGTACGTATGATGCTCGTTCGTTTCCCACCTATGAAGCAATTAGTATTTCCTTGACAAGGTAGGTAGGTAGTTGTCCTCAACAACCAACGCCCAACGCCCAACGACCCTAACCTTGTTTCTCTCAATATTATAATTTTCCCATTCGGGTTTCTTCCGTTCGGGATACTCTTCTGCTGAACTTGTTGCGTTGCCGTACAAATACACGTGCCCTATCCCATATAAAGAGCTGGATGGAGCTGGTTTCGGAGTCGTCTTCCTTGTCGTACATCTGCCCCTCTTACGACGCGGACCTACCATGGAATATGCAACCGATGCGGTCAGCGCCAGGTACGTCGTACGTACATATCAGTACGATTCACCACGCGGTTTGACTTCTTACCCCAGCGGCGTTGCGCCTGTGATGATGCGTTTGTGACTTACCGCCCTGAGCTGCCAAGCACAACAGGACGGGTCGAGACATGGACTGTCGACCTTTCTTTCATCGAATGCGCTGTAGGAGCGTGTGGATAACATATACATAATTCATATACTTCATTGATACATATACATACACACACACACAAATATATATATATATATATATATATATTTAAACACAGGAGCAGATGAGAGAACTGAAAAGGTAAACACAAAGATTATCCCCGAGTGCTCCGTCTGGCGGGAATCAGCTCCCCACTCCAACACCAGTGCCCGGCCTCAAGGGGGTACCTTTCCGCCTTCTCCTTTCCCCAGTCATGATCATTAGCCTAACCTCCAACAAAACACTACACGAGGACGAATCACAAAAAACTTGTAAAATTTTGAGTCGATCCTGAGGGGTTGAGTTGAGGAGACCCCAACACCTGGCCCTAGCGCTTTGCCGTACTTCGCCGTGCAATTTCACACATACAAACACACACGCCCCAACCCCAGGCTGCTTCTGCAACGCAACGGCCGACGCGAGAACTTTCCGATGTCCCGCTGGTCAACGGTGCAGTCGTGACGCGTTCCTGGGGTTAGAGACGGACGCGCCCCGGGACCCCACGGCGCAAATCTTTCGGGCCTTATGTGTCGCCTGCGAGCAGGGGCAGTACTGCCCGGAAGGCACATTCCTAAAGGTGTGCGGCATTATCGTACGGTGACGGAAGTAGGCGGAATGGTCTTTCGGTGTCTCATCTCCTGGGCCTTATGTTGAATGTTGAGTAGCACACCGTATTCCCCCCGTTCTTACCTGACCAACAACATGCAATTCTCTTACTTCTTTCGACGGATCGCGTTCGATAATGCGATTCGTCATGGCGGGTGATACACGCGTAGACCTCACCAGGAATGAGAGAGAAGTAGTACTGTGTCCCTCTGAAGTAGTGGTGGCGGTAGTGGCGGTAATGGTGGTGGTGGTGGTGGAGGAGACCGGGTGCTCTTCTCTCCAACACCTGGACAAAGTAGTCGCATTACGGTGATGGTGAGCTGCAGGAGATGGCATTTGTTTGACCACTCTGCATATTCCGTACTGTGTTTCGACGCTTTACTCGTTCATCGTACTTGGGGTGTTTCCAGGACGAGGCTCAGCTGGGCTCCCTGGAGTGCCCGGATGGCTTCTACTGCCCTACACCGGCCGTCCTAATGGATTGTCCGGCAGGGTTCTATTGTGCGAGTCGTACGACAAAACCCATCACTTGCGACATGGAGCACCTGTTGCTAACGTGAGTTACTCCCGGGGGAAGAAGGGAACAAGGAGGGAAAGTGCCGTACAAAACCCGTGACGAAATGTGAGTTTGTCCCCTCTGCTGAATGGAGTCGGAAAGCCGTCTGTCGAGCCGAACCCGCCGCTTCCACCAGTCTGCTATTTCCATCTCCCAACCCATAGGTGCTTGTGTGGGCGTCCCGCACGTTCCCTTCCCCCTCACCCCCCTCTAGCTTCCAAGCGGTGGAGCATATAGCCCTATCTTCCTCTCCCCCGTACTTGCCTGCCCCTTAGAATACCTTCCGTCTGGCGTTGCTCTTGCTGCATTTCCCTCCCATAACCCGCCGGGTCCTCATCACAACTTCTTTCGCTCACAGCTCCCCTCCCGCATACCTCTTCACCCTCTTCCCTCTCGCTGACCCACAGAGACCCCAACCAGGAACTGCCCATGCAGCCCGATACGGTTATCGTACGAATACGCGACAGACGTGACCCGATACGCGGGAACTTCTGTCCAGCGAAGTCCACCAAGCCTAACGAGCTTTGCAGGTCTGTACGCCTGTCCGTCTGCTTGTTGATTTGGGCGGGAAAAATAATTTCTTGTTCTCCGATTTGTCTGTCCATGTGTGTTTGCGGTTGTTATATCCATTCATGTCACAACGCCTGTGCATAGCGCCTTCATCACGAGAGCATCAGAGGATTTCCCACCTCCCCTTTCCCCCTCACTTTCTCCAGCGCCGGTAGCTTCTGTCCCAACGCCTCCACCATCATTAAGTGCCCCAAGGGCTACTACTGCAAGGCGCAATCCACGTCCCCCTCCAAATGCCCGCTGCTCACCCGCTGTCCCCCGGGCACCACCGTGCCGCCGCTGAGCTTCATGGCTCTCGTGATTGCAGCCATCGTGGTGGGTGACGGAGAGGGTCTGGGGTGGTGGTGGGGGTGGGGGGGGGGAATTCAGTGAGGAGAAGGGACGAGGGCACGGAGAGTGTACACACCGTCGACACGTGCCGGTGGGCACATCACAATGGGTAATGTACCCGTCCGTACCCACCGCTTATAACCACTCCTACACTACCCGTAGCGCATGCGCTGCGCAAAGTGTCCTTTCTTCTCTTAACAGATCACCAGTCCAATCCTCTCATAACCCAATCGCTTACACCACCCGCCGATTTCTTTCCTCCCGTCATCCTCCCCGCCTATTCTTTTCCTTATCCTGGGCCCCTCCCACCTCCTCCCCCTTCCACCTCCTCCCCCTCCCACCTCCTCCTCCTCCCACCTCCTCATTCCGCAGGTCAGCACCATTCCGCTACTCCAGCTGGCCTTCACCCATTTGGACAACTCCGTCATCATGGATGCTGACGAGGACAGTGACAAACGGGCCCTACATCGGGCGGCAGTTGCCAGCCGGATGACCTTCAGGCTGCTGAGTGAGTTTCTGAACACCCTGACTATCCAGCCTTCTAGGAATCGCGGCGTTGGTGTGCGTGATATTAAAGATTATTATTTTGGTCTTGAGGAAATGAAGACTATCCTTTCGCCCCATCCGGGAAATGCGTACCATCCGCAATCCGACACCCGCTGCATTCGCCCGAGGAAATGTTTAGTCCGCGCTCACGGAGCGCTGGAATTTACAAATCTACACAAATCAAAAGAAGCTAAACTTCCGAACGACGACTTTATAACGGCTAACACCTGCCGTATATTACCTACATCGCGACCAATCCCAACAGAGTCCATCAAGGTTAACCAGCAGAGCGCGCTGGAGAATAAATACCGCGGCTTCGGAACGGTATCGCCCCCAATCACCATGGAGTTTGAGAGCCTTGGACTAAGGATTCGGCCCAGAGGCGGGGAGGTCAAGAATGTGTTAATGGGCGTGTCCGGGTCCTTCGCCCCCAGGCGGCTAAACGCGATTCTGGGTCCATCCGGCTGTGGCAAGACCACCTTCCTGAACGTCCTATGTGGCAAGGTTAGTTATGTTGCAGCGCGGCTCGGTTGGTTGCTTGCGGGTGGTTGCGATGCGGTCAAGGGAAGGTAGGAAGATTAGCAATGGGAAAAAGTGGGCAATGGGATGTCAGTTGCAATGTCAATCATGAAGCTCAGTAATTTAATCGCAAATCTAATGAAATGATTTTTTTGCGAAATGGTTTTCTTCTCGATTTATGGGGGTGGGCGATTCGGGAAAAGGTTCCTGCACGTCCTGCACCGCACCTCACATGCACCACCCTGCAGCTCCGGCTCTGCGCACCTTGCCTCGTCATTTGGCTGTACACATCGGACATCGCCATATAATTATATTATTTATTTATAGTATTTATTCAATTGGTGATGATACCTTTTACTATTTCCATCTGTTAAGGTTCGATGCGCTCGATCGGATGGAGAAATGGACATCTATCTTGAAGCGCTGCACGGATTCATAATTTTTTAACGCCGCTTAAATTCCTTTTACCTTTCTTAATCGGCGGGCGTTTCATGAAACAGTTTCACTTTATTATTAAGGGCCTACATTATTGGCCGACGATAGCCAATACGTACGCCAGGGCGGGCTTGGTGGGCGGATTCAGGCGGATGCGCGGGAAATTGTTGCAATCCACGAATCCGCGTCTAGCTGCATACGTTTTTTTGCCACTCCACAGAACGGCATGTTAAACTTCGATATTTGACTTGAAAATCTCAATTCCATGCAGTCGTTTTGTTGGTAGTTTGGGAGTTTTAGTTCATCAGAGGTTTTCCACCAGAATTCCACAAATGAAGGCAGGAGGACGTTTTGTGCGTCATAATAATAATCGCGATCTATTCCTTCGCACCCGACATTTTATTCCTTCACCAGATCTCCAATGGAACGTTGATGGGTCAGGTTCGCATCAACGGAGAAGACATTCCCATCGACAAGTTAAAGAAGATAATGGGATTTGTACCGCAGGTACGTCATAAAAATTATCTCAATTGGAGGATCCACGAAGTACGGAAAATACAATAAGTCTACTCTGTTTGCATCAACTTTGTAGGATGGTAATTTTGGCCCTGCTCAGTTCAGCAGGGATGTCTTGTGTGTGGCACCAGCGGAACTCCGCGAGCGGCGGCCGAAAGGGACACGGAGAACTTGTTGCTGCAGGCATGGACAACACGTCGCCCCTTTTGAAGCGGTTTGCCTCGAGATCTCGTATCCGCTAACTACCTCCAACCGTTATACCCCCCTTATGAACCATCCAAGTCATCGGCCCGACCCCACGCACCCGGCCATGGCCCTGGTCTGACGATTACTGCTCCGTCCTGTTGACACTGTACGGCATTAGGACGACATCGTTCACGAGGACCTAACCGTACGCGAAAATTTGAACTATTCATCACGCTTGCGGCTGCCATCTGATATGACGAGCAACCGGCGGCGAGACATCGTGCACGATGCGCTGGAGATGCTAGGACTCTCCGCCATCCAGCATTACCGGGTAGGAAGATGGAAGACGTCAGGGTTGTAGCTGACGTACCTTCTTCAGCTGGGGTTCACTTAATTGGATCGACTCTTGGATCCATCCTCTGAATCCGCTCGTACTCACTTGAATCCAGCTGAATTCAATTGCATTCCCTTAATCTCCCCGCTGTCCATTCCAATGGTTTGCAATTTAACCTGCTGTGACAGCTGATCCCGTCTGTCTTTCCGTCTGTCTGGCTGTCCACCTGGCGCACTATTTATCCATGCGTCTGTCTCCCAGGTGGGCACAGTGGAGCGCCGCGGCATCAGCGGAGGGCAGCGCAAGCGAGTGAATATCGGCTTGGAACTGGTGGCTATGCCCTCACTGCTCTTCTTGGATGAGCCCACCAGCGGACTGGATGCGACGTCTTCCGCGGACATCCTCGAGTACGTACTGCAGCGCTACGTGTTGGGTTGGGGTCGGTTTACTTAAGGTTGATGGAGCATGGCAAGCTGGAAAGGAAGAACGTCTGCTTTAAAAAAACGCTGTTTTTTATTTTCAACTTATTATTGTTTTGTTAGTTGTTGCTGTTTTTAGTTAGACTCAGCTGGGGCTCACACCGGTGGCATGATTATCATCATCATCATTATCATGATGATGATGACGATGATGATGGTGATCATGATCATGATCATGATACCCCCCCCCCAACTACAATTCCTCAGCTCTTGACACCCGCCCCCCCGCCCCCGTATGCACTGCAGCTCCCTGGTGGACATGGCCAACCTCGGCATGAACATCATCATGGTAATTCACCAGCCGCGATTCTCAAGCTTCCTGATGTTTGACCAGGTCTGTGTACATGCGTGTGTATGTGTACGTGTGTTATGTGTGGGGTGTTACACGGAGGGCGGCATGTGTGTATGTGTGATGAGGTGGCCTTCGGGGAGTGCTGGGTTGAGGGCCGTCAATGGGGAACAGCGTCAATCGGTTTGGTTGTTGGGGCTAACTTAACTGCTGCTGCTGTTGGAGACAGTTGCGAGGATTAGGATGCACAGAAAAAAACAGCCTTGTGATCCCCGCTGCCAGCTGCCATAGCCGCTTCGGCCATACATACTGTGAGAGAGTACGGCCCAGGGGATCAGACGACAGAAGGACTGCTGCATAAACCAAAGACATCTTTCAGATCCCTCAGGCGGATCCAGATCCTTCGTCGAGGATGTGCCCTTGGGTGCGGAAACAGCTCGAGCTCGGTGGGGGTTTACAAACAAGAGAAAACTCAGCGATTGCGTCAGCGGTCAATACCCTAACAACACACTTCTTGTAAAATGTGTTTTGCTGTGCCCTTGTAAGAAAAGATCGAGGGGGGGTTGCCGGTTAAATCATGCGTTCCATTCGATAAACCCCGCCTGTCCCCGACTGCTCTGGGCGGCAGGTCCTCCTTTTGGGTGGTGGCGGCCACACCGTCTACCTCGGGAGCCCCTCCGCGGCAATGCTGTACTTCACCAAGTATCTTGGATTTGAGTAAGCACACCATCACCTGCGGCGGGGAGATGTGCTGGGCTGGGCCTCGTGTTTCGTGTTATGTGTTTCGTGCAGCGTGTCGTCCCAACTCCCAGAAAGAGTTGGTTCAGGGGCAACTGACGACTAGTGCCGTACGTGAACACGCAGGGAGCATGTGTCAGAACTGCAACGCACAAGCTTTCGCTGAAACAGCAAATGTATCATTATCATTATCATCATTATTATTGTCATTCTGTGGGGTTTAGGCGGCGGACAACGTATAGTGCCGCTTAGGGTTTGAGAATTTTAACGTATCCGTAAGCTTTGCGTGCTGTGTATTACCCTTTTCCCCCCCCCTCGTCCATGCTGTTTCCCCTCCACTCAGATTTCCGGAACGTGAAAACCCCTCCGATATCCTCATCGACATTATCGCGGGGAAGGTGCCATGCGCTGGGGACCCCAGGTGAGATAAACAGTGCGTAGGAGGAGCTCCGGGGGGGGGGCAGGGAAAGGGGGGGAGGGAAACCAAGAGAGGAACATGTTCTTATGGTGTGTGTATGCGGGTCTTTGAATCTGGACACCATTGGTTGTAAATTTCCAACGAGCAAACCCACCGGTTACTCTCTCCTTCTTTGGTCTCCAGTTTGGGTTCCGACAATCGGTTCTGAAGTTTTAAAACCCATTCGCACTGCCCGCATCCCATCATCCTGGGTGGCAGACTCAAGAGCTGCGCGCAACTTGTTGAGAAGTGGACCACCGGCGGCATGGCCTGGGTGGAGACGCTGGAGACTCTGAACCCGATGATGGTGACCAAGATGTGTGAGGTTGATCCTCGAATCATTTTGGTGAGTATTTCCGGACGGCTGGTACGACTGGTACGACTAATCGTACTGTCATGACTCTTGCGCAATCGCAACTGCCATAGCTATTTCATTTTTTGCCGGCGTAGGCATACGCCCTCCACGCCCCCAGGTTTCCGATAGGATCACAATTCGGAATTCTTCTCTCCCAGCCGTTAGTTGATCCCCCACGGAGGTCTTGGCATGGTATCTCAAACGTACGATCCATACGACATACTTTAATGTACGGCAAAACACGGCCCCTACCCGATGGATATCCACAGGCTATTGACGACGAATTCGATCGGCTGGACCCCGAGGGCACTGGCCAGATCAACGCCGTACAGGTCAGAAGATTCGGGCGCCTCTCATAAGGGAAGAGAGGGGGTTGGGGCATTGGGGTTTAGAAGGGGGGGGCTACTTCGCCTGCGGCTGTGTTGCGATGCGGTTGGGCACGGGGGCGTCAGAAACGAGGACCTCTTACCTGGGAGGTGTTTTAGAGGTCGGGACAGTAGACTTTATGGTTGGAGGTCTGTTAGGAAGGAAAACGCCCCGCGGCCCCCCCCTGCCGTATTAATTACTTCTTTCTCACTTCCCTGAAAGGGGGGTATATCTGCGTGTGCGTGTGTGTGTGTGTCACTCTCATTCTCAACCAGGTCGGCACTCTTATCAACAGGTTCCCTGTTGTCACCCCATCCATCCTCCGAAACCCATGTCAACCCCAACGATCGTGTTGCGGCATTGCAGCACTCGTGCCCCTTCTGTAACGCCCAGGAAACTACCAATTCATTTTTGATTACGCCGGAATGTCCTCTCATGCCTCACGCTGAAGTTCATCGTCCTCCATTTCACTTTATTATATGTGCCGTATACCTTCCGTACATTTGTCGCAGCTTGTCAGTCTGTTTTTGGCACTGGGTCAGGAGATCACGTTGGACGATGCGGTGATCCTGATTCGGAAGATCAACGCGCGCATGCCGGCCTCTGCGAAATCAGCGGCACGGTCACGCGGCGGCAGCAGCACGGGGGTGCGCACGTCAGGTCCCAGCACTGACGGTGGGTGCAACATACCGAACATGTTTGCTGCCGTGTTGCGTATTGAATTTGACCTCTTTGGCTCTTTCGCTCACTCCAGGTGACGACACTCCGTCAGAAAGAGAGATGACGATAACAATATGCTTTACGGGGTTTCTTAGAATAGATAATGCAATGTATCCTAACTAGGATAGGCCGTTGGCAACCGTTGATAACAATAAAACGAAAAACGCACCATTCACTGTGCACAGTGACAAACATCCGATTCCCACCTTCCACGTCATATCCGCCCCTTGTCGTACTCTTCGGCAACAGGTACGAGCTTGACGGTTACCAAACAGCAGCTGCTAAATGCCTTCCAAAACGTACGGGAGGCTAATGATGAAGGCAATACCGATGGTGCCGTACAGCGTAACGCCGCCGCCAAGTTCTATGCTTCACACTTCCTGTTGCCGGACCTTCCAGAAGTCAAGCCGTACAGGTAGGCACCGTACAAGTCTGACAGTTTGGGTAAATGGTTAGGTGACGGAAATGCATGACAATGCGGACAGATGCGATGGAATGGATGCCGGACAGGATGACAGCCCGGCCCTTAAGCTCCTGTCGGCCCGTGACACCCCCCTCACCGGGTCGGTCCTTACGTCTCCCTTTCACTGGGAGTTACTCCACCGCTGCCGCGGCGGCGCTGCCATATCAGATGCGGCTGCCGGCCCGCCGGAGCTTTTTTCTCCACCGCATTGCGATAAGCGAAGGGCCGATGTTCTTTATGTGTTTTATACCCCTCCTCAATGCACCCTGACACCCAAACGACAGGGACAAAATGGAACACAGGCACCGGCGTCATGCCCACCGGCAGAACAGCTTAAACGGCGACATACGGTGCAGTAACTCCGGGTACGACAGTAACAATAGCCGCCCGGATTCCCCGTCGTACGGCTACGGCGGGGGCTTCTGCCCGGATCACCTGGACTCGGACAGCTACAGCACAGTCGGCCAAGATCCTGATGACAAGTACTATGCAACACCGGTAGTGGAGAGCATTATGCGGCGGAGTATCCTGGCCCCTAGCGGCGGCGGTAGCGGCGGCGGCGGCGGCGGCGGCGGCGGAGGCGGAGGCGGAGGCGGAGGCGGAGGCGGAGGCGGAGGCGGCAGCGGAGGCGGTGGCGGTGGCGGTGGCAGCGGTGGCGGCGGCAGCTGTCGCAGCCCCCACGGCCCTAGCAACTTGCGCCGCGGCGGTAGCCGTAGCGTTCGCGCCGTTGCGCTTCTGCCGGGCTGTACGCTCAACGACAGTGGGACGTCAGCAACCGTCGCCGCCGCCGCCACCGCCGCCACCGCTGGCGACAGCGACGGGGTCGCCAACGGCGACCTCGGAGCCTTCGCGGCCCAACAGCGATACGCCGCGGCCGCGGCCGCGGCCGCGGACGCAGAAGTGGAAGCGGCGACGCATGATGATGATGTTGATGACATCGCTGATGACATTCGCAGCGGCTTGAAGTACGGTAACTCCCTACCTGCGTGCGACAACCCGTGTGTGGCTGTGGCGCGCGGCGTGGTGGCGGAGAGTCTTGCGACGATGGAAGCACTGGCGCATGCAGACGTGCCGCTGCCTCAGCTGCCACGTCGCGTTGAGGCGCGCACGGGAGAGTCCGGCGGCGGCGGCGGCCGCGACCGACGTCACTCCAAAACATTTACGAACATCGAATCGTACATAAGAGCGTACAACGAGCTCGCGACGCAAAGTCGGGAAAGAAGCAATCGTACCAGCGTATTGCGGACGCACCGCTCCGCACCGCTCCGAGCGCAGTTGGCAGCGCAGGGAGCCTTACTTCGCAGCCATCTCTCCGTCCAGACCGGGGGCCTGCGGACGCATCGCTCCATGCAATCCGCGGGCATCCGGATCCAGCTTTCCCGAGTTGCACACGAACACGGCGCGATGCGACAACCAAGCCAGACGTCGATGCTACGGCCCAGTACGTTTGCAGGCGGTAGCACCGCCGCAACCAACAGCCACTTCGCCGCCGCCGCCGCCGCCGCCGCCGCAGCCTCCGTCAGCGTCGCGGGCAGCATCCCCCTGCCCCGGCGGCGGAGCAGCTGTTCTCGATGGGATGATGCAAGGACTACGAAGTCCAGGATGAGCCGGGGGTCCGGTTACGCGCGCTCCGCACGACTCTCCGGTGCCGAGGACGAGGAGGACTACTACGAGGAGGAAGAGGAGGACGGCGGAGAGGAGCACCTCCCGCCGCTGCTCCGTCAGCTTGTAAGCCACTGTAGCGCGGGCGCCTTGCAGCCGGCCAATATAGAAATTGCCGGGCCCGTTGCGGAAGGGCTCGAGGAAGGGACAGACGCCGCCGCACTCACCTGTAATGGCCTAGGACAGACACAGACACAGACACAAGATCAGAGCCAGTTTCAGGCAGATGCCGCGGCGGTGGCGGCGCCGCCGCCGCCGCCGCCACCGATGGATAGACCGTCGCGTCCTGCCGTAGTCCGAAAGGTAGCGGCGTCGGCGTTGTCGGAACAATCAGCGCCAGGGTCCCCGCCACCGCCACCCCCACCGCCACCGCCGTCGTCGGCACCGCGACCGCAAAGGCAACAGCCGAGCGTTAGCGAGGGCGGGGCCTCCAGGGAACGGAGTTCGCAGCCGCCAGCGGTGGAGCAGCTGGAGCTGCTGCAGTACCAGCGGCGGCTACCAGCCCATCCACGCGCGCACGTGTTACCGCAGGGCGAGACCCGCGGGTTGGATCTGGTTCCCGAACAGGTACCACGGCTGAATTCAAAATTGGATCCAGATCTGGATCCTGAGCACGAACGGATCTCCGCCCCGGCACGGTACTGGCAGCATCATAATCCACAGGCACAAAAGATTAAGACGCGGTCCGTTATGGTGATGCCGATTGCTGGCGACAGCAGTGAGGCAGGCCTCAACGACCTACCTCCGGACACGCTGCCGCTGGGCACGTCGCCGCAGGCGTCGGCGTCGGCAGGCGTGCTGGCACGCCAATGGCGCCGCTTCGGTACCTCCCTTCCGCATGGTAGCGTCGGTCTCGGTTATGTCGGCCACCCGACTGCCCCAGGTGGCGACGTCAATACCGCCACCGTTACTAGTGGTGGTTATGTTGACAGGACGTCCAGGTCCTCCCACACTCGTGCATCGCGTTTCGCTGCTCGTCATGCAACAGTGAGTGGTGAGATTACCGGCGGCGGCCGCAGCAGTGGTGGTGGCGGTGGCGGTGGTGGCGGCGGCCGCGGCAGTGGTGGTGGTGGTGGCGGTGGCGGTGGTGGCGGTAGTGGCGGTGGCTCTGCCATTGTCGCAGATGCGGAGCAGCTGCAGCAGCAACAGCAACAACAACAACAGCAGCAAGAACAGCAGCTCGATGGCGTCGATGGAGAGGAAGGTCCAGAGCCGAATACGGGCGATGCTGATGAGGCGGAAGCTGCCGCCGCCGCCGCCGCCGTCAGCGACGGCGAAGCTTGCATTAGCGGCAAGTCGGTGCCTGATGGTGGTGCTACTGACGGCGTCGGCGGCGACGACAACGATGGTGATGGCCGCCGCACGCCGAAATACGAACGTGGATCAAACATGGATCCCAAGTTTCGTGTACGGCTTCACGAGCTCCGAAACAACAGTGCACCGCTTCCGGAATTCACGGCCATGAGAATAGCAATCGCGGGCGGCGGCAGCCCTCAGGTCGGTGGTCGGCAGCGGCGGTTGAGCTTCGGACCTGTCAACGTGATGAGTCCCGGCCGAAAACAGCGGCGACACAGCTGGCTTCAGGTGCGTGTACATGCCTGTGTAAAAATGATGTGTGAATATGACTCAACTCAAATATGCTGGGGTTTGTAAAAGTCGTTACGTCACGGCAGAGATTGGTACAGCAAACGACAAATTTAATCATCTGTGTCGTATATCTGTACGGCCTACATGATTTCTCCACTCCTCTTCACTCCTTCATTCCTGAGACTGGGAAATTTCCATCACCCCCCCGACCAATGACGCCCTCGTCATCGTCCTTCTTCTTGCGCGTGTGATGATGCTGATGATGTCGTGATGCCGTTCGTCTGGCTGTCGTTTGATTTTGCGCCGCGAACGACCAACAACGGACAACGGCAGAACTCCGACGGCAGCGGAGAGATATCGTCACCTGGCGGAGGCACCCGTAAGGCCCGCAAGGACACATTGTACGTCAATAACCTGCTCTCCAACGCCCTGCTGGGGGCATGGGCGGCGACACAGTCCATTACTCAAGGTGAGCCCATTGTGGTTAATTTCAGTTTTTTCGGTTTGTTTGGCACAGAAATAAAAGCTCCTTTGACATTCTGAAACCCATAGAAAAATGAAAAATTCTGCAAGCCTCAAAACAGAGGGCCCGGGGGCCGGGGGCCGGGGGCGGGGGGGACATCACCGCATGCCTGCCGGCGTACTTGTCATAAGTTATGATGTGTATTGCGAAGACGTGCCTGTGTTTCCTCATGGGTACGGATAATGCCAACGTGTGCTTCATCACCACCGTTTCCCGTCCCCGTTCCCAGCCCTAAGATTATTAAGCGCTCGTGATGAGAGGGCTCACAAGTTCCTACCTCCCATGGGTCCATGGCTCAGCCAAAATGCATGCACACGCGCGCGCGGGCGGAGACACCCGCACCTGCACATACACACATACGCGCACACGAATTGAGCTGGCAACCACCCGCCTGACAAACCGATAACACGTATCGCTAAATGTTGTTTCATTATCTGACGTCATTTCTGCCGTACAAAATGTCGTACAGGTCGCGGCAACACGCCACTGGGCCGGCTGACCCGGGGACTCCCGGGCATTGCCACCTCCCTTTCCCCGCCTCTGGCATCCACCGCCGCCGGCGCCACTGCGAGTGCGGCCGGGAACTCCCCCCTCGCCATCACGCCGGGAGTTCACAGCACCTTAAACACACCTGTGTACGGCGCATTGCGTGCGGCCGCCATCAACAGGTCTAGTGTGACGCCCACGAAGGCCATAGGGTCCGGGGTGAGTTACTGTAATGCTTTGGTCTCTGCTTAACTCTGGCAGTTTGCATTAACCGATTTGTAAAAATACCGTTTTTCGCATATGGAAGTTGCAAAGAAGGGGCACGAGTGAAGAAGTGGCCAGGATTACAAAAGAGGATGAGGGCTGCTGTGTCACGAGCCACACGCATCACATTAGAAGGTTCTCTCTGCCAGGGTTCAAGTTCAATACTTCGTACAATGGATCCAGATCCTTGTCCGTACAGTGAATCCAAAACCTTGGCATTCGTACATGGGGACGGGACCGCCGACCCGTGCAATGCGAAGATGGCGCCCAAAGGAGCCGTGTGGACCACATCTTATCGATCTCCGATAAGAGGGCGGAAAGATGCCGCGGCATGATGCATGACGCGGTCATTCGTGCTGCTCCCCGTACGCCGATTAGGCCGTACATTGAAAATCGTAGCGCCAAACCTCCCCTACCGACAACCCCAGCCCGTGCAGTGGTGGCACATACACACATACACACACATACACACACACATGTCGTCATGTTTTCGCAGGCCACTTCTCCGCTAGCGGGCGTCCCCTTGAACAGCGCCCTTGCTAACCGGCTGGATATGGAAGAGGCCCTGGCCTCAAGGAAGTCGCAGCACTTCATTAGTCAGGTGTGTGTATGAAGTACATTGACTGTCGTACAATAGGTGTCGTACCGTAGGATAGGATACGTTCTGGGTCGCCGCTTATCATCCCATGCTCTTGTGAGTACCTCCTCCCTCCCCATGTGCCCAACCAAACTCATGTGTTTTTACCCATCGTTGTTGCCCCGGAATATCTCCCCCTCTCACGCGCGCGTGGGTGACCGTAGATGCTGTTCCTGTTACGGCGTGCTTGCATCAAGTACGTACGCAGCTTCTGGCCAATGAGAGTGGTCGACACGTTGTTGCAGCTGGCGGCCGCCTTCATCATCGGTTTGGTGCACGGTGAGTCTCGATCGTCATCCGGGAGGAGGAGCGGGAGGACCGGGAGGACCGGGAGGAGGGGGAAGAAGCAAATATCGAATCACACAATGTCAGTTTACGTAAAGAATAGGCCCTCGGCGGCATTCAGGAAATAAGGCCCGTCGAACTGACTCGAGGAGCTTTAGGATTATATTGGATGCATCGTGTGTCGTAGGGGGTTTGAAAGAAGGGGAGAAGGGGAGAAGGGGAGACGGGAGGGACACACACACGCACGCACGCACACACACACACACACACACACACGTTGCAGTTCTGACGGATGGTGGCGGGGAAAGGGGATGGGTGATGTAAATGAGGTTGGCAAATTGCTCTGCTTCCAGCTTACGGATCTCAGGTCCTGAAATCCGCATTTTTGTTTATCGTACGATGTACGGACGATGGGTCTGAAGCTCGAGGGCTGAGGCCGACATCATGCTTTATCTTCGCGTCTGCTGTCCCCCGCGTTGTTCTGATACTGATACCCCGGCTGCATGGCTCTGAAACCCTGCCGTACTCCAACCCCAACCTCAACCCTTTACTCTCTACCTCCCTCCCGCCTTCAGGCACTCGCTGGGGCATCACCGCTGTCCCGGGCAACGCGGTCATGTGTATGGTGTGCCTCGGCGTGCTGTCGTGCGTGACCCACCTGCGCACCTTCAGCAACAACAGGTGGGGCCGTGGGCCTTATTGCGCCACAAATTGCATGTACGGATTTAGGGGCTTAGGTCTGCGGCTCGTTACGGGCCCAGGGATGTACATGATCATTGCGTCGATCAGTTGGTCAGTTGGTCAGTTGGCGGATCTTAATTAGGCAGAGCTCCTGAAGGTATGTGGGAGGCTCTGCTGCTGTGAGGCTCATGGAGGGAGTCGGAAGATTCTAAGCGTACGGGCGTCAAACGCCTGGGGGGGCGGGGGGGGGGCGACAGCCGGAAAAGCGGGCAGCCATCAGCTGGAGGACCGTGTGGATCTACCAACCGTGAATGGGTCCATGTGGCTTTGTCAACGATCTAACTGAACGAATCAACTAACCACCTAACTGATTCACGTACTTTGTTGCCGCAGAGTGCTGCTGTGGCGTGAGTGCGCCAGCGGCATGTCTATGTTGGCGTACTTTTTGGCGCAGAACGTAATGGATCAGCTCTGGGTTGTGGCGGCTCCGGCCCTCAGCCTGGGCGTCTACTACTACCTGACATTGCCGAGGATGCCCTTTCGAGAATTGTACGTCGTCGGCCTCTTGGTAAGTATGCGTGTGTGTGTGTGTGTGTGTGTGTGCGTGTGTGCATGAGCATGTGCACGTCTATGTTCGCGTGCATGTGCGTGTGTGTTTCGTTGTACAGCGTGTCGTACAAATCTGACTGTTCTGATCATATCCAGTCCGTAACTCCGCATTAAAAGAAGGGCCGAAAGAACTTAGAAGGGAACGAAAGTTATTGAGAAACCGGAGGGCGGCGAGGTGACGGCACTTTTCCGATTGCCCTGATCCACCCCCACCCCCACCCTGAGCCACGAGCCCCGAGCCACGATGTCTGGCTTACCCCGGACGCCACCCCGGCGAGCACCGTGCAAAACCCGAATACACACACGGCGCTCTCCCATCACCAGGTCGCTTATTCCCGCCCACCCCCCACCCACCACGGTGTTGCGTTCCATTCCTTTCCCCACTTTCCCCACCCCACCTTCCATCCCGCCCCTTTCCTCCCTATTGCCACGGGTTTCGCCGTACAGGTCTGCTGGTGGGCCAGCGGCATGGCGTATCTGGTCTCTGCGGTTCTTCCCCCTCAGAACGTGCTCATGGCCGGTGTGTTCATTGCGCTGATCTTCGGCGCGTTTTTGAACGGCCTGACGTACGCGGTGGCGACTGCACGAGGAACATTGATGGAGGGCATCATGGGGCTGAGCTACAACCGCTGGGCCATGGAAATCGTAACAATCAACGAACTTCGCAACTACCAGGTACAGCAACGGATAACTGTCAAAAATGAGAAATATGTTATTCAATCTTGGCAATGCTCGATGATTCATCAGCGTCAATAGCAGCCGTGAACTTATTTACGGTTTCATAAACATAAAGGAAGGGATATCACAGATAGGAATAACCGGGCGTACATCCCGTACGACATATTTCCTGTACGACTGCAGTACGACCAACGGAATACCATCCTTATGATGGGCAAGGGCATTGGCTTATGCGGTGTCGACACGAAGTTGGTTGACGACGGCGAACCTGGCATCTCGGTGGGCGAGGCCATCAGCTACATGGCGCTGCAGGTACGACAGGGTACGACAGGGTACGGCAGAACGACCCTTGCTGAACTGGATCGGTATAGGTCACGGGCCAATTTATACCGTCAGTACGCGGAGGAGTGGTTCCACCTTCATTCGGGTTTGGCACTCCGCGGGAGCTCGCATCTCATGAGAGGGAGGGAGGGCATGAGACCTTAAAAAAAGGGACCGCCAGTCGTCTTAACGTACATTTGTGTACGGCTTTGCAGGACAATTTTGACGTTGACCGCTACTGCTCCAGCCACAAGTCCGTGGGTTACGTCTCGCTTATAGCGATGGGGCTCGGCTTCAGGATTTTAGCTTTTGCTCTTCTGCGATATAACTGCGCGAAGCGGCACTGAGGTACAGCCTGGTTCCGGAGCCCACTACCGTTCCATTTCCCGAGGCAGTGGCGCCTACGGCGGAGCACAGGCAGGAGCGGCAGGAGCAACGGCGGCCACGGCAGCCGGAGAAGGCAGCAGTAGCAGCAGCAGCAGCAGTAGCACAGCGGCAGCAAGGCGCGGAGAGTATCGTCTTTGCCCCTCTGGACCCTTAAGGGGCACAGACCGGGTCTCATTCGACAAACCCACACAGGTAATTCGCTTGTACGAGCATGTACGAGCATATTTCTATTATAAGTCGTAACCGTAGTTCAAACATCGGATGGTTTTGCAGCCCTTGGTTGCGGGCTTTGGCTTGGACGTCATAAAGACGATGATGATTTACGAGATAAACATTTACGGTGATGATGATATTGATGATGTTGAAATTGTACATATTCGTTTGTCGTTTGTCGGTTGCCGGTTGTAAAATAAGTTAAAGCCAACGTTATTGAAGTGAAGCCTGCAGGAGTGCTGCGGGACAGGCGAGTACGCGCACCTCCGCTGTACGATCATTCATTACCAGCAGTTTGACAGCGACGCTCGCACGCGCTGAAATTGAGCCTTTGACCCCCAAGTGAGTGGCTGGCCTGTTAGGGGATAGGGCCGCCTGCTGGGGTGTGTGGTGAAGGAGAGGAGAGGGGGGCGGAGCTGAGATCCGCACGAGCTCCTCAAGGCACGGGTGCAGAAGGACATTGTACAGATAGCTAAGGATCTGGATGGATTCTAAGGTACGGAATCACGGCACCACAATCCACCGCCGCCGTACATTACATATGGAGGCGGACGCAGGCACCGTTCCCCGTATCCCGGAGGAAGAGCGTCCGCCCCCCCCCCCGGGGGGGGGGTAATGGCCTCGCGGTTTTCATCCATGGCGCCTTTTCATGACGTTCGACGCTGCATGCTCAGGCGAATCGTTGATGTGCACCCACAGCAGCGGTACTGAGATGCAGTTGTTTACGTCCACATTGTACAGCCAGTCGTACATTAATGTTTATCAAGTCGTATATAGTCGAATGCTGTTTGGTAATTGGGAGTACGACAATATTTCTTGCATGCGCAGGCGCATGCGTGCGTGTGTGTGTGTGTGTGTGGGTCTACTAAACCATTTCAACCTCATCTATGCAGCGCTGCTGGGATTGCAGCGTAGATTTTGGTCATTCGTCAATTTGCGACGGTTCGCGAAACTTAAATTGCTGCTACTCCAATGTGGAGGACTGAGCCCTGACTCCTCTCCTGTGGGCCCCAGTTCGTACGGATGGCAGCAAACCCGATTTCATGGCCAGATCCCGTTGGGGGGAAGGTGCTGAGAGAGGGGGGCAGGGGGAGGGGGAAGAAGAGGCTCCTGTTTGAAGGCGCTGCGCGCGCGCGCGCGTGTGTGTTTGTATGTGTATGCAGCTAATCAGCGCGAGGGGTGACCGAATGCCGCTAACAATAATAATGACATAATGCCGTTCACCACAACTGGTAACCTATGCTAGCCACGTACTACATCACGTACTACATCACGTACAGCAACATATCATAGCTTTTCAAAAGGGAGAGACACTCCCATCCCATTCCATCTCATCACCGTATTTTCCTTTCTGATTAGGGTTATTAGCGGAGGATGAGACGAGACGGTCACAACGTGCTGTGATGCGGCGAACTCTGTAGCGTGATGGATCACGTAGGTGATGGATACTTCGACGCCTGAGGTCTGACACGCCAAACGTTCGCGTGATTCATTCGTCTCTTTGTGCCGGGCGGTTTTGCCAAGATCAAATAATTTCAGGAGGCAGCGTTGACTGACTATTGTTTGAGGGGGGAGTTTTGGTACATGTGCAGCAACAGCCGGCGTGGATGTATGAGCAGGGTCTAGTAAGGTAGTTATATGGCATTGTACGACATGGACTTGCGTTTTGCGGTTCCATACAGTACAAGGCCGCGCGCTCATGCGACACATAATGGTATCTGCTGATGAGCACTGGGCTGTGCACCCGTACTAAAATGGAATGGACGTCAAGTAAACAGTTGCCATCCGGGTCGAGGTCGAGGTCGAGGTCGAGGTTTTTGCGGTGGTTTTATCCGATACTGTACCGGGTTGTACGTGCGTTGATGGAGGACGTTTCTGGATCTGGATCCTGCGATTTTTAAGTCGCCAGATTACGCCGCAATACGGCACTCATTATTAAGCGCGCACCGAGACCACCAACTTCCAAACGAAGTGGCGGTGTTTCCTTTCGCGACTGCTGTTCGCCACCTCCCAGCCGGAGCGACATTTTTATCTCACTCTGTATGACTGTGGGTTTTTTATGGTTCTTTGATGACCAGCCAATGCTGACCAGTACCCACCCGGCGCCGAAACCAAGAGTTTGAAAGTCCTAACAATAACAGTGATGACATTCATGTTGATGGAGTCACAAGCTCCAGGTGGTTGTACGGCTGGGACAGGCTTGTATAGGTTTGGACGGCATCACGAATTCATTGTAGCTCACAAGCTTGTACGGCTCTCAAATGAGTCAGGGGGTACGGAAGCTGCCCCAGGAGGGAACAGATGCAGTGAAGTGGATGGACCGCGTGAATCGTACGGAGGCGGGACAACAACGAACAATAAGGAACTGGCGATTGTTTTTTTCCGCCGGTTGCTAGTTCGACTTGCTGCCAGCTGTTACGTCTGATGCAAAAAAAATAATTTTTAAGGTGATCGAGATGAGACGAGACGGGTGACGCTTTTTAAAATTAAGCCTCACACAACTTTGCCGGCTTTCAGCAGCTCATGGACATGGTTGAGTCGGAATGGTGCGGGGCCAGACGGTTCTACTTAACTAATTCTATCTAACAGTAACGAGCATGGTCACTGTGGATCCAAACGGGATCCAAATCTCCGTACCCCCCTCATCCAGATCATCCAGCACTGCATAATGTGGGCCAGCACATGTAGACCGTGTACAGACAGACGTGAATCGTTGATTTTAGCCGTACAACTCGCAACTTCCTATTTCAACCGACCGAATGCATCACATCTTGTGCAACAGGGATTTTGGGGCCCTATCGCGGATTAAATGCTTGAGGACGCAGATTCCGCAATGTTGGTATGCCAGCGAAGCACAGAAGACTCAGGACTGACCTCAAGACTGGCTTGACTTGAAATAACGCCGGAGCACTGCTATTGCTGCCGCATCCTAGTGCATCAGCGGCAGGGATCAGCGGCAGGCCGCCGTCCATAATGGCTACAGCTGGTAGACCTCAAACCCATACAGGAACAGCAGCACATAGCGTACTTGGATCACGCCTTCACTCTGCGCCGTTTTCATATCTCCCACCTGCCTTCCGCCTCCCGACCACCAAAGGCATGGCGGCCCAGCAAAGACAGCCCAACACCGGCCTGGTCCTGGTGCCGATCCGCTCCCAAAATGCTTATCAAGGCAGCATCACACACACACACACACACACACACACACACACAGAAACGCGTGCCGCTCTCCTGCGGTGTGGCTCGGTCCGGTCAGGACCCAAGGTTCTCGTCTTTGCAGCAGGGCGAGTCGCCCTCAGCAGCGCAGTGTAACACCCCTTAGCACACATACACATCTCCTCCCCTCGGACAGTGCATCCACCTCAGTCTACAAGAGCCAGTCTAAAACACGGAACATGCGATGTGGAATATGTACGACGTGAGAGGGCACGCAGTTCAAAGTGGTCAAAGCCATTTCCCTCCCCCACTGGCTTACTGTGGCAGTGCGTGCCTTCGCCGCCGCAACCCGGCGGGATCATGATGCATATATGATTCAGAGGCCTCCAACCCTCCGCTCGTTTCCACCTGGCCCTATACACCCTCTCGCCAAGGGACCAAGGGACACATCCTCCCGCTGCGCCCACACGCCCTCCCAATGCAGCGCGCGTTTGTTTGCTGTCATGTATTCGCTTCGTGACATTCGCTTCGTGGACAATCTCTGAATTGCTTGAACAAGGAGTCTGGAGAGCGACAGCGAGCCTCCGCGTCGTGCAGCCGCGCGTCTCAATCTCTTTAACCACAATTACGGTCCATTTTGGCGCCCGGTGGCGGTACATATCATATAACACTTCCACGCGCATTCGCGCACAGCAAGCCACATCCAGTCAAGCCCACTAGCAAAGCACAGCAAAGCCGGAGGGTGTGCGGTCCCAGCCATCCCTTTCCCCAACAGCCAAAGGCCCCATGTGCCCTGTGCCCACCACCACCGCCGCCGCCACCACCACCATTAACACACCAGCAGTACTCGCATCCCGACATTCGTAGAAATACACATTGAACTCCGCCGGCAGTTCAAAAGCGCCTCCAGCGTACCATATCCCAGCAATTTCCTTGCCATGCAAATAAAAATACACCCACCTACCAGAGCCCCCCGCCCCCCCCCGCGGCACACGCTTCTCCTCTTAATTCTTTTCCGCTCTACACGGAAGGCCTTTTCCTCGTCTACTGCCCCTCACATAAGCCCCACCAGCATCAAGTGCCGTTGCACCCGTTCTTCACCTCCGCTTCTCACACGGCAAGCGGGATGCAGCCTACGCTATATGTGTTCAGATTAGTATTTCATAACCCTCCGTCCCTTCCCGCACCTTCCACTTCTAGGCAGCCGGTAGATCCAGAGGGATCAGCTCCTGAAGGGCGCACGCACTTCTACCTGCCCCCCCCCGCGCTCAAGGGTTCTCCGGCCACATAGGCCATATGGGCTGTGGGCTCCAGTGACCAGCGTTGGGCTGTGGGCCGCGTTCCGCAAAATCACCGACCACGGCCGCCATGCTTCAAAAAGTACAGATAATACGGATGGGGATTCCCTAGACGCGCGCGACGCTATTTGATCATTCCCACTCAACTTTCCCTTAACATGCCCTCGGCGACACCTTGCAATGCACCCCCGCCTCCACCGGCACCCCAGCCGGCGGCAGCGGCATTGGCCCCCGCCGCCGAGCTCGCCTCCGCCAGCTTGTCCCCAATGCGACGAAAGGACGGACGCTGCTTTGGATTCCCTGCCCAGCAGCGGCTTGCTAGCGACTGGTACCATACGGGGGTGCCGTCGGGCCAGGGAGGGCGCACGCCGTCTGCTATGATCGTCTGCAACAGCTTGATGGGAGTGCCTGCCAGGTTGGAAAACGCCACACCGCTGGTGTACAACTCCCACCTGATGAAGAGGGATGAGACGGGAGGGTGAGATGGGGAGGTGGGCAGGAAGGAAACGTACAAACATACACATACACACACACGCACGCCAGTTCACCGCCCTTCCGCTAACGCCTCTTCATATCACTTCCAGCGTCCTTCCTCTTCTCCTTCAGAGATCAGTTCTTTAAAGATAAGGTTGCTGCTCTTTCCCCGTCAGCTCCGAAACCCACATTAGAATTCCGAACATGTACACGTCGGCGCTGCGACCGAAGCGCTCGCCTCGATGGACCTCCGGGGGCATGTACGGCAGTACGGCACTGCGATTTCGCTGCAACAGTTTCCGTACCGTTTGGGTCCCCTTGGAGCAGCTGACTACCGTCATGCCTGTAGGATTGGGTTAAGTAATTTTACGTGCCGTATAAACAACGAAACAACAACGATGAGCCAACCAACAACCAACAAATAACAAAGCAGCTATATGGAGACAATGGCGAGCGAGTTATGTGGAGCTCGAGACACCACAGGATGCAACTGGAGACAGCACATCCAGCCCCTGCTCCTTCCTTCCTCAATGCTATGAGCCTGTTGATCGCATGCTAAGACGTGCGGCCAAAGGACGCAGGAGCCAGGCGGCAGGGCGGCAAAGCAGACGCCTGACTGAGGCCGACCGGAGAAAAGGGAGTGAAGAATAAGGGCTACTGCTGCTACCGCGGCTATTACTGCTGGTGCTGGTGCTACTGCTTCCAAGGCCGCGACTATCCCTGCTCGATCACGCGCGCAGACAGTGCGGCGAAAACACTCCACTTGCCCCAGTCTCACCTCCTACCTCCCACCCCCCCATTGCCTCCCAAACGCCCACCTGCGTCCTTGATCTTGACCATCACGTCCGTGGTGATTGATCGGCCCGGCACCGGCCGTTCTGGTCGCACCACGCGCTCAGGGTCCCCACTGCACCCGCAGCTGCTGGACCCCGAAATCCATCCACCGCCGCTGCGGCCGCGGCTGCCGCTAACCAACCCCACCCCCGGGGCGCTCGGGCCTCCGCCGCCACCACTCAAGACCACGGCGGTGCCGACGGCGGCCGTGCGCGGCGTCGGCGTCGGCGAGACGCGCGGCGTCACGTTGCTGTATTCGACGACGCCGGTGCGCTCGTGCTGGCCGGAGTTGGCGTGGCTGGATCCGCTGCGGGGCAGCGCCAGCAGCACGTTCTCCGGCCGCAGCTCCCCGTGCGCCAGCCCGGCGGAGTGGAGGGCGGCCATGCCGGCAGCGATCTGGGAGAGGATCACCAGGAGGAGCTGCATGGGCGGAGCTGCCTGGACGACCTGGGCGGCGGTGTTGGCGCCGCCGCTGTTGGACGCACCGGTGATAGCGAGCCCCGGGCACGAATCCACGTTAAACATAGGGTCGTTGCCGGATGCGACCTCCGGAAGAGAGGGCAGGTACGGCGGCAAGTGGCCGCCGGCGGCGCCAGAGGAGATATTCCCGGCGGAGGGCGTATTCGGATGCCCGGCGTCATTCAGCATCGCGGTCTGGCTGCTGAAGTATGTGTACGACGTGGCGCCAAGCTGCTCGCCCAACCCCCCGCCGCCGGTGGCGACGTCGGGTTGCCCCAGCAGCATGCGCTTTTGCAGTGCCTCCCGGAGGCTGACGGACGGGAAGAACTCTAACATGAGGGCTAGGCCTTGCTTGAACTTCTCCCGTCTGGGAAGGACTGCTGTTAGATACACCCCGACACCGGACACGTCAGACGCCCCCGCACCCGAGAGCAGGTCGCTCATGGCATGTGCCATCATGTTGAACGGTCCGCGACCAAGAGCATACTGCTGCTGCTGCTGTAGCTGCTGCTGTAGCGGTTGCTGCTGCTGTTGCTGCTGTAGCGTTTGCTGCTGCTGCTGCTGCTGTTGTTGGTGCGGCTGCTGGCCGTGGCTGTGCGGCCCGGTGGCGGCGGAGCTGCTGGGGCCGCCACCGTGAGCGGTCCCGCGCTGCCCCTTGCCGGCCACGACTTCGTACACGAGTGGATACACCATCAGTACATGCAGTACATTCGGGTGCCGTATCGTACTTAGCTGCTGTTGCGCGGCGATGGTGAACGCCTCCGACTCCAAGTGACCTGATGGCGAACAATGATTACGAAGTTAGCAGGACATACGTTCGTAATGCCAGAACCCTTCATGCATTCAAATACTTCGTTGGTACCACTGACATGACACACACCTGCCGCGTGATCTTTTTGTGTTCTTCGCAACCGCATACTGACATCGGCGTCTTCCGTACATTACATTACATACGTTGCACGAACATGTGTTGTACAATGTGGAAGTTACAGTGTGCGCCATAACGAATCGCTGGCCGACGCCTTTCGCACGCAACTCCTCCCCCTTGTCCCTCTAAAACCAAGTCGCGCCCGTTCCAGGCGCTGCGACGCCGACATCCAACCAACATACGCAGCATATGACCTCTCCTGCACAATATGGGTTGGGATTCCTCGTGGCGGACTGGGGGAGAGGGAGTCATCCGAAATTAATTGCACACCTCCTTCTCTCCCCCCTTTCTGTTGTAACTCATCTTCCGAACATGCCGTCCGAACCTGATCACCATTTCCCCCCCCCCACTACACACACCCTCACCCCCCGTTCTCCCCAAATCACCCCACCTGGTCGGCCGTCCATGGACATGTGCGACCTCATCATCTTCATAGCAACCGCCTGACCTCGGTACGCAGCCAGGTACACGGACACGTTGCGGGTACGGTGCATGTCGTACAGGATGTCCACCAGCTCGGGCCACCCCTGTAATCATTACATGACCACAGTCAGTCGTCGGCCGGGAGTACCTTCACTGCTTTCCTCCTCCCCTTCCCCTCCTCCCCTTTTGTTACCTGGAGCTCCCGGCTGCTACCGCTGATCTCCTCCGCTTCCTCCCCATCCTCGTCTACCCCATCCGTTATTCCGGTAGTTGGCTCCCCCCCCGCCGCCGGCGCGACGGTAACCACCCCGCGGCCGCCAGGACGCATAGCCTGAAGCGCAGATGGCGACTCAGGTTGCCTTTGCACCGCAGGACCATTCGCTCCACCCGCCGTCGCCGCCGCCGTGCTGAGATTGCGCTGCAAGTGCTGCTGCTGCTCCTGCTGCTGCTCCTGCTGCTGCTGCTGCTGCTCAGGGTCAGTCCCGGGTAAGGATACTTGACTGTCGGGACGTGAAGGATCCGGACCCAGCTGCAGCGCCTCCGCCGTCTCTGTCCGTCTGTTGACTTCTCGCCCGTGCTCCTGTACCTCCTGTTCCAATGGGAGGCGGAAGCTGAGGCTGCCTGGGCTCGTACTGGGCGGATCTGAACCTCCAGCGGCCTTAGACGCAGTTGTAGCGGCTGGTGCCGCGGCAACGGTGGTAGCGACTGTAGCCATGATCGGCGTCTCCGAGGAGCCGGTGCCGCCGCCGCTACCGCCGCTGCCGCCGCCGTTACTCCCGATGGCGGCGTGTTCAGCGGGAATGCGATGCCGCGGCGATGAGGAGAGTGTCGTCGCACCGGGGCTCCGTGATGTGGGCGCTGCCGGCCCGTCGTCACCGTCAGGCAACATGAAGCCTGCGTACTCGAGTGCCGCCGCCGCTGCCGCCAGCGCCGCCGCGGCTTCCTTGTTGCCGCCGCCCAGCCCGGCGGCCTGGTCAACGCTTCTGCTTGGGAGCTCAAAGGAAGGCCGTAGAGATGATGCATTGGAACACAGGCTGTTGCCCGTGGGGGTGCGTCGTACACGCCTGCGGCCGCCGCCGCTGACGCCCATGCTGCCAGGACCGATCTTGGAATGTCCGCCCCGAAGCTGCGATGTGTGCGGCTCCGGGTCCTCCGATAGTACGGCATACCACTCATGCCGTAACTTGCCCACTAGCTGTCCGAAGACGGCTCTCGACAGCATCGCCGCCGTATCTCCCCAGGCTGCCCGGCTGAACGTCAGGTTGAATTCATTCCTGAGCAGATTACGTGAAGAAGGATCGGAGAGGCTAAAATGACCGTAAGGGAAAAGAGAACGAAACAAGGATACGAGTTGCGCAAGCAGGTAACTAAAGCACTTGGAAGCGAACACATGAGTGCACAGAAGCATGCGAATTTGAATGTGGATCTGGATCTGATACTGGATCTAGCCAAGCAACGCACCTTACGCCTCGTCGGTGTCAGTATGTACTTCGACTTCCCACCAGCCTCATTTCCCCCTATTGGAAGCAAACAGCTTATCAGCCTCATTTCCCCCTATTGGAAGCAAACAGCTTATCAGCCTCATTTCCCCCTATTGGAAGCAAACAGCTTATCAGCCTCATTTCCCCCTATTGGAAGCAAACAGCTTATCAGCCTCATTTCCCCCTATTGGAAGCAAACAGCTTATCAGCCTCATACAACAGCTTCAAATTCGCCGCACCAGGCAGCATAGCCCCAGATACACCCGAAGAGCACACGTCCCCCCACGGCGCACCCAAACACACTGCGGCGGCCGCCTTCCCACCACCAGCGCAGCTACCACTACCACCACCACTACCGCTATCACTATTACTATCACTACCTGTACGACCAACCGTACCAATATCACTACCACTACCCCCATCCTGACCTGGCGAAGACGTAGACGCAGCCCAGCGAGCGGCAGCGATGCACCAGCGGCAGGATCACCAACGTGCCAGCAGTAGCGGGGCGGGTGTTGTTGAGCGCCAGGTCCCGGGCCACCATGCGGCCGCCCCCGAAATAATGCAACGCGTCCTTGATGATCATGATGTCGCCGGCCTGTGAGGATGAGGGCGGGGCCAGGTCTCAATTTTGTGGGGTCTCGTGCGGCTTCAGAGAACCGCACGACAGGCCTTCTTGGCCTAGACACGATGTGACGAGACGTAGCCAGGAAATATGGTTTGGTTAACGCCGTCCCCTCGCTTGCCGTTAACTCATTTCTCAGGACTTCTTTTTTAATGCGTATGTAAACATCTATAATATGTAATATATTTCATAAAATATATGATGAGTAGATTTGACACGTGCATCCTCACCTCCAACACGCTCATAAGCAAGGTGCTATCCGTGCTAATCTTCACACAATCCACGGGGAGAGGTTCCTGCACCGGTGGCCCGCCGTGATTGCCGCCAGACAGCGCCGACCCCTTGCTGCCTTCACCGCCGTTGCCGGCAGCCGAGAAAGTGTTGCCGCGCCGCGCTGACGATACGCCGCCATTGCCTCCGGTGCTGTTGCTGCTGCTATACCCGCTCAACTGGTCGTCTACATCTATTGTTGCACCGAGCACCAAGCAGTCCATATTCTCGTACCCGCTCGCCGTCCCGCCGCCGCGTGTCCCCGCCGCCGCCGCCGCCGCCGCTGCTGGATGCGTCGTCGGCGCGATGCCCAGACCCCCCCCTAGGACCAGCCCGCGGTCCGTCCCCAGGCTGTTCGCAGAGCCAATGACCAGCCCCGCCATCGACGCTCCGGAACCACTGGGCCCCGAGAAGCCGCCGAACGCCATCAACGGGCCCCCCCCCATTACCCCGTTCCCATGCACGCCGCCACCACCAACAACAAACCCGGATTGATTCGGCCGCAAGCCCAGCCGCCCGGAGACTTGCAGTAACGGCGCGGCGTACACCACTGCGTGCTGTAGCCGCGATGACACCAACGCCAACCGTACCTCCGGCAGCGCCGTACCGGGTCCGGCGGCGCCGTCGGCCAGGAAGACCGGCATATCGTACGCAAACGCCCGTGCGAGGCCGTCCAGATTTGTCGCACAGAATAACCGCGAGTAGAACGTCGCACGTGCGGTTGCGCGTGTGGTTGTTATCGCACTGGCCGCCCATCCGGTAATTAGCCGAGAAGAGCCCGCCCAGAACTGCCGCGACCAGTCCAACGGCTCGGTACAGCCCAAGCTGAGGCAGCCGATGATGGTTCCGGAGCCATTGGTGGCGCTGACGGGCAGGCAGGCGAAGGCCCGCATGCCGCGCTCACGGTTCATGAGCTGCCAGTCGATCGGCCAGGCGGACACGGGCACTTCCCCTCGGTCCTCTTGCAACTGCAGTTGCTGCTGCTGCTGGTGCTGGAGGTGCAATTGAGAATGAAGGGGATGAGGATGGGAGTTTGGTTGGGGCTGTGGTAGGTCTGCGCCAGCACCAGAGCTAGACCAGAAGGGGTTCGGCGGCGATTGCTGCTGGCCGTTGGACAGCAAAGCCACGGGGGAGGCGTGCACGGGGGTGACGAGACCCTGCCCCGGCGCCGGCCCCGGGTCGCTGACCATGAGAGGCTGGTTGGAAGTGGCGGCGGCTTCGATGCTGGTTTCGGAGCCTTCAAGAAGGTGCGGATCCGACATGCCCACCTGCGGAAGGAAGCGCGTTGTATCATTGGGCTGTACCGGTTCATCCCGGCGGCGGAAAAGCACACGTCACACACTAGACGGCAAACGGACAAAACAGACATAACAGAAAAGCTGACATGATTCGTACATACATGGTCAAAAAGGCAAATAGGCAGCAGGAATTCAGTGCAGAAACTGAAAGATAAAACTGAAAGATAAGTTTACTCCGTATGGGCAGCGCGTCAATAACACCCTGCGCGCCCTCCTGTATACACACATACACAAATACACACATACACAGAGGCATACACATACACACACACAACATCCAAATGACTAGCACGTCAGGCACACGGATATGGGGCATTCCCCAACCCATTACATCGCCGCCAAGTGCTCACAACCGTCCCCTCGCCCTCTTTGGCTCATGCAGACGCACCTCCACTGCCGACGAGCCTGCAATACTGTTCATCGAGCTCGTCCGGGAGGGTGGACCCCTCCCCGGCCCGAAGCTCGTGGGTATGCCACTGCTCGTACGACACGACGAGAAGGAACACGTGGCGATTTTGGGCTCCATGGCATACGCCGAGCCTGCCGTAGAACCGCACCAGGCGGGGAAACATATGTAGGGCAGAGTCGGTTTGTCTGTCTCTGTCAACCACATAAAAAAAGTGGATTAGGTCGATCATGGAGGTCCTCAGGCCAGGCAAACCATGGTTCAACCAGCGGCACGAGTGACCCGCTCTCATGGCCCAGCCTGCGCTGCTGCAGGACAAAGAATATCCGGTAATCCACATTCCGGATCTGCCATTATGCGGCAGCGGCGGCAGCAGCAGCAGCAGCGGCAGCGGCACGGGAGCAGGTGGGCCCAGCTGCTGAATGCCCAGCTGGCCGGCGGCCCCCTTACCCATATCGACACGGTAATGCCACGTAAAGAAGAAGTGGAGCGCAACCGCATGTGGGGGACGGCGCGTGATGGACTGGGCACGTGGACCCACAGGACCAGGGGCCCGCGTTCGCACGCGATCGACCCACATGGACAGCTACACTTCACCCAGGCCGTCGGCCCCCCCCTCCATTAGTCCGCACCGGATTCCGCATGTGCTTTACTTTCACGTGCAGATGGGAGTGTAGATCCTAAGGGTTAAAGGCGTGGAGGTGGCGCCCTGCTGATGTGCATTTTGTGCCCCCAAACAGCATTTAACCTACAGACGCGCAGTTTAGCCCAAGATGAGGATACCATGTTAAGCTCACCTATGTGCTGGAAGACCTTTCCGTCCACTGACAGTGCGGTGAGGCAAGCCCAGGACACGCAAAGCCGCTGGCACAGCAACGCCATGATGCGACTGACCTGCGGCGGTCGTAATGGAAGGGAGGCATAAGATATGGCAGGGTGGATGAAGCGGAGAGAGAATGAGAATGAGAATGAGAGGGAGACGAGGCGTTGGATAGAGGCGGCTGGATGAAGAGGAAGGCCTTTCCGCCCCAGAGCTGTATCTCGCAGCTGTCCCAGTGCAGAAGCATATGTATATGACGTGCACCAGCACTACCCGACGTTCGAGAGCTCCTCACGGATGCGATGGAAGCGGGGAAGAAGGGCGAGTAATGAAGCTGGGTAATCATAACGCAACGCTGAAAGAGCGCAGAACGCAGCCGATATCCGTGGACTGGTAGCAATTAACCATCCAGGATCTGCTCGGTCCATCTGCTCGGTCCATCCAGCATCAACACCCCGCGGCCCCTTTGACCCACATCAACGCCCAGCCCAGCCCCAAACCCTGCTTGCGCTTCCGGGCATAACTGGGCGACTAGAGACCCTCCTAAGCTGTAGCAGTCCGGCCGGCTCCGGAACCACTACCGTGACGCGTCGCTTGACCCAGATGGCCCGTGCACCGTGCACCTGTAAGGCGGTCGCACCGGCGAGGCGCCTTTTGCTGCGTCAGCTATAACACATCGGGTGAAGTGGAGAGAAAGACGGAGTATGTGTAGGACGGGCAGGCGCCAGAGGGCCTCCCCGCACCGATACAACTCCGGTTTACATTCGCGATCCAGGGCCCGGTTTCCCCAGTAACCCAAGGTGCCTGGCAACGCCCCCAAAGACAAGAAACTGTCTACATGTCACCTTGCCCATATCGACGTGACCGGCCGATACGACAGCAAACCTAACCACGCCTAACGCGCCTGCATTCTCTCCGACGTCAAACCCAGCAGCTCCTGAAGCATAGCCACAACCCTCATTACGGCATCCTGAGTTACTTGCTGCGATTTCGCCTTGGGTGAACTCTCACAGGCTGTCGGCTGCTGCTGTTCGCAAACTTCTGGCTCCGCAGCTTGACAGCTCTGTACGTGCTCTTGCAAGGTGGCGATTGGTTCCGTTGCACCATTTTGAACAGCCACTCCTTCGCGTTGCAGCTCCGAGAACTTTGCCGGGACTGCATCCTGCGAGCCCTCGGCAGTATTTGTAGTACGAAAACAACAAAATAGCATTCCAAGTATTGGCTTCAGGTCACGCGAGTACGAGTCAGCGTAAACAAGGTGAAAATAAGGTGCCAGTTATTTGCTTCTGATTGGAATCATTTTAAAGGAGCGTTTTTGTTACACAAATAAAATAATGTGCAAGTTCATGAAAATATTACTTTTTACCGTTGACGTTCGGATTGCCTGGCATGAGTGATGTTATCGAATCTGCAAAAGGCGCTCCTTAATCCCACCAACGACTTCAAATCCAAGTATGAAGTTTCATTTGCGATGGAGCAACCGATCTCGCGTAGTCCCTTGGGTCGGTTGTCCAAGCTGCAAGAGTCTAAGTCACCCTGGCCCTTCGTCGGAAGACGTTATAAATGGGTAGGTTCTTGTTCAAGAACATGTCAGGGGAAGGCTGGAGCCCCCGCCTTTTAATGCTCCTTTGGTCCCCCGCAAAGCCAGTTTCAAGGCGTTCGACAGGGTTGTGATCGATGTGTTTACCGAATAACTTCGCACAGGAGCAGCCTGGTAACTGTTACCACAGTACAGCTTCACAATTTATAAGCTGCTTCCACTGGATCTTTAGTGGGCTGGCTTGCTTATAACTCATGGCACCCTTCGCCTCCAGCTGCCTACCCTTCCCATGGTTACCCTGCTTACGTACTCCTAGATGACGCTCAATACCACACATCGTCCGTGCTTCGATGCCTGAAGCCTCGGCGAGGATTGATGGAGCTTTCATGAACTTGCCTTTCCACGCTTCATGTAAATAACACGGTTTTCGTAAGCAGTGCAAGGGGCCCAGAGGGGGCCTAGGAAGATATTGGTAATACTGCCGTGCCCGCGAATAATCTCAAAAGTATGGCGGGCAAGGTAATTGTACACCAGTGTTCGTTGATAGTGCGGAACATAGGGGGACACACCGAAAACCCAGGCGGAAGCCTTTTCAGGACGCAACTGGGCGGCAAATATAAACGTGACCCAACCCCCAGACTCGCAGGTCCTGCTGCTTTGAATCAAATGTTAAAAAGCCATTTAATAGATACACACTGCACGTATGAATCGGCCCAAAACCCCCCAGGTCGGCAGCAAAGTTCTCTGGAAACGCGTTCCAGCCCAAGGAAGGTGGTCAACCCTTACGATGGTGTGTAGCTTTGAAGTCTAGGAACTCCTAGCATTCCCGGGAAGAACAACAACACAACACAATCCCAATTTACTTCAGCGAGTAACGCCGTACTACAGCGACAGGCTTTCATGCTCGGGACGCAATGTCCTGTACAGGTCTTTATATCTATTATTACCGTCTTCTGATGGCTGAAAGCAAGGACGTCAACTTCTCAGGGCAAGCGCTTACGTACCATGCCTGCATCATTCGGTAACCTGTCTATTCATAGAAGCATTGTATTGTCAGCAATTCCATAGAATATAACCAGCGCTCTCTTCAAGCATCCTCGCTTTAGGGGCCGGTACGGCAGGATGTCGTAATTATAAGGAGCTCCGTTGGAGCTTAAACATCAAGAATCTCGGCTTCGATTGTTGTTGACCTCGAATATTGATCACCATTTCACAAGGAGAATTGGTCTGACGCAACGAACTCGTGCCCAACGCAGCAGAGCTTCGCTTGTTTTCGCAAAGCTTAACCTGGGTGCTCTTTGAGTTACCTGATTTACACAGCTTTTAATATATTTAAGTAAACCCACTGTGAATCGCAATACATAACCATGAACGGACTACCAGACGTGGCCGGTAGTCTCTTCACCTCGACTTATCGGAATGTGAAGCTTGCCGGCAAAGCTCCACCAGCGACAAATCTTACTGGGACAGGCTCGGTGGGTTTAACGCCAACTGTGGAAAGGTTTACTTCGAAGCTGGCCGGCCTCCAAGTTCTTGAACGCTTTTCTTCAACCCGCAGTGCTTTGATACAACGTCGCTTTCACCAGCCCGAGCAGGAGCTCATAAGCTGCTTGACGTGGGGAAGGAGGAACTTCCCGTTTGGTCGAAGTCGACCCTTTCATACAAGTATGTGGCGGCCGCGGCATTGCTTATATTGGCGAGATGTATCGCTTATTCTTCAATGCATGGTTGTAGGTACCCATCTGCAAAGCCGAATCCAGGCGGCTTTCTCAAGAAGGGGGATGGCGACCTCATTAAGACGCGGACAGGACAGGTGGAGGAAGTAAAGCCGTTACCACCCTCAGCTGGAGCTTACAAACGACGGGAAAACCCGCCGAACACAGCGTTCCGGCGATTCTATGAACGTGGCGATCTTCCCATCGCGGTCGACCACCGTGGATCCAAAAACATGATTGCCTGGAAGGTATGTCTGCTTGTAATTTTAAGGTGTTAGGTTGGAATATGCTGTGAAGGTAGGTTTTAGGCCAGCTGGGACAGGGGAAACCTGGGAAATATCTGCTATCTGTCCTTTTGCCAGACGTCATGAGCAGTAGAGAATGGCATTAATGTCACTATACGTGGCTGTGGAATGGGTCTTAGCGCTGTACAGGTTCCTCTCGGATAAGGACTTCAACGCGTTGATGTGACATCATGAGATGCATTTTTAAGCCTCCTCGCGCCGCCCACCAAGGCCGTACCCCATGCAATTGACGTCGCTGACCCGCAGGTCGACATCGAGAAACTTGACTACCACCATTACCTGCCCATTTTCTTTGACGGCATCCGGGAGACGCAAGAACCGTACCGCTTTCTAGCGGTCAAGGGGGTCGAGGACATGCTGCGGGTCGGAGGGTCGAAGATCTTACCCGTCATCCCGCAGCTGATTATCCCGATCAAAACCGCCTTGAACACCCGCGACCACAGCGTCATGTGCATCACGCTACAGCTCCTACAGAAGCTTGTGCTGTCAGCGGACCTGGTCGGCGAAGCGCTCGTGCCATACTATCGACAGGTAGGCATGAATCTGCAGTGCGCATAGTTATGGGCTGCATCAACTATGGCGTGCAGCATATGTGCACCTCCGCTGGCGGAAGGGTCCGCCGTTGGTGTGCGTCATAAAGGTTGCGTATGGGTTTTGATTTCCGTGGTGGCGATTATTTTGTCCCCAAAGGCCATTCCGGATTATATCGCTCTAACCCTAGACACCGCGCTATTTTAAGTGTACAGGTTGATGTGCGGATCATTTCTTACATGTACCCCCCTTGCACATCTGTGTGACCACAGATCCTGCCGATCTTCAACCTCTACAAGAATAAGAACAAGAACCTGGGTGACGGCATCGACTATGGCCAGAAGAACTACGACTGCCTTGGGGAACTTATTGCCGACACGCTTGCACTCTTTGAGCAGAAAGGTGGAGACGACGCCTTCATCAACATCAAGTACATGGTTCCGACATACGAGTCCAGCGTGAACTACGCATGAGGCAGGGGGCAGATAAACTGATGGATGGGTCCTAGATTGGGTTCGGACGTCGGCTGTAAACCACTGTGTATAAGTACGGCCTGAGAACTCGCTTCGGGGTTTCACTGGCACAAGGTGGCTGGCAGGTGTGACCGGAAAAGACTGTGATGCTGACAGCTATAAACGCTTCCCTCTAAATGGTAGCAATTGCCCAGTGCACACGCACGAGCTGGTGTCGGCATCATAGTGTTATGCCGCTGGCACTTATCCTGGGATGGTGAGGGTTTGTTCCTTTGCAACCAGTGGACGGCAAGAGACCAATATGTGCCGTTTTGCACTTGTTGTCGGTATCTTCCTCCTTTACCAAACTGCTGAACTGGAGGTGCGTGGGATTAAGTGGCTATAATGCAGGCTGCGTGGGCGAACGGCAGGCGATGTTGCAGCGGGGCTGCTGCAGGTTTGGCTGTCCAGACAACATTTTCCCAGGGAAGGCATTGTGTATTGGGCACCGCACAAAGCGTAATGCACCGGCCCTGATTGCCCAAAGCCCAAGCTGTATAGCTACCGATGACTTACCTGCGAATTTGTCCTTACCTTCTTGTCGAGAGTTACCGGGCTAGTGGCTGCGAAGCATAGTCCGTGGATCTGGTTTGGGTTAATGAACGGGCTTGAGGGATCGTGGAGAGAGGCGCACACTCGGCAGCCGAATGGTGGGGTTGAGTTGCGCTTTGCTAGGCATAGCGGGTAGGATGGGCATGCTGCCAATACGTACGTAGGCTTGGGAGTAAGATATAAATGCATGGCACTGTTTAGTTGCGCAGGAAGTCTGATGAAGACTTTGCATAGTAAGCACAGGGAATCGGCGTGTCCATAACGCGTGACGAAGTTTGTCCATAAAATTCTGTTTTTAGGCTGAGTCCCGCGAGTATGGCTTGCAAGGTTCAAACGCTGCAGGACCGGATTTTGACCGTGTCAAATGCAGGTTGTAAGGTGTCGCCAATATGCTTTCTCGTAAGAGGTGCCCGCCTCACGAGCTTCTTGTTGTTATGTGTGCCCACTAAGTTGTCAATGACGTCGTCGTTACCGGGACAGATAGGCATCTTCTGCATACATTTTGCACGTCCGGTTGTTAGGGACGCATTATCTTGAGACTCCAATCCTGCTGCAAGCACCTCCTGCTGCAATCCAGTCATGGCGGAAAAGGTAATGAAATGGTTCCGATTCGCGATGCAACTCCATTTTTACAGCAAATAAAATTGCTATGTTTGTAAGATCTAGGATTGGTGTAAAATTCCTGCGACATGTTTGACACAAAATAATAAAATGCTGGGGGCGATCTCGGGCCTCTGCAGCTGGTGCATCAGCCTGCAAACCACTTCCATAAGGAGGCCATGATCCAAGAACCGGATGTTAGGTCACAACAGCCGGACATCAATTCAAAACCTTTTGATTCGAAAACCTAACGTGAATAATGACGCCCACAGGATGTACATCAATGAGTATCCGATGAGCAACTATAGCTTGCCCAACAATTGTTTTGTGCAGACCAGCTGAGATGCAGAGAGCCACGCAGAAGCACTTTCTGCGGGGCAGCAAACACGAGAGACCAGAGTCGGCACAGACTGATTGCTACAAGGAAAACACAAGAGGAGACAACGTGAAGGCAGAGAAGATGCCAATCTTTGACAAAGAGACGGAATCCTGCCTACCACTGCCGTACTGTTGCGCCCAAATCGTACTCGTCTGCAAACCATATTTTTGGAGAGCAAAAAATAAAATTTTGATCCGATCCCGAGGGTGCAACCTCACGCAATACACAACAAGAGCCAAGAGCCACAACGCCTCTGGAAGGCGTAAACTAAGGAAGGGGGAAACGGGGCGTACGGCCCGACTCAGCGGGACACAACTAACTCGCGCGGGCTGCTGAAACTTTTATTAGCTCAATTAGCTCAACGCCTGCGCGAAAACATCCCCTTTATCCAGTCCCTCACATGAACCGCCGCACGATGGACCGCCGCACAGAAGCTGACCGCCTGTATTGCCGCCGACATCCACCTGCTGCCATGCGCCTTGATAGCGAGCACTGACCCTGGCATTGGCCGCCGCACTTCCATTCCGCAGGCTATGCACCGTGATGCTCGCAGGTCCAAGGACATCTTACGTGTATTGGATATCTAGACTGTGAATGCCTGCGCTGATTACTTGTACTCAGCAGCTGCATGGTTGAAACGCGACCCTTAAGCACGCAATCGCCCTGCACGGAACCGGGCCAAGAGTTGCAAAGCATAACGAGAAAACCCACGATAACCTGACCACGAGCACAGAGATCTGAGGTCTGTCCGACCCTCAAAACAAGTAACACGACGGGTTCGAAGGCAACCACAGCACCCAACCCACACACGCCTCCACTCGCCCCCAGGCCAAGCGACAACTACACCGCCCAGAGCCCGCACAAACGACTAATTAATCCCACTTTATGAAATCTAAGGGCTACGCCTAAACGACAAAAACTGCTATTCCAGACGGGCATTTTATGCCGTAAACTGAAATGGCTCGTATCCTCGTAGCGACTATTCCACCATAACCGAGTGGTCATCAAAATTGTAAGGCATCAACCATTCAGCTTGGGCGTGGGTGTTTGAGATTGCTCGATGTTACGCAATCGGCCCACACATGCCGCCACCAAGTACGGGGATGTAGTAAGAGTCACCCACCGGGCCTGATTCATCTGAAAACTTGACTTTAACTTATAACTCACATCTTTTCCTGAGTCTACAAATTGTTTCGGTTTACAGGGCTCCGTTAGTCAAATTAACGGCGATCTACGTGGCAATGCACAATGTTTTGATATATAACTTCTATAGAACTTGATCGTAATGGATTTTAGAGAATGCTAGGCATTTGCCCGCAAGCGTCGAACAGGTTTTATCGATCACCGAACCAGCATCAAAGTTTAGGATGATCAAGTTTCATGGGATACTGACCAGAGGATGACTAGGCTTTAATCTTATCTAATGCCGATTTCGTGAAAATCCGTGACGGCTTTACGACACTGCAGTACCATTTAGTTATCTCACATTGAAACCATGTGGTTTCGTGGGGCCATAAGTGCATATTATGTTAATGATATATTACTCTGTAATTCATTGCCGACATCCTTGTCCCTAACCATGTTCATTCGCTAGAGGTGCGGAAAAGTGCTTGAATTGACCCGCCCGTTCTCTGCAGTTAGACATCATTTTTTTAAAACAATGCGAGGATTCAAATGCTTCATGTAATATGGCCGACGAGTTAGAGGTGCGGTTGTTGGCTCAGGAGGATTTGTGTTGGGAGCCCGACGAAGCTTGCTCAGCACCTGAAGAAGATAGTGATGAATCGGATGCACCAGCTGCGCGTCCCCCCCGAACCAGCCGCGGCAGTTATGACCTCGGTTTACCGCGAAAGAGGAGGCGACGGCCCATTTGGACAAGGCAGGAGGAAGCAGTGTTTGCGCGGCAGCATTGTATACACGGCAATTCCTGGTCGGCGATTGCGGAGCATTTACCGGGGCGGAGCGCTCCAGAGGTCAAGGTCAGGATGTCGTCTCTAGTTGCTTACCTCAAAGATGTAGGCGTTACTGAGATACTTGTGTAAAAGTGTTGGCCCCTATTGGATGGTTTTAGGATGTTCTCGCCGTTTGCTCTTTCGCGTGACAGATTGCTTATGGAGAAAACGGACAGCATACATACATACTCTTAGCCTTGCTTGAGTGAAAAACATAAAATTATCCGGATGTCGCTATTGATTGCCTTTGGATATGGGGTTCTGCAAACGGGAAAAACCTCGCGGCGGTTTTGTTTGTCCCTTATGAACCTTTCACTGTGGGCGCAGAACATCTGGCACAGCACTTTGCGATCGAAAAAATTCATAGCACGATCACTGTTGCGTGCATATGCACTTGAGGTGCAAGAGCGCGGCGACAGCACCGAGGCCCGAATGGAGGCATATCGCGCTGCCGTCAGACGGACAGGCGGCCACGACAACGCGGACCCCGATAGTATCGATCCAGAATATGCTACTTACCATAATGCGCGGCGGTCTGCGGGATCAGATGGAAACGATGGAGATCCCGCTGGCCCACGCCGAAACGTTCAGTGGAGACGTGCTTACAAGGAGGAAGCCTATACGAAACGACGTCGCCCTGCAGGTATCTGGCCGAGCCTTCTGCTCCTGCTCTTGCCTCTGCTCCCGCTGTGCCGGCCCTGGCACTCTCCTTAGTCTCCGCATACACTTCACTTCTCACCTCCAACCACGCTGCACCAGACCCCAAGCCGTGCCCATGCTTTCCCTCCCTGCCAAACTTACTCATCGCTACGTACCCACATCTGCCCGCCCTCCCACCCTACCTGACAACCCTACCTTCGATCCGTCCCAACGCTGGGATCCACAGGGTCCTCAGAAGACGAGGACGCGGCGAGCTTGACCTCGGATCCCACACCGCCTCAGCACGCGGCCCTTCGCAACGAACATCTCGTCTCCCAACCTGTCCGCTCCCAGGCGTCGGACCCCCGGGTCGCCGCGGTCTTCCAAATTGGCTCCTATCCTGGGACGTTGCAGCAACGTGGTCGGGATCCCCGCACGCGTTTGCCGGACTTTATGCTAGGCGGTGGCGTCGTGTCGAACACTCGCGCGCAGCATCGCAACTTTCACCAGCTTCCGGACAATCCTGACAGTCTTGGTCGTGATTTTTATGACGGTGACGGTGACCATGTCGCCGCTGCCGCCCTCGCTGGGGGGGGGCCAACGGTAGCGCGCCCTGGCGTGCTTCCTCTGGAGGCACGTGCCGCGATGTTACAGCAGTTGGCCCAACAGCAGCAACTGCAGCGACTATGGCCAGATTTGGCAACGGCACCGTACAATCCGCCACGTTTTAAAGGAGAGCGCCAGGGAGATGCTGGTGGCGGCCGGCAGGGGCCGGCAGGGGGAGGCGCGCATTGGCTGTCGGGTGATGGCGAGTTTCCGGGTGATGAGGAGGGTTCCTGGCATCACATGGACACGAGCCGGGGCGGCGACCCACACGGAATAGCGGACGCTGGTTCCGGAGCGGTAGGAATTGATGCTATGAGAATGTCAGGGGAGGAGCTGGCGCGTCTCCAGATGATGATGATGATGCAGTCAGCGTTGGAACGGGGCCCGCCAGGCCTGACGGAGGCAACGGCGGCAGCTGGCCCGGCAGCGTGGCTGCCGCCGCTTCCAGCGGTGGCGAACCTCGGATCGGCAGCGGGTCTTACGCAGATGCTGGCACAGCTGCAGTGGCTGGCGCAGGCGCAGGCGAGCATGGAGGCGGAGGAGGTTCACCGGCTAGCGTTGCTGCGCCATCAACTTGAGCTGCAGCTGCCGCAGGCACGGCATTTGGCAGGCGGACCGGCCGCCGCTGCCGATTTTGGTGAAGACCTTTTGAATGAGGAGAACGGCGATAGTCCCAATGGCGCATGGAGGATGAAGGAGGTGGGGGCCGGAGGCTCAGCCAGTGGCGGCTTGCACCGTAACGCTGAAGGCAACAGTTCTGCGAACCAGGCAAGGAATGGGGGGTTCTCAGCTTCGTTCTTTTTATGTCGATAGCCACAATCAATAAAATCACCCACTAGGACTTGACACGTTAAAGCCTGCCACAACGCGGCAGAGACTTTGCGTTTCTGTGTGCAAGAGGTGCGCAAGATACGGTGGTATGTTCACGAGTGTATGGCGTATACTTGTTGACGGCAGCTGATGTATGGCGCCACTTCGTCTTGTCAGGTTGAAATTTCTGCGTTTGCTCGTGCTGGTGGCTTTCATCCGGCCCGTAGCTGCCACCTGCGTCAAACTGCAGCAGGAGCGTGTCGTCATTCTTTGGGCACGTCACAAGATTAGCCAGCTGACGAGATGCCGATGCTGGGTCGTGCTGTTCCGTCACCCTGCTAGATACAGCCACCTTGACGTACAATATTCTTTGATCCGTACATTGCGTTTCCCCGTACACGGACGTCCTTACGTCTTCACACGTCCCTGCAGGCTGCGGACGTCTTCGGAGGCCAAGTGCCACTCCCACACCTGCCGCCGCTTGGGCCTATTGGCCCTCTGGCGGCAGCGGCAATGGCCTCCGCCGCTGCCGCCGCCGCCTCCGGCGGCGCACCAGCGCTTAACGCATATGCATTGGTCCCGCCGCAACAACATCTAGCAGCGTCCCTGGAGCAGTTGAGCGCTCTGCCGGGGGCCGGGGGCCTCGCCGAGCGCATGTTGGGTGCCCATGCGAAAGGAGCGGCGGCGTCGCGTGCCGCCATAGCAGAGGCGGCGCTGGCGGCGGCGGCGTTTGCTCCGCCGGGGCTGTTCCCGGCCGCCGTTGCCGGGCCCTGGGAGACGGCACCGGGCGGCGTGGAGGTCCAGGACGGGGGGGCGGCGACTGGTGGGTGTTTCAAACTAACTGAGTTACGCCGAGCCGCCCCGGAACGTCCGTGTTTTTGTTTACGTGTGTGTTTTGTTGCGGGGCCTATCTGCGGGTGCCCCCAAGCTGTGTCAAGGTTCGTCTTTTGAAGGCTTCTGCGATCCGGTTCCGTCGTCCGCAGGTCCTTCGAGTGCTGATACTCTGACCGGAGTGGGAAACCTGCAAACGCCGGAGGAGACTGGCCACGCGGACGGTGAGCATCGTGGGTCGCATACGGCAGTCTCATCCGCCGCTGGTGGCGGCGGCGGCGGCAGCCGCGGCGCGCCCCGCGTCCGCGCCGGTTCCAAACGCCGCGGGGAGATCCGCGGGGCATCAGGGTCAGCCGGCGGCCCGAAGCGATTCACAGCAGCGACCCGACCTCCAGGCGCACTTGGGATGCTGCCCCTGGCGTTCCTTGACGGCGGAATGGTTGACGGAGCTGGCGGCCTGTACGGCCTGTGTGGCCCGTTTGAGGACGTTTCTTTGTCGGGCCGGGCTGCTGCAAGCTTTGGCGAGGTGGAGGGTTTCGGAGCAATGTCGTCAGCGGCGGCAGCGATCCTCCATGGCGCCCGTTCTGGTGTTCCGGGGGGCTTTCGAGGACCGGGTGGCCGCTGGAATGTGCGGGGGGTGGCGTCGGAGGATGGAGTTGGAACGCCGGGTGGCGGAGGCGGGTGGCATTATGAGGAACGTGACGGGAAGCGGGGTGCCGCCCCGAACCGGAAATCAGTACGCCGCCGTGCGCAACAGCCGCCGCCGCCGGAGGAGGAGGAGGAGGAAGAGGAAGAGGCGGATTTGGAGAACGAAAAAAGCAATGAGCTCAAACGGGAGGAGGAGGAAGAGGAAGGGGAGGGAGACGAGGAGGAGGAGAGCGCGGGGCAGCGGCGACGGCGGCGGGTGCGAGGGCGGCGCCATCCGCAGAATCATCCGCAGCAGCCACAGCGACGGCAGCGGCAGCGGCGAAGGGGAAGGCGGGAAGAAGTGGCGGATGATCTACCCAGAGCGGAGGCTGGGAAGGAGGCGGTAGATGAGGCGGAGGAAGGCGCGGGCGAGGATGCCTCTGTGTGTGATGTGGCAAGGGCGTTGCTGTCAATACGCCGACAGAACCCTCGTGTCAGGCAGCAGCAGCCGCAGCAGCAGCAGGAGGAGGAGGAGGAGGAGGAGACGCCCACAGAGCGCGCGGGCAAAGAGATTGGAAGGCGGCCACGGGCATCAAACCCTAAGTAGCCCCTCAGGGTATTGGGGGTAAACGGCGTGCCCACGAGCCATCTATCCGGGTAACACAGCACTCGTACGGCAATAATACGGCAATAGGGGACAGCAGCTGTACATCGGGGCCAGGTTGTCGCCAGGCCCCGGTATCCATGTTGTCCCTCTTATGCTCTGTCCTCGAAAAACTTGGCTTGCGCATTTGTTTGGACTCTTGGGCGTCCGGAGCCCCCAAAATGGCCCTTTGGGCCCTGTGGCTATGGCGTGGGCCTTGGCATGAGGTCATTTGCGGGTATGGTGGTGGTGGTGAACTATAAGCAGCGGGGTTTGCGTCCTGTGATGAGTTGGTTGTGTGTAGCATTGGCCACACGGGTTTGCTTGCGCACACAGTGACCCACGGGTCGATCTCCCGGCCTTGGGGCCGTGCCGGCTGTGGCAGTCACCGACATCTTACGGCACGGCCTTGGCAATCTTCTATCCTCACTTCTGAGAAATACTAGTATATGGCAGAGCCCGTCTGATGGAACTTCGAAAGCGAACATATACTTGCCGCCTTGCTTGACGGCTCGGCCTCAGTGCTGTGACGAATGTTTTCCTGTCCGACTCGTAGCTGTCTGTTCGTCTGACCGTTTGTTTGTTTTTTGCGAAAGGGCGTCAGGTGCGTCTCAGCCAATGCAAATGCTGCCGTCGGAGGAGCGGCAGGAGCAATTCCTGGATTTGGTGGGTTGTGACCACAGACATACACACACGTGCCGTAGCCCCCCAGTCGTGCACGCCGGAGTCATTGTCGGAGTCCTTTCTTCCCACCAGTCCCACCATTTTCTGTTTTGCCTAAATTATTGTCGCCCCTGCAGCGTATCTCAACAAGATGCGAAAGGTGCAATGTCTAGTCTGTGTACGTTTGGAGATGCTGAGGCGTGCCGTACGTGGAGAGATCCTGCACGCCAAACTGCGCCATTGGTTGCCTCAGCATGCGTCTGTGTATGCGTCTGTGTGTTTGTGTGTTTGTGTATGTTTGTGTGTTCGTACGGGACGGGACAGAGCACGGGTACACTGTATGGATTTTGTGGATTTTAAAAAAGACCTAAAATGAAGTCACGATGACGTTTTTGCGCGTGTGTGTATGTTGGTACGGCATGAGCGATGTATCTTTCATCCTCGCGTATGCTTGAGAGATCCCTTGCGACATACATGTATGTGTATGCGTGCCGTCCCCGGACGCAACTCCTGGTTGCCACCGGCACGGTGGGGCGGTGCACCACGCGCAACCCTAGAAAGACGAGCTGTCGGTGGCTCCATCGGGCATCCCGACACCATGCAGGGGAAGTGGGGGGCTGATCAACGGGGCCGGTGTCTGCAGGCATGGGTTTTACCTGCAAGAGCCGTACAGCTGGTGAGGACTTGAGCGGCGGAATAGTTGACAGGAAAATCCGCAGGATGAAGTAAATTGGAAGGAACTGGATGTAGCATCTGCGCGGGGTAGTATCTGCTTCATGCAGGACCAGTCACAAAGCACAGACGCTTTCCGTAGCTGTGACTCGGTGCCCTAAAAAGGCAATATTGGAAATTGAAGTTCAAGATTGTACGAGCACGCGCATGGCAACATGAGGCCAGGGGACTCAATCATGCATCGGCGCGTATGAGCATTTTTTGCGATTATGAAATCGTGGCAGTTGCTTCAGCTGTCGTGATCCATCAGATGGCGGTTGGTAGATACGCAGCGCAGTCACGCGTTGGAACCAAACCGGCTCGAGGGCATTTGCCTGCCATTAACTTTTTAAATTTTGACACGGGGGATGGGTGCATACGTTGTGGCTGAGTTATGAAATGCGAGCCCGGGACTACCGCGTCTGTGATGAGATGATAATGAGAAGTGATGTTAAAGAATAGGAACAACGAATTGTGGGGCGAATATGGGTTCAGTTGAGCTCATGGCGCATACGAGGTTGCGGGTGGAGGATGACACGTTTCGTAGCTGTTGCTGATATTCCCGCTCTCCGAACCCATATTGTATGTGCACGTGTACCGCCATTGCGCTGCGTTTGCGTAGTTGCTGTTATTGCTACTGCTGTTACTACTGCTAATGATGTTGCTACTGCTGCTGTTGATGCTAAAGCTGCGCGTTTGGCGGCCCTTCAGGGCTGGGGGCACAATGACATGGGATGTCGCTTGGGGTCGGCCTTGCGTATTGTCGTTTAGGAAGGATGATAAGGCGCAGGTCTGAAGGTGGTGCTCCCACTGCCCCCGTCCCCGCCCCATCAGCCAGTGGACCCACCATGAATGTTCGACCGAACAGTGTGTCAACTTAGATGTCACGACTCCAATGCGGTCGTTCGCCAGCCACTTTGGATTTGCTCAGGCTTGCGCCTCGGGTTTGTTACCGAGGGGTTTCATTTCACGCATCTCGCGTCGCGTTTCGTGGTGATGGGTCCCCGTCCTTTGCGTCATGTTGACGTTTTGGTTGAGCACAGCGCAGCACAGCATATGTTACCGCACGGCACGACAAAAAATGGCATCATGATGATCGCTTGCATTTTATTCTGCGCCAAATGACGTGGCAGGTGGTGTGCAGCGTTGATGATGTTGGGTTATGTAAAACCGGATATGGGCATGATAAGACCTGAGCCGCAAGGCTGAGCCCCGTGCATCTGTGAATGTTACAGACAGCATGCGTCCATGTGTGCACTCAAAACTATGACACGCTTAGCGGAGTCAGGGTCGGGTGGTTTGGATAATGACTCCTCGGCGGTTCATATAGTCCGCCTTTGTGGCTTTTATGTTAACTGGCGCCGTGCTACATTGAGATGATGAGTTCAGTTGCGCTTGTTTGTTTATGTGTATGCTCGCGTGTGCGCGCGATCTATGCCGTGAGGGATATTTTCAGACGCGGCACGGTACGTGTGCCCCACCATGTCCATGTTCGCATGTGTTTGGACTTGCACGGCATGCCGTATGCACGAATGCCGATACCGTGACAAGTTTGTCTCGAAGAGGGGTGAGCACCTGGCCGTCGGAGAGCCGTAGACGAGCAGCACTTGCTCTTTTTTCCGGGCCCTGTCATGCACACAATCATATGCACACATGAAAAAATGGTGAGAAGATTACACACAGAACTCTTTGGCAGACTGCTTAATAACTGCCCTGTTGCACCTGGAGCCAGGCGGCCGGCGTTTGGAACATGTCTCTCGGGTCCAGGACTTAGAAAGCGTGGGGAAGGTTGGCGGCGCGAAGGGCAGGTTGGAACTTGGAAGACAGCTGAACCCCGTGCACCAGAAACCACAGTTGAAGGAAGGAGGCAGAGAAAAAGGTGGGGCAGAACGGCGAAAACGCAAATATGATACAAATACGTTATTGCATGAATTGGGACTCTCCAATCCTTTCCTGCTAAGGATCGGGACGACAGTCCTTGCGGCACGATGGGGGGGGTATCTAAGGTAGCCTGCTTATGTGGCCGGAACAGGTTGCCCTGCCGTCAGTGTGGTTACGGCAGCTGCCATAAATACAGCGGTATGTTTATGTGCTTCGCTCAGGAAGCTCCGTGCACTCTCTTTTTGGTTGTCCAGAAATAAATATACCACCAAGAGCGAAGAGTCCCGCTCTGTAGGCAACAGCATGATGTGGTGTACTGAGGCGCTGATGTGTGCTGTCCGGTTGGACGATGAGGAATCTGAGGGTATGAGGACTATGTAAAGGAAGGTGTGTGGCAAGGTGTGTGGGCGACAGCAAAAGGCCATCAAGCACATGTGGTGGCGGCGGTGGCGTCTCCCCAATCCACCCTGGCCTCAGGCCGCCGACCCCAATTAGATGTGACTCGGACCTCGGGCAAAACTGCCACAGCGACGGAGCAGACGCGCATATCGTTGTTCACGCTGCCCAAGCATATGTGTGTCACGGCAGCCGTGGCGCGTCAGGTGACAGTATGAACAAAAACATTCTCGCACGATAATGGAGCTTGGGGAAGGAATTGGTACGAGCCCCCTACACATCAGTGGCGCAATACATCATCGTACAAACTTGAAGCTCCCGTGGCCAAAGCCAGAACCGTCCGCAAGATGCTATTACTGCCCCAACTCATCACATTATGCTAAGGCAGATTCCTTCCTTCCTCGACCTCATCACATAAGAGACCCATTAGTTCTGCGCAACGTCAGCGTACGTCAGGCTCTTTGACAGGTCGAACATGTGCGCAACACCCTCCTCTGGCGTCCCGACCAGGACCCCGTGCCCTAGGTTGAGGATGTGGCGGTGACCACCGGCTTTGCGCAGGCAGTCCCGCACCGCGTCCTCGATGGCGTCCTGCACGTACGTATATCAAAACGTTTTTGCCACTCCGCCGGGTAACTGGGCACAACAGCGCAGTCACCAGCTAACTGGGAAGACCCTTAGGGGCTTTTATTGTAAACTTGCTTCCCCTTTGCCGCATGACAACCAGTTCAGTAACCAACAGTCCAGTCCGGGGCGCCACGGGAATACGTGTGCCACCTCGGGAGTTCCATGGATGGAGGCCGCATCCCGTTCAGAACCCTTTACCCTGAACATTTCCCCGCCTGAGGAATACCGTACCTGCGATGCAAAGAGGATAGCGGGGTCCACGTTGCCCTGCACCGACACGTTGCTGTCTATACGCCGCCGCGCGTCCGCCATGTCCGTCGTCCAGTCAACGCCTACTACATCTGCACCCGTCGCCGACAAGCGCTCCAAGAGGCCACCCGACCCGTTCGCATAGAGCGTCAGCGGCACCGTTGGGTATTCCGCCTTCACTGATGCGATGATTCGCTTCAGGTATGGCCCGCTCCATCTGTCGGATTAGCAAGGAGGGTTGCGCAAGTCAACAAGAACATATAGTGCACCGCAGCAGCCGCCTGCACCACCCATACGCCGAAAGAGGACTCACTGGCCGGCGCAGTACCATGGCAATCCGCAGCAGCACACGGCTAATGAACCAGCCTAAGTAATACTTAATGTTTTGCTGGACAATGGGGAAAGTTAGTTGCATCAATCCTCAAGTGATGTTTTTGATTCCGTGCAAAGTGCCTAGCGATGTTATGCCCCCCGGCCAAACAAAGCCCGGCTGCCAATGCCCCAGGCGATTGATCCCCACCAACCAGCTACGATCTTACTTGTCCCACTCGCGGGGTGGGAGCTGGCCGCCCCACGAATCGAAGATCTGTACGCACTGCGCGCCCGCGCGGATCTGGTACTTGATGTACGCGGCCATGGCATCTGCAAGCTTGGTGAGCAGCGCGTCCAGCAACTCCGGCGCCGAGAAACACATGGTCTTAATCGTCTTATACAACGTCGTCGACCCGCCCTCGATTAGGTACGTGGCCAGCGTCCATGGGGACCCCACGAATCCTAGCACCGCCGCTTGATTGTTCACCTCTGTCCGGAGCTGAGTTAGAGCCCTGCATTTGCAAAGAGACAACGAGCAGGCGGAAGTTCGCATCAATGCAATAGCGGTACATTTCCATGGTATTGGCACTAGGCATTAACGCATTGAAATAGCCAGATGCCGGCTAGGAGGTCTTGGGATAGCAGGTCTTTGACTTTGTATTATTTGCTAACCCTTGAGGACCGGCTCGTGTCTACATACACTGCATGTGAGTAGTTACCTTATCCGGTGCATGATAGAATATATCAGGGAGTAACCTGCTATACGTTTTAAAGCACTGAATATTAGAGAGGAGTAAACTATCAAACAATGACTCCGGAGTGAGCATAGCCAAGGTGCCGCATTGGCAATAAGGGCCTCAGGGACCGAAAGTGTAGCTACACTCAAGTTTCGTCATTTCTGTGACCCGCGTGCCGAATTAGTGACAAGCCAGTCACTGGATCAGTTTCATCCAAGACTGCACAGTCTCCGTTGTGAGGAATCCCCGGGTGTTCATAAAAATTTCACTCTGTCAGTTGACTTCTTTGCCATTTGCCCCAAATACCTTCAAACCCTGACCAGCTCAAGAAATCCAATTTCAAGAACTTTTCCCCCCTTACTTTCCTCTCCCCAAAGAGGTTTCCCCCAACCCCTCCTCCTTACACAAAGAAGGATTGGATTTTCACTCGTCATACTAATCGTGAGCTAAAGCCATTGACAACAACCTACGGCTCCCTGCTTACCCTCGTTTCCACTCACCTGCCCACAAAGTCCACCTTGCTGAAGTCCATATCGTGCAGCTGCTTCACCTGATCCAAGCTGCGGATCGGGCTGTCGATAATCGGTCCCTTGTTATCATCGATATCAAAGTTTACACCAATCCCAGGCAGAGGCGTTAAAATGTCGCTGAACAGGATAACACCATCGGGCTTGAACGAGTTCCAAGGCTGCAAGCTAATCTCTACAATCAGCTCAGTTGTCTCAGAGCGCTCGCGAAAGGAGGGATGTTTTCTTGCCAACTCCCGGTACGATTTTTGATAGCTGTGACAGTGGGGAACCCATAGCAAGTACAAGCCACAACCTGAAAAGATGTACTTCCAACAAGACGTTCAACGTCAATTATCTTACCGGCCAGCTTGACGCATCATCCAGCAAGGCGCACGCTCAACCTTTTCGCCACGAGCAGCGCGAACCATAAGCGGATCCTGAACACCACCAGAAGATGGCTGTGCCTTCACAATCACTGCTGGCGCCCGTGACATCCCCACTGCAATCGGTTTGAAGGCACGATGCCTAAGAACGGCGCTGCGGCCGAGTCCATCATTAATTAGCATCGTTGTTCCTGACATGATTCGATACAAAATATAAAAACCAGTAGGCGAACAAGTTAGCTTTTGTTACGACATGGTGTATGCGATCTTTAAACTTTGTCGTATTTCTGTATCGTACGAACTACTGCTGCCAGCCTATCGTTTTACGATCACCGTCACGCAAACTAGTCAAGCTTTCAACGCCCTGGGTCTTCACCAGTGTATGACCCATTTCCGAATGGCAAGATTAAATATGGTGCAATATTGTGGCACCATAGCTCCATACTCCTCCATAGCTGCATAGGCATGCAGTCCACGGGGTCCGTGGTCCCTGGTGGTCAACGGAGTCACTTCCAGAGCATCAGACGCCTTACTAGCTGCCAGTTATGGCCAGTCATATGCAACAGTGTGTCTCGTTTGATTTAAAGTTTGCAATTGCTGAGTCTGGGAGCTAGAACAGCTGGCGGGCCCGGAACAAGGTGAGATAGGTGTTAAGGTTGGATCCCTGGAGGACATGCACCTATCTGACACAAGCCGGTTTGAGTGTTTGTGCACAAGATCAAGTGGATCTGCCCCTCATGTCGCACTTTTATGTATCAGGGTTTTACAGCAGCCTGGGCAGTCCTGCGTACTCCTGCAAGTAAGAGATCCTGTCTACACTGGCACGGCAGGGGCACGGCGACCCCACAGGTCATGATACTCCAGCCAAGACGCAAAGCTGCCAAATGCAATGCAAGCTCAAATTATTACATTGCTTAAAACGCATCATGGGCATCCGGAATGGTGCCGGTAACCTGCACATGAAAGTTAAGGGCTTATAAGTGTTTCCGAAGTGGGTCACATCCCGCAGTGATTCGTGGTGGAGTGATTTATCAGTTGCATGACTGTAAGTCCCACTGGTGCGAGGGAGCAGATGACCCGTCGCCGTTATGCTGCATTCGCCTTCCTTGAGTTCCAGACAAGCATTTGTCTGTATAGGGTTGGGGTTTGGTATGCCGCTTGCCCATGCTATAACAGACAAACCTAGAGTTTTGGCGCCTTCAACTTGCGAACACGACCGGGTTTCGCAAGGTTAAGCTTTCCATAACATGCCCTCGAAACCATCGCAAGGGTAGGTAAGATAGTAAACACGGCTTATGGGTAAATTTAAAATGGGCGTTGGCAAAACTCTCAGGTAGCTTCATACGTTAGTAGAGGCAAAGTCCTGCTAGTGATCGTCCATAAACATAAAAATACAAATGGCAGATGTTAAAGTTTCTTGCAGGTAACATTTTTCGTTCGGGTTTGTGCACCCTATATGTCGAACCCTTGATAAACACTGCAATGAAATCTTGAGAGAGTACCATACACATTAATAAATCTTCGAATACAAAAGCAAATGTTATCATTCCAATTATCACGGCATGTGAGCGCGACCAGCCACTCAAGTTTTGCCCTAAATCGTACGGAAACATCCGTGGACCACAATTCCGTCGTGCGGTGTCTGCTTGCAGGCAACTTGCTGATAATCCTGCAGAATTACATACGTGCTTTACTTTAATTGTGCCTCGGGACAGAGCTTCGAAATGGCTTTGAAATCCGGCATGAAGGCCTCGACTCGCCAGGCGCAGAAGCGTCAGGTGCAGTCTCCGGTGTGCTCGGCCGTGAAGGCCGTTCCAGTTCCACTTATGGCTATCAACCACCAGGCTGCGTTTAAGGTGCGCAAGTTGCTTTTAAGTTTAGAATCTGGGTTGCGGCGGCCGGATATACCGACCCATAATGTATATGGCCGTCCCTTGCAGGCTGGCTGCCGCCGAGCTGCCACCACGCGTTTCAGCATGCGTCGTGCTGCTCGTATGGTTTGCAATGCTTCGGCTGCTGCGGCTCCGACCCCCACTTATGGTGAGTGTGCATGCCGAATTTGATATGGAGAAGTTTCAAATTAAACCCGATCTGCGTGGCTTCTATCCCGTCAGATTCCCGTCGTGAGTGGCCGCTGGATAAGTACCGCAACATTGGTATCATGGCCCATATCGACGCGGGCAAGGTGCGTCTGCAGGCATTGGAGCAGATGGACCTCTTGCACCGGTCAGCAGCATGGAGGCTTATAGAATAGGATTGCTAATATGCAATGGAATCAGCCAATATTTTAGATTCAGGAGGTCCTATGAGGCTTGTGACCGGTTAGAGACCGGCTAGAGACTGGGGCTGACGATCTGTATAGCCAAGATAGGTCGTGGGCCAAGTATTTAACGCGATAATTACTTCACGCTTTTCCCGGCGCCCTCCATGTATCCAGACCACCACCACTGAGCGCGTCCTGTACTACACCGGCAAGTCATACAAGATCGGTGAAGTACATGAGGGCACGGCCACCATGGACTGGATGGTTCAGGAGCAGGAGCGCGGCATCACCATTACCGCTGCTGCCACAACATGCATGTGGAAGGGCCATCGCATTAATATCATCGATACCCCGGGTCACGTGGACTTCACCCTGGAGGTCAGCCCGGGGGGGCTGGGGTGCGATGGTGAAGGGTCATTTTAAGACCGATACCTCATACCAACACGTGAGGACCAGGTCATAGCCCGCATCAACAGGAAATTGACATGGCATGGGGCGTGGGACCAGCAGCGTAGGAATCCGGGCTTGGGGGCCGAGCTTTTTTGTGAATGAGAAGGGCTGGCTCGATTGGGGAGTGGGTTTGTGTCTTCAGCTGCACACTTCACGTTATAACCGCTTAAATGCTGAAATATATTTTTCATTGTGCAGGTGGAGCGTGCGCTGCGTGTCCTTGACGGCGCAGTAGCGGTCTTCGATGCCGTGTCAGGTGTGGAGCCGCAGTCTGAGACTGTGTGGCGCCAGGCGGACAAGTATAAGGTAAGGAAGCAAGCAAAGCGCCCAGCCATATCTGGGTTCATAACTTTGTTACGAGGGACTGTTTTGAGTCCATCCGGCCACGGGACCACATCCATCATCTAGCTGGGTCGTGACCTCATCGCGGCCTCCCTTGACATCGGAGTCAAACCCTGCAGGTGCCCCGCATTTGCTTCGTGAACAAGATGGATCGCCTCGGTGCTGATTTCTACAACTGCGTCAAGATGGTCGTGACCAACCTGGGTGCCAAGCCGCTAGTCATCCAGCTGCCGATCGGTACGTAAGAGTCATTGCCGAGCCTACCTGGCCGAGCCGGCATGAGGCGTGTCTGGATCTCTACTGACTGATTCTGCCACATTGCCTGGCTGCGCTTACCATGTACTAGGCTCTGAGGACCAGTTCAAGGGTGTGATTGACCTGGTGAAGATGAAGGCCATTGTGTGGACCGGTGAGGAGCTGGGCGCCAAGTTTGAGGAGCTGCCGATTCCAGAGGACATGGCGGACAAGGTAGGCTTTTCTGGTGGTTATTGGATCCGCCGCCACCCGGCGGGTTGAGGTAGTCGGGGTCTCCGGGAAAGAATGCCAGTCGCCGATTCCCTGATTTGTAGCCTAGTCGTTTGGATGCGTCTTCTGTAGCACTACCTGCATGGATTAGAGGAAGGGTGGGGGATCGTGCGATTGTGCAGACAAGGGAATCGAGCCTGTAATTTGGCCCGCGTATCTTGGTAACCTGGCGGTCCGGGTTGGGGAGGGTAGTGGGCTGGTTGAAGTGACGGCGAATTTGGTTTTCGACGCAGAATGTGGGTGGCGTTCCAGGGGGTATGGAGGCTAATTTGGCGGATACCGTCTGTGAGGTGGTCGGCAGGGAGTAGTGATGCAACACATAATCCCACCATATTCGATGGCCTAAAAATGTTTGGTGCGATAACTGAATGGAAAGGACTAGAGGCAATTAGGTCGAGGGCCTGGACCTGTCATACCTCTGGAGGTTAAATTTGTTGGCGGTTATGGGGTTGCTGTGTGTCCGTGGCACTAGCCTTAAAAAGCACTAGCCTTTCATGCATAGGTCATTCGGAAACACAACTAGGCTTGCTGAAGTTAGCACGTGAGTCGGCGGCTGATTGATTTGCAAAGCATCCGTGTTTAGAGAAGCTATAACGTGTGCATGAAAAACATTTCCTGCCAGCCAAAATTGCGTTTTGGCTCGGAATGCACATAGGATGCGTTCTTGCCTTGTCATATGTAGTCCTCAGCATCCTGCATCTTCAGCATCCTCACTAAATGCCGCTGCTGCGGCCGCCCTGGTGTTGTTTGCCATCCCTCAGGCTCAGGAGTACCGCGAGAAGCTCATCGACATGATTGTGGAGCAGGACGATGAGGTGCTCGAGAAGTACTTTGAGGTGTGTGGTCTGTCCTTTGTCGATCTCGACTGGACCGGAGTTAGATCAGTGCTCGTGGGAAGTAGCAGCTATTGGGAAGGAAGCCTTACAGTCCTTAGGCTGTGGATGCGCCTGCTGCTTGACGAGAGTGTCTCTGCTGTGACGGCTAACGACACCAAACTTTCTTCAGTTCTGTGCATTTCTTAGTGTTGCCGTTGGGATTTTCCTTGTGTGCGCCAGGTTACGATGGAAGCTGTCTGAGTAGGATAGCGTGTGTATTTATTCTGGCTGTATCGCAACCTTTGCATTTCCTGTCGGCCGTAGTGTTCTATTGCCTGCCGCCTGCTTTCCCGATTCCCTCTCAGGGCGAGATGCCCGATGAGCCGACCATCGAGCGCCTGATTCGGAAGGGCACCATTGCTCAGGCGTTCGTGCCTATTGTGTGCGGCACAGCCTTCAAGAACAAGGGTGTCCAGCCCCTCCTGGATGCGGTCATCAAATACCTGCCCAGCCCGCTGGAAATTGACGCTGTGCAGGTGTGATCGGGCTTTGCGATAGTATGCTTGTTTGTGACGAGGGGAAGGGGCGAGGATCTCTTGATAAATAGGAGCCGCGAGGATGTGTGATCCAAATTGACCGCATCGTGGTACTGATTCCCTTATCACCGTGATTACAGGGTGTGGACATGAACGACGCTGAGGTTGCGATGATCCGCAGTGCTGATGACGCTGCGCCCTTCTCGGGCCTGTGCTTCAAGATCATGACCGACCCCTTCGTCGGATCCCTCACCTTCTGTCGCATCTATTCCGGCGTCCTGGAGGCCGGCACGTACGCGCTGAACTCGAACAAGAACAAGAAGGAGCGGATTGGCCGCCTGATGATGATGCACGCCAACAACCGCGAGGATATTAAGGTAGCCTTCGCGGGCGACATCGTGGCCATTGGCGGCCTGAAGGATGTGATCACTGGTAAGGGAAGGGTCTAGCAAGGGCAAAGGGTCTAGCAAGGGCCATGCCGGCCAGGAAGGGATGCAAAGTCGATTAAGTCTTATTCGTCCGCAAGATAGGACGGCTGCTGGGGTGGCAGGGTAGGGATGTAATGTTGGAAGGGAAGGCATTTGCCCAACCTGCGCTGCGGGTCCTTATCCTAATCCTGTTCCACTGTGTCTTTGTTGAGATTGATTGTTTTGACCGCTCCGCTTCCTACCTGTACCAAACATTAGGTGAGACCCTGTGCGACGACAAGTCGCCCATCATCTTGGAGAAGATGGACTTCCCGGACCCCGTCATCAAGATCGCTATTGAGCCCAAGTCCAAGGCTGACCTAGAGAAGATGGGCGTTGGCTTGAACAAGCTGGCGCAGGAGGACCCCTCGTTCAACTTCTCTCGTGACGAGGAGACCAACCAGGTGGGGCTGCCCCGGTGGATGTGGCCCGGCAGTTTGCTAATCAACCTGATGCCGTTGCACTTATGTCCTCACCTCGTGATCTGGATCTGGATCTACCTAACATCTACTATTGTCTGAGCTGCTTCCGAAACCTTGTCCGTGTTTATTGCGCATTGAAAATGCAGACGGTCATTGAGGGCATGGGCGAGCTGCACCTGGAGATCATTGTGGACCGCCTGCGTCGTGAGTTCAAGGTCGAGTGCGAGGTGGGCGCACCGCAGGTCAACTACCGCGAGGGCATCAGCCGCTCCAACGAGGTCCGGTACGTGCACAAGAAGCAGTCGGGTGGCTCTGGCCAGTTCGCTGATGTCGCGATCCGCTTCGAGCCCGGTGAGCCAGGCAGCGGCTTTGTGTTCAAGTCGGAGATCAAGGGCGGCTCGGTTCCAAAGGAGTACGTGCCCGGTGTTGTCAAGGGCCTGGAGGAGTGCATGAGCAGCGGTTCATTGGCAGGTGGGTGGGTGGCGCCAATACATAGGGCTAAACAGATTGAAGATTACGGTATCCTCTTTTAAATGCCCAGGAGCCTCATCGCCTGCCTCAGGATTCTTGCGACTTGCCGACAAAAGGCGCTAGGTTTCCAGTGCAACAGCTGACCCATTCCCCCGGCCATTCTTCCTATCATTGATCAGGCTTTCCTGTGGTCGACGTCACGTGCATTCTGTACGATGGCTCGTACCACGAGGTCGACTCCAACGCGCTTGCGTTCCAAATTGCCGCTCGTGGCGCCTTCCGTGAGGCTATGGGCAAGTGCGGTGCACGGCTTCTGGAGCCCATCATGCGTGTGGAGGTGATTACGCCGGAGGACCACATGGGGGATGTCATCGGCGACCTGAACAGCCGCCGTGGCATCATCAACAAGTTCGAGGACAAGCCTGGTGGCATGAAGCTGGTTCAGGCGTATGTACCACTGAGCGAGATGTTCCAGTACGTGTCCGTCCTCCGCGGCATGACCAAGGGCCGCGCGCAGTACACGATGCAGCTGGAGCGGTACGAGGTGGTGCCACCCAACATCCAGCAGGACATCGTTTCCAAGTCTAAGGCCGCGGTCGCCTAAACATGCCATTAGCTCGTTAGGGCGGGCCGCTTTAGTAGGTAACTGGTATTGTATGACGTGGTATCTCGGTGTCAATTATAGTACTACTTAGGTATGTTGGCCGGGTTCTCATTAGCTTGGCGCAGTGTGCTTTGTTTTGGTGATCATGGTGGAGGCTGGTGTTCAGAGGGCGGAGTGACAAGGTGGCGGCACGCGGCTGCAATATGGGATGTTGCTGTTCTGGCAATCCTCGGGCATGTGGCCTGAGCCAGCGGTGCCGTCGCAGGGTTCACACGAGGCTCAACGCCGGAGATCGTGCGTGCGGGGAACAGTGGACCCTGCTGTACGGCACCTAGTAGTCGGTTTTGCATTCATAGCCTTGTGTTAACCGCTGCTGGGGTCTGGACCTGGCGATGGGCAATTACCATTGGTTAGAAAGTGACTCCCGAGGTGGGTTATGAAATGGTGCCCGGATTATCTGGGTGAATATTGCAGGTTCCGAGTGTCATGTATGAACTCTTATGTGACTCGCACTGCATGGCGGGGGTAGTGCCTCCTGGGCTGTATGTTACCGTGCTTCGGAATTGGTTTGTGCCCCTTTGCGTATGTTTGGCAAAGATTTTGATATGTGCGGAGTGTGAGAGACATCCAATGGATTGTTCAGTGACAAAACATTTCCGACAGTCGCGTAAGTGGACCGTTTGTAAGCATGGGCCTGCAAAGGCCTTCTTCACATCGCAGCTTTTAGATCATGAGCGCAGCGCTCTCATTTGCCTGCCTCCTCTGAAAAGACGAGGTCTGGAAAATGAGCACGTGTGTCGGCTGTGTTCATTGCCGAGTATTACCGGAATACCGAACGGAACCGGCCCAGCCAGGGAAGGCCCCCCAAACCATACTACGATGGCAGCGGGTCTAGTGAAGGAGTATGCACCTACAGCTTTGATTGGCTGTCCCTAATACCGGTGAACAGAAAGGCAACGCAGGAATAGTATGACAAATACTGACACTATCAGGGAATATCAGTTCAGTCCGCAGGCAGAGATTTTTTCGCCATAATGAACGGGAAATAACCTGAACGGTTCCCTTGTTTGCAGTTGGGTCCATGTGCCACAACTTAAAATGAAGTCTGGATAAACCAGACGAGGGGTTGCGTAACGATATGCAAGCCAATCAGCAATATCATGACGGGAAGTGTTAAACCTGTGAGGTATGGCATGTTGCATGCGGATTGCAGTGGAGTAGGAGAAATATGTATTCTTGGTACGATATATGACTGCTATGGCAATAATGCATTTTGTGCGATAACGGCAAGCCAACCGCCCATCAACTGACCTCTGTTAGCTTCCTTTTCAGATAAATTAAAGGGGGTTCCCTCCATGTCCCTCATACACGGCCCGTGTGAAGAAGTATCGGCGAACAGATACGAGCAGATTTATCATTAACCGTGTCCCTGAAAGGACCAGCGAAGGAAATAAAATCCTTGGTACGTTACAAGGTTCCAGAGAAAACGATGCAGCAGAGCGACGAGCATCGCGCAACTCGTGTTTCTTTTAAGTTCATCCAAAATGAAATGTTATTGCGAGTCTCTGAAAGACAATGCGTCAGTCAGCATATAATATCGTCCACTAAGGCGTGCCTTGTCGTACAGCTGCAAATGTAAAGAAGACAACAACGCTAATGGAAAACGACGCCCTCAGCCGGGTCGACTACACATCAACTGAGAGCTCTCGTCGGCCGATGTTCACAATTACGACATCGAACTTGAAACGACCTCCAGCTGGGATACTCCACGAGCCCCTTCACGAGCCATAATGACACGGCCCAGTGTAGTATGTCCAAGCCACTTGCAATATGCGCCATAGGAACTGGAACGACAAAATCCAAAATCCAAAATCCAAATACTCCGCATGATACCCAAACGTCTAGGAACCCTGAGACCCAGGCTCATGAACAGGCTTTCGTACGTAACAACGACCCACAACACAGTCAGTTGCTTGGATTCGGAAAACACCTAGCATTTAGCATTTTTCATATACGGCGAGTGCTCAACGCACTCGTGCATGTACTCACAACATGTTGAGGCATTGTTTACGAAGAACTACAGTCCACATCAAAACTAACGTTATTACGTAAAGAGGCATACGATACTAAACAATATATTTCAACTCCTCATCATATTAGTCGGATTGGTTGCAATGTGTGCGATGATGATGGCTAACTATGCTGCCGCCAGCCGCGTGCATGCATGAGTTAACCATATTCCATACGATGGGCGCTGCAACGACTTCTATGGCAATCCGACACAACGAACGTTCCTGGCGCGGTAATCTCTGGGCTTCGATTTCGGCGCAACACAAGTCCTTTCTTTCGGGCTATCTATTAGGGTTGTGCGCGAAAAATGCCCCAGCGACAAAAATAATAATCCGCACATGCAACAGTAATTTCCAACCCATTTCCAACGTCACCTCGCCTTCCCAGAGAGCAATCGAGGCCGGCATCTCAATACAGGATGGACCAGAGGTCAAGACCCCGCAGGATGAGAGTCGTAAAAATGCGTACAGATACAGGGGCTCCTGCTGTTGACGAAGAGGCAAAAAGCGGGGAGCGGCAACTCGGCATCCTATCCACGGTAAGCTGCGCGCTCCGCTTCGCGGGGAATCGCCCTCGCACGCGCGCGGGCACAGACGCCGGTTGCTGCCGCAGCTTCCCATCTGCGCAGTACCACACCTGCTCCATCTTCAGCATGCTGAATGCATTGCTTGCTAGGCCTGGCGTTTAAGGTTAAGTTACACTTTCAAGATGCAGTACGCCATGAAGTACAGCATCAGCGCTCCTCCAGATGCCACCACGTTCTGGCCTACAGAGTCGCCTGCACCGACCGACCGGCGGAGAGAAACGGCGAATTTCGAGTGCGGGTTGGTACACCTTTAGGCGCGTCACAATTCCGGTGTTCACAAATTTTTGTGTGTTCTTGCTCGCGAAACAAGCCGCTTGAATTATGCGTGATCTGGGGCTGAGGTACAACAGCAACTTGTCGGGGTCGGGGTCGGAGCGTGGACCGTGTGAGCCGTGCTACTCTAACTTCCCCCACGGAGGCCTCCTGCCCCAGCCCCTTAGCACTTTAATTCCATTGCCCACCCAGAAGTCCATCCGTCCGTCCAGTCAGTCAGTCCGACGGACGGACAGACAGACAGACCCACGGACAGATAGCGCACACAGCTCTAAACCCTAAGTGTATTCTCAAGCCCATCTTATTACGATTTGCCATTCGATAAAGGCATACGGCCGGTTGAGTTCAGTGCCCTTACCTTGGTCGATCAGACGTTCCATTTCGCAAACGCGATCGTAGTAGCGGTCCACCTGTTTAAGGTTATCGCAGGTCATGGGGGCTCATAAACTTGGCGAGATCCGAGATCCGACCAAACTGCCTTGCCCTTGCCCTGCTGTAGCCTATCAAGAACAATGTGGATATCAATAGGTCATTGAGACTCGTAAGCGCTTGTGCCTGGTTGCAACGATGTACGGCAGATGTACGTGCAGGCCCATATGCGGGTGTGGGTTAGGAAAATATAAAAACAGGAATTCTCCTTCGCTTTGCGGAGCCGCACATACTGGTACCAGATCCGCACCTTATCGGCATCCAAGCCGTAGACCTCAAAGCATTGACGCCGCTCCGCGGCTGTTCGAGCTGTGCTGCAGGCCTCGTACGCGTCCCTGTCATTCCCACAAAAGGAAGGCCCGCACGAACAAGGCTTTACTTCGCTTCTTACGAACTGGTGGACTAATAAAATACAAAAGTGCGACATGAATGAGTTTCCCATATGGAAGCACTGTGTCGAGGGCAATGAAGCAACATGAAGTTTCTAAAACGCATGAAACCCTACAGGCGAATAATGCCATATTAGGCACGTAAACATGGTCGTCTTTATTTTGCGTCTTCAAAAATTGTCTTCCAAAATTGGACAAATGCCAAGTGTGCGTTCCGGAAGTGAGACCCACGTCAGCACGGACTCAAGGAAGAGTGTTTCTTCCAACCACATGACAATGTGAAGCCCTTGTCTACAAATTACATGTAGCACATTGGTCTCAGCCTTTCTTTCGGGCAGCCATTTACCTGACGTCGTTTAGGGAAAGGCTGACGGGTGAACCGCTCAACTGAAACACTCCGCAGACGTTCCGGTTTGGATCCGGCTGCCGAAATCCGCCTTGGCCATTATGCGGGATAGCGCCACTTGCAGAGGCATGCACCACGACTGTCAGTGGTCGGCCATTACGCGGGCGAGCAACGCTTCTTTCCCCCCAGCGAAGAAGGGAAGCCATAATCTCCAGCACCTGACAAACGTTATCTTTATACAATGATCAAAGGACCGGTTCTATTACTGGAGAAAATTGCAATAACACGACTGTTTAAGTTATCGTGTCAACGTGTATCTATGCTTAGGCATAGTAATGTTTGACTCATTCGACGTGGCAGTGTAAGCCTCCTGAGTTACGCATTATGGTATGGTACGACATTCACGGAATGAAACTATGGCAATTAAGGACTTGAAGCCTTATAATCGTTTAGAATAAGCTATTTGCTCAGTTGTAAAAAGTTATGTGTTGAAAACACTCCACTTCTGATCATTCTGCGTCTGTGCTCGCTGGTACACCATTTGCAAGTACAAAGCTTGATTGTGTCGTCGACTGCGTATCATCTACTGCATCACATGACTCTATCGTCTAATGCGCACATTTGCTGATTCCGCGTACTTGAAATGTTGCAAAGTGATTGAAGCAGCAGTTAGGAACTTTCGCAAATCGCCGGCAAAAGCTGATGAAGCACAGAAATACCAAGGACATCGACAGAGTTTTCCATAATTGTATTCATTAACTTATAATATCAAATATTGCCGTAGTCGCAGCAGGGACCACAGGGGCAGCCCCGGAACACAGGATGCATACAGAACGACGAACGTAACTGACGTCTGATAGCAAATTACCAATATGAAGTAATAGCTACATGGTATCAGGGAAGCAGGTACTGTAGTGGAAATAAGCTACCAGTGGGACAAAGGTACGAGCTTTGACCTGATTAATGGGGAAACGGAGCTCCCGTTTGCTGCCTGGAGAATGCATATTGCCGGCGTCACTTCATGAGATGTTAACGAATTTCCTCGACACCTACAGCAAGTTCAGGTCCTGTCGGAACCTTACTACTGAGCGGCTGGCGCGATGAAGTTGCCAAGGTGTCTTGTAGAGTTGGTTGCAGTGGGTACGACCTTTAGGGACTTTTCCTATCACCCGCAGCCCTGCCTGCGTCCACAAACGTATCCCCAATCTGGTGTCGGTAGCCACCAAGGGACGACAACATTAAACAGCGTCTCTCCGAGGGCTTGTTTTGGTTCACCGGAAGCGCACCGTATTTTCGCAACTTTCGGAGATTCCCTGGGGCCCACGCTGGTCGTCGTACGCCATTACGAAATTTAAGCTTCAGATCTACTCGTACACCTAAAAGCACAAGACGCACAGCATCGGGCGGTAGGTATCGAAAGCTGTGGCCCAGCCAGTCAGCACCTGGCTGGATATTCAAGCTTGAGGACACTGTTGTGAGTCGCTGGCTGGATGGGACCCCTAGGGCTACTTAGTCGGCGGCAGTGGAAACGTCTTTTGCGGCGGAATGAAATTAGCCCGGGAGAAGATGATTAGGAGAGTATCCATACGACGCCGAAGGAAGCCAACAGGATGCTACGTCGGGTGCTCAATTGGATATTTAACCGAAGTAACGAAATATGGTATCTGCGGTAATTGGAGCAAATTATTATTGAAGTAAAACTTAGGCCCCCCTAGTTGTGGTTCCTCCGATGACATGCATATATCGGCCATCTATCACCGGTAGCCATTGCTGCTGAGTTGATGAAAATGGCGCGGCGTGGTGGTGGTGGTGGTGGTGGTTTCGACTCAACGGTGTTGTTGCGACACCTACGGCCCTCTTCACTCAGGTGCGGATGCTAGATGCAATCTTTGGCGCAGCTGCAGTCAAATATGTCGTTGCGTATGTACGATCGAGAAGTTTGAGAGGGTTTGAATTTGAATTTGGAGTTTTCCAGGTTGCGCTGCAGTGCTGCCTGCAGATAGTCCTGGCGGCAACAGGCGGCAATAAGGGCGGGAAGGAAATGGCACGGGGCTGAAGCCGGTATATGAAGTGATAACACGACTGCAGAAGGTACCTATTACCGCAACACATATTTTACCAATAACCTACAGCGGAACCTGCAGCTAGGAGATTTAAAATTCTTATCAGTTCTTGATCTCAGGTCTCGGAACGTGAACCAGAACACCTAACAATGCCACATACTTAAATGTAGTTGCAACGCAGGGAAGGTTGATGCAGCATGGCGTCTAATCACAAGTCATGATGACTCGTGACTGACCTGTAAGACCCGCGGGTCCTAAGGAAAGTGAAAAAGGCAGGAGCTACACTTAGTCCATAAAGGCGTCTATCATTTCGCCTTTTGGCCTATTGCAATGAGTTGTACTTCGTGTACTGGAAGGCGTTATCTGTCGCCAGCATGCTGAGTTGGCTGGAATTGGTCATCCCATCCACAATTTCCCGTCTGTGATCGCAGGCTGATGACATCATATAAAACAAATGTTGACTTATGGTCCTTTTTTAAAGTAAGGCAAGCTAGATCGATTTGCTTTAGAAACCATTTCGGAACTAATTCAAGTTACATGGTCACTGGCTGTGGCATTGACACAACACGTACACGCAAGTGAATATCCTAATATCACATAGGTGCAGATGAAGCTTTCGGAAGCTGTCGCTACGGCCGCGGACGCTCTGTCGCGTCAGCCACTTAGCACAATAATTCCACAGCATCAAAACATTGTGGTGAGTATTCAGGCTCAACAGTTCACGTCTCAATATAATATATTACGATATGGATTGGGCAGATGTGCAGGATTTTTCGGGCAAGGTACCAAACTGGGGACATAGGCAGTTTGCTTTGCATTTCGCCGAGTTGATCGTACTGTTTGTGATTGTGCATGAGGTATATGTTAGGACTGCGCTCAGCTCATCTCAGACCTTGACTGGAACACGCCGCTGAGTGCTCCCCTCGACGGTCAGAAGAGCCTACTAGGCGCCACGGCGCTGGATGCTCCTCAATGAAAGTCACGAAACCTGCCTCACTTCACCTTACTGTACCCCTTATTTTGCTCATACGGCACCATGTCTGGTCGCGGTGACTACACACTGTCGTGCCTGATCCCTTCGTCCTGCCCCCTCGCCTTTGCTTGCCCCCATCATTCCCCCGTCCTTTTCTGTTTGCATGCCGGGAATCTTTTGCTAGCTTTCTCTCCTTTCTTTGTAACCGGGCTCTTATGACCGGGTCCATTGCCTACTTCTCCCCAACACTTGCTTAGCTTCGCACCCCCCCCCCACGTTTCGTACACTTACGAAATAGTACAATACTGCGCGTGAAACTCCTGACACGTTACCCTGTTGGCCCGTGCTCTCCCGGGACCGATGGTGCGTTGCAGTGTCTGGAGCATAACACCACAGTCGGCGCTGCGCTGCAGCTGCTGGCGAAACGCCACATCCTGTCCGCCCCTCTAGTCATCATTCCGGGTCTCGAGGACGTCTCACCGGACGATGAGTCCTCCGCCCTGCCGCAACTCATTGGATGGGTTACGGTGGAGTCGATCCTTCGAGCCTTCCTCGCCCGTAGGTCGCACGGGGGCTGCGGTTGGGCCGGGGGGCGTGGGTGTGGCCGGGGCCGGGAGTGGGGCCGGGGGCGGCCCGAGATAGCAGCAATCCGCGTTGCTCGCACTCGTCTTCCGACCGCCATGAACTCCCAGTGGTGGTACTTGCGTCGTCTCTCCGTTCGTCTAATCCATTCATCCATTTGCCTGTCGGTATGGTTGCGTGTCGGAATGGTGCCGCAGACATGGAAGATAAGCACGGCAAGCTGCCTCGCAACATGTTGCTATTAATGACGCAGCTGGAAAAGGAGGGACCGCCCTTTGCGGAGAAGCCCCTCATCACCGTCTCAGGTACGGCACACCCGCTTCCGTCCGTCATCGTCCGCTATCTTCTTTCTCATCTCCCCCCCCCCCACACACACACATCGCACACACGCACACATACACGTCCTATACGTGTTTTGGTGTCCGTGCGGTCTTATGCACGAACAGAATGTGAACAGCAAAGTCTGATGCGGGTAGGAAAAACTCTGGTGTGTCTTGACCCGGCACCTGCATCTGCGTCTCACCCTCCATTCCTCTGCTTCCATCGCCCCATGGCCTCCTGTACTCTACGAGTGTACGGGACCTACCCAAACTCTGTACTGCCCCTCCATCCTTCACTCCCGATATCGCCCCGGTCTGTGTGGTCCACAATGTCCCCGCGAGACTGCGGGACCAGTGCAATGGATGAGTTTGAGGATTGCCCAAACGTTGATGCGGTGCTGGGGCCCCGCGTGGTGAGCAGAGGTCCCTGTCCCTGCGCCTTGCCATGCTTCTTACCTGGTGCAGGCAGCGAAGACCGCGGCCTTCTGTTCCAAGTGCACAGTGACGTATCATTGCTTACTGCCCTTCGGTAAGCTCACCTTTCGGCCCCGCCTTTCTCGATCCCGCCGTTCCGAGAGTTCACCCTGTGCGTTTGTGTGTGTTTGTGATAGGTGTGTATGGGTCCCAAGGATGTTTGAGGGGTTATCGGTTTATGGTACACATGCCCTGGAAAACAGCGTGTGAGATCACGCCATGATAACATGGGTTGTGAAATTCGGCATGGCTTAATCCGAAGGCTAAGTGCGCTGTGAACTGTAACATGTGAAATACCTTCTAGGCGGTTCTTACAAATCGGTGCGAAGGAGGCAATCATTAATCGCCTAGATGTAACCAATTCCACTGCCCCCCACTCATCCTGGTCCTCATGGTCCGAATTCTTGTACATCAAAACCAAAACCCAGCAGACCTAAGGCTTAATGCTACTTGCTGTTACCTCACCGCCCCATGGGTCACCACAGGGAGTCGTTCGTTCCCGTTGACAAGCCCGCTGCGCACCGCCTCGCCGTGTTCGACGCCAGCGGCAGCATCACCGCTGTCATCAGCCAGCTGGACGTCATTCGGTGAGGACCTCCCCTTCCGCCAGGGGAAAGTCGTATACGTAATAACCCTTACATGTTCTGGCTCGTTGGGGTCGGTCCGGCGGGGTCGTGGCCTGATGAAGGTGCGGTTCGGGTAACCTCCGGTAGAATTGGCGACCCGGTGGACTGCGAGAGCATGTGAAGTAAAGGTGTACTCAGCACCCAGTCGGCGGATGGCATTTGGCGGCTTGGCTAAGCGCTGCGGCAATGTGAATACCTTTTGCTGCATATCCAGGACAGCCCAAAGTAGCATGCGTACCCTACCTGCAGCCACAGCCGCAGTCATTCCGACTCATTCCGGGCCCCCCCGCATGAAATTCCGGGCCCCCCCGCAAGGCAAATCAATAGCTGCATATTGCTGGAGCTTATCGCCGTTTCCTCGGTCTTTGTTTCGTGGATAGACAAGCTTTTGGAATTTTAGGATTTTAGGATTTTAGGATGGGATTTATCATCTTTCATTTTATTTCTAGGCATCTCCGGGAGCACCCCGAGCTGCTGGGGGAGCTGGCCAATGCCACCGTGGAGCAGCTGGGTTGGCCCCAGTTACCCGGGGGCGCGAGCGGGCGGCCGCTGGTGACGGTGGAGGCCTCGCTGCCCGCCATCCTGGCGTACGAGCGCATGGCGCGGGCCGGCGTGAGCGGTGCACCCGTGGTGGCGGATTCCGAGGCAGCTGTGGGCAGTGGCGGCGGCAACGGCAGCGGCAACATGATCGCAAATTTGTCCATGAGCGACCTCCGGTAAGAGGGGGTTGTTGGGGGTGGTAATGTTGGGGGCGGTGAGGGACTGGAGAATCTCATGTTGGTATGGAACTGTTTATCTCTTGGGAACCGGGGAAGTTTCCCTCCCTGGATCATGTCAACAATTTCCCTCCCTGGATCATGTCAGCAATTTCCCTCCCTGGATCATCAAAACCGGCTCCGCAAACCGCAAACGCGGCGGCCTGCCCGCTCCCAGGAACATCCAGTCTCAGCATTTGGGCATCCTCGCTCTGCCGGTGGGCGAGTTCCTGGCGCTACTGCACAGCACGTCCTACCTGGGCTACAGCCAGCGGACTAGCGCACAAGCCGCGCACCCCTTCTTCGCCTCAGGTCCCCCATCCGTACTGCCGCCGCCGTCGCCACGGCAGCGCTTGCCGTCCGTGTCCGGCTTGTCTCCGGGGAGAAGCGGGGAGCCGGCGGGAGAGGGCGGAGAGGGCGGAGAGGCGGAGGCGGAAGCGGCGATTGGCATTCGGATGATCACCTGCACTCCAGACACGACCTTACTTAATGTGCGTGTATGTGTATGTGTATGTGTGTATACGCCCCTCCCCGGGGGAGGGGCGGGGGCCGGGACGAGGTTATGCTCCTTGATAGGGAAGATAGAGCACTATGTGTTTCCGCCTCCTCCCTTTAACTCCTTCCAGCGTACGCACTTTCTCCTTCTCCTACCATTTCCTGTATTTGCGGCCCCCGCGGCATTCCACCCGCCTGCCTCAGGTTCTGGCCCTACTGTCCGACAACAAGGTCCACCGCGTGTACGTGGGCGCCCCGAATGCGGCCCCCGGACCACTGGTAAAGCCAGTTGGGGTCATCACGCCCACTGACATCCTGCGTCTATTGGCGGCGCATGAAGTCGCCAAGTGAGCGGAATTGCGAAGGCCCCTGAGGACTTCCTTCTTCTCCGTCCAGAGTTTAAAAAAGGTGAAAAGCTAGCTGCCAAGGGGTGCAGCCGCTTATGAGGGCGCCCACGGTTTGAAGGATGACGACACGATGATTATGCCTACTTGCCTTCTGTCTGTCTATCTGTCTGTTACGTGCTCTGTCAATGTGCTTCTTTCTGCGCTCCGTGTCTTCGGCGCTCTCGACCCATATGTTGACTTCGGAGACTTCCCTTCGCTGTGATCTTTAAATAAGGTGCTTCTTTGCGTGTGTGGCGGGGGGCTCAGGTGCCAGCGGGTCCTCGCAGCGGTGCGGTTTGGAATGTCGTACCGCGGAGGGGCAACGGGGTATGAGATATCCATTTTACGCCAGGCGCAATAAGAGCGAGAGATTGACGGGATGTAGGATGGCAACATGGCGGTGAAGTGGGGTGGAGGAGGGTCTGCGGTGGGAGGAAGGTAAAGGTAAGCGGGCGCGCGCGTAAGGATGTGTATGTGTGTGTATGTGAAGAAGGGGGTGGCGGCGCCAGTGTCATGGAATATACGGATTAAAGATGTGGGGCCAAACGGTCACACAGAGCCACCACTCAATTACCACCGCATTTGTCAGGCCACTCACTTCACCGATCGCGCATCTCACTGGCTGGTTATCGCTGTGTGCCGTGATGTCGCGGGGGCGAGACCCTTCCACGTAGGAATACGTTTTTGGGGGCATGCACTCTCCCTGAAGCTTTTTGTCGTAAAGCTGCAAATCCTTGAGCCTCCAAGGATTGCCGTGCTGCTGGGACGCGGCCAAAAGAGGAGAATGCCTAGGTTAACCTAAGGTTGGATGCCTAGGAAACGGCATACAGCATTAAGGGCAGGAGGATGGCCCGATGATGCTTGGTAGCTGTTGATAACGGCATCGGGTTTGGCTGGTGTTGTTTGGCCCTATCGACCTGGTACCCGATCGACCCATGCACCGCCACATACGAGGGCAGGCCGAGCTGAATGGCCGCCCACACATGCACGTTCAGTGTTGACGCAAGTTTCCACCTTTTTGAGGTCGTTTATATTCGAAGCTGTACATCTACATGGTCGCTACTGCAAAAAGCGAACGAGCATAACGTCATACATACATAACCGTTTTCGTCATCCACGCATTCGTGGTTGCAAAGAGGGTATGGATCTGTCCGCTCCCATTTGCGAGTGTGGTTCAACACATCAGTTGAGACGGGAAAGGGGGCCCCTGCCGATGCGCTGATGGCGCGCTGGGACAGCGCAACATGAAGTCAGGATCGCAGTCGCTTCCCGTATTGTACCGACTATCGTACTGTCATTCCCCAGGGTGCCAAGAGAGAAAGCGCCCCTTGCGTTCTTACAGCCTTAGCCGTGCCTTTGACGGTATGGGCAGGTCTGTTCATGCGCCATGTAGTTTTTTTACGGTTTTCGCCTCCATTGAGAATGTGGGTATGTTCCCGGTACTTTGTCTTTACATCATTCGCTATTTGGTCGGCATTTTTTCTTGCCGCCGTTTTGGTTTTCACCGCTTCTGTAACAGGTTTCTGTGTCATACCGTAACCTTTTTGCGGCAGGTGTGCACGACGGTTTAGTACTATGCACAGGGATCTTAGGTCAATCTTCCAAATGCGCGACAGCAAATAATTTACTTGATCCCACTCTGCTGGACTCCATGTGCTGATATGCAGACTTATGCAGGAACAAATGCGGGAATACGAGGAAGTCCGGCGTGACAGCACCATTAGTAAAGTTAAAAAATATACTTGGCACGCACCACTGCACGCGCCAGGCATAGGCACGACAGCTTAACAATCACGATAGCACGGCTTAGCGCATTGCCGCAGCCCAGCCGTGCATACGCCGCACTTCACGACGCTTGCGTTGCGTACAAAAAAAAAGAAAACCCTTACATTTTCGGTCCGGAGCACACATACAAGGTTGCCTATAACTTCTCGCCCCATCTGCAATCCGCAGCATTTTGACACGAGACTCTTTAGTGATCCTCCTTGCGTTCGTACCACTCATCCAGCGTCTTGATAGTGATACGGCGCAGGAGCTCGCGCGGGAAGATCCGCAGCAATGACCACGCCAGGTCCAACGAATTGAAAATGGTGCGGTTATCGTAGCCGCCCTGCATGGATTCCAGGCATGCACAGACAAATGGGAGTGGGCGGCCTGACGGACAGCAAACCCATGTTCAAACCCAGGCCCACGAAACGCCCTCGATCTCACAGCAAATTCCTGCACCTTCATCTCATACTGACCTGTGCCACGAACTTTTTCTCGAATTTCTCCAAGAACTCCAAGTAGAGCAAATCCTCCGACGAAAGGGCCTCCTCACCGACAACGGCCTTCATGGCTGCCACATCCTTTCCGATGGCATAGTTAGCGTACAACTGGTTGGATACTTCCGAGTGGTCCCTGTGACAATACGTGGAAGAATATGCCGTCGCATTAGTACTAACGCCTCTTGGCATCCACTCATGAATTTCAGGTCATGAGCAAGCAGGATGACCATCAGATCTCCTCCGCATCCCCTTAAGACCCTGACATGCGCCCACATACTTGCGAGTCATGCCCTCGCCGATGGCAGACTTCATCAAACGTGAGAGCGACGGCAACACGTTGATGGGCGGGTAGATCTGGCGGTTGTGTAGTTGGCGATCAATATAGATCTGGCCCTCCGTAATGTAGCCAGTCAGATCCGGAATTGGGTGGGTAATATCGTCGTTTGGCATGGTAAGAATGGGAAGCTGAGTGATGGAGCCCTTGCGGCCTTCAATGCGGCCCGCGCGCTCGTAGATTGTCGCCAAATCAGTGTACATGTAACCTGGACGGGAGGAATGCCGCGCCGGAAACACAGGTCGCGGAAAGGACACGAAAGGAACCAAAGCAATCGTGCAGTACAAGCACTATCGATGATGTCCAGCAGCTGTTGACGTCTGACAACAACGGACAGGAAAACTCCGCCACGAGGATACAGTTATAACGGCCTCGCAACCCAACGCACCGGGGTAACCGCGGCGACCGGGCACCTCCTCACGAGCTGCCGAGACCTCACGCAGTGCGTCCGCGTACGAGGACATGTCCGTCAAAATGACCAGCACATGGTAGCCGCACTCGTATGCCAAGTACTCAGCGGTAGTGAGCGCAATGCGTGGCGTAATGATGCGCTCAATCGTTGGGTCGTTGGCCAGGTTCAGGAACAGCACCGTACGCTCAAGGGAGCCATTCTCCTCGAAGTCCTGCGCCCAGGACGGGATGATGGTAAATGTGGCTTCAACATGAGTATCCACAACCAGGGCAATGCCCGGGCAAGTTTTGTATGGCGACGAGGCCTGGTGTAAGGCGACTTATTAATGAGCTATTCACCATACCAACCGGATGCACGGAAATTTGTCTGCTCATATCGACACACACACCCCAGCATTTGTCCGCTCATATCGAAATCACGCTCTTAAAATCACACTCCTTCATCCCAGGATATCACTCAAATAAAGACCTGTCCGGAATGCCCTTTGCAGGTCCATATTTCCAGGCATCAAGCACTAATATCAGGTGTAGTAGTAGACTACTCGTCGGCCCCGTGTGCCATGAATGCCCTACACATGCCTGGGAGCTGCAAACGCGACCTCGTCACCACAAGCGTTTGCGTGTTACCTAGATGTAAGGATGGCGGCGACGCAGAACTATACCATGTGGCGATATGGTAGTAGCACATAAACTAAGACTGACGCCTTCAGGCCATAATAACACATTCGTGTCAAGGTTCCTGCTTCATTAAGTACACACTACAAGACACCTATAGTGTGTCGGTCCCTGTAAGATTGCCCATGTGGTCATGTGTAAACATGTAAATTCGTGCTGATGCCATGGAATAACGCGTACTTTGGTGCAACGGCACGCGGCACTCACCTGCTTAAAGAAATGAGCAGTCTCCATGTTCACACCCATAGCCGCGAAGACAATGGCGAACGAATCCTCCTCCTCACCCTCAGCGCTGTGGCCATGGCCGTGTTTCTTCTGGCCAGCTGGCAACTTGACCAGACCGGCCTGGCGACAAATCTGCGCCGCAATGTCATTATGCGGCAGACCTACAGGTTGGGTACAGGGTACATGCAAGAAGTGGGATTCAGTGGTTAGCTGCAGGTTGTGCAGCCCGGCAAATCCAAACAGCATCAAAAACCAGCAACCTGACCATTTGCACGCCCGCTTCAGGGCGCATGTCTTAGCTTTCCTGCAAACGCTACAAGTACCCTCTCGAAAACCATACGTAAAGACGCACCAGCAGCCGAGAAAAGCGGAATCTTCTGTCCACGGGCAATCGAGTTCATGACGTCAATGGTGGAAATACCAGTCTGAATCATCTCCTCTGGGTACGTGCGCTCAGCTGGGTTGATCGAGGCACCCGTAATATCCAGGAAGGCTTCCGCCAGGATCGGGGGACTACAGCAGCAGCAACAAGGTGTCAACATGTGTTTTGCACGGCCTACAATAACCTTTCTGCTCGATCGTGTTCATTTCATCGATCCACGCGTTGCTTACCCGCCGTCGATCGGCTTGCCCGATCCGTTGAACACACGCCCGAGCATATCACGAGACACAGGCGTGGTAAGCACCTGCGCATTTGCCGCATCTCCAGCTTGAACTTCATCTCTTTAAAAGTTTCAAAACACAACTCATACCTCGCCAGTGAATTCTAGCGTTGTCTTCCGATTGTCAATGCCCGAGGTGCCCTCGAAAACCTGCACCACTGCACGAGTACCGTCCACCTCCAGCACCTGGCCACGGCGGAAGGAGCCATCGCCAAGACGAATCTCCACGATCTCAGCATACTTTGGCTTCTGCGCGGGGAGACTGGTGGTTGTTGTTACACCGGAATTTCTACAGCGATCCACACCATCAGGTCGGTTCACCGCACCTTGACGCACTCCACAACAACTAGGGGACCGCTGACACCTGCGACTGTCCGGTATTCTGCGCGAACGAAAATTTTGGTGATGAAAAAGCCAGGAAGCACGTCAATGGCCTAAATCTCGACGCACCAATGTGAGGCTCGCAGACGTAATCCCTGCTGGCTGCATCTACATGAGCCTTGAAGGCGAGCTCACTGGAGAGCATGTCAATTGCCGCCATAGCTGCGGTTTCTTAAAGTCTACGCAATCAGACCCTCTGATTAGAACCTATCCGGAAGCCAAACTGGAAAAAGAACGGCAACAACCCTTAATTAGGGATAGGTCGAAAATATACCATATATATCGAACCAGTAAAGTAGTCGTCGAACGCAGAAATACTCATTGTAGTACTATGGTCCAAACAGCCCAATTCTCATGGCCTTATGATCAGAACTTTGATAATATGCGATATATATAACCTGAGCCATACTTAGCACCTTTTCACTGGGCATGACTATGGGCTACAGCTGTGCAGTCGCTGACTTTATACGCCCTGAATTGACCCTCCACAGCTGCCTCTTTTCCAATGAACTGTTCCGCTTTCAAACGCGGTATCATCCATCTGCCTCGGGTTCTTCGTTGTAACCATGAACCAATACGTTTACTGGATTGCGCCTGCGCCTTCTGCTTACAATTCGCACACTGTAAGAAATGGACGTACAGAATCTTCAAAGCAACATAAGACATTTCGGCAAGGAGGCCATCATCGCACACGACGCACGGAACCATGGGGCGTTACGAAACACCAACTTGCGCCTCAGACACCGGACAATCGATTAGCGCCACGCGGCTTTGCCCATTTCACCGCAGACTTTACGCAGATCACAAAAATTTGACGCCATGTTCCTCCGCTGTTGACCCTTTGAAGGTCCTGTGGAGGGTTCAGAGTCATGGGTATTGAGGCCAGCATTTGTATGCGTGCAGCAGATGGGAGGCACACCGCGTCAGACGTACGCGGTGTGCTGGGCTGCTGCCTTTGGACGCAACAGCTAAGCCACGAATGTTATAGATAAATCAGCCGTGAGGTGCACCATTGCGGGAGAGACGTCACCAAGCAATTAAGGCTAGGACCACGCGATACCAACAGCCCGCCCAAGTCCCTTTGCCTCGTCCCCGTGGTCCAGGACAAAGCAGCCATATTTTGAAGACGTAAATGGCCTACCTTACTTTCCCCTGAGCTTCAAGCAATCGAAGCACGCGCGCCAGAACCTCAGTATGCAATCCGAAGAGCTCTGAAACACAATTCATGGGCATGCAATGCAGCCGTGTCACGCAATCGCCTCGCTTAAATCACTGTTGAGGGTCGATTGGGTTATCTTCACTACATTATAGCGGTCCAAGCATAGGCATTCGCACTTCAAGGAAACGTGCAACAAATAATGACGGTTGAGACAAAGTCGGGGCTCGAGCAAAGCCAATGTTACCGGAGAGCCCGTTAGGCGAACTAGGACTTCAGGTTGGCGCCCATTCCTCATGTCATGCAATGCTTCGCTGCATTCACCTCCCAAGCGTCGGGTTTAGGAGCTTTGATGTACATAATGGGACAGTAGGACATCCAATGTGATCAATGATATCCCATCCTTATCGATTACGTTCCTTTCCATCTTACCGGTACCCCGCACATCATCACCTCCGACCAACTCGTCCATTGTCATGACGGAGTCGGACAGGCCAAACGTCCGTACGAAGTCCATTAGCACAGCAGCCCATTCCTCCACCTGTGTATTTCAAACAGATCAGCCTTCACGCAGTTAAGGATGCTATAGCATATTGCAGTGCATTTACTGAAAAAACGGATCGACCGTCAATCGTTTCATCCTAGCTCTGCACCCTTGCGGAGGCGGAAGGCGGCAGTTTTTAAGACTCCACAAACCATAACCATGATATATATATATACATAAAACACAAGGGATACCGTATAGTGGGCATCAATATGGCTCCCTTATAGAAGACGGGGACCAAAAAAAGCTGGAGAAAAACATGCCGGGTCCGGGGGCTCACCCAATGCGCATACTCTTAGGCGCAAGCGGGTAAACCCCCACGGAACAGCCTGGAAAACGCCCGTTTGGCACCCCGACCCGCAAACCCATTAATCAGCCCTTGGTTCCTCGGCGATGAAAAAATGAAGTAAACCATCTGGCCAACCCCGGTGCGCGCACCCGTTTCCAAAAAATGAGGCACTGTGTTTTCGATTTGTCGACCCACTCGGCACGGCCTGCAAAGCCAGGTGGAAGGGCCATCTTTACTGGTAGTTGGTAAGAAGATCCAGGCCTGTGTTGGTTGTATTTTACTTCCTATCCCATACTCCACCGCCGGCCGTGTGTTCTGACGAAAAGCCCGCACACGAGATCGTGAACGACGGCTGGTGTAAACCTGACATAACTAGTTCCAGGAACCAGGATTCCGTCACATCCGGGCGACATGGGGCTTGCATGTACGTACCGTAAGCTTCCCCATGGCAATTCACAGCATCGAACGCACAGCCAACCCGACAGGACAACTGCGGCGGCAGGACCCCGAAGGTCCAAGGTGCTGGACACATGCGCGTTGCGCTGTAGGAACAAGGGCCCACATCGCACTGAGCCTGACCTTGTGCAACAAGCTCGTCCAATATCGCAGCCCGCGCCTCATAACTGAGCTTTCCTGCAGGTTGGAAACACGCCAAGCTACCCGTGCCTCAGCTCTTCAACGTCGAGCACTGGTGGTTCAATGGTCATTAATGGTCTAACGTTACGGTATTGGCTGCAGTTCTAATGCAGCTTGTGTTGATGAAGACACCCACCCGGAGTTCCCTAACTAAGCGGGTGGGAAAGACTATTCGAGTGATATCGTGTTGTAACGAGGAGCGACCTTCTTTGGGTCCAAATGCATGCTTTCCTCGCAAGATTTTCATTAGGTATTCCAGCGAAACAACTCTAGTTACGTGGATCAGAAAACAAACCCCCGGACGATGCACGTGCTGAGCATGGATGCACCGAAACCCACTAGCAATACACCCAGCTGTCACTCGGGACTCACGGTTGATGCTGTCGTTTGAAAACAGCCGAGACTCAGACTGGACGTCAATGATGTATGTCTGCTCACAAGGCATGGCATGAATGGGACAGTTGGCCGAGGGCCTCGGCCGCGGCTCAGGTGAGAGCAGTCTTGCCTTTGTGCTCTGGCAAAAGCTGAGGATAAGGGAGCACCAGAGCGCAACTTGCTTGTCTCGGGTCTCCTTTACAGGCTGTAGCCTGTGTGTGCGGACGTTTTCATGTCTTGGAGCCAAGATAAGTCAGCAAATCAGCACTTACGTGAAATATGGTGGATAGTTAAAAAAGTAAGGAAAAGTGAAACCAGAGGTCATGACCTCGGAATGTTCAGGTACCGGTAACTATTCACTTATTTGCTTCAGTGCGAAATTATCATATAAAACCCAAACCCATAGACACAATTCATACCAGTCAGAATTTCCTTTATATAATCAACGCAATTATGAATGTTATAACTTAATCTCAAGCTGTGCCATGCTGAGGAAGCAAGAACAGACCATGATGCATGCCTAGCAAAAGAATCCTTCCAAGCCTTCCGTGCGCCTCAATATCGCAGAACTCTTGGTAGAGATAATAATTGCTGAGGTGGATCCTTGAGGGCTGCGGTGTATGTCCCATTTATCAACATACTTTGCGCCTTGCATTGCACCATTAGTTTTCTGTCATATTTGGAATGTGCGTACCAGACCAGGATTGGGGTATCAGAAGGCATCAACACGAGGTTCAGCATGTTTATCGGCGGGCGCGTTCGGGCGATAACGCATGGGCAAACAGAAACATCGTCAACAAAATTACAGCACCAAGTTTTCTATGACCTTCATCCACCGCTCGTGCAAAATCTCGATCCGCGTCCGGTATGGAGGCCTTCCGCCCTGGTTTGCGCTCTCGACTTTCCAACAAACAGGGCACCGGCATGAAAGGAAAGTAATCCCAACATAACACAGCAGAGTACACGAGTGTTTCGGGTACTCAAGAAGAAGCATAGTAAAAAGGGAAACTTGCTTCGATTTCCGCCCCGAGCTGTAAGGTCACGCGGGAATGGATTGTACATAGGGGGTGTTAGGTCACTATCACAACCATCGCCAAGACGAGCTATTTAGTTCATCCGCCATAACTCAACCCATACGCGGTGCGATTGGCAACCTTGCTATATCTTTAATTGACGGGCGCAGCCAGCTCCAGTAAAAACACCTGGCACCAAACACTACTCAGGTTTTAGCCCAGGACAAAGGGCAATGTCCGAACTCGGTCATACCTGCGCTCTCACCTTGGAAACCCAGCGAACTAGCACCCACCCCAAAACTGACACGCTAGAGCGCACCACATCCGAAAACCTGGCACACGAGGATCGGTATGGGCAGTTTGCCACCATCCCCGCGCAGCAACTGAACAACGGCCTGCTGCCTATAGTGCCTTTGGACACCGGCTAGCCTATCCAAAACCGTCGCGCGGTTTGTCAGTCACTCACTCACTCCCCGGAATCACGCCGCGCCCTTACCACCTCTCTCAGGACCTGCACCCATTCCGATAGGGCGCGCCCTCCCTGGTGGCTTCGCCGTCTTCTTGCGTGCAAGAGAACCCCTCACCTCACCTCACCTCACCTCACCTCAGGTCGTCCCTTCGAATAAACTAGGGTGCTCTGCATGAAGCTCGTCGATTTGGCCGTCAATGCCGCTGTCGCCCACCTCAGCCGGCGCAAGCTGGGAGTAGGGCTGCGCATGCAATTCCTCCTCCGCAAGACGCAAAATGGCGTCGATCTCCTCCATCGTTTGTTCGCATCTGTGTGCCACGTCAAGGCGGTGCCACGATGTAAATATGCCTTAGCGAGGATTGGAGGATCGCCGGAGAGAATGGAAATACGAGTGCAATTAAAGTCAACAATCGATAGCCAAATGAACGAAGAATTCTTGAGGCTAACGCGCACGCAAACAAGTGCCATAAAAACACGCCGAAAACGCGTGCACTTCGTTTACACCGCGCCAGTTAAGAACATGGTCCCTCTCTGGCCACGCTTTTGTCGATCCGACCCACCTGGGTGGATCGGCCCCCTGCTCCTCCACCAACGCCGCGTTGAAGCCCAGGGCCCCCTCCGGCAGCTCATCCAGGAACCAGGGGTGCGCCAGGATGCCGTCCATGGTGATGCGCTGCGGACGGAACATACGCACGTGTCATGGGATACTGCATCACCGAGCTGTCGCAAAGCTTGCACGATCCGTACCGCCGCGGCAAAACACCGCAGCACCGGTACCGGTACTAGTATTCTCCATCATCCGACTCGCGCCCACACTGGACCTCCGCCCGTACCCGATCACTTTAAAACAGGCCAGGACACTCCAACACATGCCGCATCAGATTACAGCTCCCGAGCCCCACAGGATGGACGTCGCTGACGACAGGGGTGCGTCATTTCCTGTACCATGGCCAATCTGCACTAGGCAGACCACACGCGAATGCCCCAGTTACTGCGTACCTTTGTGGGATCGGGTACGAGGATGCGGGATAGCAGGTCGTGGCAGGAGGGGCTTATGGACACATTAGGGGGCACCCGCCAGTCTGCAGCGGCGATCCGCCGGACGATGGCGTCGCGTTGTGCACGACTGTCCCGGTCCGAAATGGTGCCGAACTGCAGCAATAACAGTACGGGGCACAGTAAGTCGTGTGGTAATTAGTCAAGGGAGCAGCGGCGGGGACGACCGCGTTCCGAAGACAGCACGAGTACATAGCTGCGTATCCAGCAATCTCCGTCTCGAGGTAAGCCAGGTAGATATGGTGATGGACGCCGCCTATTGCTCTATTGCCTTATTGCCGTCAGTCCCAACGTCTTGACGGATTTATAATTCAGGAAGCAGAGCCTGCTTTGTTGGCTCAAATGACTTTGCCTGTAAAAGGCTGTGATAACTGTGATGATGCCAGGCCTCGAGGAGGCGTTCTCCTAGCTGACTCACTCACCGGGTATGCTTTGAAGAGGAGGACGTACAAGATGCTGTCGTCATCGATTTGACACGTGAACGCCACCGGTGATGGAGGGACAATTTGCGGTAGTGAGACGAAGCGAGTCGCCATAAGGACAGGAACACAGGTCAAATTGGGAGCAGAAGCAGGAACACGGACCAGGAACTTGGCGATGGAAACTAATTGGCACAACAGGAGGATTACTTTCCTTCCCGTCGCCGGACGAGCGCTTGGATTAGACGCCGCGGACATACGAGGGCCCAAATCCAAACATCCCAAGCTCGATGCACACATGCCAAGGAAACACGCGCACCAAAGACCGCACCGAATCACATCACGCTGGAGTAACTACGCCTGCTGCGCAGATTGTTTGTTTGCCCAAGTGCGCCGTTCGTACCCTTCCTTACCGGTCCCCACAACTCTAAACATATCCTTCCCCGCACCCTGTCAAGGCCGGAACGATACGCCATGCGCCACTGTAACGCCACGCAGGGATTTTGCCGGCAACTTGCAACGGATACCTGCACAGCCCCTCCCCTTCCCAGTTAAGTGCTGAATCCTTTTAGGGTACTTAGGTACTTACCATCCCACAGACCAGATGTCGCTCAGGCGCGCATCATAGGGCCGATCCGCGCTGGCCTTGAGCACCTCTGCGCGGCACAGGAAAAAGGGGGGATAATCGGAAAAACGACGGATGCGGCCTTCGGGACTAACGGGTGCGTATTGCTGATTAAAAGCTGTAATCGCCTAGACTCTGATAAGTGCAACGAAGCCGTGCTGCAGCCCAAATTTCAATGGCGAAGACGTGATACAAGACAAGAATGCAAGCTAACCACCAGGATCCACGGCACTGGAACGGAAAACCTCAGGAGGGATGGGACAATAGCTGCTTCATAGTTGCAAGGTTCCTCGATCAGCTACTGCACTCATGTTAAGCCATACGACCCAAGGATAACGGCATGCGGAAAGAACCCGGGGAGCTTCCTCATGCACTGGCACAAGCAATGGATGGTGCCCACCCATTATTGAATACAACATGACCGCACCGCACGCGAAGGCACATCCAACGAGCGGAACTCCTAATGATTGAGTCCGGCTCCTACTGACATCGGAACCCTGACGCTGCTGATATCATTAGCGATAGCCTTAACAAACAGGAGAACCAACTTCCAAGCACCCTGTGCACGCGCAAGATTGCGAAGACCATGTATGTACCCGGGAGCTCATGTAAGCATGAGAGGTGTCCGGTATGACATGCATACGAGCGCACATGGTCCAGTGCGTACGATACGATACTCAAAAGGCATGTGCGCGCACCTGGTGCCATGTAGTACAGTGTGCCGACGCGAGACTTAGGCAGAGAAGTGACAGCCGTCTTGCACAACCCAAAGTCTACGAGAAAGGGCGCGTGAAGTTGAGAGAGAGAGAGAGAGAGAGAGAGAGAGAGAGAGAGAGAGAGAGAGAGAGAGAGAGAGAGAGAAGGAATTGTGCCGCAAGGATAGGGAAGGGAGCTTGCCGGTTTGTTATCCCTCTTCTCCCTTCCCCACATCTCGCGTACCGAGCAGCCCTTGCCACGTCCCCTACGAGAAATTCCTACATCAGTCTTGTATCACGCAGTCCTGATGCGGATTCGAGCCACCACCAAACGGCGTTTGAGTGTTTGAGTGTTTTGTAATATTTGGGACAACATGATCCCCATGCCGCATCCAATTTCATTTGTACCAATCCCCGCGCTCGCTAAAAACCAGCCCCAGCCCCGGCAACGCCCGTGCCAACGCGCGTACAGCTCTATCAGTATCCCGAAAGCGCAGCGCGAACATCTAGGGCCCCGCAGAAGGCAGTAGAAGGCTGGCCAAGATGGCCTAACCAAAAGTCCACAATGAACATCGTCACTCACCTGCGACTTTTATATGCAGGCTACGTGGTTGCTCCACCTGGCCAGGCGGCAGCGGCTCCTCCGCGGCGGAGCTGAGCAACAGGTTCTCCAGCTTGAGGTCTCGATTGACCACCCCTCGGCGGTGGCAGTAGTCCAGCGCCAGAATCAGCTGCGAGAAATGGAACAGAAGAACGCGGAGGAGGCCAGAGCAAAAGCATGGCCGCGGGGAAGCTTGCCGGGCACAGGATACAGGAAAGGTAGCCCCTGAAAGCTAACCACTGACTTCAACATGGGCCACCTTTTTCACGGCAGCACATGCTACGTCCCGTGCGTCCATGATCACGACAGCATCCTCGACAAACGCCATGGTGCTATCCCGCAGCAATCGGGCTGCGAGTGGGATGAGGTGCACCGTGCGGGTCGGTCTCCGAAGTTCGACTTCCGAACACGCAATATCTCGACTCTTCTATTGAAATCTGAGTCAAAGGTGTTGGGGTGAGAGGAGGACGTGTCGGGGATGCTAACCATGACGTGCGTTCCCTTCGCATGGCAGTACCGTGTGGCATCAGGGACTGCGGGCTGTATGTTCCAGGCATCTCCCCAATCCCCAATCAACCTGCTGGAAAAACCAGCGAGCATCGCTCTCTTGTAGTCGCGGCCTGTGCTGAATGTACTTGAACAGATCGCCGCTGTCCGCGTATTCCATCATCTGGGTGGGCATGGGGGGCCCGCAAGCATACAGGGAAAGATTCCAACACATCAGCTGTGGCAAGATAAATTTTCATCACCTAGCTTATGATCTTGCTTAGTTACGGTGAATTTAAGTGGTTTTATTCTTCCCAGGCCAATGGCAGAACTCCACGCATCTTCGCTTAAGCAGCTAACCACTTCCTAGCCCTTCAGTTATTACAGAGGTTCAGCACTCTACAAACTGCCCCCCAGGACAAGCACCACCAATCCCCGTGCTCACCATGTACAGGTACCGCCTGTCTGCTGTTAACCCGAGGCGCTTGAACAGGATAACGTGAGCTGGGGACACAAAGGGGGCCCCATTTTAGGCACGGAAGTTCACAAAACGACTGTAAAAATTATCCTTCCCATGATTTTTGATAAACCCGCGGCATTTGCATGTATTTCAGTGCTCTAGAACCCCAACTGCTCGCCGGTGATGTCGCTTACGATGGTTAAGCGAGCAATGGCTACGGACTTCCCGCTTGACCATCGTGTAGTCGACGACCCGCACAGGAAGACATTTTAAGGCAACATCCTCTGGTGGAACGCCAAGCCCATGCCTCTGATACAGCCCGACATGCCCAAAAGAACCGGAGCCTAAGTCCCTGACTTTTTTTAGGAAGGGCTCCCCGATAAGCGGGTCATAATTTGACCCGTTTACAGCCATGCTACATTCTTGCGTCAATCATACAAGGCGACTGAACTTCGTCAGCACCAATACAGCCACCATTTACAACTTATAATACATCATACAAATGAGCCCAGTTTCAGGTATTTTGGGCACTAATCGATCAACATGCGAAGAGCACCGCTCCGAGACCTAGTACCCAACCGCCGCGCTGACAGACCCTTGTGACATCATTGATGCTAGCCTAGGTGTGGGGCAAAGCTTGACTATGCTTCCGATTTGTCAATGCAGGACCAATTATGCCGTGCTCGGGTTATTCATAGCATCAGTCTAAGGCGCATGTTGCATGGTAGCAGGAACCGTGTAACCAGGTAACCGTGTCCTGCAGTACGTTTTCTTTTACCATTTCCTTTCGACATATTTCCTTTTCGCAATTTTGTAGCTATTACCTTTCCTTTTTACTGCTCGTTCTCGCGGTCCATTGAGCTTCCTGGCTCGTACGGGCCTTACGAGCTCTTTCTGACTTTGTAACATCACACCATCATTATCAGTTGATGCCATGCCTCCCACCACTTTGGAACAATCCTGCTTGGAGCTTTACGACACTCATGCATTGAAACTTTCGGCGCTTGTGCTCGTGAGGGACTCGTGTCGATACAGCGGTATTACAATGCCAACCCAACTTTACCCAACCAACCAGTTTTACACGAGGAGTTATGTTGTCAGCCTATGTCCTGGCCGCAGGACGTAACGACTTGCAGTACTTAACCAAATATGCACTCGCATGCGTTCACCTGGTGACGCATCGCTTGCACCTGCGTCCGCAGCTTGCACTGTTGGTTACCCCGACCACATCGGCAGATCGTTGTGTAAACCAATAAAGCGCCGTGCCCTTTGCTAATCCAAGAAACATGCTGTGGCTGTGGCAAAAGCGGGGTCTAGTCTTCTGGCAGCCGCGGCGAATTCTGGGCACCCAAGGCCCACCAGCTCGCCGTCGGTCTTCAGACCCGCACACGTCAACATAAATTGTACATTGTACCTCACAAACGAGCACATGGTACATTGATGCCAAGGATACAAAACGGCAGGGTGCGTTAGCCAGCCTCAGGCTGTCAACTGCTGATCTGACATGGCTTAATGTAGGCAACCTCCCAGAGAATATTGTCTCAACGGCCAAAGGCAATGAGGCCAAAACACACGGATTTCACAGAAACTCCTTCCGCTTTCCGTGAGGATGGCCCTAGACGCAAAAGGGCGCCTGCGGAGCTCCAGAGGGCGCGGCTCTGCATTGATGCTGTGCCCACCTGCACATAATCCACGAGACTTCCGATAGCCGCGCTCTCGATGTTCGCACTTCCTCTCTACTTACACAACCTCCGCGGTAACCCACAGCCCCTGGATCGGTATTATCTCCTCATCCATCTGTGCGTCGAACTCCGGAGCACATACTCGTTGCTTGCCTCCTTGCTCCTCCACGCCGATTGCGGCGCGTCCACGCTGCTTCATACTCGTGTTGCTTATAGTCGATCTCAACCCGTTGCCAGCTGCTCATCCGTATTGCGTCCTGCTTACCCCTTCCGCCATGAATGGAAGAGCCGCCGACTCCTATGCCGACGCTGTTTCAGTGTCCAGTTACCATCTTCTCGTCCGTACTCCCTTACTGCACGCCATTGTCGCCCCATACCAAGATTCAAGCCGCTCCCAAGCTGGAGATTTCGCCCACTGGCAAGGAGCAAAGTGCTGTGATAACCTTCGAATCCACGGGGATGAGCTGCCACGGCAGCCGTCAACCGCCGTCGGGGGCCGTGTCCATACGTTTGCACTTCTTAGGTGGCGGTAGCGTTCCTGTCACCTTTCCGCTCTCGGCAGGGCCGCCTGCATCTGAAATCCCGGCGGCGGCCCGGCCCCGTGCGAGTAGGGGTCCACCATATAAGGGTTATTGCCATGCCGTTCCTCCTCTTCAAGCTCTTCCTCAATCTGTCGTATGGTTGTCGGAGCCGCACAGAGAGACAGCACTGAGGGGTCAGTTCTTAGGGATGGCCGAGTGCAACTGCAAAGGCAGATGTATCCCTATGGCCGTTCATTTTTTTGAGCATTTCATCAGCAATTGAACAAAAAGGAGCTATCTGGGATGAAGTAACCCAATATTTTTGTTCGTACTTGCTTTGGCCCTTACGTGCAGTTTTCAAACGTGCATAAGGCACATAACGTGTGGACCTAAAACCCTATGTGTGTGCACAAGAGGGGAAGGTGCGCCCACTCCCGTAACGGTGCTTAAACATGCTCAGCCCCGCCCCACCCAGCCAAGCCCGACCGCACCATGGTCATGAACCCTGAGTCCGTCATGTCGCCGATGCCCACGCCTCCATCGCAGGCTCCCGCCGGCGGTCCCTTGCGCTGCGCCTCCGCCAGCACTGAGTTGACCTCCTCCACGCTCTGCTCGTATGGTGGTGGTTGCGCGGTTTGCTGCCGAACAAGCACGGTGTTCATAGTCAGCGCGGCGGGCGGCAGGCCAACGGAGAACCAAGGGTGCGCCATGATCTGGGGCATGGAAAACCGCACAGTGGGGTCGGCCGCGAGAATGCCGCGCAGCAGGTCGAGGCATTCAGGTGCGACAGGTATAGAAGGTGGCGCCGTCCACTCGCCACGTAAGATCTGCTGCATGGTCGCTTCGCGTCGCGCCTTGTCATTGGTGGCGAGTGGGTCATCGAAAGGTGCTCGTGCGAAGAGCATCACGTACAGCACGATACCTGCGGACCAGATGTCTGGTGGTGGGGCCAGATGGGATAAATAGGGCACTAAGTGTTAAGGGCAAGGATGTGGAGAACACTGGATCCCACATATGACAAGGTAAAGCACTTAAGGATGTGGTATGATATGTGGTATGATGTCCGCGCAAAGAGGTTATCGGTAAGATATGGACAAGGACTAGGAACCCCCAGCACCCACCCGCTTTGTGACCGTCGTAACGCCTAGATGGACCGGCTCGTAGCACCTCGGGAGCCATGTACGTCACTGTACCGACGCGACTCTTGGGCATAGAGTGGACTCCCTCCTTCGATAAGCCGAAATCCGCAATCTTCAGATGCAGATTGAAGGGGTGCTCCAGGTCCCCCTGGGTCAGCTCCTGGCAAAACGAGCCAGGAGCACGACGGGGAAGAGATTCAAAGGGAAACGATTACACTGAATGCAAGCACGCAGCGACTCTTATACCGCAGGGCCGGGGGCAAAAGGATTGATGCCTTGTCCCTACCTGCCGGGCGTCCGGGGTGCGCTTCAGCAGCAAGTTCTCCGGCTTCAGGTCACGGTTCACCACTCCACGTTGGTGGCAGTAGTCCAAACCGAATACCAGCTGCTGGAAGAACCTAGAGGGATGTGGTCATGGAATCGGCACGTAGCTTTATTGTTTGTGAAAAGCTTTGGGAGCTCTTGGGATAGTGCAAAGCCGCCAAGAAGCCCTCTGAGCCCAGGCCAGTTGAGAGAGCGACATGGTGCCCGAAAAGGGCCAGCGAAGGGCAATGCGAGGGGTGCGATAATTAAGGGGGTGGAAACCCGGAAGACTGGTGCATTGGAGCCTAAGTGCAACAGTCAGTCTACCAGACGGATGGCGGGTCAGTCTGGTGGTGGGCTGCGCAGGGAATGCACGGTTTGCGGTGCAATGAATGAAGGGGGGCTATGGATATTAGGTGGGGGTCGGTTTGGGGCTCAGCTCAGGATTTGGGCAAGATGTTGTGGTATGCATGTGCTATTGGAGATGCTCCTCCGAGCCAGTGATCTAGATGAAAAATGGTCGTCTGGTTGCAATGCGTTCGTGGTAGTGTACTTTTACGATGGCGATGAACACGCAAGAGGTTAGGCTTTAGGTTTTTGGCTGATTGGGGTTTTGGGGCCATGCGAGTGCAGATTAGATTTGGCCACGCCACGCAAGGCTATGCCAAGCCCCAGAGACTTTCTGGCGGTCCGGGGCACACAGAAAAGGAGACGCGGTCAGGATAGGAGTACACGACCAGTATGTGGGTTTGGGGCCAACCTTTGTCATTGGCAAGTTCTCATTTGGGTTGGTGTCGCTGATCACGTTCATGCAAATACAGGGAGGGGCGGCGATTCGGGGTTTACCAGCGGGCTTCGTGCTCCCGGAAACGACCCCGCCTCCGCAGGTATTCGAGCAGATCCCCTCTGTCAGCATACTCCATGATCTGTGCGCACAAGCAACGCACAGAAATCGGGAAGCTCGGCGCAGTAGCAGTGGCAAGCTGTAGACGACAATTGCACACTTCACAGGCCACGTCTATAATACATCTCCAGTTAAGTGCGACAGTCTAGTCAACATGAATATACATCAGATCAGGATTTTGGTTGTACGCGACATGTTATGGAAGGCGAGGCCAGCGTTAGGGAGGAGGAGGGGGGCCAGGGCGCGGCAGTGAAAGGGATGAACGGCATGTTCCAGGACAGGATCAGGCACGGAGCAAGCCGCTAGGAGCCCCAAGGGGGCAAACTATCAAATGGGAAAACTAGCGTGGCTGACTGCAGTGCGGCCTGCACTGTGCCGTATAATGGCGAGGAACCACTTACCATGTATAGAAAGCGTTTGTCGGGAGTCAGCCCCAGCCGCTTGAACCGAATAACATGTGCTGCAAGTTTCGTTTATGCACTATGATTACGTGCACAAGATGGCAGACCCACATTGTGTTGTGGCAACGCCAGCAGAAGAACTCACGATGGACGAGCTGCCGATGGCTATGGACCTCCCGCGACACGAGGTTGAAGTCCGCACATTCATCTCGGGCAATCACTTTGACGGCGACATCCTGCGGATGCACCGCCCAGGGGAAGGGTTGTCGCCCTGGCTGCATTCCGTTCGGGCGCAGACAGCTGGGATGTTGTGCGCCGCACCTCATGCGGGCCAGCAGAAGAAATCTCTCGCCTATATAAGAGCACTGATCCAAATGCGCCTGTTCCGAGAGCTTTTTGGAATGTGTAGCCTGGGAATTTCTCCAGCGGGTTCACCGGCACCCCAGCAGCCATTATTTAATAAGTAATAAACCGAATTATAGGATCGCGCACGCAGGGTTGGTTGGGTTCATTCGTTATTTTTGCTCCTGCCGGAACTTCGTAGCTACGAATGCAGATTCGACTTAACCAAGGGTAATACTCATCGCATTCGCAGAAAGCTAATTATTTGCTTGAAAGGATGCAACATAACTCACATGTTGCTCTCATTTACGGTGTCTTGGTTAACCGCCAACTCTGGAGCGCTGAAACCAGAGGCCGAAACATATCATGGTTTTAATCATACCTTTTCCCCAGGCGCCTAGCAAGTTCTCTTCAAAAATGATGTTGTTATTAACCTGATCCAGGCTACAGGCTTGTGGAGTGGAAGTTGGAGACTGGGAGATACCGACGCGGTGTGTACAGCGACCACGCGCATGGGTCACTAAACAAAACTCCAGTCGCTGGGCACAGACACATTACCATCGCTTGCATTTTCCGATGCGGCATATCCAAACGATCATGGTGTTGCACACTCAGGGACTCAAGGGACCGCGAGACCATGCAGGGGGAACGAGGAAGAAAGGAGAAGACACCGAATGCACTGGTGGAGGAAAAACAAGATAAACCTTCAACTAAAATGAACGTAAATTTGCGTACTTTCACCGCCGTACGGCACCAGCTGACCAAGCCAGTCAGAGTTCCAATACAAATAAACTACACTCATGGAAATGTTTGGATTTTGCATACTAAAATACTGTAATGTAGGTTTGGTACGGTCTGGTCAAGGTCTGCAAGACCGGCAAGGCTTGAGAAGCGTAGACTTCTCTTATAGAGAAGTCAAGTTCTTGGAGGAGAGTACGGGAGATGCCGTACATTTATTTTGTCTATACAGTGTTTCCCTGAGCTCTAACCGGCATCCGCCGTTGTAGAGCATCAGCGACATAGCTATACACTAGTAGTTGCGTTTTCAGTTTTCCAATAGCACAATGGACGGCGGCGATGGCAATGGCGGTTACTAACCACCCACCACCCGCCCAATACCTATCTAACTGTGCCACTAGGGCGATATGCGGATGTCTCTACCGGCCACTAGGAGCAACTTAGAATCGTCGGGGTACTAACATGTGTTGCAGGTCAATGTGTTTGCAGGTTATGGTGTCTCAGCTTGGACAATTCGTGGAGAGGTGGTTATATTAATTGTAACGTACTGAGGACAAGAAGTGACATTACTACTAGTTCGCTGTCCAAAGCCCCATAATAATAAGCCTACTCTGGGGGGGGGGGCCCTGGTATGCCTGGTCAGCATGGCTGATTAGTAAATCCCTGTAAATCATTACTGATCATTCGTAATGGGCCGGCCATTGCGATGCGCAGTTTCTTAGGTTCAGTAGCAGCTTACCATCTTAATAAGGTAGGTAGATGAGGGTAGATGCTTGCCTACACGTCGGCTATTTAATTACTATGAGGGTTGTGTTCGTGGTCATCTACGTGGTAATCGCCGCCCCTACGGCAACTATTTGAGATATTGGTGCAACCTTGCCCAGATGAATCGGTCAGTTGTGGTATTCCACCGGTGCGTGACGTGGGTCCACGCACGATGAACGGCTGCCCCAGCCAAGTCGTTTCACTCTCTACCCTTTGTCACGACATAGTACTGATTTTCGTACATACTACGTGCGAATGCGTCACTCCCCCCCCCAGCGCTGAGTGCTTTAAGCGATTTGCGCTGGTATGCCTTAAGGTCTAGGGGTCCTTATATCAACTCCCACATCTCTTCCACCGGCCTCAGTAAAGCCTCCTTGAGTGCTACAGTGGCAAACAACATGATCCATACCTTCTGGCCTGCCGGACTCAATGCCAGCCTTCCTTCTAATTGCCTCTTTCTCAACCAATTTATTCTAGCTTCATCCCCTTCGGTGATGTACCTCATCGGGGCACAGACAGCCATCAAAAGACCTATTTGTTGCATGGTGCTGGGCATCAGCAGATCCAGCAACTCACTCGATGCTCCAAACACTACAGCCTCAGTGCACGGCCTTCCATCCTGCAATAGTACCTTGGGGCCGACTGCTGCAGGTTTAGGCTCTCCTAAAATCTGCCTTACACTACATCCCTCGTCGTGCAAAGCTTGCCGGATTTCGTTCTCCCACCGGAATGGCAACAGGATACGGCGTGCTTTTTCCACCAGTATTACCTTGCACAGCTTCTTCACCTCGCCTAAGGAGGGTTGACATTCCTCCAACCTGGGTTGCTTTAGTGCTGTGCGTAGGGCTTGCACCTTGCTTTGGGGATGCCAGCCCGGCATGCCCTCACCCAGGGTTTTGTTGCTCCAGCTCTTCTACACTCTCCAGCTTCCAGCTTAAGATTGCCGGGTGCTCCATGGCAGAAAGTCAGCAGCAAGCACGTCAAGGGGTAGCCAAAACTCAACGGTTGAGGCCCTCATAGCGGAGTTTGAAGCGCAAGCAAAGCGCTTACGGGCAGCGATGGCATCCGAGGAGAGACCCGCACTGCAGCAGCATCCCCAACGTGCCCCCGTGGCCGGTGCTGGGCACAAGGAACGTGATACACCGTCATGTGAGTACTGTGGGCGGTTTGGCCACACGGAAGAGCAGTGCTTCATCAAACACCCAGACAAGGCAACAGCTAACTTCAAAGCACCGACCAAGGCTCTGCAGAGTACCTTCGATCGCAATCTAGAGGAAATTCGTCTGCAGCAGCAGCCAAGGCAACAGCGTGCAGCAGCTGCAGCAGCGGCTGCCCAGCAGGAAGATGAGGAGGAAGATGTGTACCTGCCAAATCGCCGCAATGCTAACCTCAGCTCCGTGCTGTTGTCAGCTGAAGAGTACCAGGCGGGAACCAGCTGTGCTACTCAGACCCATCAGCAGGTACCAGTATCATTCCAGCCGGCCCCGATCAAGATGGACGTGTACCCATTGCCCAAGCTCATCACCAGGCCACGGGCGGCAACACACACAGCAAATCAAGCAGTGCAGGAGGTAACCGTGCAGCTAACTACCAGCTGGGCAATGCTGGAGAAAATCGCCAAGTTACACCAGCAAACGGAGAACAGCACAAAGACGGGGCACACATCTGCAGCGGGGGAAACTTCCGAAGCCCCTCCACGCAAAGCCATGGCGGCCGAAGTCAAGCAGCAACCGGAGCAATTGGAGCAGCCAATGCAGCCGGTCAGCATGTCTACGCCAACGGGTTTACCCTATTGTGTAACTGGTGAGCACCAGGCGGGCAAACGGGGAATCCAGCAAATTCCACAGCAGGAACGGGAGCACCTGCTGCAACGGAATCCAACAGCTGCAGCATACTTCAAACTGCAGCAACTCATGTTCTGGAGGCAACTCATGTCGTTTTGGAGGCAACTAGGGGTAGCCGTAGCTGCTGTGCTGCTTTGCGAGTGATGATGTTTACATCCGCGCAGTGGTCACGCAAGAACTTGAGCCTTCCCGTTTCCAGGCCATAAATGCCCACAGCACCAGGTGGGTAGTAGAACATGAGTTGCTGCAGTTTGAAGTACGCTGCAGCTGTTGGATTCCGTTGCAGCAGGTGCTCCCGTTCCTGCTGTGGAATTTGCTGGATTCCCCGTTTGCCCGCCTGGTGCTCACCAGTTACACAATAGGGTAAACCCGTTGGCGTAGACATGCTGACCGGCTGCATTGGCTGCTCCAATTGCTCCGGTTGCTGCTTGACTTCGGCCGCCATGGCTTTGCGCGGAGGGGCTTCGGAAGTTTCCCCCGCTGCCGATGTGTGCCCCGTCTTTGTGCTGTTCTCCGTTTGCTGGTGTAACTTGGCAATTTTCTCCAGCATTGCCCAGCTGGTAGTTAGCTGCACGGTTACCTCCTGCGCCGCTTGATTTGCTGTGTGTGTTGCCGCCCGTGGCCTGGTGATGAGCTTGGGCAATGGGTACACGTCCATCTTGATCGGGGCCGGCTGGAATGATACTGGTACCTGCTGATGGGTCTGAGTAGCACAGCTGGTTCCCGCCTGGTACTCTTCAGCTGACAACAGCACGGAGCTGAGGTTGGCATTGCGGCGATTTGGCAGGTACACATCTTCCTCCTCATCTTCCTGTTGGGCAGCCGCTGCTGCAGCTGCTGCACGCTGTTGCCTTGGCTGCTGCTGCAGACGAATTTCCTCCAGATTGCGATCGAAGGTACTCTGCAGAGCCTTGGTCGGTGCTTTGAAGTTAGCTGTTGCCTTGTCTGGGTGTTTGATGAAGCACTGCTCTTCCGTGTGGCCAAACCGCCCACAGTACTCACATGACGGTGTATCACGTTCCTTGTGCCCAGCACCGGCCACGGGGGCACGTTGGGGATGCTGCTGCAGTGCGGGTCTCTCCTCGGATGCCATCGCTGCCCGTAAGCGCTTTGGTCAATTGGCTGAAGGATCTCGTCGCAATCTCGTTCACTTGTCCGTTCGCAACGGTGCTCGCGCTATTAACAGCGGATGTTAATAGGCGAATACTACTCAAGAGCGGATCTTGGAAGTAGTCCCAAAGGCTTCTCCTTGTAGGGGTTCACGCGCGCCGACGTCTTGACGATTGTGCAGCGCGACGACTTCCGACGGAACTAGTTTGGCGAATTGCGATAAGATGGTTACAATAATTATTAGCTCATAGATGGTCTGTTACGCTCACGAAGAATAGCTTCGAGAGCCAATTGACACTTGGTCAAAGCTCTCGACGCGTTAAATCCGCCGCCGACGACTCACAAGGCCCTAGCGTCAAACTGGATCCAACGCTACAAACTGGTGGCTCTGGAACCAACCTAACTACTAACGTTCGGTTATTCCTCTGAACCAAATTAACAAATAAAAATTATTCATCTAATAACTGGAAATAACGTTGTTAACTCGTCTATCCATTAGACGGTTACAACTTGGTCCGAACATTGCTCGCGACGACATTGGGTCGTCGCTCTGCTTCGTCCACATTTCTAAGCTAGCTACGAAGTATGACAGGTACCAAGTATGTCGTGACACCTTCCCGAGTTCCATGTTAGTGGGTTGGAGCAGTTTCCATCTTTCCGTTGAGATGTTTTGCTACTTTAAGTATCCGCTGCGGTACTATGGTAGAATGCACGGTTTAACATGCGTGTATGAGTCTTCAAGAAGGTTCAGGAGTAATGGATTGTGAGAATGACCTTGCCTCTTTAACATTCACTCTTGCAGTGTGGCCCGGGGCACTGATGGGCGTGTTCCTGTTTGTTTGAAACTCACATTGATTGCGAAGCTTTTAAGCACTTCACTTCTTTGGGCATGTCCGTACAGTGCGTTCTCTGCCACTGTGCTACATGTGTTTTCGTTAGGATGGGCGGTATCTGACCTTACTTCACTGAGGACAGCTGACAGTGTATAATGCAAAAATGCACGGCCCCTTTGCATGCTATCTCTGTAATAACACCGCTGCCAGCGTATCTGTTCCCACACCAGCGCTGAGTTCCCGGGATGTCCGGGATGTTGAGTTAATTTAAATTTTTAAAATATATTAATATTAATAGTATAACCCTCCAGTCGGTGGATTGTGTAGGACGTGATTAGAGTGGCTTGCCAACGGACCGGGCGCAGGGTTGATTGCGCCGGTGATCCGCGAGATTTTTCTGGACGCGCTGGTGGTTAGCGCTGAACCCAACAACCCATACATGTTCCCTCTAGAAGGGAGAAGCTGGGCTCCGCCCAGGTTAATAGGGCACTGGCGAGGAATACCACATTGTAAAACTGACATACCACGCGATTCGAATCCGTGTGGTGTACGTGGAGAATTTGTCTACATACGGGATTGTGGGTCACTGCTGCTATCCGGGACCACCAGCACGTGGTGCACAGGAGGAACCTGCTGTGATGGCTACCGCTACACAACGACTGTCCTTGCGATAGTGGGCGTGGTTGGATGCGTAATTGATAACCTGACGAATGATCGCTGATGACAGGCAGGACACCACCTTCTGTGAAGCGTCAGCGTCCAGGGTAATAGGTGGTGCCGGAGGCTATGGCGGTATTGAATTCCAAGCGAGTCATAAGGCCTCCTGGCCAATGGACCACTTTACCACTGGCGATATGGAACTTTATTTCGCTGAGACCTATGATACATGCAAAACATGGATGCACTACACAGACACAGCAAGCATAGAAAGGCACTCAGCATTCGACTTCAGGAGCAAATAATCAGTCGTAAGCGAAATGGGTATGGCATCGCAGCCTCACTCCACACCTGACATGGATTGAAAGCGTGAGGACAGGGTGCGTGGGAGCCCTGCTGCGGAAAAAATTAAATCACCATATCCCCACATCCTATATTTCTTTTTAAGGCTTTCACTACTGCGGCTACGTGCCTCTGAATACGTAATACTGCCAAGTTATTCCCAGAACGCACTGGCAAGAATGATAAGCCTGTCCAGACCCAGCAATAGCGAACCTTTTCATGGCGCAAAACCGGACACACAAACGCCAAAGCCATATATGTCAGCCCCCATCTTCACGAAAGCCACCGGAATGCAAACAACGCGGGCGCCGTTTTCCCTGTAGGTAAGATTGGTACTACCCTTCGTCATAGTAAGACACATGCACTACCATCTTGCGGAATACGCACGCTCCAGAACCGCACGCTTTGCTGCCTCCATAATGCCTTACTTGGCCCGGAAACTACAACTTATTCCCCATTGCAAAAAAACGAGGCAGGTCAGACCCCTTTCCCTGCGAACCCCGTCCTGAGGCGCGTGCCGAAGAACTGCCGGATGGGCAAATATATTGATGGAAAGGTGGACACCAGTTAACCTCTGTAGATTAAGCAATAGGTGCAAGGGGAATCTTCGCTCGCTAGGTCTATGCGTCATACTTTCGCTTCCTCCTACTAGGCTATATTCCCCAGATCACCCGGGTCCAATTATGAGAGCGCGCCCGGACCCGGGCCTCTTCATCCCCTTCCACCACTTTCCTACCGCGCAAGTCGATCACCCATGCCCACCAAACCCGCACAAGCAGGCGATCTAACTTCCCTCAAGTCTCCATCCCCGCCTTGGCCACTAAACATGGCGCCGTAGAAGACATTCCCGACACACCACTGAATCGACGGGAAGATATCGCATGCGCCAGGGAGCCTGCTGCGTGGCGCACCGGAACCCCGGGGTTCCGGTAGCACAGTTGCTCTGGTAACCCTCTTTGCCGTGCCGGTCCCATGACCCTGGTCGTTGCATTCACCTCCATCTTGCTGCTGCTAAGGATGCCCCACACATCAAGGAAAGCTGTTGCCGCGCTTATCGAACCTGGTTCTATTCATCTGTGGTCACGTCACATCACGCGGACAGAACAAGGTTCCAGTAAATCCGATCTATCAGCCCGTCCACCCATTCCTTTGTGATGTCAAGACACTTGGGGTATGGGCCTCCGCGCATCCGTCATCTCGGAAAGCACCATGCCGTTGCCGTGTTTATATGGGACATAGAAGCCCCGTTCTCAGCACAGAGCTCAAGGTTTCGTTGAAGCCCAAGCGGGACAATAGCCTGTCCGAACTTGGTCTTCGCACGCGCCACACACATCACACGTCGCAAAGCCTATCATAGGACCATCCGCACCCATGGGGCAGAGGCTGCCCTCTCGAGCTGCGGCGGGCCCCTCCGGTCCCTTAGTTTATACTTAGGGATAGTCCGGGAGGACATTTTCCTGTGGACATACCATAACAGCATGATCGTAATTGCACACCGTCCCCGGCTTCAGGCGGCGTGGCACGCGGGGTTCCTCTGCTACATCCACCACCATCTGCACCCGCTTTAAATTGCTGCGGTTCAGCACCAGATGCATCACCCTGTTGTTGAGCTGGGAAGGCCAAGAGAGCGGGAACGATAAAAGGGGTGTCACGAAAAATAGGCCACGGCGACAAAAGCTTAAGGCCATGGAAGTTGAGGCTTACAGCTCGAGGCCCCAAAGCGGTATGGCGGCATTAAACAAGGTTCATCACGTCGTGGGAGGAAAAAAGGACCCAAGGCCTGGCAAGCGCAAAGGAAAAGATGGAATAAGGACATAATTCCCTGTTTGAAATACCAAGTCCAAGGATGAGATCCCAGACCAAGCTAAGTAGTGGAAAACCAAGTGCACGTCCATCCATGTGCCTGGTGACAAGCCCAAGGCCAGTCCAAGTCTCGGCCAAGAAAATGAATCCGATGAAAAGCGTGATGGCGTGCATAACATCAGGCAAGGTCACAAGCACGAGCCTGTAGATGCTCCTGGGCGCAAACAGTGGTTTGACCCAGGGTCAAAGCACAAACAGGAGCCTGAGTGTGAGAGCATGAGGGGGTCGCTAACACATCTCACCACCCAGAACACCCTTATATCCCATCTCGCAATATCCATGTTTACGTCGGGGCAACATATACATCGTCCTCTTTTCGGAGACCTACGGTAGATTCATCCCCTGCGGCGGATGGTGCATCACCTGCCATCCCAGCGCATCCTACCCGTCAAAACTACGCCGCCTTGTGCCATTCCAACCGTCCCCGACCACAGGTCAACCCAACGCACCTCGAATACCATTCCCTCCGCCATGGGTATCGGTAGGCAATCCTTCGTGGACGTGGCGGCCACCCGCCGACCCAGTGAAGCCTGGCGCTCTACTTCAGGGCACACCTGGAAGCTGACGTTGGGGTTAGTCACCACGGGAAGGTGGATGCGGTGCGCAAACTGCGGGTGGGTGTACAAAGAGGGAACAAGTCGAAAGCTAATGTCTGATGAAGCATGAAAGAAAGCCCGGGAACTGCGAGATAGCGGCCGAGGATATGTACGAGTACGTGCGTGACTCCACCAAGGCATCAGAGTGAACACGACTTGGCTGCGGACGCGGCTAAGGCATCAGCCATGTTAGATGACCGTCCGCCGCCCAGCTACAGCTATCACATACCCTGCGACAGCTGACTAATCCACTCCCCCAAGCACCACCCACCCCAACGTTGTTGTTTACTGTCACCACCAAGGCCAGGCTTTCTGCCTCCCCCTTATGCCGTCTCCACCCGTCTCCACCCATCACTCGTATTGCACCTTGGCATAGCCTCCCATATCTTGGTGTGGCTTAATCTCCGTGCCGGGCTTCATACGTGCAAACTGCAGCCGCACCACCTTATTGACATCCTCCTTGCCCACAATCTGTGACGGCGACAGAAAGTAGCACAAATATTAAGGAATGAAACATTCTTCTGGACCTTCGGTGCCAAGCCAGTGTTATGGTCCCGAACTCAAGGTAAACATTGTCGGTGCCTTGTCTCCATTAGTTGGTGCCCATCTGGATATCCTTCTATCCGGTGGTAGCCTTGTCCCACACACAACACCATTCCATACCATTTCACAGCGCCTTTGAGTCTTAGGGTCCAGGGAATGTAGCACTGCAACATGGCAGGCTGCCCCAAGATCATGGCTGCACCCTGGCGGCCGAGGTGACAGTGACCGAGTCTGGAGCCGATGAAAATTCCCCCCTTTGATCCTCACCTGCTCTAAAAGTGGTTCAATGGCGCTCTTGAAGTAGTCGTAGTACGGAAAGCGGTACACGTGCTCAGTACTTTGGTCCGAGAAAACCATGTACAGCGCTTCTACGCCCGGCTTAAACCTGCGTGTGGCAGATCAAAGCCAAAGCGGCATCAAGAGTTAGGCTTAGTCTAATAACTTCCTTTTGGCATGAGATGCTCTCCCTTGTGATAAGCTAGTTGGCTAATTACACCCTAGGTAAGGAGTATCCAGAGTCCAAATCTGGAACCTACGTGGAATATGTACGATGGCACCGCACTACGACAGGATTGCTAAGCAGTTTCACACGGCATTGCTAACCGGTCAAGTTCGGCTGCCATGGTCCTCAAATGCATGTTTCCGGCGCCAGCTCAAATAACGTCCCTGCGGCGTCTTCGATCAAGTAGGACCCCTGTGGTTACGCCTCGCCCTTCACTGGCCTCCGGATCCACAGCGCAGCGCCTCCGTTAGATCCCATTTCGTGCCAGGCGGCTGGCTCCGTTGGGCTTCAACTTACCTCGCTCGCTGGAATGTAGGTGCATCCTGCTGTGCTATTGCTTTGCTTTCCCCACCACGCTTCCGTAACATACACAATATACACACGCACTTGTTCATGTTGTCCTTTCGACCATCGACTGCAGCATTCTCTCTCCGCTGTCGTTCCGGCGACCACATCTCGTCGGGCATTCCAAGCACCAGCTCCTAAAGAGGCCGAAGCGGCGAAGGGACAGAGTGCGTGTACGCGCCGGAAACATAGATACGCTGTGCATAATCCACAAAGCACTGCAGGTACTTCATGAAATATGCCTAGCGGCTTCATAATTATGTATGTATGTATGTAGTACAGGATTATATTGCAAAACGCGCAGTACAACTCCAGGTTTGTACACTTTCCGTACATCATTGGCAAACGTTAAGAGCCCCAACTTCGCCAATTGAAGTCACTCGATGCCGTCAAATACCAAGTGCATGCAGCCAAAAACCATCCCAGAAAATCATCCCGCCGCATGCAGTATGAACGCCAACCGACATGCGATCAGGATACGCGGGACCAACGCTTTCGAATTTGTTAATTGGAATCTGTTTTTCAGGACTCGTCTGTTACCCGTCAACGTAAGTTTAACAAAACCGCCTTTCCCCAACCTGCCATCCAGCATCAAAAGCAAAGACACCGTGCGCTCTACCGCAAGCCTCTCACGCCGTTCGACGGTGTCCGAGCTCACCTTGAGCTTGTCGATGTTGACCTGCATCAGTGGCAATGAGATGCCCGCATCCCAGCTTTGGCGCGAGTTCTTAATTTTTAAATCTAATCGCGGCCGCCCGGACGCCCATCTGCCAGACGTCTTTGGCCGGTAGCCCATGTCGATCAGCTGCTGAGTTGCTGCAATCACTTCCGTGTCGTTAATTCCCAGCGCGAGCGCATCTTTAGCCTTGCCCCCGTCTTTGCCGGATCTTGCCACCTTCCCCATGTCCTGATTAGTTCCTGCTGCCTTTAGTCCTTGATGCTGTTGTTTCGATGATGACGAGGTTTCCTGGCCGAGGTAACGTGTTCTGCCAGCAGCCTCGCCATCTCCATGCGGCGTTGCCGTGATGGCAGCTGCGTTACCAGTACTGGAGTCGCTGGTTGTGGTTGAGGGCGCGAAGCCCGCTTCCGCGACGCCGCCTGTGGAGGCCATGGCCCGGTAGGTGGAGGCCTCCCCCAGGCCAGGCGCCGCCACAATATTCAGCAGGCCCCGCGTCTGCACGGTGCGCCGCCACAGCAGTGCGCCGGTGTTGAGATCCACAGCAGCCAGCTCCGCTGCGGCAGGGAAATATTGAACGGGGTTCAGATTTATACCCATCCGACTGATATGCGGCAGGGAGGCCACATGGAGCACGACCATAAAGGAGGACAGGTTAATTCATTACCAAGCATTAGGCGGGTGGGGACATATACGGGCCAAAACTGAAGTGGAAACATATGGGACGCCAGAAGGGCCCCGACATAAATCCGTCTGGCACGTAAGGCCGCTGCATACTGGGATTGGGTTTTAACGCATCCGCCATGCTGATCTACCATGGCGCCCCAGCAGCAGCACACAAACAATTGCCGCCGCTATTCCAGGCTGAGGGCCCCAAGTCGCTTGCGCAGCTCTGGCGCCCCAGTAACAACAGCAGCAGCAGTGGCCACATTCACAGCAGCTGGAACTCACCATTGTTTTCGAGGCTGTCGCGGTCACTGCGCGGACCCCACACGTTAAGCCCGAAGTAAGCCACTTCGTCCACCACACACAGGCCCTTGAGGAACTTCGGCGGGTCCTCTGTCTGGGGGGCCTGCAGGGCCGCGCAGCGAACTAGGTGGGCACAACGAACCAGGCCGCAGCACGGAGTTCCGTGAAGCCACCTAGTGTGCAGCGCGGCACGATCACAACAGAGCGCTTCATCACGTGGCTTTATGCGACCCATCACGGACGTCATGCCAACAAGGATCCAATAAATCCGAGATCCCAGACGATGGGGGCTGGGTGATCGATCCAATGTCAGCGACCGAGGAACCGGGACTGAAAGCGAGCCCGGAACAGGCAGAACACGCCCTCCCAACCCCTACACACGAGACAGCCCACAGCCGGTCCATGGTGTGTTAGATTACACGGGGAGGCCGCCAAGACATAGGTATGGAATGTTGGTGGGTACTGGTAAGCATGGATAGGATCCCCGGTGGTAGTGGTGGTGGTGGTGGTGGCGCTCACTCCCTTCCGTTTGCTCTTCCGCTAACCCCGACTGGTTCTAAACACTCATGGCGGTGGCCCATTAGGTCCACACCTGCCACAGGTGTCTTACGGCCCCCGTTGCAGGATCCACCGCCACCAGAGCTCCGTTTTCACTGTCCAGCATCACAAATTGGCCCCTCCAAAATACCAGACCATGTGCCTTGAGTCCTACTTCCTTGACCTCCGCCACAACGCGGGGCCGCGGGTCAGCGTTCGGGTCAATCTTGACGGCATCACTCTGCACGTGTTTTGGATTTGCGTTGTGACGGGGGTAAAGGGCGTGATGGCTCAAGCAGTGAAGCAGTGAAGTTAAGTCGGCGTAACAATCCAGTGGTCCGGTATCTGCTTGAAACAGGAGAAACGACGGCCTGCGCGGTGTCTCACCATCCAGCTGTGGAACCCCTGATAAACCAGTGATTGGGCCCGCTCAAGCAGCAGATCCGAGTTCTTCTCCAGCCCCAGTTAAGCCCATCTCAGGCACCAAGCCCGCCTGCCCCTTCCGGCGCACATACCTTTCCCAAGTTGTGCAGCACTGCCCACACTGCCCCGTCGTCCAACGGCGCCAGTGTGTTGACATGCTGCTTGAGCGTGAAGAGCCGCATACCGCGTACCTGCAAACCGGAATTCAGAGCGATGAGAAGGCGGTGAGAAGACGAATTGCGCAGAAGGCATCATTAAAGAGGAAGATAAGGAGGGCCTATCTGGAGCTGTGCGGCGAAGGGATCCATGCTGGGAGGGGCCAGGACGCAATCATGGCTGATCAGGGGAGGTTGCTCTGCACGGGTCCCCATGTGGCACCGTGGCCCCCTTTTTGAACAAAATCCCTCCTAAGCAGCTAGGGCGTGCCACTGGTCCATGCCATGTTACGTCCCCACAACCATTTTCCAATATCTTGCCTGATCCACTCGTTCCCACTCGGCGCACACAGTTCTCAAGGGAAATCCTACATGTCAACCAAACAGACCGAGCCGCCCCAACATCTGTTCCGCCAGAGGTCCATCATCATGCTAGCCACGTGCCCTCCGCCACACGTCAACATCAAGATCGCGGGCGGCTGCCGGCCAGCAGCATTCGACTCACCAGCTTCATGTCAGGGAAATGCAGCTCCTGCACCTCGCCCCCCTCTGTGTTGGCCACATATACACGGTCACCTCGTCGCACCTGCATGGACATACCACACACGAGGAAAGAGGATACATGCGCAAGGTCAAGCAGACGGGGGACATGCCCATGGCGCAGACCAAAGATGGCGGAGCAGGCGGAGCGGTGGTGCGGTGATGACGGCGGTGGACGAATGTAAGACGGCGGCTCACCGGCAACCGTGAACGGGCAAGCGTGCGTGAGGTTGCCTACTGGCGCGTGTGTGTGCCCCAAAGATATGGCTGCCCCGAAAACAACGCGCATCAGCGGCCATTTATGCGTGGTGGGTTAAGTGGCCTTCTCCTCCTGGATTGGGCACATGCACCTCCCCTGTGCACGGCCAAACATCTGGACAGGATTGTACAGACTCGTCCGAAGTCTCATCCCCTATGCCTCTCTTGCCCAGTGCACTTTTTCTCTGCCCTTTTTAACCGGCCTCACGCCAGCGGCTGCTCACCGCATCGTGGGTAAAGCGTGATTCAATACGCACTCGGTTAACCTCACGTCCTGCGGACACGTACGGTCAGGTGGAGGGGGGCAACGAAACTATCAAGGGACTCAATGCATCCCAATAACATGGGATAACAACACACGGCGGCGCAGTAAGACTGTACCGAGTTCGCGGCGGTGCATCACCCCGCAGCTGAGTTTCTATGCGTGTGAGCCTTGAGGGGCTCACTGGTGCCCCCCGCTCCACACGGCCGGAGAACGTGTTCCGTCGATTGCTTAGCGGACGGCCCTCAGTCCCAAGGCGCCCAGGTTGGGCCCTAAGGGCATAACCCATATAATGTCTTCCTTTACGATTTATATGGCTGTATACCCCGCCAGGCACGCCTTGGCAGCTGGCCCCAGCCCGCCTGCCGGACGGGCCAGTTTTACTCTTCTTTCAGCGGCTCCATTTCTTGACACTCCCCAAACCTATATCTTAGTATTACATGGCGCACCCACGTCTGCCTTTCCTTCCTCACCGCACCTGTTTCGGCATCAAATTGGACCAGGAACTCCTGGCTTGTTTTGGGGTGCCAATTATGTGGGCGGATCACATTCCACACAGTCTTCATTTGGGCGTTATTATCGACCTCGCCTGGGAACACACCATAGTGTACGCCCTAATGCGCCACCAACAAGCGGATCCGGTGTCAGAGTGATGCGTAGTCACGAAACACGTACCTAGCTAGCAGGTACCTACCTCCCCTTCGTGAAGAACGTGGATTGAGTCGTTACCCGGGTAATACCAGAACAGACGATTGTGGCTTGCTAAGATTAGGCGAAATGGCTTGTTGCCGGAGGACACCGACATCCCCTTCTGTCTGCCAATCCGCTTCGCGCCCGTGCTAGACACGGCGAGGGACCTCCGCTGACTGCTTCTGTCCTCATTCTTTCTTGTACGAATGCTATCTGGATCCTTGACGTATATGCTCAGCGACAATAATGCAAAGAAACAGAGTCCGGCAGCAAATGAAATCGACAAGAGCTTCCGTGCTCGTGGCGAAAGAAACTTAAGATGTTTATAAGCATGCCCAACCCTACTTCGCGACGCTGTGCTCGTGGCCGGCATTGAGCCGCACAACAGCTGCCGGCAGTGTCAAATAAAACTAGATAGGAATCCGGTTAATTTTAACTTGCAGTGTACATGGGCATAATGACTCGTAATGTTATTAATCCTGCAGCGGTACGCTGTAAAATTCGGTTTACTTGTGAAGTACACGACACCGATACTATAGATACCACAGTAGCCTGTAGCGAATGAGACTACATTTCTTAATTTAACGATTAATTACAAGTCAGGTCTGAATATTTTGTTTCGACATTGGACGGCTATACCTTGCACTTGTGAGTTAGACTCAATTCACAACACGTTCCTTCGTCAGCAGCAGCAGCAGTTACCCTGGGATCGCAGTTGTACTCCTTGTTTCTGGTATTATTATAATAAACAACACAAAGATATGAAACCCTCGCATGAAAACCAACGTCCCTAGGGCTTTCAAATATGTGAGGCAACGTGTAGGCACACGGGAACGACCGCCAAGCGACCGACCAAACCATCCGCTTCGCAATTAATAGTGTCATTCGTACTAATTCGAGACTATGCCAAGCTCCGGAACATGTTGAAACAGTCAGTGCAGCTCTGGTATGTTGTCACGTGTGGGATAAATCGTGTGGGGGTCGAGCTCAAGCTGCTGGGGCCGTACTTTACACGAACCATTCTTGCAGGCTCTGTGGCGTGAGAGAGTCTCTCAATGTTCACCGTTGCATTGTCTTCTTAGTCCTTGACAACAGCAAGACAATCGGGGTAAGCAGCCATCATCAAACCACGCACCACCACTTTCAGGGACCCGTTTCTTTCTTTCGTCTCTTGGTTCCGTTCTGCCTTCACCTGATGATGTTCCTTCACAATCCATCATAGGCACATCTATGGGTTTTTGCACGCATACAAACACACGTCCTAAACGTCCATCCCGATCCACTTGCGCCGTAACTTGCCGTATAACTTCGTGGTGTTGCTTGCCTAGCCATAAGTTGCTTAGCGAGATTGCCTATGGCATTTAGAACCGGAATTCGCTTATTTTCGGAGATGTCCTTTTTTGAACCCATTTCAACCAAACCCTTGAACAACCATGGACTGCGCGACTGCTTGCAGAGGGCGATCTTGCAATGCCTCCTGATTAATGGTGTAATCCTACTAGGCAGGTAACTAGCGCCTGTATATCATAGGCCCCAGGCAAAAGTTATTTCAGCTTCACTTCCTGCAATCTTCCGAGCTTTGCTGCACCAGGGTTCCCCAAAACCGTGCTGACGTGTGCAGCCTTAGCCGTGCAACTAACGGGCCAACCGAGGCACCTGAAGTCCCTAGTGACTATGGTATATCCACCTTGCCACACCCATCCATCTCAGCGCCTGTAGGTGTTTCCTGAACCCACCGCTGCACGGGCGACCACTCCGCACCGCCTACCATCCTCCACCCCTTGCCTATTCTCTTATTTCATTTAGCAGCGCGGCTTGATGCTTCTCATATCATTTTGTTTAGGAGATCCTTGTTGATCCCCCACGATCCCATTGATTTTGTGAACGGCGCTATCACCGTGCCGGGCTAAGTATTCAAACAGAGGACCCTCCATATCCAATCGCACGAGGCCGCCTACCCGTCGAGTGCACCTCCGCAAATAGATAATTCCCCCCACGCACATCCCTAGTGCATAATGCAACTTCATCCCGTCATGTAGTTTTCCCCCGGTAATGCTCACAGCAATGCCTCTCCCATGTGTGCTTCATTTTGTGTGTGGCGCAGCATCCTGGCCTGGGAGAGCGTGCTGGCGCCCACGGTGCATTGGCTGCTACGTCACGTGGTCTCGCCCTGCCTGGGGCATCTCACCGCCCGCTCGGCTGAGGTGCTGCTGCAGCTGGCGTACCAGGCGCTGTGGCTGTTGCCCGTGTATTTGGTGACCATGTTCGTCAGCTGCGGCATGTGGGTGCGGCGCGATAGGGTGTGGTAGGGAACGCAGGGCCTGGCAGCAAACGGGACACGGGAGGCCAGCCGCGGGGAGGTTTTCGATCATTGTACCGATTATTGGCCCAATGAACTAAATATGGAAAGCATTTGCAAATTCGCGTGGTTTAGCTACTGGGGCTAAGAGACTGGAGGAAGACGTATAGCTTCCTGTGTAAAGCACTTCGAGCGGAGTGCCGCTAAGCGCCGGGAGGGAGGCGGTGAGGGCAAAGTTTTAAAGCTCCAGGATGCGCATGCAGGCGTGCACGTTGCGGACATGCGCCTCACCATAGACTTCCTGAAATGTTACGACTCATGCGGCCCGGAAGGTTGTAAGCCATGTGCGTGCTGCGAGATGTTGGTCCCTACGGAGTTGGGAGGCCTGGTGAGCGCTATCAGCATGGCTAGGGGGCGCCACCACGCACCATGAGACCTTTGGTCGGCGCATGTGCACCGGGGTCCGCGTGACTTCATACCTTGGTTGTCCTTCCTAGTGGATGCAAGTATATTCATATCTCTGGGGCCCGCGCAAAGCACTTTTGCATGCGCGTGCTGTTGACGCCGCTGCCTATTCCCACTTTTCTGGATTGGATTTTCAAAAGTATAATTGCCCTCATACTCTTCATCACCCTGCACGCCCGCAGATACAACGACATCGCTAGGACTGCGTACGTGATTAAGCAGCAGCAGTTGAAGGGCCCGCAGGCAGTGCCAGGTAGAGTCTTAAGGTTACAAGATGGGGTCCGTGGTCGGTCGGCCAACGAGCTGGTGGGATATGTATCTGGGTTTCGGCGCGTGTTCGGAAATATTCTTATGGGACGAGTGGCTGTCAGGGGCTGTGTAATATGCAGTTCGTAGCAGGCGCAGTTTGACATATGAGCTGCGTGTGCTGTGTCCGCATCTTTCCAGTCCTCGCATTCCAGACTCTTTGGCTCTCTGAGCGATTCCCCCTTGTCCGGAGCACCTACTTGGCGCAGAGGCCGCCACAGTTAGGTTGAGGTTTCATTGGCGGTTTGTTTCGATTAGATTGGAACGGGGATGCTAGACGCCCGGGTCATCGAGAACCCCGCCCTGTGACTAAGGTCATTCATGCTGTCTGCAGCGAGTAAATTTACGCCGGATGGTGCCCAATCCACCCGACTGCGTCCATTGCTTTTCAGGGCCGCGACCCAAGGGTCAATCGCCCGGCGGCAGTGGCGGGCTGGAGGATGTAGCTCAGGAGGTATACCGTGTGGTGCTCTTTTGCGTGTTTTTTGCGGAGGTCAGCACGGTGGGCCGCCTGCCGTACGTTGGTACGTGCGAAAGGAAGCTAGCTTGGGGAGCCGAATTCTAAAGCCGTGGGTGGGGCGAGTTAATTTCCTCCAAGGACATACCAGGTCAGCCATGGATGGCACAGGCAGGTGGGGAACCACCATCCTCTTTATCTTTTCTCTGCAAGGTCGGCAGCGGTGCAGCGGCGCGGCACGGACAGGCCTCCTTTCCTTGGACACGGTGTATACCGCGACGACCGGGGAACCCGTGCATATGCGTATGAAGGCGGAAGGCGACGTGGGGAGCGGGTAATTACATTGGCAAGTCAAGCCAACTGGAAACTGTGGGGTTCCAAACACCTTAAGAGTTCAGAAATCGTGCTCCCCAGTACCAGCGCGCCGCTTCCCTCTCATCCGCCTCCCTCCTCCCTCAGGCTACGGATTAAACGTGCTCTTCCTGTCGTGGCTGTACGCCTACTATTGTTTTGACTACACGTGGGGGTTGCAGGGGGTGCGCCTCACGGAGCGGTTGGCGTACTTTGAGCGCCGCTGGGCGTTCTTCGCGGGTACGTGTTCGATCGATGGCAGTGTGGGGCAGCAGAAGAGAAAGGGTGCGGGTGCAAGTGCAGCCGATGGAGAGGGGGAGTGCGTGAAAGAGCAGTGGACTCAGCGGGGTTACGTACGTACTAGCACAGAATGATCGGGCAGGGAGAGAGGACGGGCAGGGAGAGAGGACGGGCAGGGAGGGAGGACGGGCAGGGAGGGAGCTGGGAGCAAGAACAGGCTGGCTCAGAAACCTTAAGTATAAAGGAAAGGAGACTTAAAAGGCAAGGGAGGCAGGGAGATTGTGATAACCAAAAGGCCCGGGTTCAGGAACTCACGGACGCTTCGTATTTATTGAGACCTGTAAGCACCTTTTAGCTGATGACTGCAAGGTGGCCGGGGCACGGGGTGGAGGGGGCAGTGCAGATCCCAGGATCGGATCAGTCGGTGTGAACGCTCGGGGTGTGAGTGGGCGAGGTGGGGGTTGCTTTGGGGACCCCTGTCGGCAGCCTCCAGCTCGTCGGTGCGGGTCAAGAAATGCCTTAGGATTACTCCCTCAATATATGGTTTCCTACCTTTGCTTCTATGCGCGGCGCCAAGCGCTGCCTTCCTTGCTGACAGCTTCCTCCGCTTCATGAACACTCTAACATGAAGCTTGCAATCTGTGCCATGCCTACGAGCCTCGTGTCCTAGGTGGCAACAACGAAGAAAGCCTTTGACACAGAAAACTTTTAAGGGATGATTAAAAATCTGATTCAAAGGAAATGTGTCCTTCGCTCTGCTCCGCTCCATGCAGGTTTCGGTCTGCCCATGGCGCTGTCCACGGTGCTATTGTCCTTCTATCCAGGGGCGGCCGTGCTTGCCATTCTGTTTCCCGTGTACATCCTAGTGTCGTGTGACTCGGACGTGAACGATGTGCACGGTGGGTGAGCAAGTGCTAGGTGTTGGGCGTCGCTTCGTCGCGTCATTCGCCAGGGCGCCAGCGGAATTGCATGACTGTAATAATTTGCCGCGTTTCAGAGCAGATGGCATTGTGTTTTACTGATGTTCCATTTGGAAATGGACGGCTCGTGTTGGCCGCCATGCACATATGCAGCGGTCCGAGTGGGACCTGACGCATGCCCAATCTGTTTGCGCTGGCCATCATGATTGGGCACTATCCCTGTGCCTCTGCCTCCAACGTGTGCGTGTGCAATCTCTTTTCCCTGACAGAACGCGTCGTGGGGAAAGGGGGTACGAACAACCTTCGTCACCTGCCGATCTTCATGTTGGCGATGTGGCCCACGCAGCGCGTCGTGCACCTGATAACAGGGGGTACGGGAGCGCCTTCCGGCGCCATGGAGCCAGGTGCAAGCGTGGTCCGACCGACGTGACCGTGGCCCTGTTACTCGGAGGTCCATGCGACAAAGAAGGTGAATACTTATGCGGTTGCTGCCTAGTGGGCCTGTATCCATGGTTTGATTGCAGTCCGGACGGCGTCGTTGTGATGGGGTTCTTTGAATTTGGATGAAGTTTGTAACCGGCATGGCAAGTTATGTTCTAACTACTAAGCGGAAATTCCGGAGCTTGTCAGAGGGCTGAAAGACGTTCTTAAAGGACGGAACCGAAGCGATTCACGGGCAAGCGAGGGCAAGCGAGGCATGTGCTCGTGCCTTGGCCCCATGGATACTGTCCAATTTCATATGCAATGGCAATTGGACGGATTTTGTTATGCATAGCAGTTTGACTGCATTTTGAAAGTAAGCGAAGACGGGCTTCGCATGTAACATAGCGGTGTGTAACAACTTTCGCAGTTTCTCAATGGGAGCTTCTTGAAAGTCAATGTGATGAAGTAATCCTGACAATAATGGTGCTTAAGAGAGGGTAAATCAATGCACATGACTCCTTTACATTTACAGCAGTCCTACGGCTGCCTGTCTCCATCATTGGGCATTCGTACAAAAACATAGCGGTTATGTGTTCGTCCAGAACGTTATTAATGTAGTTGAGCGTAACTCTGCGAACCGAGCGATGGGCCTAGCTCCGGATGTTAGGGAAGGAGGGATAACCTACTCAAGCTCTTAACCCTGATCGTACCCTTCGCTGGAGCCAAAAGTGGCATCTTTCGTATGTAACGGATCTGTCACGTTTTCCAGTTATGAATGCAAAGCCAGCTTAGTGAAAACTGTTTTAGTAGCAAGCGCTGTAAGGCACTTTATGGCACTTTCGCCAAGTTGTACTGACTGCAACAGCCGTCCTAACCGCGTAATGGGTGATTATTCAAAGTACAAGACGGCATCTCTCTATGATGGGTTGCGCGTCAACCGGCAGGCTCGGTAGCTCGCCAGCTTCCTCCGCATGGCACCTCAGCGTTCGTTACTATAATAGGATAATTGCACAAACCCATAGAACTTCTATATTGAATGCAGTAAGTTACTCCAAATCCACATGTAAGACGCCGCCAACTGCCGAATCCCGCCTATCTCCGCAAGTGCGCGCTGAAACGTTGCCTGGCAAAGTCTGATATCACTCCTACTACCTGACTTTCACCAACAGATATAGCGGGCACGAATATTTTGTGAAAACGCCCTCAAGAGGCTCGCCGTACGCAGGGCCCAACAGCCGCCCTGGTATACCTGACGCCCATTCAATTTGGTCGAATTCTTAGGTTAAACACATAGGGAAGTAGCGAAGTTGTTTGGTGGGGGATTGTACCTTTTTCCTGCTGTTGGGGTGGAATTCTGACGTGGTGTTCGGGGAGGCGGGCCTGAAGACAGCATGGAGACTCAGGAGACGATTCGTTTGGGGAAGCGCTGCTTTGTCGGCAACCTGGCTTGGAAGACGTCCTGGCAGGACCTCAAAGACAAGTTCAGGGAGGCTGGCAACGTGGTTTACACTAATGTTATGCGCGACGACGACGGTGAGGGGCACCGGCCAGCGGCCTAATGCAAACCTGGACTTCTTTACGGAATAAGCAGCGCCCGGAATAAGAACGTTCTGCTTATGCGAAAGCTTCTGCGGAAACCGGTCGGAGCTTTGGCCGCCATTTCCGCTGGGCGCTTGTTGATCTTATTGGTCTGTGTCTGAACTCTCCGGTTGCGCACAGGCCGCTCGAAAGGCTGGGGAATTGTGGAGTTCGAGACGCCCGAGGAGGTGAGACAGAGAGAGGCTCGCAACCCTCTGACGCGGCCTTAGTCTTCCCTTTCCGAGGAAGCTGCTTCGGCAGCTTTTCCCTGGTGCCTTTGGTGCGCTTTCCAGCTTAAATATCGAGCACTACATCTTGATTCAGCGTCATAATTCTGGGGTTGTAAATGGTGCAGCCGACTTGCCTGCAGCACTTAAGGCATTACAAGACAGCACTCTTCGGCAGCTTTCAGCCTTGGTTGTGACAGTTATACTAGGTTTTCTTCATTGCATCTGCAGGCACTTCATGCCATTCAGAACCTGAACGGCGCTGAGCTGGGTGGTCGGCGCATTTTGGTTCGCGAGGACCGCGAGGACCGTGATATCAAGCAGGCGGACGGCGCTGGTGAGGCTCCACGTGCTCCTCGTCCTGGTCGTGGTGCTGGCCGCGGCGCTGCCAACGGTGGCCGTGGAGGTGGACGCGGGCGCGGTAGCGCTGTTACCGAAGGCACTGGCGAGTCCAGCGGGCTACAGGTCAGCGTTACATGTTTATGAAAGGTTTCATGCATGCTTTTGGGACCTGTATACGCTTCAAAATTTTCGGTTCGTCAGTAATGTTGAAAGTATAAGGTATTGCCAGGTCCCCAAAGTGCTCCCTGCAAGGTTTCTTTCCTGATGGATAAATAGTGAGGAACGAGTGCTGGGTGGCTCCCGCATTTCTTGTTCCGGAACTCGCTGCTGATATCGGGTACTTGTATAGCTTGTCTTAGGTGCATTGGTATTGATAAAGCTGCAGTTAAACAATACAGGTTACCTGCTCCACCTAATGCCGGGTTACATTCTGGACCTGCGTTTGCGGCACTCCGGTTGCAGATCGTGGTCCAAGGGATTCCGTGGGCCTACACATGGCGCGAGCTCAAGGATATGTTTGCGGAGATCGGTAGCGTGGAGCGGGCGGACGTGGTTACTGGCTACGATGGCCGCAGCCGGGTCGGTACGGGTGCTGGGTTGGTTAGGTGCTGTACCTTCATCTTTCGCGTGTAGCATTCCTTCCAATCCAAATTCGTACTGTGTCAATCTTTCCAGTCGCCTTCCTTTACGATGGGTTCAGTTGCGAAGTTATATGCAGTGTATGTCATCCGTTAAAAGTTCCGTCCGTCTATTGTGTCCAAAATTCCACAAATGATCTTCGAGTGCAAAAGCCTGGAAAAGCCCCAGTCCGTTGCCATGCTTTTGCCATTACTGACCGAAACCACTTCCTTTCCCATGCCTATTGTGATGTGTAGGGCTACGGCACTGTCAAGTTTACGACAAAGGATGCCGCAGAGGCGGCGGTGGCCCGCTTTCACGAGAGTGAACTCGAAGGCCGGCGACTTGCTGTGTTCATCGACCGTTACCAGTGAACCCCATAATCATTCCGCCAGCTGCATAGGCTTTAGTGGCGTACTGGACATTGCCGCAAGATTCATGAATGGTAATCGCACGTGTGAGGAGCTTGCAAAATGACAGCCAATCAAGTGCATTGATGCAGGTGGGCAACTCGGAAGCACAACAGGGCCCTAGCACGTACACATGTGCGTAAGTTAGCAGCTCCCCTTGACTAGGCTGTACAGGACCTGATTGTCCGAATGTTGATGCTTCTGGCGGCCGAACTTGCTGTCATTTTGTTTTATACTTCGTCTGGGCAAGAAGTTCTCGGTTGCAAATGTATGCGACATGCCGACACATGCTCGTGGATTTGGACAGGTTTGTGACGGTGTAGTCACAACCCTCATGCGACGCGACCGCAGATGGGTACATGAATTGGTGTGGTAAACGGTGGTATCAATGACTCCCGTGTGATATGCAGAAGTCTGGGTACTAAATAGCGCCAAGCTGTGCACTTTAGGTTGTGTAGGGCTTCTGGCGCTAGGACGAATGCATGGTGGCATACCGCGGCAATGAACCACACGATTCGTTCGTATCTTTCATTGATATGGGCGCACACCAAACCATTTTGGCGTGCTGCCTTATACCTCGAGTGCTGCTTTCAGTCCATCATGGGCCTTCACCGATTTCGAAGTCCCATGTGCATCATCACATTCTACTAAGATTGCGTGCAATTGTTGTAACAGATATCGCGCTCGAAGATGTCTGACTTGAGCCCGTTGGATGTGCTACTTTAATTCCTCTCATGTACAATCGAAATCACTAACAGTCACTGGAGCAATCCGATAGCATATGCCGGGTGGGGAGGTATAGCACATCTCGACTAACTTTTCCGGGGCAGGGGAGTAACTGCGATAAGCGGTTGAACGGCAGGCAAGAAAGCTCGTTGCCTCCCGAATCATAGCAACGTTACATCAAGGGACGTCTGCCACCGTGGCTGCAGATCCCACATTGAATCCCCACTCCCATCGTATATCATACGTCAGGACCGGGCGCTGGCGGACCCTCCTCAGCGCCCTCGTGACTATGCACTGCAAGAGTGCGCGACACGAGCGTCTTCATGTCCTCCAGCACCTTGGCCTCCTTGCGCTTGTTCTCCTCGTAGTTGAACATGGCAAGTGCAGCCTTTTCCTCGGCAGTATAAATCTGGTTCTCTTTCCGAAGGCGGATGGCATTCATGCGGCTGTGCCGACTGCCCGACATTATGTAACCCAGGCCCTCGAACTTCTCGATCTGCTCCGACGTCAGGCCTACTTCACCACGCCGAGGAATACGCTTGCCGCTCGCCACATATGCTGCCATACTGTAAGGTGAAACAATGAACAGGCGCATTATACGGCAGCAGGAAACGGCCCCAGGACGAGTAGTGAGATCAAGGTCCTCGCGACAATTTCCACTCGCCAGAGTACATTTTCATGTTGCCACAATCAGGCGATGGCAGGCCCTATGCAAGGATTGAGATGAGAGCAGATGGCCCAGCCGCGGTGCAAAGTGCCCAGAAAACAACTCCCAGGTACGGCAGGTAACGAATGTATACATGCCGGGAATAATGTGCGTCGCTGAGCCCGCACAAAGATGAACTGCGTGCGATTACAATCTGCTCCTTACCGTTCGCCCTCGCCAGGCCTGAGGAAGCCGCCGAAGTTGCCGCCAGCCGCCGCCGCGCGGTGGGTCTCCGGCAGCTGCGGACCTACGTCATCCACCTCCGCGGTCCCACCCTCCGCGGCAAGCGCTTCACGTCTTTGTCGCTCCGCTTCCTCTGCAGCAGCATGTTGCAGCTCCAGCCAGGCCTTAAGCAGGTCCGCTTCCTGCAGGTACAAGTGCGCTCGTGCACACATGTAACATGCCGCCGAAATGTATGGCCCGCGGGGTCTGCGAACTCCCTAAAGAACAGATAGCGGTTACATCGGTGGCACACAGATCCACGCAACTTGACCAAGAGTTTCGACTGCGGCGTTTCACACCCATCACCAACCTGCTTCCTAAAGGCCTCACCTCCTGGTCAATTGCGAGAAGCTCCTTATTTGAGGGAGGTTCTGTAGATGCGGCTCGACCTGACGCAGCAGCGGGCGCGGGCTGCTGCCGGGCAGGGCTAGGAGACCGCCCACGCCTACACGGTTAAGCAGGTGCATCCAAACTTCATAACATACGTGTCTGAAGTGTCACGCTCAGTGCCAGAAGGACAACATGACGGCAAAAGTTCGACAGGATCCCAGGGCGCAGAGCGATGTCTCTTCTTATGCGATTGCAGGTACGGCGGAAAGGACACCGCCTAACCAGCGAGCTACGTGCGATGTAACCTCACGCAAGCGCGCCCAGACTCGGCAACCGAGAGCAGCCGCCGTGGCCGCAGCAGCAGCTCCCGGCATTCAGACATGTGACAGGCTATATGGCTCATTGAGCAAACCGCGTGAGGATTCGGTACAGATTTCCGGGCCATCATAGGTCCCTGCTCCCTCAACCCACTTTGGTTTGGGGCCCTCCTTAGCAACCCCCAACGCCGCAGCGCCCAATAACAGCACGTAGTCCCTCCTGCGAAGTTCCATCAGTGAGCATGTGCACGGAGGGCGCGGCTGATTCTTAATACTGTCGGCATGTGCCCATAGACAGCTCCGCATGGGACGTATTGCAGCCTATAAAGCTCCATGCAGTCCACACATGCCACAAGATTATGGTGCTCAAGACGTTTGAAATGCCCTCCCACATACTGGGGACCTATGCCACATGCTAATGCGCATATTTAGGCGGCAAACAAATGGTCTAAGGCAGCCGGGCCGTGCAAGCTAGTTCCTGCTCCCAGAAAACAAAACCGCCGCTCTAGTACTCACGGGATCTCTGGTGTATAGGATGAGTGCGCGGGGGGACTTGGTGTGGTACGCCAGAAGGGTTTAATGTTGCGTTCTGCCAACTTGATCCGCTTTAGCCGGCGACTGCGATGGGCCGAGCCATTTGGAACGGCACAGGGAGCGTGGGAAAGAAGGGCATGCCCACATATGTGCCGTACTAAGTTGCTTTGGTGGACACGGACCCGCGGATAATGCTAATTACAACACTTCAGGGCTGTCAAGGGTTCATCATGGTCCACCCTTTGATTGCACTTTCGTGGTGGGTGCTTCTGCGAAGAGGGCAAGGTAACGTCAGTACGAGAGATGGGCAGCTTCAAGGCCTTGCGCAGAGAAACAGTACTCCAGGGGCGGCTATCCAAAGCCTTAAGGGATAATGGCTTACTATTCCTGAAAGTTGCCCATAGCTTGTTGGCGAATATCTTCGTCGCTGACGTCGCCATCCAGACTGCCAGCGTCCGGGTTGCGACCATAGGACGACGGCATAGAGAAACCATCACGACGCCATGACTTTTCGGACATGCATAACATACTAGGGATTTAAGCTGCGGGATGCGTGCCCGGCTGGGTACGGACCAGGGGCTTCCTCGCTTACACACGGTCGAGGACTAGTGCACGGTTTAATTTGCCTGACATACGGAACCTAAAACCTTTAATCTTAGACGATTCAAATTTTACTAACGGCGCCGGGGGCTTGCAATTTTGGACCTAGTGGAACGGTTATCGTACAACTTCTCTTGCGGACTACGAGTCGGTATAAGCGACAAGCATGCTCATGCATGTAATAAGCACTGTCCAAGGAAGCTTTTGTAATCTCTGCTTCCTTACCTTTTAGGTAATGGTTTGATTATATCCTATCAGCTGCAAGATGATATTTAGCTACCATTATTGTTATGAAGAAATGTTCATTAGAGACTTCAACAGAGCTCGGGTCGAGGAGCTATTCAAGGAGCTTGTTGGGCACACGCGATGCCCAGCAGGCCCCCTTTACCGCGCCAACAGCCTTCATCTCCACCACGACATCGTTGAAATCCTCCAGGATATGCGCGTCAGTATGCCTTTCGAGAGGATGCTGGGAGAGACGAGTACGACAATAGGCGTGGCCATGGGGACGAGGGGCGCCTGTAGATCGTGGGCAGGTTCCCGAGCACGGCAAGGGATTGGAATCGTAACTGGAGTTGCGACTACGATCATGCACAATAACACAGTGGGGGCTCGGGATGGACCCGGAGCAAATGGGCGGCACCATCGCACTGAGCAGCCCTAGAGGCATCGCAACGACCGCGGTTCTCAGCATTTACAGTGTCCCCGTCCACATCGCTTTCGAAGCCCCCTTTTCACCTTCGCCTCTGAATTACACGGCACAACCCTAACATCCAACATGTGCTAAACTCTTCGCAATAAATGTGGATACATACGGACACACTGGCATGTGCCAGTGTGAGACGTCCTGTGGACATGCAGCTCTGCAAGCGACACCACCTGACCGAGCACCAGGCATAGATGGCATACCAACGGAGCTATGACGAAGGTCCAATACTCCTCCTCTGCTAGTAGCTGTGCTTACAGACAGACAGACAGTGTACCGGATGGATTTCTTGAGGGAGTTATCACATCCTTCCACAAGGCTGATGACCTCATTATGCCGGTCAAATACACACCTATTACTTAGTCGGATACAGATCATCGGACCCTGGCATGGGTGCCTTCAAAACGCATATTACCAGTCTTAAACCAACTTACCAACAACACAAAAGCTTTCCTCACAGGCCGACGGATTGATGATATTATCCTTGTGCTTCTGCCAGCCCTACTGTGCGTGGTAAAACGGAATTGCCTTGTCGCGTTTCTTGATTTCTATAAGGCCTGTGATACACTTGACCGATGCTTCCTTTTTGCCTGCCTGCGGGTCCTCGGGGTTGGAGATGGCTTCCTAGCCTGGGTACGGCGCCTATCGAGGGGGACCCATTCAGCCGCAATAATTCTCGACGGCTATCTGTCCAAATGGATTGATTTCAATGCCGGCGTATGACAGGATGCCTGCTCTCTCAGTGCTTTATCTTGCCCCTGCTCAAGCTCTTCTTGGCTGGCTGCAACACCAGGCAAGGAGCTTGTGCAGGGTAACACCATCATTGGGCAGCAATACGACTGACAGCCTCCCAGTATGCTGATGACTATAGCTCTCTGCTTTGCAGTGCTATATGGAGGTATCCCGAAATTTTACGCTGCTTTGGAAGTCTTCCACGCAGCATCGGGATAGCAACATCAGGAAGGTCAAATTCCTACCCCTTGGCGACTAGGTTTATTCCGCCGCACGAACTGCAGACCCGCCTTCCTCCGCAGACCCACGGCCCACCAGCACACGACAGGAAATGGATACGGCAACCCCTGTCACAATGACATCTGACACTGCCCCCGTACAACAGAAAGCGATAGTACCCAATGGCAACCTAGCTACCAGAACCAAGGCGGCACGAACATCCACTACCCTGCCGTGCTGCGGGCCACTTCACGATGGGAGGAACATCACTGGGGCTAGATCCTGCTGTAGAAAACTTCTTTTCTGCATCACCTCTCTTACCGGCTACCATTCTTGTCGGCTGGCTTATTTTGGATGCAGCAACAATGATGGGAATATTTGCCCACCATACAACATCACTTCAACGGATAGCTTCTCTTACACTGGTTACTGAGAGCCTGGTGATCTGCATTTATCCATGTTTGGGCAAAACTTTCAGCCTTAGGATACCTTCGAGTTTCTGGGTAGTCCAAATCAGACAGAAATTAATAACACCATTGCAGCCATTGCTTCAGTGGTGTATAGGAACACTGCTGCCATTTGCCAATGGCAATAGCGATCATCGCTCTGCACCAGTACGCGTCAGTATTACCCCAAGGGGGCCTAGGCCTCATTCCGGTAGCAGAACACTTGCATGCCAGGGATACATGCCTGGTAATTCGAGGTATGATTGGTATGTGCGGATTACTTATCTTGGGTCACCCGTGGCACCCAATAGCACTAGCACTTGGTGACAGTGACGTAAAAATGCTAGTGCTATTGGGTGCCACGGGTGACCCAAGATAAGTAATCCGCACATACCAATCATACATGCAGTGCACGCACCCCTGTGTCTACTTCCTGTCCGAGGGAACAACCGCAAAACACAACCTATCCCGATATATTTTTGTTCATAAATGCCCAGCTTTCGTGCGTCTTGTCACGGCTCCGGCGGACATACCCATGTATGTTGCTCGGGCTGGTTTGCCAGGGAATATTCCCATGCTATCGGGCGAGTGCACACGCATCTATCGTAGGAATGTCATCCAAAGGACTCTGCCCCTCCCTTCTTGACACCCACTCCCTAAATCCCTGGTGTCAGGAATAGTGGGCTTCAGTCGTTTTACACAACTTATTCACCGTCTCCCCACGTTTGGGGTTTGCGTTTTAGCTGTGTTTATTGATACGCCAGGGTGCTGGTGGCTGCCGCACCACCAGAACAGGATAAAATGGCGACGTATGATGCATTGCTAAGGTTGGAAGATTGGTAAGGCGTTAATCGACTTGCCCAATCTTTCGGTTAGGAATGTAACATCGTTATTGTTAATATCCACCGTTAACATGCTTGAGATGAACCAAAAGGATGAGATTATACATAAGGATTTCAGTTAGGATGCTTGGGAAGTTTACCTGACAACAGTGTTGTTAATTTGTGCTCCACTGTAAGTCCTAACAAGTCCTGGGGACGCCTCAGATCGCCTTTTGTCCTCACACTCAGCACGACCAAGGATTGTGCACACGAAACCGACTAAGAAAGGGGAAATGATCCAAAATGATGCATCGACAGATGCATGATACATTGAGTGCGACGGGGGAATTCGCACCCCAGCATCACGCGCTATTGCACCAGTGTTACATTGGTGCGAATTGCTAGGAGCCGTCATCTAATGGTACAACACTACTACATCTGCGCCTATGCCGTACTGCAAGCGAGTATATAATCCCTGGGAAGACCCCGGTGTTTACCAACACCTCCATCTCGGTCTAGTTGTCTCTTCCTAAGGTAGGCTATTACATTGCGACCCACCACAGCATGACGTCAAATACTGCAGACAGAAATGGTTAATTAGTACCAGAAAGTCCACGTGATGGTGGGCCTTCCACCGAAACGCAAGGAGCTTTGCAGCTCCGTGTTTTCCAGGGTGCCTTGATTGACCAGACCTACACAGTAAGCCTATGCACGCAATCAACCAACGCTTACAGGCGCCAGTTGACCCACTGATGCTGTCCAACATCCGAGCAAAGCTCATTCAAGCCAGATGCCGCCAACCAGCTCCGTTGGAGCTTCGACATCAACCAGATACACCTCACGTTGGGGTCTGCGGCTACCGATATATGTCCCCCGTCGCCATCTGCACTGTTAAACTCTACAACGGGAATTCCGGCGTCCGCGTGCTGTGTAGATGTCTTGCCAAGCTTTACCGTCAACAAGAGGCAGTATCCTCTGTCAGGAACTCCCTCCCAAGTCCCCCAACTTGTGAGGGAGAACCTGACGCCCAACCTTTCACGGCCTTGACGGCCACCTAGCCTTCTCTACCTTGGATGACGCCAGCCGCCATCATCTGACGATCACGGTTATTGATCTTACTCTTTAGCGGCATTTCTACAGAGGTATCAGGTCTCGTGTATTCGCATTCCGCCAACTCATCCCACAGCCACGTCCCTCCAGAACATTCACATTAGTTCTTGTACTTGCACTGCTCAATGCCAAGGCCACGCCATGTGCCTGGAAAACAGGACGAGAACGAATTTTAGCCTTGCCCCTACCACGCTTCCGCAAGGGGCCTCTCCATGTCCAAGCCACAAATGCGTGACCACACTACTTCAAGTATCCTCCGTTAACCCAAGTATCCCAACTACCTGCACCTTAGGATGCGGCCTCCAGCTGGGCCAGCAGACCCTGCAGTCCAGGCATTCGAGACACGGTGCTGCGTGCTTGTGACACACGCCGCTCAGCCTCTGTAAGCTGAGCGGCCGCTGCCTTAGACAGTGTATCCACGCGGCGCTGAAGCTCTTGGCGCTTCTTTTCCAACATGGCCTCCAGCTCCTGCATAGTGCATACAGTTACCGGTCCACCACACAGCCAAGCGATATGATGCAGCAGCATAGTAGATTATCTTCGTAGGCATGCTGCTTCCGTCGTTGTGCCCCTGACCTCATTTCGACCAGTGTACAGCAGCATCGCAGAAACACACCGGTACGCGCAAGTTGCAATGTATTGTAGCGAACCCTGCCCGAAGTTCTGTTCCGTAGCAACCGTCTTTCTGACGGCACGTGACAGCACATCACGGCTGCAAGAAACGCCGCATCGCCATGTGCGCAGAGGCGGCACATCGCCTTCAGTTCCAAGCTAAGTGCGTCCCTGACTCTCCAGATTCCCAGCGGCGCTCACCCTCTCGGCCGCGGCCGCCCGGTTGTATGTATCCGTGTAGTCTTCCCACGCGGCGCTCAGCTCCTCGTTGCGGCGGGTCTGTAGGGCTTCAATGGCTGCCAGCTTTTTGCCCAGCGCGGTCTAAAGTAAGGAGCGGGGTAGGGCAGACCAGCAGCTAAATCTTCACCACGTCCAGTCGCGGCGGCATCAAAGCTAAGGCCACCGCAAGGGCATATCACACCTCATTATAGGGTAGGTTGCATCCAGCCCCTCATAAGCCCTAAATTATTCGAAGACATCAACGCACGCCATCGCCCGGTAACCGCATCTTAAGCCGCACGCGGTCACACACCTGAATCTGGCCCATGATTCGCCGGGCGGTGTTGGACAGGGCTGCGGCCTCTTTCGAAACGGCGTCCTCTATTTCCTGAACCGACGCGGCGACCCGTTGCTGAGTTTCCTGCAGGATGTAAGAAAGGGGGATACGAAGGCATTGAACGAGCAACCTCGGGGTAACTGTTACAGTGAGGTCCATGATGATGGATAAACCGGAGAGCTGACCCATGATGATCATGGATCTTGAGTGCGCCGTCCACCGGGACAAGCGCCGCGTTCCACTCCTCTTACAACAAAATTGGGCCGAGGGCGACTCGTCCTGTACGGCATCATAAGGTTATTGAGGAGGTTTGTTCGAACGGCTGACGGTGTCAACCTCCTCCTCAACAAGTCTTTGGGAGCTAGTCCCACGGAGGCACCCACCCGCAGCACCGCCGCCTGCTGTATCGCCACCTTGCGCTTTTTGCGCTGCATCATCATCGCGAGCAGCTGCTGTAGCTGTCCTGCTTCCTCATCCTCCCCGTCGCCATCTTCCACCAGAGCGCGCAGCACCGCCCCCGTCAGGGCCGTCATGTCTGCATCGCCGGCGTCGGCCTCGTCGCCATCGAGAGAGCCAGTGGCGCCGGCAGCTCCGTTATTTCCCGCACCCCGTCGGCGGCCGGCGGCTCCACCAGTGTCCCCAGCGCCGCTGCGTTGCGCGGCGGCTGGGGGTACCGGCGCCGGCGCCGCCGCCGGAGCCGCCGCTGGTGTCATCCCAAGCGTGGGGCCGCCAGGTGTTCGGATGCCCGCCATGAAGGGCAGCGGCTTGAGAGCTGCCAGCTTGGTCGCTACGCAGGACGACAGGGAGGACGGCTTAAAATAATCGGCAACTAAGGCTATGGCGCATGTCGCTGTGTACCAAGAACAGTCACGGTTCTCGCAGAGACACCCCAGGGAGTCCCCAGGCACTGCCCAGTCAGACTAGGAGCTGCGCGGAGTGTCCAGCGTGTGCCAGTGTGTAAAGCAAGCTCATAAGGATTGCCGCTCGCCAATCAGTGCAGACAAATCAGCGAGCATTATTAAGGGAACGCCACAGAAGGCAACTTTCTGAACTTTCGTCTGACGACGCGTCACGCATATGTCCAAGGGAAAGCTCGAGGATGGCATCTGCAGGAGCTTACTTGTCGAGAAGCTCAATCGTTTGCCAACAGCCGCTCCACGCCCGAAGCCGCCGCCAACCCCCAAACCACCCCCTCCCTCGTCGTCGCTCTCGCCGCCGCCGCCGCCGCCGCCGCCGCCGCTCATATCGTGATCCTTGGGCTCCTCTTGTGACAACTCCATGCCCAGACGTCCAAGGAGTCCGGCGCCTTCGACGCCATACATCACCCCTGCTCCAGGTGCAGGAGCACCCGGAGCAGCCAAGCCACCAGCCACAGGCCCTGGCATCTGTACATGAGCGCTACTGCGCACAGCCGTCAGGAGTGCTGCAGCCTCTGCTGCCAGCGTCGGCTGTGCAGGCTTCCTGTCACCGCGTGGTGGCTTAGGTGCTGGCGCCGGGGCGGTGTTGGTATTGGATGGGCCTGGTCGCGCTGCTAAAGAAGGTGCAGCCGCTGCAGCCGCCGCAGCCGCCGTCGCTGACTTTGGGGGCGCGGGCAAGCTCGCAAGTCGGGGCAACCCCGGCGTGATTGTCACTGCTGCTGGACCGCCAGTTGCTGAGGTACTGCGCGGCTGCCCGCCAGCGCGCGGCTGCGTTATAGCAGCTGTGACAGTGACCGCCGCCGTCGCCTGCACGGTGGCGGCAACGGTAGCTTGCTGCGGTCCTGCCGAGACGGATTCTAAAGGTGGTACCAGCACTAGGTTTAGGGCGCGCTGTGCGACTCCGTTGACCTGAAGCCCAGACGCTGTGCCGCCACCGCCTATACGCCTGAAGCCACCCACATCCGTGTTCGGATACGCGCCGCCGTCAGCACCACCCAACAAGTCCGCCTCCGCTTCCTCGCAAGCAATATCTGTTCCGAGGCGCACGTTCGGTGCTTCTAAGTCCACCACGAGCCGCGAAGGCCGCCGCTGCTCCTCTTCTGCAACACGTGGGTCATTACCCAGCAGCAAGTCGCCCTCCACACGAAGCGATGATCGACGGCATTGGGCTTCCGCCGCCGCAGCGGCCTCCTCTTCAACTACGCCCTCGTCCTCGGCTGCGACGTCCTCCTTGTCCCATGCAGCATACATGTCCCGAAGGGCTTCTGCCGCGGAACCACCGCCGCCACCGCCCTCAGCATCAGCCGCGCTGTGGTGCACAAGTGGAGGTCGACAAGAAATACAATAAAGGAATCGTAGTACATTTTATAATCCTCTCATTTGCCCTCCAGCTGAGCATCCGGGGAATCCTTTCACTATTGCATACCGGGAGCCGGCATCCCAGACAGCAGTAACAAACAGCCATTATTCTCCTTTCCAATTTCTTACCCCTCACAGGGTGCTCCTGCTTCCGACTCCCCGGGGATAACCCCGCGCAAACGCTGCTCATTCTCTCCATCAAAGGTCGCAGGAACAACAACCACCTGGTCGCTTGGAGGTGGTATCTGATCAGACTGCGCTGTCAACTTGCTGAGACCTTCCGTGCCAGCGCCTTGCTTGGCTTGCTTGGGCTTATGCACCTGCCGTTGCGGCGGTTGCAATTCCGCTTGCGGCTGAGGCCTCTGTTGCTGGGGCTGTTCCCGCTGCTTTTGTGGCGATTTCTTTTTGGGCGAGGCCTGTGTGGGCGCCAACTGGTCAGCCATGGCCTCCAGCGCCTGCAAGGGGGAATAGAGGGTTGAATGGAAGTGCACCTTCTGCCTAAGGTTTTTGTCTTCCTGACTGCCTGACTGATGGCATCAGCAAAGCATTTGGCAGGCGCAGAACGGAAGCAGTATGCAGGCACTAAAGCAGGCCAAGCGAAACTCAGCATGCGACATGTTGCTGGGGTAGCGAATGCGCACACGCTGCGCCACGTCTCCGCCGTTTTTCCTGCTCCCACATTCGCATCTCATTATTCCAAACCAAGGCTTTGCGTCAGGCGGTCTCGCATGACTTTGCTAAGACCGGCGTCAGGGCATCTCCTTTGCCGGTCTAAGCCACGTAGCCTCATGCTGTCATATGTTAAAAGCTTTAACAAGTCGCATGCAGGCAAATGCGTAATCACATGCTGCGGCCTTATCCTTAACTCTGTAAGGTGCAACAATGATTAATATTTCTTAATGATCCTTCCTCCGAACCACCTGCATCCTTCGTTGCTCGACGCTCGTTCATCCGTTTACAGGATATCCCACCATCAGGCCATACCTTGACTTTGGCCAGTCTCTGGGGACGGCCGCCCGCACTCGCTGGCGGTGGCGCCGCCACCGCCGATACAGGCTCTTTACCCCTTTGCGCCGCAGCCGCGCGTGCCTTGGGCTCAGGCCCCTTCTGGGCCCCCTTCTTGGGCTTTTTTGCCGCCGATGGGTGCCCTACCGCGTCGCCGCCACCCTCCTCAGCATTTAGTTCGGCATCAATAACGTAGGGGTCGCACTTCCTCTCCTCCTCTGGAACGGCCGCCCGCCTGCCCCGCTTCTGCGCCGGCACGGTTTGACCTGTACCTGAACCCGTACCCGCTGCTGCAGGGGCATTGCCTTTCTCGGTCTCCATGGCAGCAGCAGCGGCTCCACCACGACGAAACTTCGGCCTCGGCTTCGGAACTGCCGCCCCGGTTGGATGCTTGGCTGTGAGTGCTGGCGGCGGGCCAGCCTCTGGAGGCGACGCCGCTGTGTCTTGCAGGCGTTCGACTACCGAAGTGTTGTAACCCGTGATGGCGTCCTCCTCCATGGGCTCGTTGTCATCGGCCGGAAGGTCCTCAGCTGCCTTTGGCTCTGTGACGCCTCCACGATCTACGAAAGTACTGCCCTGCGGCAGCGCCTCGGTTAGAGCCGCAGCGCCATGCTTAGCATCGACAGCGGGTTCTGCCACGGGCGCGCCTTTACCGCGAGCTGCAGCGCCGGACGCGCCGCCATCCAAATACGAGCCTGCGCGCCGGGACGCTGCGGCAGCTGCATTGACCGGCGTGTCTGGGTCTTCAATCGGGTCAAGGGAGGCCCTCATGTTAGGCGATGCCGCTGCTGCTCCTGCACCTGTGTGCCTGTGCGCAACCCCCGTCGAGGGCCCCCCCGGCAATTGTGCACACGGCGAGGGAACCGCCGCTACCCTTGTTTTTCCACCGCTGCCACGGCCCGGCTGGCCCGATGGCGTGGGCCCCACCGGAGGCCTGCCGTTGGGCTCAGCACATTGCCTCATGCAGCCAGCCATGCCGGCCGTTGTAGCCTGCATGCTCGGGGTTGGTGTCTTGCGCGACACGAAGGTCTTGGAGACAGTTCCCTGGCCTCCCTGTGTTGGCTGTGGGCTCAGACGGGGCAGCAGCTGATGTCCCTCATCCGACCCCTGCATTCAATCAAAATTTGTGGATGCCGGCGCTGAAGGGCTTGTTATGTGCTGAAGTACAAACCGCTTAAGCCCGCCAACGACCCCATAAGAACGTCCTTGTACAGTACAGTAAGTGCGTGTCGAAAGCGGTAACCTAATCGGGTCTCAGGTGGACATGCAGTCCAAGCCAAGCCAGCCCCCCAGACTCGCACCTATCTTCTATCCGCGGCTAAAGAAACGTCCATTCCTTGTAATATCATATAAATCGCCAGATTTCTGAGCCAGCCTTCAAAACCCAGCTCGTATCATGGACTCACCTTGTCAGTCGCTGCCGAACCTCCACGAAGTTTTTTATGCGGCAATCCGTGGCGATCAGCACCGCCCGCCGCGGCATGACCTACCTCCTCCGCACCCGTTTCTGTGGAGACACGAGCAGCCGCCTGTCCTCCAGCTGTGGGCTTCTTAGATGCACCATCAGCCTCAGCAGCCTTGATCTCGGCTCCGGCCTTTTCCCCCACCTGGGCCCTGGGGACCTCATTTCGCTTCCTTGCAAGCGGTACCTCCCCATTTTTATTCTTGTCACCCGCCGGTGCCATCCGCTCCCGCCCAGCTTCTTGGAACTCCTGAAGGTTGGCACCAACTGCCGCTTTTCCACTTCCAAGGCCAGCCTTCCCGTTGCCACAGGCTCCGCCACCACCGGCACCACCAGAATTGCCTTTGCTAGCACCGCTGTTCTCTCCGGCTGTATCGAGGGACTGCTGTTGGGCCACTTTGCTGCCTGTACCCTTACTAGTCGGCACGGCCCGAGCCACACCTTGGGCTGCGGCCCTCTTGCTGTCACCGCCTGGTTCACTGGTGTCCTGGCGCTCCGGGTTGTCCTTGTCAATTGCCACCTCTGCAGGTGGCAGCATCAACGGTGGCTTCACCCTCGCGTCCAACGGAGGCACTCGGTCTTTCGTAGGGAGCCGGTAAGAAACACCATTTTCCGTGGTTGCCAGGGCCGGCTCACCCGCCGCCGCCGTTCTTGCTTCTAACCCCTTCGCCATGTACTCCGCCGCCGCCTTTCTACTGGCCTGATCGCCAAAGACAGGCGGCTGCAGCTCGGCGATCAGGTGACAAGCCGACTGTTGCTTTCGTGCTTGTCGCTGTTGCTTTGGCTCCTCCTCCTCCTGTTGCTGCAGCAATTGCGGCCGCGGCTGCGGGAACATAGGATGTAGCTGTTCCTGCCGCCCCTGCTGCTGCTGCTGCTGCTGCTGCTGCTCATGTTCATGCTGTCCCTGCTCCTGCGCCTGTTGGCCGCCGGCATTGTTTTGCTCGGGTGTCCGCTCCGCCTCGCTTGGGCCAGACGTTGCCTGCGAAGGATAACCCCCGGGGACGTTACCCTCAGAACGCTGCAGAGCCCAACGCCATCTAAGTTGTTCAAGTTGTTTGATGCGCGTACCCGAAACCTACGCAACTTGGCACGTAACTGCCAGCTATTGTAATCACGCGTCTTTTGGAAGGGACGCCCGACATCAGGCCAAACCTTGCAGCCTCAGACAAGCACGAAAGCAACAGCAAAGGCGAGGTGGGCCTTCCTGATCTCAATGTCCCTACACCAATCACGACTCGTCACGTCATGCCTGTTTCATGTGTGGACAACACACCTGCAGCAGCGGAAGGCCATTTTCCCCATTCTGATCTCGCCCAGGCTCCTGTTCCTCAGTCCCCTGTTGTCTTAACCGCTGCATCAGCTGCCGCGAGCCAGCTACCCCGGGGCCGACGTTGCTACCGCTGTGCTGTGCCCCATTGTCTTCGTCCTCCACGGCCCCGGGTGTCGCGGCTGCCCTGCCACCGATCCCTTTCACGTCAAAGGTGCCAGTAGCCACAGGGCTGGAGGGAGCGGTATGCTGCTTTCGTATCGGCTGCTGCTGACCCGACTGGCTCTTCGGGCACCCGTTGCCAAGGGCGTGCATTACCTGGTGGATGGACAGACCATGGGACATCTTGCAGTAGGTACGGTCCACCTGGGACTGCGGCTGCGACAATTCCGCCAACCTGGGGTCCTGAGACTGCACCACCAGACGATCTCGACAGCGCTGAGGGACGTTCATCAGGGTTAGGAAAGTTGGGGAAAATCAAGCGTTGGAATATACCGCAAATTTAGGCAACACAGAACAGGTTCAGAAAAATGGCAGGGAAAGAAGGGTTTGGGTGGAGATCGAGGGGCATCTGTGGACTTATGGTCAAATTGTGTAAACGCCAACGCACCGTTGCATGGGTAATTATTCCCGCTACGTCGGACCTTCCCTATTTTTGGCTTTCTGCCCAAGGTGCCATATGGAATGGGGAAAAAGCATGCAAGTGCACGCGTCCAAAGGATTAATACAAAGATCTCTCGTTTCCTGGCTGCAGGTTAAGAACCAAGAAAAGCCTCCAAGGGCCGATAATTGAAACTTTATGCTTGAGCTCCCCAAGGATTGAGAGTTACCTTCGGAAAGTGCAGCATCATGATCCTTGCATCGTCCTTGCGCAATGTCAGCAGCAGAGACAGGCCGTGTCGTCCGCTACCGCTGGCCCCCGGCGCGTCCTGTTCCCCGCAATTTTCACCCACACTAAGCACGTTTTCAAGCACCTCCGGCAACTGGGATACACTGATCTCCACCTCGCAGACATCAGCGCCGGCTGCTGTCCCGGCAGGCTCCCTCAGCGTCACGGAAGACACAGTCCCTGCGAATTTCGATGTGCGCAATACGAATACGAGACATGACATGAAGCTGGAAAAGCACAGATACCGATCCCGAAATGAAATCAAAGCATTACTTACGAAACCTGGACACGAGGAGCAAGCATCATGCTCCACATGGCCGCGACACGATGAAACAGTGCAGATCGGTTCCGAAAGAGCGCTTAAGGCTGTTGTGCCCGGTCCTAACTTTCAGTCACGTGGTTTGAATGCAGTGCCTTTAACAGAACTGCGTACCAGGCTAACGCTACGGCATTCATGGCATGGCATACTACTCACTGTACGGCACAGTCAGCGTCTCCGGAGCGGGCTCTGGGTCATCTGGGTCGGGCACGAGGACGGTGAGGGAGAAGTGGCCTCCGCCCGGGTCACTGGCCGTGGCGAGATCGACCCACGGGTCGGCCTGCCGCACTCCGGGCAACCCCAACACTTGCAATGCCCGTATCTCGTAGGAGAAGACGCTGCATCACAAAACGCGGAGGGATAAGGTAGTGAAGTAGTGTGGGCAGGGGATGCTGGCACTGCTGGTCATAACCAAGTTCCGATCGCAAAACCACGCGCGATAAAGATCAACTGGACAACCATGCACCGGCGCATGCGGCGAAGACATAAATGTCAAAACTCCTTGTAACGCTTTGTTTGAGATCGCTTTACAGTGCTAAACCTTGCGCTGTCAGAAATCTGCCCTAACCGAACCTAATGCACTTTGCTGAGCCAGAACCACAACCGATTGGTTGTGGCCGGGTTGACTCACGCCGTGCATAAAATCCTCTCGCAACCTTCCTCCCTCCCACTTTCTTCCCGAGTACCTGGCCTTTTCGTTCAGCGACGTGTTGTACCCCAGCACTACGCTCCTCAGAAGCGCTCCCAGATCAATTGCGGAGGAGCCAGCGGGGCCCTCCGCCGCCGAGTTGCGCGTAAAGGTCTGCAACGCCCGCCGCATGTGCTCCAGCGCTTGACCCCGGCCGACCAGGTAACGCAGCAGAAGTTGGGGCGCCGCACTACGGCCTACACGGAAGAGAGTCTCCAGCAAATCCAGCTGTAACGCGGAGTGACAGGAATGGGGGATATAAAAAAGACTGGCCGGCAGGACGACCAAGGTGGGAGATATTGAAAGCAGACAGGCAGCTCGTCCCCCGCCGGCACCCCCCGTAACCAACAACAGTCTTTTGTAACAAAACCTGGTAATGGAGCCTATGCAGCAACTTGCACTGACATGGTACGCGCATGGGCACCCCTCGCACCTGAGTCGGGTAATCTGCCGCCGCCGGAAGCAGCTCCATATAGACCCTGTCCACCTGTGATACATTTTCGGGCGCTGCTACCAACCGCTGGTTGTGTTTGCTGCGGGTGACCAGGTCCAGCATGGTGACAGCCGCGTGACGCCGGACAGGAAGCGGAAAGTACCTGTGGTATGGTATCGAAATGGTACCAGAAACACCGTTCCATCATATCGGTTTGGAAAATACCATTTACGAGATCAGTACGTTGCTGCTTTACTCATGAATAAGGCAGTAATAAACTGAGAAAGTCAACACGGGGGTTCGAGGCCGGTCGGCCAGTGAAGGAAGGGCTGCTGGGCGCAAGCTGCCCGTCTTACGCACGTTAGTCTGCGACCTGTGATGCGGCCCACGGAATCATCCAGAAACTAATTTCATTTCAAAAAGGCGCACCGGTTTCGGGACCCTCCCGGTACAAACCAATAGCCTGCTGAACGGACAAAGCTTCGGTCAGGTTGGGCCCACATTCTGTCCCATCCACTCAGCCAACTGACGCACCTGGTGTTGGGCAGGAACTCTAGCACAGGCTGTATGAACAGATCCCCAAGGCGGTCACGAGCAGGTATGCCGCGTTCTCCTTGTCCTGCAATCAGAATGAGGGTTTGGGGCGGCCGGAGAGTTCGGGTGACGAGTGTACATCGCGATGATAGCAGCCAGAGGTTGCGGCCCAAGTCCTTACAGCACACCTCACATCGCAGCAAGTTGGTGACAGCATAAGTATGCACCCAGCCAGCCAATCAGGTAAAACAGGCCAGCAGATTGCATGTAATACAAGTCTGAAACGTTTATGCGGTTTAAATATGCAGTCATCAACTAATATTGACCCCGCATCCAACCATCCAATTATGTCAACTGCCGACTGGTCCCTTCCAACAAAATCCGATGCTCGATCCCGCTTCAGCACCGGCGGTTGCCTCACCCGGGTGCTTGTCCGCCACCGGCAGGCGGTAATCCGACGCGCATATGTCCTGAATGCACTGCAGAATGGCCGTCAGCAGGCCGTGCGACTGCTGCTGGTGAACCTGCTGGGCGCTGCTGTCCGCCAGCACCTCGAACACATGAGCCAGCAGGGTGGGGAAGTTGGCACTCCACAGCGCCTTGGAGGAGACCGGCCTAGAGGTTTCCGGTGGCAACACAGCGGGACCCGCGTGACGAAATGCGGAAAAACAGAGGTCAGGTCAGCTGGCGAACTACTCACGAGAAACCAATCGCTTTTAAATGCCGTACCCTATCATTCCCAAAGACCAGATCCAACGAAGTAGCCACCGTCGCAATCGAGCACCCGTAACACAACGAGGACACGCTGAATAAATCGTTTGCGCATTATGGTACTGGTACCTTAGTTATCCATTGTGGGTGGCTACCTAAGCAGGTCTTCCTCAGCTATTGGCATCCATGGTAAAATATGATGGGATTCGATAAGCAACTACGCATGAGGCCAAATAAGGGAAGTTAATAGGTCGTGGCACGAGTTCTTTTTTAAGAGGTGGGGATACGAACGGTGATGCGCACGTGAAAAGGTGGGCAAACAGGTCAACGGTGAATGACTTTGCCTGTCTATACTTAATGCCAATCTTAATGGATAAAAGCCGGTCGTTGCGGTGTCCTTTATTTACTCTTGCCCGTCCCGACAAACACAACTGCATGCGCCCATCAGGCGCGGCTAACTTACCCAAAGCGAGGAGGCATCATGTGCAGTATTGACCGGATGAGGGCAACCTCCACTGTTGCGTCTGTGTCGGCACACTCCATGAGCTGCATGCATAATCGCACATCAGGCAGAGGAAGACGATAAGCGAGAGCGCGGATGGACTCATGCGCAGCCTGCCGGCGCATACGTCGGCAAGGGCTCGACAGCCCGACGGATGCACTTACGGGTAAAAGGGTTAAATTTGTTCAAATTTGTTCCTTTGAGTCTTGGGCCATTTGAGGGGTGAAGTGGATTAATACCCAAATCGAAGATCCGCTCAGCTTTTGAGTTGGCTATGCACACACCATGAACCGGACATCTGCTCCTACCCATGGTGCGAAAGGTTAAAGCTACAGAATTGGGCAGACATTGCATACAGTGAAAGGATGAGGGATGCGCAAAGCCAACGTGAGCTCTCCGTCCGCGTGTGCATATTGGCCTTGTCTGTTGTGCAACGTGCATAGGTGCAAAGGTGCGATTCCAAATACTCTGTTGTATACTTAATTTTATTGACAAAAGTTATACACAGAACCGAGCTGCCATGCACCCTGGCACAAACAACCCGACTCAAAGTGGCTATGGCTGCAACCGCATGCTGAGAGAAAGGAACGACCCACGGGTCATAGTAATCGCGTTGCGCTGTATTGTGCAGTGCGGACCCCCTCGGTTTTACGGCTCACCCATTGTATCCTCTGGGTCGCCGCCTGGATGAGGTCTGCTTGCTCGGGGCCGTCGCCATTACCGTGCAGAACCTCCGCGTCAATGTTTTCAAAGGGCTCAAGCCGAGACACGAGCTCAGCTGGATCGGTGGACATGTTGCGCAATAGCGCCTGTGGGGAAAACCACCACAGAGTGATCTTAATGGTAGCACCAAAGCTGGCACGTAACAACGTCGGGCCGACAAACACTTCTTGCCCAACTAGCGGTATGCGACACAGTAGAAGGCGAGCAGCTATCGAGGATTGCTTCGTTTCGTTGCAACGAACATATTTAACCCAACAAGCTCACAACAAATAGCCCTTGACTCTCGTGATACACCGAAAGACTCACCGTGATGGCCGGAAGCTTGCTCCGGGACATTTTCCTAAATTCACTGCAATCAAGCCGTCGCCACAAGTTGTATTGTGTTGGTTGGTCACCCTCGTGACAAGGGTGGCTACGTTGTCCCACGGAGGCCGTAGTGCGTTGCTCTGCGACTGGCCGGTGCTACGAAAGGGTGGTCCTAAATGACGCCCTCAGGTTGCGGCATACGATCAGGCTGGACCTACGAATAACTGATCCTTGCGGCTGGATAGGTGGAATGCCGAGGGATGTAGGTAATGTTAAGGGCTGTAGCGACGAATTGTTATCAAATACGGAATTCATAAATGTTTGGGATTAAATATTATACGACTTGGGGCTACGGTGACCAATGGGTCCAGATGGTCCCGCGGTATCCATACGACTAACGTACGCACCTGCCATATGCGAAAGTAGCACATGACATGGTAGAAGTGAATATATTTTATGAATATATTTTGGGGGGCCCACCGAGGCTTCATCAAGAGAGAGTTGGGTTTTAACAGCACATGGCGATGGAGGGCGATGGCGCCTATGAAGTGGCGGACGAATAGCACACCATGGAACATAGTTAAGGACATGTAATACATATCATGGGACCATTCATCTTTGTTTTCAAGGGTTTTTCGTTCTTGAGGTGCATTACATAATTGTGGACTTTCACAACCAACTCCACACGCCCGCATCTCAGCCCATCCAGCAAGCAATCACCAATTTTGGAGCTTGGCAGCTATTTGATTGCATGCTGGCCTTAATCGTTGTGTCGGTGCCAAAGGAAGTTTTGCGCGGGAACGAACCTTCTTAGGGCGGACAAGGATTCGGGCTCACCAACATCCCTGTTGGCTACGGCCTCCGTGGGACAAGGATGTTGGTGAGCCCGAATCCTTGTCCGCCCTAAGAAGGTTCGTTCCCGCGCAAAACTTGCAACACACACCTTTCCAGGGTGCCCATCAAACCCTGTGAGTGTGGGAGCTATGGAGGAGATACTGATCAGCCTTACTCCCCACGCATGCATCACTTCTGGGAATGTCCAATAGCCAAGGCGGTGCGAGAGCAGATTGACAGGCATCTGCGACTGCTGTCACCAGCCACCATAGAGGGGGGCATAACCAGGCAACAGCTGTGGCTCGTCCAAGCGCCAACCGGGTGCGAACAGGCACCTTGGGACGTGATAGCCATGGCTGCTTTGTCTTCTATGGAATATGGCAGGTACTGTCTCCGGGCTGCAACCCGGGAACAAAGGCAACAGGGGGCATCTACCCACGGACGGCAGCAACAACCACAGACCCGGACAGCAGAGCAGGGACCCCGTCAACGGGCTATTACTGACTTCTTCAACCGGTTAGGGGGCTTTACGCAAGAGGAGGATGAAGCTGCCAACACACGTCCAAGCATCTACACGACACAGCCAACTTTGGACAATGCAGCACAAACAACAGCTTCTCCCCTGGACCAAGCACGGGCCCGTACAGTTGCTGACTTCTGGACTCGCTTACACTCTTTTGCAGCGCTGGGTATCCCTAAATATGGCTGGGATCGGGTGGGACCGCAACATCCCATCCTAGCCATAGTTGGAGCTCAGTTGAGATGTGATTCTCCTATGGAAATCACCGACCGTGGAGCAGAGAGAGCAGAGCAGGGTCCTTAGGGTGGGGTTTTGAGGAGGAGGTTTGAGGGAGAAGTAGGGGGAGAAAGGAGGAGAGTTGGAGAGAACGGGCAGGCAGCCTGGTGTTTGAGGAGGGGCAGGGAGAGAGTGGAGGGTCTCGTGGCTGGAGGAGCCTGTGTCCAGGCACTGGGTTCTGAGGGTTTTGGGGGAGGCAGTGAGAGAGGTCTTTCCCTCTTGTGCAGTGCAGGTGTTTGAGGGGCCAGCTGGGGGTGGGGCCGGGAGGCTTTCTAGGGGGGCGCCAATTTGGCTCATCATCCCCCCCTCTGTCTTTAGCTGGGTTCTTCCTCCTTGGCTGTGTTAGAGTGTGCTCTCCTGTTGGCGTCTTCTCATCTGAGGGCTTCTGCGTGTCTTTTTCAGGCTCTTGCTAGTTCAGTTTTGTGTTGGAGGAGAGTGGTCCCTTTCTTTGTGCAGTTAGTCGCCCCCTGTTTTCTTTTGTTCCCTCCTCGTTTTCGTGGTGCTCCTCAGTGATCTGTTAGTGGCCAGGCTAGAGCCTCTGAGTCTTTCTTTGCTCTAGCTGGTCTTAGTGAGAGGGGGAGCACGTGGCAGGACAGACAGACAAAGCCACGTGCCCCTCCCCTGCGCTGTGGCTCGGTCCGGTCAGGCCCCTTGGTGCTCGCCCTTGTAGGGCAAGTCGCCCACAGTGTAACACCCCCCAAAAAAATATATTTAATCCCAAACATTTATTAATTCCGTATTTGATAACAATTCGTCGCTACAGCCCTTAACATTACCTACATCCCTCGGCATTTCCACCTATCCAGCCGCAAGGATCAGTTATTCGTAGGTCCAGCCTGATCGTATGCCGCAACCTGAGGGCGTCATTTAGGACCACCCTTTCGTAGCACCGGCCAGTCGCAGAGCAACGCACCCTCCATCGTAACACACCCTCCCCACACACAAACAATCTGCTGTGAGTTACTGCTGTGCGTCATGCCAAAGGCCACGGCTATCATGCAGATCAACCGCTTTGATCGTGCCGTTTGAAACGCATACATCGACATTCGTCCAATATTCAATTGGCCCAGCGCTGTGATATCTGAGGAGAAAATCCATTCCTCACCGCACCACAACGCAGCCGCCGAATCGAGCGCTAAGGTTGGTCCTGTGTTGTATCTCTGTCATATCCGCCTAAAGCAAAGGATGCCAGGCAACTGGCCAACCTGGATATTAGCCTCGAGATACCCCAGGATACTACAATTATCCCCCCTTCCAATGGGTGTGTCCTCACACCCACAGGGGCAATCGTGACTCAATGGCATTCTCATCCCTGATGGCCTGATGATGGAGATTACACCTCCCTCGCACACATCAGCCATCCACACATCCACACTGATGGATGGGGGATTCGAACCCGGGTCAGTCACAACCCGCTCGATACCAATTGTTGTATCTCTGTCATATCCGCCTAAAGCAAAGGCTCGATCGAAGGATGCCAGGCAACTGGCCAACCTGGATATTAGCCTCGAGATACCCCAGGATACTACATCCTGGACCTACCTCACAAGGCATCCCACTTCACCTCTTCCTCCTCCTCTGCTGCGGCTGCCCGTTCTCTTTTTCCTACGCTTCTTCCGCAGATTCATCTTTGTCCTCCTCGTCGTCGTCGTCGTCCTCGTCCTCCTCGTCCTCCTCCTCGTCGTCTTCCTCCTCCTCCTCCTCCTCCTCCTCGTCCTCCTCCTCGTCCTCGTCGTCCTCCTCGTCCTCGTCGTCGTCCTCCTCCTCGTCCTCGTCCTCACAGCTCACCTCCTTCTCGTCCTCCTCTTCGGGGCCGGCCGGCCACAGTCCCTTTCGGTCCTGCACCACCTCCTGCGCACACAGCACCGGCTCCGGCCCCTCCTCATCTGCCACCTCCTCTGGGTTGGCCCACCGCCAAGCTGCCTGCCAGCAGGGGTCCTGCACCAGGGCCATACCACATCTGGGCACCTGCTGGGCACCGCCCAGAGCCAGTGCCATGCAGCGTCCCATGGCCCGGGTCACCGGGGGCGCCCAGCTGTTGCCCACCTGCATACGTATGTACATGACAGCCAACACACATACACACGTATACACAAATTACATACGCATACGTACCTGGACGTGCCTATATAGCATATGCAAACGAACGCCAGGTGTTTAACGTTTTCAGTTTTTGTTCTAATCGACCGAGTATAAATCCATCAACACGCATGCGAGCGACAAAAAACTCCATCAAGCCATCAGAGGAGGCATACGTAAATGTATGTAAAAATAAGCGCCAGCCAAGATTTGGTGCAAGTAAGGGGAAATTGGGAAATAGGAGACCGCCAACCTCCCAGCGGGGCCCTTGAAATCATCATCGCCTCCGCAATTCTTTGCAAGCACAATTATGCACCCCCAATCATGCACATTGCATACAACCTGCTGCCCGAATCGGTCCTGGCCCAGCCTGAGATGGTGATCCCCGCCAACACACTACTCCCTTCCCGCTGAAGTATTGATGCACTTCCGCACCGCGTTCAGTGTGAAACCAAACCAGGTTTTGACCTCACGCCTCCTACCTCTGTGTTTTATCTTAAACTTTGGCCCCAAGCCTTCGCCTGAACCCTACACCTGAGCCTCCTTTGAATTACCTGATCGCTCTCGTCCATGACTACCCGCCGTAGCATGTGCCAGGCCGCCTTCAGTTTGGCGGGGGGCAGACCCTCAACGCCGTCACACCTGGGCATCACGACCATCGACCTTGGAGCGCCAGCCAGCAGCTGTTGTGGGGCGTTGTCATCCTCATTGCCATCCTGGTACTCCAAGGCCGCCGGCCCCATCCGAATGAGCCACTCCAGCCCATGGATCGCGGGCTTCAGAAGCGCCTCTTTTCGGGACACCAGGCCCGTGTGCTTTCGAAGGTGGCGCAGGAAGGGGGACTCCATGGTCAGGAACACATCATGCAGCGAGAAACCCTAAAGTGGAAGGGGAGGAGACGGGGAAAGGGGATGCCCGGTGGGAGAAACGGGCAGCAGAAAAAAGGCTCTGAAAAAAGAGGGACAGGAGGGTCGCGAGAAGATGGTTCTGTGAAAATACACGAAAATTATATCCCGCGACAGAGAGAGAGAGAGAGAGAACGCGCGTGTGTGTGTATGTGTGTGTTGCGGTGTTAAAGGGCACGCCGGCGGCTTTTAAGTTGGGGAACGGGCGCGGGGCTGGCGGACTGCGGATCGTGTCAGAATTTATGATCGGTGCATACGACCTGACCCCCTTCACATTCCGCTCTATGTGGATCCTGCGCACAACAGCCCTTAATTTACCTCAACGGACATATACAGGTCGTAGCCGCGTCCCCAAAAGCACAAAGAATTGCAAACACGCTCACACACATTTCAAATCCGTCGCACCTGAATGCATGCCCACTCCCTAGTGGTCATGACCCTGTCCTGGGTCCAGTGCAGCACTGAACCATTCCGCGGATTAATCACCCGGCTGTGGCCGCATACCGTGCCGATTGCCTGCATCGGATTCAGTCGTCCATAAGGCTGCGTGTTGTTGCGGCGGGGTGCGCGAGAAGATGCACAGGAGGAAGAGGTCCCAACCGCGTCGTCGTTAAGTTTCTTCCGCTTCCGCGGGTGCTCCAAAGCCCTGATGGCGTGACCGCGGAATTGCAATTGCAGCGACAGCAAGGTTTCGCTGTATTGATTGTCGTGGGGTGTGTATGTGTATGTGGGGCGGGGACGAAAATTCCGAAGGAGATGAAGGAACAACACAGTGAAAGACGCAGTACAAAGAAATCGTGTGGGCAAACATACAAAATTCCGGACTAGAGGGAGCTTAAGATTCAACATTTCAGGACGAACCTGAGGCTGCGCGCTGCTTAGCTCAGACGTAATGCGCGGTTTCTTTTATGTGTGTGTGTGCGCGCGCGCGCACGCGAAGGAGCCCCGTAAGGCCCTTTCGGATTCTCGTACCATCCCGAATCCGAATCCTAAGCCCAATCAAAATCCTAACACTCACAGCGTAGCATTACTAACGGCATCACCACCGACTCGGAACTTACAATTGAGCCTGAAGGGCCTTTGGCAGCAGAGATGCGCCGCAGGGCAACCGGCCACGCACACCTGCTCGAAGATGAAGACAGCTCTTAGGGTTTTGGGGTTTAAAGGTCGCTTTCGTTCCTAGGGGAGAAAGACTATGAATGCAAGGTAAGCTAGGAGGACAGAACTTGGGGGAAGGGAGTTGAACGGGAAAATAACGAAGTATCCAAGTGCAAACGAAGAACGAAGCAGGAGGGGAAGTCGAAAAGAACGTTGGAACGCCGGTATCAAAGTAGCTGTAATTAAGTAGGGATGACAAGAATGACAACAACGTTAACGTACACATACCTTTCATACCAGGCTTAATCAACACTGCTCTTTCCTATTTGACAATTCGCAAATTTCAGTTTGGCCCCAGTCCCTTCCCGTTCCCCCCTCGCGCGAACGTCCCGGGCGCCACGCCACCTTCCGTCCCTCCAGAAGAATGGTTGAGCATCCGTCTGTAACCTGTCTGTCTCACCCTTCATATCCCACCAGCACGCCCCAGGGAACTTGGGCACTGCCTGAACCCGCTCGTAGTCCTCCAGGCCCAATGGGAAAGGAATGTGATTGGCCACCAGGGTAGGAAGAAGGGGCTCGGAGGCGGCTCTACTATCAACCCCGCCGGCCTTGCCGTTGCCGCCAGCGTTTCCACCTCCACCGCCGCTGCTGCAGGTATTACCAGTACCTCTGCCGCTGCCGCTGGTGTTGCCGCTGCCGCTAGCATTGCCATCGCCGCCGCCACCATTTCCGCCACCACCATTGCCGCTGGCATTACCACTGCGACCGCCGCCATCGCCAATGCGGCCGGCGTCACCGCAGCAGCCGGCACCGCTGCCGCTGGTGGTTGTGGTTGCCTCCGCTGCGTCCACTCTCGAGAGCTCCAGTTGCAATACCTTGAGGCATCGATGCGCCTGTTCCAATGACCGCTTTAGCGCCTCCACTGAGTGGCAAACAACCTTAACGGGGAGATGGGAGGTGGGCGCCATTATCGGATTGCGGGGACATTGAGGGAAGAGGAATATTTGAATGCCGGATGAGTGGGACAGGTGGTCGCTGGAAGAGCAGCGAGCACTGCGGCGGAAACGGAATGGGGAAAACAGGGGGGGGCAGATACGTTGACTCCCAAGCTACAAAAATGGTTGAAGATCACACCCTAGCAATATGCCAGTACATGCTAATGTACCGCCCACATATGCACATACACACATTTCATACACGGGCGTATTTTCCCCTATATCTCGCCCTGTTCCTTTCTCATCCACTATACAAACCGTTAACCGTTCACTCCTGGCGCCTTCCGTTTTACAGCTTTACAATTTGTTGGTGATGAAACGCACTCACCCGTTTCCCCACTTGTAGGTATGACTTCCGCAGAGCGCCCCGTAAAGCTGAGGCGGAATGTCTCTTCTCCGGCTGCCCTTGCGCCGCCACCTGTTGCTGCTGCCCTTGCGCCGCCCCATCCTAGAACAGCAACGTGGCCGTTAGCATCGGCATCAGCATTTGTCAAAGCACGAGAACCGTCAGGATAGCGCTTGTGCCCGGCGGCGCATGGCCCATCGGCCTATCCACCCGTCATCACATGGAACCATCCGTCGTCCCATTGACCCTTCGGCCCACTGACTCATTCGCCCATTCACCCGGACGCCCGCCACATACTCGAGAGGCAATTTGCGTTTCCGACTTCAACGTCGACAGTCCGGAAATGGCCTTGCCTAATCGCACCTGCAATCAGTGACCCAGCCACGGCGGCGGCAATGAAACGATGCAACCGAATTATGCAACGGTCAATACAACGGTTGAAACCGAGATCAACCAAAACAGGTTACAGACAGGCATGAGACACGGAGCCGTGTAGGTCAAGGCGCAAAACCCTGATATGTGCAAATCCTTGTAAACCCATGTATGTGGTCAGGACGAGTGGCTCGAGAGCTCCCAGGGTACCGGGACACAGGGTGGAAGGGGCGAGCGGGAGCAAAGCACAGAACCCCCCTCCAACTATACAGCCCCACACCCACTCAAACAATTACTATCATCCCTAGCTAGACTCCGACTCGCACCCATGCAACCGCAACCCACTCCCCAACGTCCCGTATCCCCACCGCAACTCACAAAAGCCGCCTCAATCTCCTTCGGCAGTACCTGGCTCGCGGCAGTCCTCGCGGACGATGCCGCCCTTACCACTTCCGGTGGCGGACAACACCGCCTTGCCACCTTCCTTGCTGCCAACAGTGATGTTCTCATGCCAGTCGTCGACGTGCCTGCCGCGGCTGCCTGCGCCCCCCGTGCCATGGCCTTCTTTTTGTCGTGACCGGCCAGACTGTTCACACGTTGGCTCGACCTCTCCACTGCAGTATGGTGGTCCTTCGCGAATCGGTATAGCACCGCCCGGGAGAACGCCAGCACTGCAGGTGCCGAGTTCCCGAGGTACAGTGCAAAACGGAGTTCTGCGGAGGGCGTATCGGCTGGTGGCGGCTGGGCCAGGACGTGCTGAAGCGGGAAGTGCAGTTCCCTGCGACACACATCAGTTGGCACGCGACAGATGCCGCATCATGTGGGGGGATATGAGCATTAACGAAAAGCGCGCCTTGAGCGTGCACGTGCTAAAGCCCTGGTCGGCGGAAGTAGAGTGGGGGGGAGGGGCGGAAGGGGCCGGACTGCAGTGTGGGATTTACCAGTTTGCAAATAGTCGAAATCTGCTCAGAAGAAGCGGTGTGGGATGGGGAACAGTCATCCGCCTAACTCCCCACTTTTTGGATTCACATTGACTTACAGGTAATATGGGAACAATGGTACAACATGCTGGTGCATGTGAAACGGTTGGGAATGTAAGTAATGCAATAATGCATAATTGAGTCCGGAGGCAGATGAATGCCCGTGATGAAACGGGGTTGCTGTCTGATAATAAGAGTTCCAGGTCGCTCTAGTAATCGAACGTTGCTGACCGAACCGCTAGCTGCGGCTGTGGCTGCTCATGATTGACGAGAGCCCTTCCTACCGCAATACCAACAACCAACCAACCAACCAATGAACCAACCAACCATAATATCACTCACGACGTAACAAACGATGATAAAGTAACCATATACGGCGCGTGCGCCTTGCATCAAACTTACTGGACGAGGGTAACCGGCGACATGCTGAAATTCTCCCGACATTCCAGGTTTGACGTCGCGTCCTCCAGCGTCTGCCGTACATCATTACGAGCAACGTACGATGACGTACCGTGTAATAAAAAATGTATACCGTAGATAGCAAGACGATATGCAGACTGGGGCCTCCGTCATTAACACTCTGGTGCATATTTTGCCACCGTAGCCGCGTGTACGCATACCGTTGGCATAGTGCGTACCTAAATAAGTATGTAGGTACGGCTTTGCATGACACATGAATATATCTACTATATATGTAATGTCTCCCGTGCAAGGTACATCATCATGTCTCCGGTGCTCAACCCCATTTGTACGGTATTTTGTAGCCGAAAAAGCAGAGGAAGGTTGAATACGGAAAAGTAGATTCCACATAGTCCTCACTAAACATGCAGGCTAGCTTGTTCCATCATGTATCAAGCAGGCAGGCGCCGCCCTGTGAACCATCATGGGTCTCTAGGTGGTAGCGCTCACCGTGCCGATGCACATATATCAACCCATCTGGCAGAAGACCGGTCCAAAACAGCAGCCCGGATTGAGCGCCGGAGATCCCGCGCTACCCACCTGGCTGGGGTACAGAAGCGCATCTTCACCGGCGGTTGGATAGCACCGCCGCAGCGCCCTGCATTGCGGTGTGTGAGTGCGCATTCATCTTTACAGAGGTGGAGGTGCAACCCACATGAGAACAAAAGCGCAAATAGATTTCTGGTGGACATGCTTCCAGGCTGGCAGGCTTCACGAAGCCTGACCCTAACCCTAAGTCCCTCACCCACCTCTTCATCATTTGTCCGTCATCATCATCACATCGGGACCACTTCGGAACTCAGCCACTAGGCACACAGATATACATGCACGCATAGATACACACACGCACACACACACACAGACATGTACACGTACGCAACAGGCCCAGCTATCATCACCATCGCAATCTTTAGCTGCATCGGCCTCTTGCTTACCGTTTGTGCCTCCGCAGCGTATGCTCTTGCACTATCTGGTTGCCATTCTCATCGGGCCCAAACGGCACCACGAGAGTCCGGTGGAACTCCGGTCGGGGAGCGGGAGGCAGCTGTTGGCCAGGGGCGCATGCCACCAGGAAGATACGTGGTCGAATCTGGTAATGGTGGTGGCAGTCGGATCCAGGGAGCGGGTTGGCGAAAGAGCAAAGGGAATTAACTGAAGCTGTTGGAGTCAGGTCGAAATCCAGTCGAGCAGATGTGACCAAGCCAAAGATAGGGCAGTGATTCAAGGATTAAAACCCCGATCACCTGTTCTATCCCGGTTGTTGCGAATCATTTTAATCAGGAAGGCCCTGACTGACCCGATCTAAGGGCGACACACACAGGACTAGCACTAGTTTTGGAATGTGCACACGCTTTCCTTCCTCTTATACCTATGTATATGTGTGTCTTATCAAGACTACTCACACTTACTTTGCTTATTGCAAAATTATGTTTAAGCAGCCCCTGTCTGATACTGTGGTAGTCGTACACAGTACGGCACACATAAGCACAATATAATGTGCATAAAGCACAATCTCAGCATCTCGAGAGGCCTTTTCGGCACTGAATTACCATAGATAAAATGGATCCGAAATACAGGAAAGTAAATGCACCTTGCGTACCTACCATTCCATACCTGCGGCAATCCGTGGCTGGCTGAGGTGATATGTCCAAGAGAGTATTGCGAGGGGAGCACATATCCATGCATCCAATATACGTGTACCGAACCCACATAAACGCCGTAGGTGTGTGTGTGTGGGGGGGGGGGGAAATGGGAAAGGAAGACGAATGAATACATCGCATGTATCTTAAGTCCAACTCCGTGCCTTAACGGCACGGCACAACATAATAGCTCGGTACAATAAAAAATTAAATACAAGGAATTACAGTAGAGTACAATAAATATGACATGACAAATGTAATATAACATAATAAATATTAATATAACAAAAATATAACATAATATAATACAATATGAACATTAGGTGGCCAAAGCCACAGGCGGCCGAAGGCACACATCCCGTCTAGATTGCCATGACCACTCGCTACCGCGCTCGTTCCCATGTATTTAGGTACCTGCGTGCACCACGCATGTCTTCTGCTGATAGCCGGCCTCGTTGAGTACGGCCTGCAGGCGGGTGTGGAAAGATAGTACTGCGTGGGTAATAGGTGGTGCAGTGGTAGTAAGCGGGGCCAGATACGTCCGGGGACGACGGTCTTGAGGAACGAAATCCTGAAGCAGGGGGTGGATGGAGGTGTACTGGATAGAACGAATACAGCATGTCGGCAGATTGCCAGCCGCTAATAATAAGATACAGCTTGCTTCGTTGAACATATGTCATATGTACATATGTTCAACGTCGTGTGTGTGACAACTAGGTGGCAGCTAGCTATCCCGGAAAGCACAGAGTTACATAAATGCATAAACCTGGTGCTTACTTTGCATTATTATTATTTATTTGGTCTGATGGTGCTGCGTTATCACATCGACCAGCTACTCGTACATATGTATTTGATTGGTAGGCCTTTGATAACTTTTGTCACCATATCGCGCACTGCAGTAAACCAATCCATCTATCCATCTACCTATCTTGCATCCAACCTCGCTCCTAGCTAAGCCTACCTACCTACCTACCTACCTACCTGCACGGTACGGTGCCAGATGCCATCTTCCCACCGCGATGCGTCCGTGATCTGCATACATCACGACATGTGCCGCCCGGGACCACCAGGTAATAATAAGGAAAAATCACACGTGGAGTTTACGTGGTGCTACATCCATGCATGATGCTATTGTCAGCAGCAGCAGGACATAAGGTTTCATATATATATATATATAATTCTGATAAAGCGTACCGATTTGCACACAACCATGTTATCCAAAAAAGGGAATGAGCAAGGAACAATAAACCGCAATTTTACCTGGATTACCAAACAATACTTCCCGCAGTATTAAACGATCTTCTTTCCTTAAGAACATAAGTAAGTGGAGGCGATAACCAGGCGATAACGCTTATCTTCATACATTTACGTAGTCGTACACAGTACGGCAAACACCAGCACAATATAAGGTGCATAAAGCATTAAACCACTCGAGGGGCCTTTAGGGTTTTCGGGTAAAACCCAACTACTACAATACATGCCATGACGACGCATGCCGCCCCCACATGATGGGTGAAGGAATATAGGGTAGACCTGCGTCGGTATGTATATAATATGTATATAATATGCACACACACACACATGTGTATGTGTGTATACATATATGGCTTATCATCAGTACAAGATAGCTAGCCTGCAACTAAGATTGAATGGTTGATGTTCGCTTTGCCATCCATCATCATAACGTAGAGAATTATGCATGTTCATCGATCACTGCCATTCATGGATTCCTGCTGTCCCTCACGCAGATGGAAGTTGTTCTTTACGCACCCACCTGCTCCAGAATGATGTGCGACACCTGCACGTACGGCAGATAGATTTGGAGGCGACAACAGGGGCCGGCGGGGCAAACATATGGTGACAATATGGCGACAATCAATGCATGCAAGCTCGCTCACTGTTATATTATTTTGCTCAAGGTAGCAGGCAGCAGGGCTTGCATGTTTTATTGCCGAATAACATACATGCATACAACATACATACATACATACATACATGTCAGGCGGTTGGGCTGGAGATTGCCAGGAGACTCGGGTATAGTGCCTTTCTACCATCTTACGGTCAGCCAAGCTACCCAGCTGCAAGGAGGTTCAACTACGGAGGAGCGTTTGGAACTGCTGACAGCTTTTGTGAGGGAGGCTCTAGGGGTGTCAACCGATAGCCCAACTCCTCCCTACCTTGCCACCAACCTCCAGCACTTTCAGGCAACCCTAGCTCGGCTATGGACAGCAGTTCATTGGGAGAACAAAAACAAAGAGACGCTGTGGCGTTTGGTGGTTGATGGGATACCCTTGCCGGGCAACACACACCTTTCCAGGGTGCCCATCAAACCCTGTGAGTGTGGGAGCTATGGAGGAGATACTGATCAGCCTTACTCCCCACGCATGCATCACTTCTGGGAATGTCCAATAGCCAAGGCGGTGCGAGAGCAGATTGACAGGCATCTGCGATTGCTGTCACCAGCCACCATAGAGGGGGGCATAACCAGGCAACAGCTGTGGCTCGTCCAAGCGCCAACCGGGTGCGAACAGGCACCTTGGGACGTGATAGCCATGGCTGCTTTGTCTTCTATGGAATATGGCAGGTACTGTCTCCGGGCTGCAACCCGGGAACAAAGGCAACAGGGGGCATCTACCCACGGACGGCAGCAACAACCACAGACCCGGACAGCAGAGCAGGGACCCCGTCAACGGGCTATTACTGACTTCTTCAACCGGTTAGGGGGCTTTACGCAAGAGGAGGATGAAGCTGCCAACACACGTCCAAGCATCTACACGACACAGCCGACTTTGGACAATGCAGTACAAACAACAGCTTCTCCCCTGGACCAAGCATGGGCCCGTACAGTTGCTGACTTCTGGACTCGCTTGCACTCTTTTGCAGCGCTGGGTATCCCTAAATATGGCTGGGATCGGGTGGGACCGCAACATCCCATCCTAGCCATAGTTGGAGCTCAGTTGAGATGTGATTCTCCTATGGAAATCACCGACCGTGGAGCAGAGAGAGCAGAGCAGGGTCCTTAGGGTGGGGTTTTGAGGAGGTTTGAGGGAGAAGTAGGGGGAGAGAGGAGGAGAGTTGGAGAGAACGGGCAGGCAGCCTGGTGTTTGAGGAGGGGCAGGGAGAGAGTGGAGGGTCTCGTGGCTGGAGGAGCCTGTGTCCAGGCACTGGGTTCTGAGGGTTTTGGGGGAGGCAGTGAGAGAGGTCTTTCCCTCTTGTGCAGTGCAGGTGTTTGAGGGGCCAGCTGTGGGTGGGGCTGGGAGGCTTTCTAGGGGGGCGCCAATTTGGCTCGTCATCCCCCCCTCTGTCTTTAGCTGGGTTCTTCCTCCTTGGCTGTGTTAGAGTGTGCTCTCCTGTTGGCGTCTTCTCATCTGAGGGCTTCTGCGTGTCTTTTTCAGGCTCTTGCTAGTTCAGTTTTGTGTTGGAGGAGAGTGGTCCCTTTCTTTGTGCAGTTAGTCGCCCCCTGTTTTCTTTTGTTCCCTCCTCGTTTTCGTGGTGCTCCTCAGTGATCTGTTAGTGGCCAGGCTAGAGCCTCTGAGTCTTTCTTTGCTCTCGCTGGTCTTAGTGAGAGGGGGAGCACGTGGCAGGACAGACAGACAAAGCCACGTGCCCCTCCCCTGTGCTGTGGCTCGGTCCGGTCAGGCCCCTTGGTGCTCGCCCTTGTAGGGCGAGTCGCCCACAGTGTAACACCCCAACACCCCAATACATGCTCGGCTGTTTGTGTAAGAGTGTGCCTTCCTGCAGGTGTCTCTCCTCTAAGGGGTTCGGTGTGTTTCTGTCAGGCTCTTCCCAGGTCAGTTTCGTGTTGGAGGAGTGTGTTTCGCCTCTTTGAGCAGGTAGTTGTCCCCCTTTTTTCTGTTGGTTCCCTCTGTGGTTGCTTGGTGTCCCTCTGTGCTCTGTTAGTGGCCAGGCCAGAGCCTCTGAGTATTTCTTTGCCCTTGCTGGTCCGAGTGAGAGGGGGAGCACGTGGCAGGACAGACAGACAAAGCCACGTGGCCCTCCCCTGCGCTGTGGCTCGGTCCGGTCAGGCCCCCGGTGCTCGCCTTTATAGGGTGAGTTGCCCACAGTGTAACACCCCATACATGCAGGGGCATGGCTTCCTTGATTACATGTTCGGGATGGCTACAGTCGCATTTAAGCGTACGCATACATACACGTATATGCAGGACAGACGGACAAAGCCAGGCACCGGCCCCAATGAGGTTTGGCCCGGTCATGACCCGCCCCCGCTGCTTGTCCTTGCATGGGGGCGAGTTGCCCACAGCGCAGCAGCACAACACCCTTGTATTAAGGGGTGTTACACTTATATACCTACCCTTGTACGTATATTATATGTACACGTTTATAATGTAATATGTATGTAAACATATGTATTTGGGGGCGGGAACGTTAACCGGGTTTGAACTAGCTCGTGGCTCGTCAGCCCATTGCTGGAAGGGTGCTATCTGTCGGTTGCAACTGGGCTTGTGCTTTGTTTTCGCGGTTTATGTCTCCCTTCTCAACTCCCTTATGCTTTTTCGCAGTCGTTTTATGTTTTGGAGCCGCATCGTGTCTCTTGGTTCGCGGCATGATTTGGGGGCCCTGCTAGCTGCATCTTTTGGCGCTAGTCCGGTTTAGGAGCTATCGTACGTGCGTGATCAAGTAATGAAATAGATGTAGGTTCGCCGCCCTCGCTCGGCACGCACACAGCTGCCCGGGTAGTTATCACCTCTTTGCCTCACCTTCTGCCTAATTGAAGCTTCCAGCAGTAAGGCTATAGATAATCCGCATAATCCTTTCGCATAATTACTTCGCCACATAACATACTTTCGTATGGTTTAACTGAAGCCCCCAACATTAAACTATCTGCTCGTCATCATGTAGGCAGACAGACGGACAGACGGACAGATGCAGACGGACGGACGGATTGGCAGATATGCAGACATACAGGCAGCAGACGAACAGACACGCAGGCAGACAGACGAACGGACGGGCGAACGGACGGACATGCAGACAGCAGACAGGCAGGCATGCAGACAAATAGGCAGGCCGAAAAACATGTTCTTACCTCTAGATAAAAGGCCATTTTCAGGACAGAGAAGACAACCTTGTTCCGCACGCTGTCGAAGATATCACCGCGTGCATGGATGGACTGGTTATGCCCCGAAAGCTGTCCACAGATAGGCAAGCCCGGGGGATACAGTATGCATGGAGTATATATATATATATATATATATATATATATATATGCATGCATGCAGAGCAGCAGGTTCTTAAGGATTGATGCTCGCAATATACTATTGCCATATGCATGTGGTCTTATTCATGGACGGATGTGCAGTAGTACGTACTGCTGCTGTTAGTAGTTTGCTACCTCCCCGTCTGCAGTTAGTGCATCCTCTCAACAGCAGCACTGTGTTGGTACCTTCATTCGGAGTACCTTCATTCGGGAAATGTTGAGGATCGATGGGACACGCACCTCCTGACATGGGCACCCGGCAGTCAATAGCAGCCGCATCCCCTTCCTCGGGAGCAAGGCCTCGGTGACTAGAATGCGCCGCACAAGTTTTTGCAGCAGCTTCAAGGAGCTGATTGCATCATGCAGCGGCACCCACTGAAGGAGCCCGTCCGGATAATCTGGCCATCTCCTGTGTGTGCAACATACATGCATGCACATAAAATACTTAATTACTTAATAATGAATGCATAAGAAATGAATTCCGGTATACGTATGCACTTATTAGCGAGTTACTTATTAGGTACGATCTGGTGAGTTACTTTAAGCACGGCCAAGAAACAGGCCAAGCAAGTCACAATATAGGTTTCGCGCGCAGACACACACCCTGCCCACATACCATTTTACATACGCTATTAGCTGTCTGCCATCCGTCCGTCCATATATACGCACTACTTACTCTTTATGCTTGGATTCATCATACGCCCATTCCACAAGGAACTCCAGTTGGCAGTCCTCCACCAGGAGCTCCTTCTCAAGCTGCCCGTTCCTGCCGACCTTAACCTGGTGGTGCAACCGAGCACCCCAGATATCCCTGACAGCCCACCCATCCCCATCCCCAGTATCAGTATCATCATCCGTATCATCCGAATGATCGGCGGTAGCCTCGTCTTTCTCTTCCTCCCGTACATGTTGCTGGGCCAATGTGGGTTGATTGTTATTAGGATGCGGCTGCTGCTTCCGAGCATGCGGGATGGTGGGGGAGTGTTCCTTAGACTGCTGCTGCTGCTGCCGCATGGGACCACTACCAGCAGGAGACTGCCGCGGCGGTGCAGGCACTCCGCCTGTTCGTCCTAAAGGGGAAGCTAAATTATTATTGTCATGTTGCAGCAGCCATTCCCACAGTTCGTGCATCATGTAGACTAGTACTTGGAGCTCCTCCGCATGGCATGACAGCACGATGGCGCAGTCGCTGTTGTTGGCCATGTAGGAGAGGAGGGCCGCCATTTTAATATCACAGCTCCACAGCGTGCGTATGTGGACGACCTTCTCGTGCTGCTGCTGATCGGCACATTCCAGTAGTGTCGTGAGCAAACCGTCCTCCAGTGGGTAAGCAGAACCTCCAGAGCCACAACAGACATCCAGACGCCAGAGGGATGTCGCCTTGTCGGTATGCTCCCCAAGCCACCGCGTGGCCGGGTGAGGTGCGCGGTGTCCGCTGAGCTTCTCCAGGAGCGCCTCCCTTAAGTCGTGTGAGTCGGGGATGCGGCCCATGGCCGAGAAGTACGGCGCGATGGGAACTGTCCTATCGGAGTCATCATCATCAGGACTTAGTGGAGTACTCGGTCCTTTGAGGTGTTGTGGAATGGAAGGTTGGTTGGTTGGGCAGTTGCGCTGCTGGCAGTCGTGCTCGTGGTTGTGACGACGGAGGTGCTTGCTGCCACTGCTGAGGCTCCTGCTGCGGCCTGCTATTGCGGGGGATGAGCCATTTTCGGCTGCGATGGCTGGCGCGTCCTCATAAGTCTGCAGTCAACCCATACTATGTTCAACATTCGTTGTCCCGCAATTATGAATGCGTAATAACAACAGCAGCGAGCTAACTAGTCGAAGCTGATGGCCAGTATATGTATATGTATTTGTGTGTGTGTGTGTGTGTGTGCATCACAATGCATAAATACTTACCATAAACGATTCGTCATAGGACTTGTCGTACCACAACTCTACCAGGCTCGAACTTCCAGGGGTTGGCTTCCCAAAGCGGACTGATACCTGCCTGCGATAATATTAATAACACATACGCAGACACATAAAACCCACGCACACTTATATACGAGAAATAACTATTACTTCATTGGCTGTGTATGCATGGTGCGTGCTTGCATCCGCTGTGTGTGCATGTATAAAAATATACAATGCAACGGCCAACAATATAAATATATGGAAATTAATGTGTTCAACGATGATTGTACTTTGCTGTAGTAATGTCGTACTATATATACGGCACCTGCAGCTACGTTAGTTCGTTTTTGTTTACGCAAATAATAATTCAGTGCGGCGGATCCGCCAAAGCAAGGATCTATCCTCAGTGGTTCAATCCAGGCAGCAGATGGACTGCAGTTGACCGAGACAGCTGCCAGCAGCCATTGAACGCAGCAGTCATTCATTCCTAAGCCTACAAACAAAGGATCCCGCCTAGTGATCAAAATGATTCACGCGTGTATGCCGGCTTAAGAAGTTCACACAAAAGGTGTCGAGACATGCGCGTGGTGGAGTCCCCACTAGTCCCCACTGCTGCAGTGCAGGCGCCGAATAGCTAGGCACACAGGAGACGGTAAGCAGGCAAGCAACCACATACACACACGCGTGCTCACTAGCAGGAATAGGAAAGACCGGAGAGGTTCCTTCATCATATGCATGAAGAGCAAGAGGGTAATAGAGGGTAATATTATACTACATGCTTGGCACCTGCCTACATACTTGCACCCAAGCAAATCCTAGAGTGCAAAAAGCACTCCACATACAGGCACTTCATCAAAAAGAGAGGTGCAACGCACGTAGCTATACATGTACTATGTACGTAGGGAGACCGCATGCTCTCCATCCACACCTTCTCACTATTACCTCCTCAGCGACAGGACGGGGACGGTGGCCTTATAATCGCCGAATCGGTTCTTGCAGAGGTACACCCGCCTGCGATCCAAATCAACATGTGGAGGTGGCCCTGGAAACGTTCGGTCGTCCGCGTCCTCTTTATTGTTCCTGGATGGTGATTGCAACGGAATCAACGAACATTTGCATGTTAACTAACATACATGCAATGCACACAGGTAACGTATGTAGGATATACAGGATACCGCTTGCATGGTTATATTTCGTGCTGATGAGGGACGCAATCCATACAAGTAATGTAGTGCGCCTTATGTGTTCGTACGTAGCTAGGAACTAGGTATATATAAGCCAAATTGGAAACCCTGTACAAAACAACGATTCATAGCATGCACGCAGCAGCAGTTCGAGCGAGGCAAGGATCTTGCCTGCTGCACAATGTGCACATGTATGGCTGGTGCGGCGAGGATGGTTGGATGGAGGGCAGGACGGACGGATGAAGCAAGCAAGCAAGGATTATTACAAGCGGATACATGTATGTAACAGTAAAGGCGAACCCTAAAGGCGAACGAAGACACAGATTTGTCAGGTCAAAGATTGAGACGAACCGAGCGACAGCACGCATGCAGTGGGGAAGGCAGGGGACAAATATGGGGAGTACGTGTATAGCTTTAGTTCGTGTAGGCAGGCTTATTATATATTAGGTGCGTACGTGATCCTTACCTCTTCAGCTTCTTTGGGTCTACGAGGTGCACGGAATCCGCCGTCTCATTGTACTGCAGTACATGCAAGTGTTCCAAGTGTTTGAGTTCATTCCTTTTTTTAATTTAGGGATTTTGTTATTAGGGTCGAGGTTAGCACAAAAACCATATCGATGTAGGCTTACTCATCATGCATGGCATTGGAGCAGCAGGGGATGCATGAAACAACCTGGCCCGACGAAAAGCAAGGTTAGTTATTAGCTTGTCATACAAAAATACCAGCCAGCTTATTAGCTAGCCAGTAGCAGTCATTCAGCAGTATGGCACACTTAAACACAAGCAAATAGTGTGTTGTACAGCAGCAGCTAGCACACTCCCAGCATCTCTAGAGCGAGGCCTAGCCTTATATATATTTCGGAACGAATCAATAATGTCGTCCTAACGATGCAAGGTTTAGATTTTGGAAACATTTTTTTGTATAGGTTGGCGAGAGCACGCAAATAGGTTAGATTGCAGGGTTGGTACATTTAATCGAAGTGTCAAGGGGAAGCAGAGTCTTGAACTCTGAATACTTCGTATGGTAAGACTTCAGCACCTGGCCAAAGCACGCCACCAGGGTGACTTTAATATTATATTGGCTCACCTACCAAGGTGTACTGCAAACTGCATTTGCATTTACAATATTCTGTTAGCTTTTAGTTAGGTATCATGCGTACAGCATGATTACCTACTAAGTTTTCTGGCTTTCCTAAATTTCCATCCTCATCAGTATCATCCAGCTTTTCAATGGTCCGCACGCAAATTGGGATGTATGATGCCACGCGTCCTCGCTTACCCTGTAGAACCATGTCCCTTGTACCTTCACATTTTTTATCATCTCAGACTTCTGTTCATCGGATGCGGTCTTCCAGCAGGTGTGCCAATCCTACACACACAGATATATATAAACGGTTGGTTATAAAACACATACACACACATATATATATATATATATACATACACTACGGGCAGGCAGCCTGGTGTTTGAGGAGGGGCAGGGAGAGGGTGGAGGGTCTCATGGCTGGAGGAGCCTGTGTCCAGGCACTGGGTTCTGAGGGTTTTGGGGGAGGCAGTGAGAGAGGTCTTTCCCTCTTGTGCAGTGCAGGTGTTTGAGGGGCCAGCTGGGGGTGGGGCCGGGAGGCTTTCTAGGGGGGCGCCAATTTGGCTCGTCATCCCCCCCTCTGTCTTTAGCTGGGTTCTTCCTTCTTGGCTGTGTTAGAGTGTGCTCTCCTGTTGGCGTCTCTCATCTGAGGGCTTCTGTGTGTCTTTTTCAGGCTCTTGCTAGTTCAGTTTTGTGTTGGAGGAGAGTGGCCCCCTTCTTTGTGCAGTTAGTCGCCCCCTGTTTTCTTTTGTTCCCTCCTTGTTTTCGTAGTGCTCCTCAGTGCTCTGTTGGTGGCCAGGCTAGAGCCTCTGAGTCTTTCTTTGCTCTCGCTGGTCTTAGTGAGAGGGGGAGCACGTGGCAGGACAGACAGACAAAGCCACGTGCCCCTCCCCTGCGCTGTGGCTCGGTCCGGTCAGGCCCCTTGGTGCTCACCCTTGTAGGGCGAGTCGCCCACAGTGTAACACCCCATACACTTCTGTGTTGTCTTGGTGCAGCTCTGAGCTCTGTTAATTGCCAGGCTAGAGCTTCTGAGTCTTTGTTTGCTTTTGCTAGCCTGAGTGAGAGGGGGAGCACGTGGCAGGACAGACAGACAAAGGTCTGGCGGTCCAGACCGTCCGGTCAGGACCCCCGGTGCTCGTCTTTGCAGGACGAGTCACCCACAGTGTAACACCCCTAAATATTATATATATATATATTATATTCCCCTAATATACATAACTCTTACTGATTGTTGAATGCACCCACCTGCGGATAGAGCACCTCTCGCACCTGCAACGAAGCAGCACGTGCAACGGCAAATCTGTTGGTGTGAGCAAAGCTTTATGCCAGAACGAGGCCTTGCCTGCTGGCGCACGCTCACACCTACCAAGCAAATACGCTGCATTTTCTGGGCTTGCTTGCTTGGCTTCATTCCGTGCGTGCTTGCTTATGTCGAAGGCGGCAGATTGTTATACACCAGCCAGGTATGTACGGCAGGAGGCGGGTTTCCCACATTATAGATATAGACACATGTCACCCCACCTAAGGGCACCCATATCTATCCGATCCCACTGCCCCAATCAAGGGCATCGTCCCAAATGACCTTGCTGCGTGTCCCGTGTTAGCTCCCAGGGACCCGCCAACAATCAAGCTGCCCGCCCCTGCCACCCCTACTAAACCTGTCTCCTATTAACCTTCATTCCAATCCCAAGGAGTGCTGTCTTTGAGCCGGCCGCTAAAACACACCTATATTGCCAAATTAAGCGCCGCCATATATAGCAGCTAGATAGCCCCATACCACAACCAGATACATACACAAACACCTACTCGCTGGCCCGTCCTACACTATACATGAATGTCACTGACTTTCGAATGCAATCCAATCCAAGATAAACGAATAATAACGTCGGCACCATCAAAAGCGCCTCCCTCCACTTCACCTATTTTATTTGCCAATATTCATTATTAGATGATACGCTGAATGAAGTAATGAAGTGCATAGGTCGCCACCTCCACGCAGCAACCCCCTCGCACCGGCGCTTGCGTCATTCCTGGCATCTATCCCCGCAGCTCCTACCCCTATCTACGTACAGTCCCCACTCGACCCACCTCTAAGTATCTCATTGTTCCCAGTCCTGTCGAACGTACACGCACGCACAACCTGCCGGTTTCCACAACCCCAGCCCCGTGTGTATAGTACGCATCATCTTCCCGCCCTGCTGGCATGCTCGCCCACTTCATTGAAGGAATACACAGATGATGGAGGGCAGCCGGCTTGCGATACTCGTCGCCAGGATCCCGCGTAATATCCCGCATGCGCCGGTAGGTACACTGAAAATGCAAAACAAAGACATCCGTCCCAAGCCACGGGCTTCCTTACGATCATCGTCGGTTCGCACATTTGTCCGGCTACGTGCCATTAGCAATCGCATCATTTTCATCACAGTAATTCTTTGTGCTACCCCCTCACTTCGACGCCCGATGGCAGGCTGCCCTCGCTGCCTGTGAACGATCGTTTATTTTCCCCGCCTGGCTTATTTTGATTGACGGACCACTGCCAACGCCCCACTGTGGTTTCCGATCAGACTTCGCTTCCCCCCGCCTAAATAAAGCAAGGTAGGTGCACGCATGCTTGCGTCGCTCTTTCAATCTGCCTGCCTTTTGTCCTCCGTCGTTAACGTCTTAGTCATTAGTGTGCGTGTATCTTCGTTTATCAAGTGCCGCCGCCACCAGACTTGCCGCGTTCGCTTAACAACTAGCTAGTTATGAGCTAGCTATACAGCTTCCGTTCGGTAAGAAATATGCGGCTGTGCAATCCTGTACCCGTGCGTGTCGGTTGCTTGTAAATTGTATTCCCCAAACGCTGTCCAAGGCCGCAAGTACAAAGCGAGCTAATAATACATCCGCCATGCGTCCCCAGGACGAGGAAAATAAAGCATGCACAGCTTTCCACAATAGTACTAAGTTTGTTTGGCCATCGAATAAAAGAGGAGTTCCTATATGGTATACCTTAATAGATAGCCCGGTATACGCGAATGCACGTACGCAATAACAATGTGCGTGCTCTGCTCCCCAGCATGCTACGTAGGAAGCGTATCGAACACACGTCCCGGCGTCCGTTCAGGTTTGTTACGTACTACAGACCACTCCACACATACAACAAGCCTACCTCCCTTAGCAAGGCAAATACCCTGCTACATAGGAAGTCAGTCAACAATAGCCGGTGAGTTCGCGCATAGGGCGCTGCTTGATTTCTTCAACTGCTACCCCATCCCCGTGCCCTTTCCCCTTCCCTCGCACCATTAACAAACACTCGGGGTTGGCCTCGGATTCCTCCCTCGTAGCCACAAAGTAGAAGGTATCCGGCTTCACGCTTCTCTACATTTATTAATGTGCGCGAAGGAGGCAAGTTGATGAGCTGGCAGCTGGCAGGCGCTAGCGCCCGGGCATTCAGGTTGCCTGAAGAGTCATCCATTGCGCTGGCAAGAAAATACCATGCATAAAATTCATTACGGATGTTGTAGAAAGATGCAAATCTTACCAGGAACTTGAGATCAGCTTGAAGATTCGCCATAGCTTGCCACAGCTACGGCAGGAGTCGAGAGCTCGAGACCATTCCAAAGAAGATTTTGACCTTTGCTGCATTTAAATTGCAAGAAACGTCCAACTTCTTTTACGTGAATTGTCATTGGGAACTGTGTACGCTTGCCTCTGCCTAGGGGGTCACTTTCTGGGTCGTACAAAGATTGGTTGCGAGGCACCGCTCCATGTACATCAACAAATAATTAACTGAAGGGTACAGTACGGGCTTTTTAGAATGAAAAGATCGCCGCATTTCATGCGAAGAAGGATTACGCATGGAGGCGGCCTTCGCAAAGAACTAAAACGTACATTGAATTACATCAATCTAAAGGAAAGACCAAAATGAAGAATTGATATCATATGAAATGAAGTGGGATTTATGTAATCATGTAATGCTTTAGGCGCGTAAGGTACGAAGGAGCCAGGAGGCTCAAAAGACCGCGAGAAGGAAAAAATGAGGAGAAAGACAAGCAGGAAACCGATTAAAAAAGTATCATCAAACCAAAAGACTTATCAAGGCGTACTTAGGTTATGAAGTATTTGAAGTAAAGCCTAATTACTGGCGTGCTGTTCACTAGAGTGCCTGCTTCTCTACTTGGTTCTGGAAACGGATCAAAGGGGCCCGAGCCATATATAGGCATGTACACTACCGAACGACAACTAACGTGCATGGTACTGGTCTTCATTTGCACTGCCACGGGAATGATTGCACATAAGCGCGCGAATAAGTGGGGCTTGGCGCGGTCAGTAACCCCCATTTATACGTACCGCCCTCCATGATATGCCTACGGCCCAGCCGCCCTAGCTGTTGCCTACGTGCCACCGAGGGCGTACCATGCGAGACTTACTAACACAAAACAATTGAGTCACCAACTGAAATAAACCAACCGTACGAGGAGGGTAGCACAAACTCGCCGCATCTCGCATCTACCGGGGGGTGTCCTGGCCGGCATCGAGATTGCAGCCGCATCTAGATACTGTTCCAGTCGCATCTAGACTGGATCGATACCTTTACGGCGATCCCAAGAAAGGGCCTTCCGCGTCCCTGCTCCACATTCTTGATGTATTCAAAATATCTTTACATATTCCGTATTCAGTACGTGGGGTCCTCGCTCATTATGCATGAAACATGCTCACATCTATCATTACACGTTCGGCACCAAGTAAGGCTTTAATATATTAATTCCAGACCATACACGCTTCATGCATTGATTGCACGTCCAAAGTAGCAATAGCTGCATTGCCCCGCATATACATCACATCACGAATGAGGCACAACTAACCGCGTAACTGCAGAAAAAATGAACACAGACTACGACGCGACCCCACACTACAGGCGCTACAGGGGGCTGACCCCTGCCACACTACCTAGGACATCTCCTGACACCTTGCAGTGTTTTCCCTATATTTTAGATGCAAGCCATAATGCCTGTGTCCGTGCAGACAGTTGGCACTTCACGCCATCCAAAGTGCATTGCCGTTATCAGCGGAGCTTGCAAAATCAAAGTACACGGTTTTGCACTTCGCCTGTGGCCACTGGCTGTGCAGACCCCTCAGACCCCAACTTGAGCGATGCAGTGCGACCATCTCCACCAGAGCAGCCACACATATTTAATATGCAATCGATCGAGTGCTTAGTGCTTTGTGTAGATGTGGCCATCCATGTGCGTGCGCCCACGGAGCGCCACGCAGGGCACGCACGGGCCGGCCCAGGTGCTGAACTTGCATCGCCTCGAAACCGACCCCTTAGCAGTACCTAAATTGGAAACATAACGTGATAGTTATAAATATAAACCAATCAAATGAATAAAATGATCTCGTAAACACCCGAATATTTGGACGCAAACAGAAGTTACAAGTGACAAAGTTTGTTTAGTCCCAAACCGTACGTCTATCGACTCGTGACCATCCAAAACATACCTTTTTAAAGGTTATTTTTTATTAAAATGATAATAACTTATTCATATTTTATTTAACGAAAACTTAGACATCGGAATAGGAAAATAAATTAGCACGCATGTTGCACGTAGTGGGACAAAATGACAGCGTAACCCGCCGATATCCAAGAAGGGTACCAGCAACAACCCCATGACGGCAAAACAGCCTCTATTACAGTTCTGCGTATGCTCGTAACGGCTTCGATCGAGTCTTATTAGAGTACGGTAGATCGTTGTATGTACCGCTGTACGGTAAGCGCCTTAAAAACGAGGAATGTGGACAGATAGAAGAGACGTCTGCCACTCAGGAATAATTGAAATATTAGTTAGCCTGTCAATTACGGGTTATTGCAAACGGGGTATCTGACGGGGCTATCCTGAGCAAAGGCCAGTAGTTAATGGCCTGGCTGAAAAGCCACAAACATGAATTCCATAGGGATATCAGATACACGATTTATGTACCTATTTACTGGTGGCTCGCGTAGGCAGGTCAGACCACCGTTCCACCGTGGGACGGACTGCCTGATGTTTTAAAGTTTCTATGCATGAAAGCAATTAATATTTTCACGTTTCATGGCAATTGACTTGGACGGTGTTCGCCAGACAGATGTTACCAATTAGCTATACATAAGGCCCGCCTCTCGTGGGAATATAATCCGGCCCTGCTCGAAAACACCATGTTTTTTCATTAACAACAGATCAAAACGTTTGTAAAAGCTCTATTTGAACACCAACCCCCCCGCAGTCAATTAATGTGCATGCAATAGCCTACCTGCTGAGCACGCAGCTAGCCGAGCTAGCTACAAGCAAGGGCTAAGAATTTGCCCTGAGAACGTCAAGTATTGTTGCTCTATTACCTTAAATAATGATTACAAAATGTTTTTGCCACCGTTTGTTCTTGCTCGTGCTCTGCATGGGCCTGCTATTCTCTTTACCCAGGCCAATTTCTGCTCAAACAATGCAAACTGACCTCCTCACCACTTACAATGAAAGCATACCGATACTTTTGAATGGCATAACTGGTTATAATCGGAGCGCTTACGCGTCGACGTACATCCTTTGGGCACCGCTGGGATTCCCGCTTGCGCTCGGCAGCAGCAGCTCGCCGCTCCCCATCGCGGTCGCTGTTCAACTTCAGTCATCCAGCAGGATTGTCGCTGTTGGCCATGAAGGCATTGTCAAGGGTGAGTTATAACGACCAGACGCCGCCATGATAGGCGCCTCCCTATATATGACAATATCAAACAAGTCAGTTTCTTCAACATCTGATATTTAAATACGAAGTAACGTGCTATTGCTTGGATAAGTTGACAGGAGTATGGAATAGAGGTGGAATAGAAAAAGAATAGATAGTTATTTTATTACTGAATGGTGAACTGCGAGCAGGAACGCACGCACGGAATATATTCGAAAGAAGTAATATATTAACCCGTCCTCTGCTGCCTACCAAGCAAACGAAGTGCGGTATAAATTTTGTTAGGGTACGTTTATGTTAGTTACTTAAGTTATATAAGTAGTCAACCTAAACCCTGTACGTTCGTAAAATAAACTGAAATCATCCCTAATTTTATTTCTTATTATTTAGCTTGACTACTTGCATGCTTGATTTGTCAAAGCAATGCAAGCTATTGTCGGGCTATTCCTTAGTACGTACTTAAACAAGCCTGCTTATTAGATTTAATAAAGCAAAATATAAAAACATTTATTTTAATACAACTTACAAATAACTTATCCAAATTTACACAGCTTCGTGCAACCAATATGTATATATATGTGTATATATATACACACACACATAGCTCCAATCAGGTCAAAATTAAGAAAGTAAGGGGATGACTATTGCGCGATCCATCCATCCATCCAGGAGCCATGCCATCGAGTCATCACAGATAGCGGAGGTGCAGGTCTTGCAGTAGCATGGAGTGGCCCTTGCATTATAATTTTATATTTTAAAATTCTGTAGCAACGAAGCTCATCATGGGTAACAAACATCATTAGAGATAGATAGACCACGGCATCTATATACTACCAACGTTGGTTGATAGCCCAGCACCAGCAATCGCTCTATCTCGTTATCAACCAACCGACCCGCCCTCCAATCCCATACATGTACACGTGCGTATGTGTTGACACTATCCATGCAGCTTGCTGCAGCGCGAATGACGGTTGGAGTAAGCTAGTTACCAACTCGTTTAAGTGGCTTGCTGACGCCAAGACGACCAACCGAGACACCATCCGACTGGCATCTCCCGCAAACATGAAGAGCTGGAGCTCCCCCGCACTGGCCAACGTCGCCCAGGCACGTTCATTGTACATAGGTTTGCTGCTGGAGTACTGCTATACCATTATTAGCTGCTGCTTAGTATGTACATATGTGCGCATGCAGAGGTAGGGCGGGGAGCGAGAGCAGGCAGGGGCGGACAGCAGTGGGGGCTAGGTAGATTTATAGCGAGGCCGTGCACATACACCGTCGCCGCGCCGTTCCCCCACCCTGCCGCATCGCTTGCTACCTTCCAATCCTGTTGTTCTGAAGCATCCCGTACTTGACAAGCATCCTTCACGCAGGGCCGCCCTGCCTCCTTACCTATCTTGCCGCAGAGCCATCTATCCCCTGACGACAGGGGCCCTGCCTACAGCTAGCCACATACCCTCTATCTTTTACCCGAGCCTATATATCTTATCATCCCCGATGACCTACCGCTCCAATCTCATTACTTACACCTGAACTGCTGCCTAACTCCATACTGCAAGGAACCGATCAGTCCGGTTACCTTGATTGCCTGATGTCATCCTATCTATCCAGCTAATCGCTATGGCGTTGTAACAGCCTACCTGCTGGCACCTTAGAAGAGAATTATTATAAGTCGTGATGTAGACTGTTACAGGCGTGGTATCGATGTTATTGATGTTAAACGCGTGATCGCTGATAGATGATGCAGTCCGTTGCTTGTAGCCAACAATCAATACTCTATAAGTAAGCTTTTTCCTCCACTCTGGTCCACTCACTCAGATCCTGCAAGCGGGCAGCAGCAACGTCACAGTGACTACGGACAATAATGCCAACCTGACGGCCATCGCCGCCGGCAACTGGAGCAACGTTGACGTGCTGTGGTGCGTCTACGCACACGAGCGTGTATGTGACTTATTATTATATTACTGGACCGGCAGCGAGCAGAGCATGCATCCGCCGAGGACTGCACCTGAGGATTGCCTTCATTCGTTGGCCTGCTGGGCTGCACTACTACTATTATTAGTTAGGGTTTCTTCGTTGAGATTAGGCGGGGTTAACAATTACCAAGCGGACAGATAGTCAGACAGACATTGCACCACTTCTGATGTGGGTACAATCAAGTAGAGAGACGGATGCGTGTGGATATAACCCGTAATCCAGCAGCCCTGCTGCCTACATATGTATACCTTACATATATATGTACATATACACACACATATTATATATATATATATATATAAATCATCAGGATATTACAAGTGTGGTTGAATCCCCGAGGGGTGCGAGACGACACTCGGCGCGCTCTTAATTCTTGGTATATCTATGCGTAGGACTACACTGGACATTGTGTTCGTACACGGCACGCATACACATGGCTGGATAGCTTCCCTAGCTACGTACGGGCGTGACCACGCCCCCTCTCCCGCCCGCCCGCCGCACGAAGAGCTCGATCGGCATGATGAGTTGTGCACATTTTCTTCGGGTGTTAGTTAACTTCTGCTGCCACCTGTCTGGAAGGATCCTTGCTTTGAGTTCACATACATGCTCGCTGTTGGCCGGTCGGCGGGTTGTCCGTCGTCACTGCTGTTGCAGTCTCGACACTTACACAACCTACACACCTGCACAAATCGCGGGGCTGATTGCCTTCGCCAACCAGACTGGCAAGGGGCTGCTCGTGGCAGGTGAGCAACTGGAGGCCGTTAATAGACTGTAAACACACCTCCACTGGGCCGCCAGAAGGTTTAAATAATGCCACAAAGCCGAACGACATGTGATGCACGCGCGAGGGCGGGACATACAGACGCGGTCTGATGACAAGGAAGCATAATAAGGGAAGACATCGATGTATTGTACCCCCCCCCCGCTCACACACGCGCATATGTATATAGTTTACCCCTTGTTGCCGTTGCTTGTTAACGGCTGATAATAAGGGGTGGCGGGAGATTATGCATGTGCATAGATAGAGAGGACAAGGGGGTGGCTTGTATGTATAATATACTATATATAGTATTATGAATAACCTATAATATAATTAATATATAATATAATATATATTAATTGGTGTTACATTGTGGGCGACTCGCCCTGCAAAGACGAGCACCGGGGGCCCCGATAACCGGACCGAGCCACAGCGCAGGGGAGGGGCACGTGGCTTTGGCGCGCGGCTTTGGCACGTGTCTATACATTATATATTAGCTCTGTACTCTGTTAGTAGCCAGGCTAGGGCTTCTGAGTTTTTGTTTGCTCTTGCTGGCCTGAGTGAGGGGGACCCACGCGGCAGGACAGACAGGCCTCGGCCCGGTAATCGGTGCCCCCGGTGCTCGTCTTTGCAGGGCGAGTCACCCACAGTATAACAACCTTTCATATATATATGTATATTTGTTCGTATTTATGAGCTTCCGTTCCGTTTGTTGCTCGCTCACTCACACTTGCTTCCTAATCAGGCCATGCTTGGTACTGGAGCTACACCCACCCCGACGCCAACATCTTTACCGATCTGTCAATCAACAAGATCCTGTGGCCGCTGGGTTTGTTAGTCACAACGAATGCACAGGACGGGCCTCAGGTAGTGTGATGGTGGAGGTTACGGGTGCGCGTGTTGATAGATGGCAAGATGCACGGACGAGTAACAGTTAAGATGATGGTGCATGAGTGCATAGGTAGTAAGTGCCGCGCGTCTACCGGCGTGTGATTGTTATTATTATTGTTATTATATTTGTAATAATAACAATGCTATGATTACACACACATACACACGATCTATATAGCACTCACCAGCAACCAACGTTACGTATCACGTACACCACTATCACATGCCTGTTGCAGGCTCCCCCGGCTTCCCTTTCTCACCCGGCTTGGCCTTATTACAACGCCCATTATGTGCTGGTGGGTTAAGCGGCTGCGGTGGGTTAAGTGGCTGCGGGAGAGTTTAGCCATTAGGGTGTGTGTATATCCGTCAAAAGACCACGCAGGCACCTCGGCGGTCGTGCCGGTTTGCTACATAGGATGGACAAAGTGCGTACGTACAGGGCGTAAGGCCGGTCACTGACGGCGTACGCGTGCGCGCGCGTGCACCTAAATAATCGACCATTATCTTCCGATGTCATATTTCCCTAGGGCGTACATACCGCTGGGGTGTGAGCTAATAAACCCTAATAATAATCCTTACGACTGTGGATACCTCTATGTTCGTGTTCGTACGTCCGCAATTTGCTGTGTCGTACATACGTAGGTAGTAATTATCTGTTTCATCTTGCCATCTTCTTCATAACATTCCCCAACTAGCTAACCGTATGTAGCGTCTTCTCCGCTGATGATATATATAGAGATGCCGAGGACGACGAAACGCTTCAAATTATTACTTTAGCTGCATCGCCCCTACCTACTAAAAACGCTGCCTGCCCCCCTACGTACGAAATAAAAAAATATTAATAATGCAGAGCTCCCTGGCAGCTGCGAAGAATGGCGGGTCGGCCTTTCCGCCACCAGCATACTTTTCTCTAGGTATGTGTATAGGTATCCAGTATCATGGGGTATCTACGGGCAGTATCTAGGATGACACCTGGTCACCTAGGGTTAGTGAAGACTTATTAGCTAGCCAGTGAAGACTTATTAGCTATCGCCAGGGATATTATTTTATAATATTTGACATTCGGCAAGCTCCTAATAGGGGCTGCGCCCCTGTGATTTTGGCTTGGGAACGATCTGTTCAGCGGATGGATGTGTCGATACGAAGATACGCCATGACTATCATGCATGCCTGTATGGCTTCCCGTGACTATATATAAAAGCATTCGCATCGTATGTATGCATGGCTGCTGGGTCGTGGGTGGATGGATTCTGCATGCAGGTGGATTCCGGGGCGGGGTCCCTGCCTGTTGCTAAGGTATATATATGTGTGTAGATAGAATGAAGTTCGTCTATCTGCTGTTTATAACCCGTGCATGCATCCGTCCCGCCCATTGCTTCCTGTCAACGAATGTCCGCATAGCCGGTCATCTGTTCTGATAATCACTGATCGATCACCACCCCGTATCACTCACTGCACCACAGCCATCCAGACCCTCCAGGAGCTCTCGAACGCACTGCCCGTCAGGGTAAACAGCACCATCAGCGGAGTGGACGGCGTGTGGGAGCTGCTTGAGGCTGTTAGCGGCTCGCAGATCGCCATAGGGCCCAACAAGCCGCTCAACGTGACCACTGCGAACACCAGCACCATCATAGGAGTAAGCAAGCGCGGAATGGAATATTTATTGCTTGTGATCTGCTGCCTGCCTGCTGTCCGTATCAGCATCAGCAGCATCCTACCTACGTACCTATCCTACCTCCCGCTGTTTGGTCGCGTGCAGGTGCTGCTGGAGGTGATGGCCATCAAGCGCGGGGACATCTTCAACCTGACAGCCTCACCCTCCGCAGCGCTGTATCCAGGATCTGTACCGGCCGGCGCAGCACCCGTCACCGTCACCCTCACCATCAACGCCTCATACAACCCGCCTCCATACCATTTTGGCTACGGAGGTTATCCGGGCCGGCTGTGGCGGTCAACGGGTTTATACGCGGCCCCTGGTCAGATTATAAATGTGACTATGGAGACAGCATCCGCAATCGGCGTGGGGCTGCAAGTACAAGTACGTACATACCGTACGTACGTACGTACGGCGGGCGAGTTACGTAAATAAATCCTCATTCGCTACTTACCGTTGTTTGGCTCGAGAGGATAATTCTGCGTCATCCTTCCTTTAATAGACGAGATAGATAGATGATGATGGTTGGTTACTTAGGGTGATTCGCTCATAAATGTGCGCAATAATCTAGCTAGCGAGCATCACCCTGCTGCCTATATCTGCTTTGTTTATAATAAGCCATTGGCATATGGCTTGCATCATTATAAATGACCGTGTGGGCGGCTTTAAAAACGTAGATAGGCAAGCTTAATTGCTACCGCTTTTATTAGCTAGTCTAGTATTTTTTAGTTGCTTTTAGTTTTTCATTTAGTTTATTTCGTTTTAGTTAATATAGTTTTTGTCGTTTACGTAATTGTTTATGTAAGGCCCCTGGGAATTCTTACAATTGTCCGCCCCTGTAAGGAGTCCTAGTAGTGTAAGGCCCCTGGGAAGTTTTAGAGCCGTCCGCCCTGTAAGGAGTCCTAGTAGTATAAGGCCCTCGGGAATTTATGCCGTCGCGAGTAAAAATGCATTCATTTTTAATACGCAATTCCTAGGCTATTAAAAGCATTTCTTGACCTCTTTATTAGCTAGTTATTTTCAGTCTTTTGTTGCATGTAATAGCTATCCTGCAGGGCACTGGCCAGCCCTGCAGGATTCATGCTCTAAAGTTTATATTAATTTGTTATGCTCTACAACATTAAAATCGTTTAGTGAACGGCCTGCTAACAGCTCAAACAAGGAATTTCCTTACACCATTAATTGACAGTTAATCTGAATCGTACAGCAATGATTGTCCACTACTATAGCTACCGCCTGATTTAAAGCCTGCAATTATAGATATGTACTTCTTTGTTTATCAATTATTGGAGCTTCAGAAATTTAGGATGTGCGATGCTGCCAGCGTGGGGTGCCACTGCCATGCAGTAGGTGCTGCTGCCGCGCGGTGCTGCTGCCTTGCGGTGCTGCTGCTGTGCGGTACCGCTGCCGTGGGGTGCAGCTGCCACATCGCGCAACTGCCGCGCAGTGCAGCTGCCACCTGGTGCAGCTGCCATGCTGTGCAGCTGCCGCGCCGTGCCACTGCCACACAGTGCCGCTGCCGTGTGGTGCCACTGCTACGTGGTACCACTGCCACACAGTGCCACTGCCACGCAGTGCTGCTGCGGTGTGGTGCATCTGCCACGTGGCACCGCTGCTGATGCCGCACGTTGCAGCTGCCACGTGGCACCGCTGTCACTGCCACACAGTGCAGCTGCCACGTGGCACTGCTGCCGTGTGGTGCCACTGCCACACGGTGCAGCTGCCACGTGGTTCAGCTGCCGCATGGTGCCGCTGCCATGCTGTACAGCTGCTGCATGGTACTGTGTACCGTGGTACACCCATGTACCATGTGGTATGCTACGTATTGTGGGGTAAGACTATTCCTAATGATACCACTTCATTCAGCTGCGCTTGTAATCAAAACTATTATAATTCTAATCAATATCTTTTGGTTCATCTTTGAGTATATTATTGTTATTATTAATTATTATTAATAATAATTATTATTATTATAAACATATTATAGAGCCAGGTGAGCCACTGCCATGCGGTGCCACTGGCATGCAGTGCTGCTGGTGCACAGTGGCGCTGTGTGCAGTGCCGATGGCATGCAGCGCTGCTGGCTTGCAGTGCTGGATTATCAGGATACACCCGTTTAAACTATTTGGATAACATGCTATACTGATAGGAAGAGAATCATACACGTGATTCATAAAATATATCATTTGCTAGCCAGCTGATGAACGAGATGCTTGAGGTGATCAAAAATATTAACTACATACAGACCACCACAAATATCTAAGAGAAAACTCAGGGGAATACCTTAGGGGAATACCTAGACAGAAATTAATAATAAGAAATATATTACAATTGCCCCCCTTTGACTTACAACATTGAATTTTAAACCTTACAATGCAACAAATAATATACTATTCTGCCTTTACTTGTCTAAACGAGAATCTACTTTGGACCCCAGTAAAGTGAGACGGTGGAAGTGCGGGGAACTGGGGCAGCAGGCCCCAGTCCCCGCACAACCACCGAACACTTCTGGGTGTTAACAGCATTGAAAGCGGTAGTCAAATGCATTTATAAAAGCATGATTCTTTCTTGTCTATTTAAGGAGACCGATCCATTGTTCAGGCCTTCTGCCTATCTAGCTAGTAGAGCTAATGGAGCTTGTTGCTCTAGTAGTGTGTGTTGGGCCCCTTGCTTGGTAGTAGTAGTAGTAGTACGTGTACGGCCCCTTGGCAGCCCGGCCGATGCACGTCTTTGCCGAGCTTGTCCCCGCACCGCAAGCCTTAGCAAGCCATGTTAAGGCTACAAGACATAACACCAAATCATGCTTTTATAAATGCATTTGACTACCGCTTTCAATGCTGTTAACACCCAGAAGTGTTCGGTGGTTGTGCGGGGACTGGGGCCTGCTGCCCCAGTTCCCCGCACTTCCACCGTCTCACTTTACTGGGGTCCAAAGTAGATTCTCGTTTAGACAAGTAAAGGCAGAATAGTATATTATTTGTTGCATTGTAAGGTTTAAAATTCAATGTTGTAAGTCAAAGGGGGGCAATTGTAATATATTTCTTATTATTAATTTCTGTCTAGGTATTCCCCTAAGGTATTCCCCTGAGTTTTCTCTTAGATATTTGTGGTGGTCTGTATGTAGTTAATATTTTTGATCACCTCAAGCATCTCGTTCATCAGCTGGCTAGCAAATGATATATTTTATGAATCACGTGTATGATTCTCTTCCTATCAGTATAGCATGTTATCCAAATAGTTTAAACGGGTGTATCCTGATAATCCAGCACTGCAAGCCAGCAGCGCTGCATGCCATCGGCACTGCACACAGCGCCACTGTGCACCAGCAGCACTGCATGCCAGTGGCACCGCATGGCAGTGGCTCACCTGGCTCTATAATATGTTTATAATAATAATAATTATTATTAATAATAATTAATAATAACAATAATATACTCAAAGATGAACCAAAAGATATTGATTAGAATTATAATAGTTTTGATTACAAGCGCAGCTGAATGAAGTGGTATCATTAGGAATAGTCTTACCCCACAATACGTAGCATACCACATGGTACATGGGTGTACCACGGTACACAGTACCATGCAGCAGCTGTACAGCATGGCAGCGGCACCATGCGGCAGCTGAACCACGTGGCAGCTGCACCGTGTGGCAGTGGCACCACACGGCAGCAGTGCCACGTGGCAGCTGCACTGTGTGGCAGTGACAGCGGTGCCACGTGGCAGCTGCAACGTGCGGCATCAGCAGCGGTGCCACGTGGCAGATGCACCACACCGCAGCAGCACTGCGTGGCAGTGGCACTGTGTGGCAGTGGTACCACGTAGCAGTGGCACCACACGGCAGCGGCACTGTGTGGCAGTGGCACGGCGCGGCAGCTGCACAGCATGGCAGCTGCACCAGGTGGCAGCTGCACTGCGCGGCAGTTGCGCGATGTGGCAGCTGCACCCCACGGCAGCGGTACCGCACAGCAGCAGCACCGCAAGGCAGCAGCACCGCGCGGCAGCAGCACCTACTGCATGGCAGTGGCACCCCACGCTGGCAGCATCGCACATCCTAAATTTCTGAAGCTCCAATAATTGATAAACAAAGAAGTACATATCTATAATTGCAGGCTTTAAATCAGGCGGTAGCTATAGTAGTGGACAATCATTGCTGTACGATTCAGATTAACTGTCAATTAATGGTGTAAGGAAATTCCTTGTTTGAGCTGTTAGCAGGCCGTTCACTAAACGATTTTAATGTTGTAGAGCATAACAAATTAATATAAACTTTAGAGCATGAATCCTGCAGGGCTGGCCAGTGCCCTGCAGGATAGCTATTACATGCAACAAAAGACTGAAAATAACTAGCTAATAAAGAGGTCAAGAAATGCTTTTAATAGCCTAGGAATTGCGTATTAAAAATGAATGCATTTTTACTCGCGACGGCATAAATTCCCGAGGGCCTTATACTACTAGGACTCCTTACAGGGCGGACGGCTCTAAAACTTCCCAGGGGCCTTACACTACTAGGACTCCTTACAGGGGCGGACAATTGTAAGAATTCCCAGGGGCCTTACATAAACAATTACGTAAACGACAAAAACTATATTAACTAAAACGAAATAAACTAAATGAAAAACTAAAAGCAACTAAAAAATACTAGACTAGCTAATAAAAGCGGTAGCAATTAGCAAGCCGTACAAGAAAGAATTAGCAAGCCGTACATAACTCAGATTAAAGGCTATACTTGTTGCTGATGAGCTCATGCCGCATCTAATCTGATGAAAAACCAACTTCATTCGAATTACAACATGTCATGCATGATATCGGTCTTGATCCCAGGATAATGCTATCACACGATATTACGATTACACATGCATGTCACATACACGACAACGTTCCCCATTATTGATGATGATGATTGCATTTCTTGTGTACAGGTCGGCGCGCACACAGACGACCTGACCTCCAAGCCCATCTGGTATCGTATGCCGTACACCTACAGTCGTTTCCCCATCAACTCCAACATCACCTCGGCGGGCAATTCCCTGGGCGGCCTCGTGTTCATCATTGTGCCGCAGGGGGCGTCTCTGGGAGAAGTGCAGGTGCGGAAGTCGAACGATACTGGCTGGCTGGCTGGGTGGAGGGATGAGGGTGGGGTAGGCAAGCAACCTGCTCGCCACCTACATCAATCACCCCGAGCGTGTGTCGTCGACTTGCTCTTCCCCTTCGTTAGCTTGCACGCATTGCAATACGTGTAATACGTGCAATACGTGCAATACGTGCAATACGTGCAATGCGTGCACACGTGCAATTATGCGGTATAATCATACGGTATGTATATACGGTTATTAGTTTGAGCGCGTGTGGATGCACCTTTTTGACCGGACTTCCCAATACATCACAATTAGCAGCTTGCATTGATGATGGAACGTCATCCATGGATAGCTAGATGTATGCAACTACTGGCGATGTGCAGTGCGTGCAATCTTCATTCTATCAATCGATCCGTGCAATCGCTTTCATGCATGTAGCTAGCAGGTGGGCTTCCCGCCCGTGCACTTATCCCGAGCCGCGCTCCCTCCTTTACCTCCCCACCCGCGGGTTGTGAAACATGCTGATGCTTACGTCCGCACACCCGCAGGTCACGATCAGTGGCGCAGTGCGGGCGCCTTGGTTCCGTCTGGGCGTTGACACGCCGGTGGGTAGCTAGTGTAGTAGTGTTGAGTGCCGAAAAGGCCTCACGAGATGTTGACAGGATGCTTCTTGCACCTTATATATGTATTGTGATAGTGTGTGCCGTACATGTATACCTACTACAGCGAGGGCTGTGTGGTGGAGTGCGGCGGCCAGCGTTTCTACCGATGACGACGGTCAATGACGAGGAGCCCTGCCTGCACTGCCGTCCCATCCTGTCTGATATAATCTTTAAATAGATTGTGTATAGATGCACCCAAGTCCATCCAGTTGGCCAACAACGGGCGCCTTCACGAGGGTTTATCTCCCGGGCTTCGTACACAGCAGCTCGTACTTAAGACATGGCTGGCGTGGCTCGCTGGTACCCTCGCTCGCTCACGAAGCCACCAGCCAATAATGTCTCCTCATTACCATACTGATACTGCTATGCTTGTTATACTATTGTTACTGCAACGGTGACTTTCACGACTGCTGCAGACGACCTGGGCCAGCACCATCCGCAGCTACCCAGCGCCTTGGGCTGAGCTGGACAGCGGCGGCAAAATGATTCTGATGCTGCCATCTGCGGTATGCATGCATGGGCATGTACACATGCATGTTCGTGAAGGGGACGAACCTATCTAGCCGCATTACCGGGCTTCTGGGTGCTGGCTGCTGGCGAGCTCCTCCGTCCCCACCTGCCTATTAATTACCTAGCTAGGCAGCCTGCGATGCGTCTGCTGGATGGAGCCTGCTGCGTTTATTTATGTTGTATGCATGCGCCGTGTATTGTGAGCGAGTCACCCTATATCTTCATGGAACGACGGAACACCACCTGCATTCATGCACCACTGGACTCCACCCACTTCAAGCCACATTATGCACGCAAACTATCATGCATGTATATAATACCCAGCAATAATCATCTATCGCGCGCCGGCCCCACCACTTCACTTGTCCGTGTATGTCCGTGTATGTCCAAATAATAACGGCCCATTTGGGCGTATTTGGCCGGGGACCCCTGCATGCATGCTTCAGGCCATTCGCAACGTCTCCGATCCAACGGCGGTTCTGGTGCACTGGAATCTTGTCCTGGACAGCATGGCGGACCTAGCCAGCATGTCCCGGGTTCGGGCTAGGGCAGGTCGGTGGCGCGCTGCTAGGCTGGGCACATGCACCCGCCGCCAGCAGGGCCAGCTGCATGCAAACATTCATTAGTTCCTGCTGCTGAGCGAGGTTGTACGTACGTACGTAGACGAGAGACACCACGCGTCTGCACGCAGCATCGCCGCAGTTTATTTGTTTTGCCGGCCTGGTGTCCTGCTTCGTTGTCGCCTGCAAGCTGCTGCCCAGCTGGCTTGCTTGCGGAGGATCTATCATCATTGGGGCGGTCATCATTCGCCGTATATATGTATGCTACTAGCTAGATAACTAGATAGATCGCGATAGATTGACCTTACTTGTTGCATACACACGTACGTATGTAGTATTGTGATGATGAACTTCATGCATGCAGATAGATAGATGGGCTCGCGAGTTTTGGGGAATATCGGGCCTCCCTCCGTCGTACGTCGTACGTAATTATCATCTACGTATCACAAGCAATACTAAAGTGTGAATGTATTTCTGTTGCTGCTGTTTCTGTGCGCGGTCCGCCGCAGAGCGGTTTTTGGTGGATGCGCAGATTGGCGGAGGCTGGATGCACTCGGGATACCCAATGATGGCGTACGATGTCGAGAGCGTATACAATGTACGTCATCATCGGGGTTGACGCTGATCATTACATTTTAGTCTGGATCACTACTTTGGCCGCTAGCTCTATCTGGAATGAAGAATGCTCGTAGATAGGAAGTATAGATAGTATCTGTTATTTGATTACTTCTTATTTGTCAGCGGGGCTTGGTACGCCACCATGCATGCATGTAGCCAAAGCCGGACTGACATAACAGGGATACAACTTTGGTAGGGTTCTATCCTTCCCTAAATCAATCATGATACTACCCACAGGTAGGGCTTTACACGCCGGTGTATCCCACGAACCCGCACCCCACGCACGTATCCCACGTGTGTAGCCCACTGGTGGCCGTCCCACGTGGGGTAGCACCTACCGGCTGGGGACGTAAGAACCTTGCCGCTGCCACTGCGGAACCTGCTCCTGCCTGCTCCTGTCTCCATGCCTCCATGCGATCATGCGATCATGCGTTTCTCGGTATCTTCATCTGTTGCATGCATGTGTGAAGTTCTTTATTTCTATCTCTTAGGTCTCTATCATCAGCAGGCGGGTGAATGTGCCTGCATGCGTGGTGGCCAGCAGCACATGGTGACGCACCACGAAATAATTTCTTCCATCCACAACGCTTATCACGACAACGCCCCTCGGTTCTTGATTTGCTGTATTTCCCCTCGTCCATCGTATTTCCTATATGCAATGCAGGAGGTTCTCAACGTCAATTACCTGCAGGTTCGTGCGTGCATGTGTGCGGGTGGTGCGTGTGCATGCGTGCAATACCATGTACGATTAGGTCGCTCCCCCCCTTACTGACCTACGTAGCATGCTCGGCCGCCTCATTACCTACGGTAGCGCGTCTGCGTGGTGCCGGCGGCAGGCTGCGATATTGGCAAGCCTTGACGTTATTATTAGCAGTTTCCTTACTTCAGCAGCATTTATTCTAAGGACCGACGATGCTATGTAAGTCTTTTGCGGACATCGATATAATATAAGCTTGATAGCAGCAACGGCGGGGCGGCTGGGGTGCCAACCCCTCGCTAGCCATGTGCATGCATGCATTAGGTGCATCGCTCATCACCAAGCATCACCAATCAACCGAGACGCAACCGGCCCTCCAACCCGCCCAGCCAGGCAGGGGTCAGCAAGTCATTTAAAAAACATTTTGTGTTCTCGCGCCTCTCCTCAGCTTAAATGGTATTCATCATGCATCTTCGGAGGTTCGTTACTTATTACATTCACCTCACGTGTTTGCTTGTTCGGGAGAAAGGAGCTAACGTCACGTCATTCATCATCGAGCTCTCTCTATATCTATCTATCCATCTATATATCTATCTATCCATCTATCTATCCCGGAATACGTATTACTTTCTATTCGTTTAACGCAGCCTACTTACATTTACACATAACTACTTGCTTATGCGCCCGTAGACAGAGGGTGCATGGGGTCCGTATCACGAGCTGGGCCACAACCACCAGTGGACCGACATGCAGTTCTCCGGAACCACCGAGAGCTTCAACAACCTCTTCACGATTTACGCTCTCGTGAGTCATCGGTATCCCCTAAGCTGACTCTCTCCAACCAGGTCTGGATGGGAATGGGGCTGGATGGATTGGACTTGATTTCATTCTGCTGGTGATGGCACCTGTCTATCTCCTGCAGGAGAGAACAGGGGTGCCTTCGGCATCATGGTCGAATAATGGCGCCATTTCACCCTCTGGTCGTGCCGCCAACCGCGCCACATACTTCTCCAATGGGGCTAGGTGGAGCACGGACTGGTCTGTGTGGACTGCATTGGATACGTACCTACAGGTAGGTAAGGTTTGATGGGGGTCTAGATAGATGCATGTATATAGATGGACGCACACATGGAAAGGGATTGTTCTCACCCTCACTTTTTCTCACATACGCACACAGAAGTGAGTGTATATAATATAATATTTATATTCATATGTATATTATATCGGCAGGCTAGCTAGATAGGATGAGGCAGGAAGGAAGGCAGGACTTCGAGGCGTATATATATCACGTATTACATGTCTCGGACTGCTCTGTCCTGTGACTCCGCCGTCATCACGCACTATATGCATTTCAGCAAGCGAAGCGTAATCGGCGTGATAACCGGCGAATCATACAGGCCAAGCCCTAAAAGGGAATTGCTCAGCAAATCGCTTGCACGAATGAAACTAATGAAGCAAGTATCGGTGCACCATACATAGATAGGTGGGTCGATCGCTCGATCCTTCATGAACACTTTATCCGGGATATGCATGTCGGTGTCACACCATACGCACATACGTGTCTCTACGTACTGCGTGCTGCTGTGGATAGAGATAGACACGTAGGTGTTGCCCGCCACACATGACTTCACATGTATCACCCCGTGAATTCATGTTCACGTACGTGGCCCGTCTGCTGCATGCTGAATCAACCGAAAGCAACTTTTTTCCCATCATGCGCATGCACCTGCCGCGCTCGCTGCCACAGCTCAAGGAAGGCTTCGGTTGGGGCCTGTACAAGGATCTGTACAAGACATATCAGAACCTTACCTACCCCCTGGCGGTACGATGTGGGCTGCCGCAGACGCCCTGCTATCTAGCTGCCGCCCCGTCTATGTAGCCGTACATCATTCGTTGACATACATGCATCTCCTGGGTGCTGCCGCATGCATGCCATGCCGCCATATCTCATCAAGCGCACCCGGTTCTGTCCATCCGTTATGATAAGCGCCTAGGTGTGCGTGCGTGAGCCCGCCCATATCACCTGCTGCTGCTGTCTGTATCTCTCGCAGCCATCAGGCATGCTGCCGATGTTCCCCGCTCGCTGCATGTATGTTGCTTGCTTGGTGTTCTCGGTGCCTCTCAGGATGACAACGTGCAGACGTTCATTCAAACCTCTAGCCGTATCGCGGGTGAGTTACCTGGCATTGCAGCCGCTGTCCTGTACGGATGCATGCTGTGATAAATGCATATATGGCTGCCAGATTCATTTCCGGCATGAATGAATGCATGCATGAACCCTGACTCTGCACGACATCTACGAGCGTAGGGTTATTGGGATGTGTGGTGAATGTATGCATGTATGAGGTTTTGCACTGTGGGCGACTCGCCCTACAAAGACGAGCACATGTGTGTATGTGTTCGGGCGCAGGTGTTGACCTAGTGCCGTTCTTCAGGACGTGGGGCTTTCCCGTCACCAACCGGACCGCCAACCTCACTTCTGACTTGCCAGTGTGGCAAGCAGACCCCATGAGGTCGGTGCGTGGCTGGCTGCTGGATAGCACATACATGATGCGGCAGCAGGGACGGACATGCATCGCGGCAGCCGCCCGTTATTGTGAATGCTGCGAGGCGATGCGGCTTCAGCTGACTTTTACTACTAATCAATTCATACTTAGTACTCCATCATGTACATGATGAGCCCTATCGTTGGTCCACTTAATCGATCGGAGCAATAATGCAGGACGGCTGCCGTACAAAAAACAACCTATACATCCCTATGTCACCACAAGGCGGGGTAAAATACCCACCCGTAAAACTTACGTAGGGGGTTAGGGAAGGGGATAGCGGTTACAGACCCCCCCTTCCATTACAAGGGGGGTTACGGTTCAGTAACCGTACACCAGGGTAAACGTAATGTATAGGGGGGTGAGTGGAGGGGTAACCCATCCAGATGGATATTCAGTATCTCAATAGCCAGGTCAGGGTTGAACCCGGGACAACCCTTCACACACTCCCTCTCTGTCCATACACACACACACACTTATTGGGGTGTTACACTACTGTGGGCGACTCGCCCTGCAAAGACGAGCACCGCCGGGGGCCCGGACCGGACCGAGCCACAGCACAGGAGAGAGAGAGAGACACACACACACACATATATATATACATATATTCATTTATAACTAGCGCTATTAAGATAGAACCTAAACGCGTGCGTGCCCTGCCGCCTCCTACCCTCCGTGTCGGCGCGGGCGGTGCTCTGGCTGGGATTTATATCTTCACAGCCCTCCAGCTCCGCCGAGTGTAACAGCCCCATCAAGCCCTCCAGCAGCTCCGCCGCCTGTGCCACCCACGTACCCGCCGCCACCGCAGCCTCCATCCGCTCCTCCCCCGGAGCCTCCACCGGTTCCCACCACCTGCCGTATGTGGGACCAAGTATGCCGGGATTGTTATGTGTCGCCACGCGTGGCTAATTCCACGGCATGTGCGACGTGTGTAGCCGGGATGCGCTATTGGGGACTCAACCCTGCCGTCTGCCTTGAATGCTCCGCGTACGGCAACACGAGTGCGGCTGTGCAAGATGTCTGCATGGCTGAGTGCGTGCCGCAAACGGCATCTAAGGGTAAGTGCTCGCTGCTCGCTGCGGGGAAGGATGGAGACCTGCTGCTGCGTATTCGTGATACCATCATGAAGGAAATAAAGCAAAATGAGGCGGCACAGGTAGATTAAATGATATGTAAAAATAATATAATAATGCAGCAGTGCGCGTGCGTGCATTACTTGAATGAAAGGCCTCCGCCGGAGATATGCGGATGGATGTTGATGAGGTCTGCTCAGGTGCCGCTACATATGCAGCAAGCGGACCGACGCAGGTAGATACAGCGAACAGTAGAGGTCTTCCGCCCCGCCGGCTTCTGGCTGTTGTGCACTGTCACGCCTTGCATGATGCATGATCAACCCTTACCGACCTCTCCCAGCAGGCACCTCTTGGGCCTGCTCCACGATTTGCGCGAATGAGCGGAATGTTGGGGGAGATCTGGGCCTTGCCCGCGAGTGCGCAACCTGTGTCCAGAGCAGCAAAAATGCCTGGAATTGTGCACGTTGTATCGAGGTAGGTCGCTCCCATGCAGTTGTCCGCACGCATGCGACCATCCAGAATGTCAATAGTTCTCATCACATACACATACAGTAGTAGTCGTACTTGTACGGCACACAAACACAATATAAGGTGCAAGAAGCACTCTGTCAACATCTCAAAAGGCCTTTGAAGCACTCAGTTACTAGACATACTACACATACACATACACATACACATACACATACACATACACATACACATACACATACACATACACATACACATACACATACACATACACATACACATACACATACACATACACGTGGCAGGACAGACAGACAAAGCCATGTGCCCGTCCCCTGCGCTGTGGCTCGGTCCGGTCAGGCCCCTTGGTGCTCGCCCTTGTAGGGCGAGTCGCCCACAGTGTAACACCCCACATACATACACACACATACACACACACGCACATACACACACAGTGTAACACCCCAATATACACAGACACACACACGCACACTGTAGTAGTTGAGAGCCGCAAAGGCCTCTCGAGATGTTGATGGCGTGTATCTGCACATCTATATTGTGCTAGAGTGTGTACGACTACTACACTCCCCCCCCTCTGGAGGGCACGTCTCGGGCGCTAAGGCCCCATCAACCGATGTTAACCATTGCCTACCCTGGCCATGGGAAGGTTTACTCAATCCCACGTCGTGACATGCCCTAGAATCATGCACTCTAGCTCTCACGGATTTTTCTAACATCAGACTCATTAGCTTTCAACCATTCTCCAACTTTCCGTTGGGAACCTAAATCACGTCAGATTCGAGACATCGCTGTCCGTAGGTACCGACCCGGCAACCTCAAGATTTGAATCTGACGTTCCGTCTTGCTACCATTGTAGTAGTTGAGAGCCGCAAAGGCCTCTCGAGATGTTGATGGCGTGTATCTGCATATCTATATTGTGCTAGAGTGTGTACGACTACTACACACACACATATATATAGTTAGTGGCCAGGCTACAGCCTCTGAGTTTTTTCTTAGCTCTGGCTGGTCCAAGTGAGAGGGGAAGCACGTGGCAGGACAGACAGACAAAGCCACGTGCCCCTCCCCTGCGCTGTGGCTCGGTCCGGTCAGGCCCCCCGGTGCTCGTCTTTGCAGGGCGAGTCGCCCACAGTATAACACCCCTTACATATATACATCGTACGTATCCTGACTGAACAGGTGGATAACTAGTTCATACACATATATATATACGATGCTCCTGCGGACAGCTATCTAGGGTGCCAAGATTGATACCTACATACAGTTACAGCTACGTGTATGTGTCCGCACCCATGTTATTCATTCTTCGCCAAACCCTTACATAATTCTTTTCTTTTCCACCGCCCCCAGGCTACTCAATGCCTGGCCGACTGGCGTGCGGCCCGTTCTCAGTGCTTCAGCTGTATTGCATCGGGAATGGACGCCTCGTCGTGTGTCCAGTGCGCGCGGCAAGCTACACCGGAGGCCCGAACTGCGTGCATGACGTGCAGCAGCAGCAGCAGCAGCAGCGTCAGCAGCATCAGCAGCCACTGAGTGGCGCAGATAGCATGACCGAGAGTTCTTGTCGCCATTCTTGACTGCTAGAGCTGGCTAGAGGTCTCAGCTATCTGTCTGTTTATCTATCTATCTATCTATCTGACTAGATTGGGGTATCCTCGCCCAGCAGCGGCAGCAGCAGTCGGACGCGATGCATGACTTGATCCCTTACTATACAAATATATAGAGAGATAGAAAGATCAAGGGGAATGAACCGACGGCGCTGAAAGACCGAAAATCAATCTTGCCAAAGCGCATTTATATTCATCCATCCAGTTAGTTAATTTAGTTAACTAGTTCATCGCCGTCTCGTTACTGTCCTCCAGCCGCCAGTAGTCATCATCATTCATTACGTACAGCAGCCAGTAGTTCATTCAGGCTGGTTGCTTCATTCGTCATTGTTCGAGGCAACAGGGTGATCAGCGCTTGATCGGTCAACCTTCGTTGCAGATAGAATAAATAAAATTCATTACTCGAACCCACCCACCCCGAGGGGAAGTACGTACGTACGTACGATGTGGGGCTACGTATGCCCCAACCCAAGGAGTTAACTGAATGAAATAGCAGGCACCGCCGTAAGTGCATGTGGTTGAATAAACGATAGATAGATAGATAGATAGATAGATATCCTGCTGGACGGTTACGTTTTGTCGTGGATCTAGCTTCGTGCTTATGTAGGTGTAGGTTGCCGCTCGCTATTGATAGAAAGAGGTCGTGATGTCTACGTCACCGCCATGCATGATGTCCATTCATACAATACATTCTTCTACGACGGATGCAGAACGCATGTAGAACCAGGTGTAGAACGATCGAAGACACACCGTCACTCATCACGTACGCAGGCATGCGTGATCAATTGTTGCTGTACATACGCAGCAGTGCATGCAACGATCGAATATACGTAACCCCCACAATATATGGATAGAATAACACGTACGGCATACATCGATCCCAGAAAGTCAGGCTGCTGTACACATCACCATCTATCGATTCATCATGCTTGCATACTTGGGTACCCTTATCCCTAGCTAGCTGCTACGTGCATGCACCGTGATGCGCATGCATATGTACGTATGTGACACCTGACTTGCTTTACCAGTCCTGGATGTGTTCCATCCGACGGTACGTACGTGGGAGGTTATGTGTGGGGTGTTACACTGTGGGCGACTCACCCTGCAAAGTCGAATACCGGGAGCCCTGACCGGACCGAGCCGCAGCGCAGGGGAGGGACACGTGGCTTTGTCTGTCTGTCTATCTCATTGTTGTTACCGGATGGCGGTATTCCTCACCGGGCAACCGCCCACTAGCTACTGGGCGGAGCCCCGCGTGCTTCTCCCCGCTGTACTAGAGGGACGCCCCCTCATCATTCATTCACTCCAGCCGACTTCATCATGTATTTGTTGGGTTCAGCGCTCACCACCACCGTCTGCATGTGCTTTATTTGCGCTAAGCCTTTTTACGGTTGGACTGGGTTGCAGTCCTGCCTGTCTGCCATCTTGCATAGGATTTGATGATAGATGGCCCTGCCTAGGAACGGTGCCTACATGGGTTTCGTCACATGTACAAGAGTAATGTTCCTCCGGCTACCTAGCTGTCAGCGTGTGATGAGATTGACGATGTGACGCATACCTACAATGCAAGTACCTGTAGGCACCTACGTGTACTGCTGCGTGGTGGTTTGCGGAAAAGGCCCTCTCTGGACGCCGCGTAGTGTGCATTTTGCGCACCTTATAGCCTTTGTGTTTATGTATGTCGTACACTTTATGTGCGCTCTGAAGGGCACGCCATCAGGCGCCATTAAAATTATTGGCCCTGCTGTCAGCATGTGCTTGTTATTGTCTATCATGGACAACCATTTCGCTACCTATCGGGGGTTTTATGCACCTGCCTATACTTCCTTCGCTAAGTAAAGCAATGCCAACTACTGATCCTACTGATTGCTTCCTAGCAGGGTCATAGGTCCGTCCTTTAATAGATTCACTTCAATTCGACCGGATTGATCTCTATACGATAATGACGATGATGATGTACAGTTACAAGGCAGTTAATGTCGTACGCATTCCTGGTAGTTGGGGCGGGCTAGCTAGCTGGTAGGCAGGTTGCTACTGCGAGGCCATGAAAGTTTTGGACGACATACATGCACGTTGGGTGCGCGACATCAAGGCCCTTCTTGCTGGCTACCTAGCTGCCCTTATTGCTTAGGGCGGGTGCCCAGCGCGCTGGCTTTTTGTGTTCTCCGCGCTTCGGGTAGTGGGCGTCTGCCAAGAGGACCGAGATACCGAGTCATCTGTTGCCGATGATAGATGTGCACACGATACGCACACAGAGGTCTCATATGTAGCGCGACGATGATCCCTCACGTATATGCGCACCCTTCAGTCGTATGCAGGCTGCCCTCTCACATACATGCAATAGGCATGCGGGGACCATGCGTGATCAAAGATCGCGATGCCGCATTTTTCTGCGCCGCATTTTCGCTTGTTGGAAAAAGCTGCATATTGTGCTGGTTGCCGTGCGGGGCGAAGAGCTACCCATTATGCGTGCCCCTGCCTACCTGCGGCACATGGTCTCACGCAAGGCAATTCAGCGGGATGGGTTTATTTGCGCAAGTGGTTGTGCACGCACATACATACAGCTGCCAGTCTGCCCTCTGGCAGACCGGATACTACCGCTGCATCCGAACACTTATGTTGTTAGCTTAAATGCTGGGTGCACAGATGATGAGACACAAATGACGTGTGCACTGGGCGGCCTCCTTCCCAGCATCCTAGGGTTTCTGTAGTAGTTGGGCGCCTTGGTTCCGTCTGGGCGTTGACACGCCGGTGGGTAGCTAGTGTAGTAGTGTTGAGTGCCGAAAAGGCCTCACGAGATGTTGACAGGATGCTTCTTGCACCTTATATTGTGATAGTGTGTGCCGTACATGTATACCTACTACACTTTCCCACCCCATGCCCCGCATCGTGAACGTCCTGAACCTCACTCCAATCAAATCTACTCCACGCCAACTCCCTTGTCCACCGTACATCAGAAAGACCGTGTCTCCGGCAGTGCAGTACATTGCGCAAAAATGTGCACCATCACTGCTGGCACCAATTTGTCCACGGCAGCTACACTGAGGTTTCACATGGCGGCCGCCGCCGTCGCATCTCCGCCTCGGCTTCCCACGCTGCTGCCAGGTGCCGCGCCACCTCTCTCGCCTCCCCGCCCCCCGGCCTTTCCCCCCCGGCTATCGTGGCCAGCATCCTCCTCGTCTCCAGCACCTGACCCCACAGCTCACACTCTTTGCCTTGCCGTAACCGCGCCGTGTCCTCCAAGGCCGTGGCAATCCCCTCCAGCGCCTCCGTTGCCCCCACGGGCGCCCCCCCGCCGGCCGCCAGACTGCGCACTGCTGAACCCTGCCCCGTCTGCAGCCGCGGCAACTCCCTGTTGAGCAACATCGCGGCCACGGACAGGTGCACGGATGCCTCCTGTGGGGTGAGCAACATCGTGGCCACGTACGGGTGCACGAATGCCTCCTGTTTTTTCCATTTTTTCATGGGTCGTAATTGCTACCGCTGTATATAGCTGGTCTAGTAATCGTTATTAGTTAGGTCGTTATTTATTGTTTTTAGGTAGTTGTTTTAGATTATTAGTTGTTTTAGTTTAGCAGATTTCCTCTGTCGTACTGTCACCCCTATTACCGAGTCCTAGTAGTGTAAGGCCCTCAGGAATTTTGGCCGTCGCCGCCAAAACATGATTTTTGTTCGTGAAATCTTCTTTTATTTACCTGGTCTAGAAATCCTAGTTGCTATCTTTTAGCTGTGATCTTTTTTCCTCTTTTAGTCAGTTTAGCAAACTTTGGTCTGTCATACCTTCGCTTCTTTTACTGTAGATGCATTTTTAACTATGATGTTTTATTTATGTTCCCTTTGTATTTTACTTTAGCTATGTTACTCTGACGCTGATGCCAGACGAGGATATGTTGGGGAAGGGGACGGACAAGGCAAAGGCCATGATGAGGGACAGGAAAAAGGGAGGGATCTCAGAGAAATGTTAGTCAGGACGGTGGCAGTGCAGGGAAGTGGGGTAGCAGACCCCACAACCTGCACGACCACCGTAACTTTCAGGGCCAGAACAGCAGTAGAAGCGGTAGCCCCATGGATATTTAAAAGTATGATTTGGATTTATTTGGATTCGGACCCAGCACAAAATTACGACGACGAAAAATGAACTGGCTACAACCGGCCCGCCAATCAATGGATGGAGCCAATAGCCATAATTTCATATACATAAATCAAACAGTACGACGCTCGTACCTGCGTACGACCAACTGCATTGAGCGTACGTCCCCATTCGGCCTGAAGCCAGGGGTCCTCGGGGCTGGTGGATTGAATACTGGAGGGCCAGAAGGCGATGGGGGTGGGGGGCAATAGAGGGAGGGGGAGAGTTCATCTCATAATCGTACTTCATCCGAGAGATGTTTCAGGTTCGTTTTAGCGACTGGTTGTGACCTCACCCGAGTTGCCTCAGCAGCTGAGGTTGAAATAATACATATATATAATATAACATCATACGTACAACATATTGTGTGTAGGATAGGGGGGTTTTGCTTGACCCGTGGCCACTACCTGGCAGTCCCTACCTTCCCCAGTATTTCGGGTGTACGTATGATGTTTTCGGAGCTACGAAGGTTAGAAGTTTCGATGGAGCTTGGATGGGGTGGGCTAGTTGAAGTGTGAGGTGAAGTGTGAGGTACGGTGAGGGTTTTTCCCTTGCTAATGTACGGACTGTGCGGTGTGGATGTGAATTGGTGCGAGTCAAGCAAGTGGTGGTATTCCCGCACATGCAGGAACAGTTGCATTAAGAGCTTCACACACACAAGCCGAGATAAACAGCGCAGCCCTGACCAACAGGTGGCATCCGGTGATCGGATGAGCCCCGTGTTGCGAGTGACCTGGAGGGATCGGAAGGCCGCCGGTAAAGAGGCATGCACTCACGTATGGATCAAGTGCATGTGAGCAGGCGTCGCCGTGGCTGTGCCCTCCAGCGGGTACGCGGATGATGACGAGGACGACAAGCGACAGTACGGCATCGTGTCCAGCTGCCGTACGTACTTGTACATCTGGGCCAGCACACGGGGCGAGTCGGAGAGTCGACGACCCAACGACACGGCTGTGGCGATGGCGTGGTACACGGGTCGACGAGCCTCCAGGCAGCGCTGCATAGGGCCCTCTGGACCATCTGCGGGAGAGACTACAGGGAGGGGTGCAAAACGGGAGACCTCGATCTTCCGCCACATTTCGACAAAGCTATAGGGCAAGACGAACGCGCTTCAGGGAAGAGGCATGTGCATGTGTATGTGCATATGTGCGTATGTGCGCACGTCTGGTTAATCTTTTCCGTGCGGGCTTCGGAGCCGCGCAAGCTTAGGGTCCCGGCAAGCTGCTGCTGCTGCCTTCGAGAGCAGGAATGTGCACCCGGATGGGTGACTCAATGCATCGTACGTGCACCGATACGGCGAATGTACGGCAGGTTGGAGGGAGTTTAGGAAGACCATTAGCAGGTCAGGGCCCCCCGCAGCAACCGCATTTTGGCCGCACGCCTCCTGGACTGGGACCAGTCCCCGCATGTCCTCGCGACGCCCAAAACCTAGAAGTGCTGAAGTCCCGCAGTTTCGGAGCGTCCAGGAGGAGGGCCATGCCCCACCTCCCATTCCCCGTCCCCCTGCCCGTGTCCCACTCCGTGCTCCACTGCGCGCTCCCCGCACCATCCCTGCCTCCCATTGTGGGTCGGCACATCCACAAGGGCGCATCCTGCGCTGCGCCCCACCCCGGCTCCACCCGCACAACGACTTCCTCGTCAAACGGACCTGGCGTCAGGGCGTCTGAGACGAGCCCCGGCCCCCCGGCCTCCGCCTCTCCGGTATCCCTGCCCCTCAGCCCCACAAGCAGCTCGTCCCGCAGCTGCTGCTGCTGCAGCGCCTCCTTGCATAAGTGGACTGCACTGGCGACCCCCTGAGGTCGAGAGTGCGTGAGCAGCGCGTAAGACAGGAACCGGCCACATTAGGGAGCTGGGGAAAGAGAATGTGAGTGTGCGTATGTGTGTATGTGTATGTGTATGTGTATGTGTATGTGTATGTGTATGTGTATGTGTATGTGTATGTGTATGTGTATGTGTATGTGTATGTGTATGTATGTCAGAGCAACGGGTGAAGGGCAGCTTGATGGATGGGATTGAGCACGTGGTTTCGGATCACCATCAATTCATCTTAAAAATCGCTTAACGGACACGTACAGTCACGGACCGAAACGAACCCCTGCGCCTCCGTACATACCTGTACGTCACCCAGCTGCGCCGCCATGAGGGCCGCCCTCTCCACCGTGTCGCAGCCCTGCGCCAGCTGTCGAAGCTCGGGGCGCAGCAGCAGCCGGCCCCACCCCTGTGCGGGTGTGCGGGGGAGGGTACAAAGGGGGCAATCGCGCGGCTGACGGACTATGTTGAGATCGTAGCTCCGAAGCCGTCGGGAAAGAAAAACACATGAAGCTTAATCCAACCTTCCGCCACTTGTTTTTTGACGGATCGGTCGCAGGTCTATGGGCTGATGGGAGTCAGTACCAATGGGGGAAGGGGGCGGTGTTCAACAGGCGTGCGGATGTGGATGTGGATGCGGAGGCGGAGGAGGTGAGTCCGTCATTTCCATCCTGGCAGCAACACATGTCATCTGTCCCGAAATCGTACGGATGAGTTTGCACGGACGAGGCCCCCTCCCCGGCTATGCTCCTGCTCCGTACCGTATCTTGCAACATGTCAGCCTACCTCACTCCCGACCCCTCACCCCGCACCCCTCACCCCGCACCCCCCACCCCTCACCCCGCACCCCCCACCCCCCACCCCTCACCCCGCACCCCCCACCCCACCCCGCCTACTCAGGCGCACATGCGCGCACCAGCACATGATTGGGGTCCTTAGGGCTGTTGGAGTGCAGCACGCTGTATATGGTATGCAGGGCCTTGAGCGCATCCGCCGCCACGTACTTGCAGCCCAGAGCAGACTCCAGCTCCACAACACCCGACTGGGGGTCGCCTGTCGCAGGGTGGAAGGGGCCCGTGCGGCGGAGGGGAGGAGGGATGGAGCTGACGGGACACGAGGGGGAAGGTATAAGGCCACAGTAGGGCATAATGTAACGTCTAAACCGTACCAAATAACGGATAACCGACCTTTCTATTGCTGCACCGTTGCATATGGGCCCAGTGGTGAACTGTTTCTTTCAATCCTCCCCCCCTTCCGACGACCCCCTGCCCCTTCCTACCCCACCCCGTCCCTCCCTCTTCACCATGGCAACACCCCCCTTCACAAACACAGGACCCCCTCCCCCCCCCTCCCCCTCCCCCTCCCCCTCCCCCTCCCCCTCCCCCTCCCCCTCCCCCTCCCCCTCCCCCTCCCCCTCCCCCTCCCCCTCCCCCTCCCCCTCCCCCTCCCCCTCCCCCTCCCCCTCCCCCTCCCCCTCCCCCTCCCCCTCCCCCTCCCCCTCCCCCTCCCCCTCCCCCTCCCCCTCCCCCTCCCCCTCCCCACTTCCCTTCCCCCTCCCGGCCCCACCTGAGTTCACTAAGGAGATGCCAATCCAGTATCCCGGTTCGCAGTACCCCGGCTCTATGGTTCTGGCTCTGCGGAAGTGCCTCAGCGCCGCTGACTGATCCCCCCGGCGCCGCTGCAGGATGCCAAGGTTGAGCTGAACCTTGGCGCTGGTGGGGCACACCTGCCGCCGGACCACGGGAGCAGGAGTACGAGAATCGACTCAAAAACACACACACCAAAAATCACCATAATCCACTCCACCTCACCGGGAGATGGAGGCGGGTAGGGTGGGAGCGGGAGTGGGGCGCAAGAGTGGCGAAAACACGGCAAAGCTCTACACGGATGTCTGGTGTTGGTTGGCGGTAGTTACTGGTGGTTGGCGCAACTGGCAAGCCGGGTAAATGCTCCTCTACGACTGCGGAGGTCGAGGACGCCGCGGGAACGAATCCCAACGGCCAAGAAGACAGGGACCGCCCTCATGCCCACCGACCGACCCACCGACCCACCGACCCACCCTGCCGGCGGACTCGAACAGCGCTTCCTCCGTCCGCCAATCCCAGTTCCGTTGCCAGGTGCGTACGGCATAGAAGACTAGTACGGCAGCTATGACGGCGTAGGTCGCAGCTGTACGGATTCTGCGCATTGCCACCAGGCGGTCGCGGGTGGCGGCACAGCCTCCGCCAGCTCTCACTGCACTGCTTCCTCGTGACGGGCACTGACCGGCTATCGTACCATCCGCCGCCGCCGGGCCCCCCGCCGCCGCCGCCACCCCAACGGAAGCCCCGTCGCCAGTATCCGCCTCTCCCCCGCTCTGACCGCTGGCCCTTGCGCCTGCGCTAGCGGAATCCGCGGTGGCGGCACCCTCGGCGGCGGCCACCCTGGTCGGCGGCTGCGTGTCTCCTGTTGCTTCGTTATCCCCCGCCGCCCACAGCAGCACCCCGGACAGCAGCTCCGAAACCAGCAAGCAGAAGCCAATGGAGGGAAAGTACAGCAGCCTCTCACCTGCGCATGACAGCCCCCGACAGCCCGTACAGCCCTTGCCTATATTTGAAAGAAAAATGTGTCCGCTGTACACAACTAATGAAACCAAAGTCGTTACCAACTACTAACTAATAGGCGTTACCGTAACAGAATGCATGTACCGGTCCTTCCTGGGATCCCTTGTCACGTGTGGTAGGGGGGGGGCAGCACACGGGGTTTGCTTTGGAGGGCCCTATGTCCGGTACGGGTAATCTCAAGGGCAGTTCAGCAGTACACCTACGCCATTGTAATGGTCCTTGAACCGGACCTGGGGCCCTAAGAAGCAAAACCCCTCCCCCTCCCCCTCCCCCTCACCAATGAATGTGCCCACGTAGAAAAGCACATTGGAGGCAGGAACGAACGGCCCCACAAACAAGCCCGCCACCACGAACAGCCGCCAGCGCGCAGCCCACAACCGCAGAGCCTCCTCCTCCTCCTCCTCCTCCTTCGTCTTCGCCGCCGCCTTCTTGCCCCCCGACTCTTCCTGTCCCGCTGCCATCACCGCCGCCGCCGCGCGGCACCACGTGGTCACCAGCCCCCAGGGTCGAGCAGCGATTAGCACCACCGTCAGGTACGTGTACAACGCCGCTGTGAGTGCGTTCCTCAAATCGCTGAGTCTTGAGATCATGGGCACACACTCGAAGGACCAGTCGGCGGAGAGGTGAAGAGGCCACAACAGCAACCCCGCGTAACGAGCGTGCAGGTGGCCGGTGGAGAGGAGTCGCTCCAGGGGGGACTGGGAGAAGGCGATGGGGTTCTCCACCTGGACGTGGAGGGTGGGGCGAAAACGTTGGGGGGCACAGAGAATAATAATAATAATAATAATAATAATAATAATAATAATAATAATAATAATAATAATAATAATAATAGTAGTAGTAGTAGTAGTAGTAGTAATAGTAATAATAATAATAATATGATGATGATAATAATGATGATGAAGAAGAAGAAGATGGTGATGGCGAATAACTCCCGGCTCCGACCTGGCGACTTAGTTAGCGGTTAGCGCACCCGCCATCGGGACGCACGCACACGTGCAGTGGTACGGCATCACGCAGCCAAAATGAATAAATCGCGGATACAGGTAGAGGAGACAATTGAGAGGGCGAGCCCTGCTTCCCTTCTCGACGGCCTCAAGGTCTCCTCCCTCCAGACTCCCACACACAGCGGGCGAGAGGGGCCTTCACGCACCTTGCGGTAGATCCGGACCAGCTGGTCCACAGCCACCCAGCTGCGCAGGCGCACGTAGCCCACCCCCACAACCGCCAGCGCCGCTATCCGCATGCACTTTGGCTCCTCAGCTACAGCCCATGATACCAAACGATAAAACCGCCGCAGAAATGAAGGCGGCGCAGGCGGGGACGCCGCCGCCGCCGCCGCCGCCGCAACTGCCGCCGCCGCGCCGCCGCAGCAGAAAGCGTCACTTTGCGTCGTATGATGATCGTCGTACGACCCGGTGACGACAACGGGGACGAGAACCACGTCCGCCGCAATCATGCAGCCCAGCATCGTGATGCCAATCTCCTTAGCCAGCGCCGCCGCCACCACCAGGGCCGCGGCGACGGCGACCCTGGCCCAGTGCGCCGCCACCGACCCACGGGTCCACCGCCCCGCGACACGGGCCGCAACGGCGGCCTCCGCCCCCTGAATGTACAGCATTAGAGCGAGAACGGAGAACGCTGCGCAAAGCAGCTCCGCATGACCCACTACCCCTGCCACCGCCTCAGTATGTACGGGATGTACTGCAAAAGCCAGACCGCCGAACCATGCGGGGATGTGCAATTGCGGGAAAAGGCGGGCGGTCTCCGCCGCCGCTCTGGCCGTCACCACCGCCCTTCTAATCCCGCAGTTGCTCGCGACCGTTGAACTCCCTGACGGCGGCGGCGGCGGCCCGCGCGCCGCCACCGCCGGCGATGCCGGCTTCCGCCTCTTGCGTATGCCAGTCTGCGAGGACGTCGCCAACTGCGCAGTGCCAGCGCTATCGCTGACGGCTTCGCTGACTTCGTTTCCTGTGAGCTGCTGCTGCACTCCCATCTCCAACTGGCGGGTCTTCCCGGACGGCTGCCGCGAGCACACCAGCAGAGAACGCGGCCGCCACCGCCGCCGTAGCAAAAAGTACGCCAGCCTGGGGCCGAGAACCGTCAGTGCGATAACAGGGGCCAGAGAGCGGGAGGGGCGGAAGATGGGACGGCGTTCGGAAACACAACGGTGACGGGGCCAGGTGCGGGGATGCGGCAGCAGCGAGGTGAGCCTCTTTGAGGGCACGGAGGGTTGAACAGCAGCGGGGCTCACGGCGCGACATTAATGGTGTCGGCGGGGCAGCCAGTGGTTGATGTGCCCATTGCCATGGCTCATCAGCCCAGGAAGACGGACAGACAGACAGATAGACAGACAGACAGACAGACAGATACATACATCATCACGTGTGCGAGGATGGAGAGCGGGTTATACCGTTCACAGAAGTCTTGACCGGGACCTGGGCGGCGTTTGCGCAATCACGACATTGTACGGAGAGCGTGTGCGCGCGTGTATCGTGCGGCCCCCACTCCCCATCCAGGTCGGGCCTTACCTTCCGCAATTCTAAGCCTTTCCTCACTCTTTCCTCCCTTCGACATTGTTCCACGCTTCTGATTCGGGTTTTCGCCTTGACTGCCGTACCTCGGGGAGTTGACCCTGGTCCCAGAAGTAATGAGACTTCTCATCGGAATGCTCTCTCTCCCACCTCAACTCCCCTCGCCCCCTCCCCTTCTTCTTCCTGTTCGCCGAGCCCTGTCCCCCACCTGCACACCAACGCGCTCACCAGCGCGTGCCAAATGACATTACTAAAGTGAAACAGGAGGGGGTCGAGTCCCCGCTTGGCCGCCTCGTCATCCTCGTATGGGAGCCGGGTCCGGCTGCGGCGGGCTGCGGGCGAGGGGAAGGGGATGCGGACGGCATGCTGGCATCAGCGATCATCCGTTCGGGCAACTGCAATTCATCAACGCAATAGCCATTACCCTGTCCAATGTCTCCGTTAGTACGGCCCTGCGTGCCGTACTAACTTCCCAGCAACCGTAATGGCAGCGCCATAAGACACCTCGGACGTTGTGGAGCTATGGGAGGTGTATCCCCGCACGAAAAATACCGTTGTGTACGGAGTCCTGACCGGCCGCTTGAGGGCCCGTTGGGATGAGCGCGGCCCTGGTTGCCGAATTGCCTGGTTAGGACACTCCCCGCCCTTCCTGCCCCATTCCCTGTTCCCCTACAGCTCCCGGAACCGCCAGGAGAATGATAATCCCGAGTGGTGACGTTGTTGTTGGTGGACCAAACCCACCCATGACATCCTGCCTCCAGTGCTCCGGCAGCGCTGTCCAGGCCTTCCTCAGCAGCCGAAATGATAGAACCGTGAGGGGCCGCCAGGACTTGTGGCTCTGAGCCGAGTAGATGCGCTGCCCCCTGACAGCGAGAGGAGGGGGAGAAAAGGAGAGGGAGACGGGGAGAAAGGGGGACAGAAAAAGGGAGATGTGGAACACAATGGATCCAGGCACAGGACTGTGGAAGGCAGCAGGGAGGGGGTCAGGGGGATGGAAGTCCGAAATCCCAAAAAGAGGACCGAAAAGGAAGTTTGAGGACCGGAGTTGGACCGGAGAGGAAGGGGCTGCAAAAATATCTTTGCATACGCCTGCCATACCCTGTTGCTGACGGCGGCTCACCAAAAGTCGTTGACCAGCAACCCCCACAATGGATTGGTGTCGGATGTGACATCTCCGTTGTAGATCTGCCAGCGCGATTTTCGGAGGGAGTCAGACAACGAGGGCAGGAACGGGATCTCCGCTGAATAATTCGACAGGGCCACAGATATGAAATGGCTGAGCTAGCCTAGCTAGGACAAGCTCGTAAGGATGCACGCGCATTTCCAGTACCAGATCCCATACAGTTTAAGAATCCGATTGTGCACATTCTCACCCGCGCCCTGGTGTCCGCTACCGCGACTGTCAAACTTCTGTCACCCGATGACGAGTCACGCCGTTACCAACAATATCTTAGAGAACCAAAAAATTGCATCATTCATGCTATAAACGCAGTTAGCTCACCACTGCGAAGCTGTCATCGAAAGCAAAGTTTGCCGGGATGGTGTTCAAGTAGACGGTTGCTGCAACGAGTGCACACAATAATTCACCTGCTCTTTCAAGCTTCATTCGTATGTTAATATGATAACAAAATTTTTACGACGAGCAATAAGTAAAAACGATTGGTGCAGGGTCACAGATGCAGTAGAATTGTGCATTATCTTCGTTAAGAAACGATAGATACTGTTCCTGAACTGAAGTTACATCTGTACATGTTGTTTCTATATTCAGCAAGCGTTTCGGAGCGGTCCCGAGCACACAGCACAGAGCACCTAACGCTCCAATGTCAGGTTTTGCATAAAAGCACCATTTGTAACATCTTAAGTTTCACGGTTTGAGTAGTTAAATAACCAATCATTCTTAACTGAAAGCAGGACAGACAATTCGTTATTAGCGCAAATTCTTGGCTTGTAGTTTACTGGTTGTACTTGTAATTGTTAATTTTAAGCTCTGGGTCTATCATTTTAACGTTATAATTCTCTCCGCCAATGTCGTGGGCTGCCGTCGCGAAGTCGGCGACGGCGCCAGCCGCCTATACCTCGACACCGCCTCCCAGTGCCGAAGAACGCATAGCTGTCGTTGACACAAATGCAATTATTAGCGGTTTGCGCTTAGAGCACCTCGCGGATCGCTATTGCACCATCCCCGAGGTCGTCGCGGAGGTCAGGGACAAGCAATCACGCACATTCCTTTCGACGCTACCTTTCTCCTTGGACGTACGGGAACCAAGCGATGAGTCCATCAAAGCAGGTACAACCCCCACCACTGACCAAACCGCTTTGCACATATGCGCCGTGGGAAACATCCGAAAACAATCCAACCATCGTTCAGCTGTGTTCCACCCACCTTGCGCATCCCAACTTGCCAAGCTAAACATCCATATGTGTCTGTACCGCATTCAAAACCGTAATCCACAGTCCAGCGCTTCGCCCGCGAGACCGGCGACATCCATTCCCTGTCGGCAGTTGATTTAAAGCTGCTGGCGCTGGCTCACACCTTGGAAGTTGCCGTACACGGCACCTCACACCTGAGGGAACACCCTGTGCAGGTGGGGGCGGGGGTACCGATTTAGGGAACGACTGAGTCCATTGACACCCCCGCGTCCAGGACATACTGGAAGTAGCACCCGGGCGCATACAGCCAGGCAGCCAGGCACGCGCAGTAGCAGGCGATCCCGCGCCCTCAATACTCCGGTATACAAAACCCTGTTATGGAGTTCAGTCTCCTTGGCCGCCGGTGTAGCTCCTCGCTCCTTACTGTTCCCCCACGGCTCTTCTTCACGCTTGTCGCCAAATTGTGTCTCCTACCGCCGCCGTCTTCTTCTCCCCACTGCCATTTTGGGTCCCTAGGTCCGCACTTTCGAAAAGCACAAGTCCCGGCCGCGTGCGCTGCCCGGCTGGGGCAGGGTGTCGAACCCGGAAGACTGGAAGGTCGTGGACGAAGCACCCCAGGAGCAGCTAACGAATGCGCCTGGTGCGTCTGTAGGCCTTGTTGTATGGGCAGCCGCAGGGCCAGCCGTAGCTGCCGGGTGGCACTTAGGGTTGGCCCGAGTGAGTTTGGGCGACTGGTGATGTGGAAGACGAGGGCTCACAGGATCAGGGGCCGGGGCGGAGGGGTTGATGCCGTGCTGGTTGGGAGGCCGCATGGGCTGGGGGCAGCACCCGCCTGGTGAGTGGGAGGCACTTCAGCTCATACCACCATAAGGCCGAGGCTGGCTACGGCTTCCGGGAGAACCCGGCGGGGGGGGAGGGAGTCTTAGCGCTGCCCTTGTCGTGAGCAGACCGGCGGGTCACGACATGGAAAAGCGGGACATGGGCGAAATGATACTGGTAAGAAGCAGAGGAGGTGATGTGGGGGGGGCGTTTCCCGTACTTGTCGCATCTGCGGGGCATCTGCCTTCACGCCATCGGCCAGACGCCGTTTTGGTTCGGGGATGGGAGCGGAAGGGAAGAGAGAAGAGGGGGACCGGGCTCTGACCCAGTCAACCAAAGTACGGCACCATTAAGGGTTGTCGTGGGCTCGTGGCAATTCCCTCCATCGGTGCAGGTCGACAAAGCCGAATCATCGCGGCGGTGCAGTCGCTGTCCCTAGGCGGGCAGGAGCAGGAAGTGAAGCTGCCGTCGTCACAGCAGCTACCGCCGCCGCAGCAGCAGCAACTACCGCCGCCATCGCCACAGCAACAACCTTCGCCGCCGCCACAGCAGGAGCAGTTTGAGGGATTGCAGCCGCCGGAGAATCCTGTTTTGGCACAGCCGCTGCCGCAACCACAGCCGCCGGAGGATCCTGTTTGGGCACTGCCGCTGCCGCAACCACAGCCGCCGGAGGATCCTGTTTGGGCACTGCCGCTGCCGCAACCACAGCCGCCGGAGGATCCTGTTTTGGCACTGCCGCTGCCGCAACCAGGCGGAGACGAGGACTCGGAGGATGATGATGATGATGACGGGAGCTGGGAGACGGCTTGTAAGAGCCGGAATGCGGCGCGGCGGAAGCAGCGGAAGCAGCGGCGGCGCCAGGCCTGGCTGGAACGGCAGCAGCAGCAGCAACAGATATTAGCAGCTTCAGCGTTCCGTGGTGTGTTCGTGCCGCCCTCAATATCGAGCGGACTGAGCGGCCAGGAGACCCCAGCTGCGGAAAACGCGACCGCACCATCACAACTGGCGGAACAACCTGTACCTGGTACTTCCTCCGAAAAGGCTGAAAATGGTTTCGGAGCGCCCACAGAGGACGGGGGGACAGCTGGCGAAGGGAATGTAGAGGGCTGCGGCGACGGTGGGGAGCGGCTCGGGGGCGAGGGTGCACTCGGAGGCGGGCATGAGCCGGAAGATGACGTCGAGGGCAGTGAGGGGGAGGAAGGGGAGGAGGAAGAAGAGGGGGAAGGGGAGGAGGAAGAAGAGGGGGAGGAAGAGGGGGAAGGGGAGGGAGCAGAGGAGGGGGAAGAGGAGGAGGGTTTGGACTTGGTGACCGATGAAGAGGAGGAAGGGCAGGATCATGACGGTTTAAGCGAGGTGGGCACGACAGCCACCGGTCTAACAGACGTGACGGCGACGGCGACCAGCACGGCGCCGTCGGTGGCGGGGACGAATCCGAAGTGGCGGCCCAACACCAGCTCCAACGTGTTCACGATAACGGCGGACTTCGCGATGCAGAACGTGATGCTGCAGATGGGGCTCCGGCTTGTCAGCCGAGACGGCAAATATATCCACAGGTGGGTGGGTGGTGGCAGTGGGCAGGGTGAACATGCGGGAGGATGCAGCGGTGGGAGGTATCACTGAAGGCTCCAGGGGGTGCTGTTCTGGAGGTCGGTTTTGTTCGGTTTTGTTCGGTTGGGGGCTGTTGCTCCCTTTCGCCCCCTCTGTTCATCAACCCGGATGCCTGCATGAAAATCGACACCAATACTGACAGGGTCGTAAAGGTTGTCCTAAACAAACACATGAGCCTCCTTCGCTCCGCTCAGGGTGAGCCGGTGGGCGCTGCGCTGCACCGCCTGTTTCTTCGTCACGAAGGAGGTGGGGCGGCTGTTCTGTCCCCGCTGCGGCAACATGACCATGGACAAGGTGGAGGTCTCGGTGGGCCCGAACGGCGCGGAGTTCTTCGGGGTGACCAAAAAGTTCATTCTACGAGGTACACGCTTCTCACTGCCCAAACCCAAGGTGAGGAGCTAGGGGGCGGGGGGCCGGGGTTCTACAGCCATGGTGTACAGTGGGCAGAGACCCATGGGTCGGTCACCCACCCCTTTTTTGGGGGGGAGGTGAAACCCTGGTTGACTAGCTAGCTCTCCCTCCCGCTTTTACCGTTAGGCATTCAGACCGTTAGGCGCGCTGGGTCGTACTGCCGGACCAACCGCCGTTGGCGAACCGGGGCGGTTGGGGCCTAAGTCTCATTGCAGCTCTTATGATCCGCGGACACGCAAACATGGCCTCGTCCCGCGTCCCGTGTCACATGCCCCATATCTTTCCGGACAAACCAGCGGTCCCTTTCCGGACTTCCGCAGACGCCTCTCCCGTACCGGCTCGTCTTTGCGCCCTCCCTGGGCCTTCTTCCTCCCTCCTCCGCTTCCTTTGCCCCGTCCGTTCACCTTCCGCCCCTTGCCCATGCTCATCTCCTCCTTCCAGAGCGGACGTGGCGCCCGATCCAATCCCGTGCTCCGCGAGGATGTGCTGCTGGCTCGCACCGGGGCGCTCAACGGCCGGCGGGCGGGTGGTGGCGGCGGCGGTGGGAAGGCGGCGGCGAGCCAGCTTGACCCCTTCGCTCCGGAATTCGGCACTGAGACCTGGCACCAGGCTACAGCGGCGGCGAGCGGGAGAGGGGGGGCCCGGGGCGGGGTGAGTCGCGGGAATCTGACCCGCGGGTCGGTGTGTCCCGTATGTGTTTGGCGTGGCGGGATATTGCATGGGTTGCTGTTGGGGAAAGGCGGTCGGGGCTGTGTCAGTGCCGTGGCATGGAGTAGGTTGTTTAAGGAGTTGCCACACCGTACCACACCGTGTTACTTCATGTAGCTTGTTTAGGCGCTGATTGTGATCCGCCTTCGCGCGGGGCAGCACTTACGTCGTTCTTGTGTTGCTGCGAGGAGGTAAGAAGGGGGTGCCCTCCCTGGCTCGTAAGGTCTTTTCGTCGTTTGGGATTCCGCATCGCCGCGTTCGCACGTCGTTCCAAACCCGTGCTGAGCAGCGCAGCCTGTCATCGCCATCCTCCCCTCGTCTACCCAGCCTCCCGCCTCCCGCCGGAGACACACACCTCCACCCTTATCACCACCACTACTTACCCACCACCACCTCCCCGACCCCGGCAGGTCCCCCCGGGTGTGCTGCTGAGCTCCTGGAAGAACAACCCCAACGAGGTCAAGCCGCAGCGTAAGAGCAGGCGGAAGTGAGGGCCCTATGCCGTCTGGACCTCTTCCCGACACCGCTTTTCCCCACTTCCCCTTCCGACGGGAAGAAGGCGACCCACAGGGCCTGGAGTGCTCAGTTACGATCCCCAAGGAGAAGGTGGAGCTCGATGGTCGGGTGAAAGCGAGTTACGGTGCCCGTGTGCGAGGCAGTAGTGACGCGGCTTGGCGGTGGTTGATGTGATGGATCGTCTTATCCTTCGGCTGCTTCGGGATTCGCAGCTTGGCCCAGATGAGCGCGTGTGCTTGTTTTGGACGATGCGGTGCGGCTTTATATGTACGGTACAACGTGGAGGTCCGGTAGGGGTTGTGCCAGTGCGAGGGTTTGCCGGGGTGTCGATTGATCTTGTGGGGTGATGGGGAAGAGACTTGGAGGCGGGGGGTAAGCGGGCGGTCTTGTGGAGGGCGTGGCGACCTTGACCGCTTCGGGGGCAGGAGGGGGTAAGTGACAGTAGCTGGGAGTCCGCGTGATGGGACTGGGTCAGGTCGTGCGGTGCGGTGCGGCACGGGTAGGGAGGATAAGCGGGGGCAATGCTTGCGGTGCAGGGAAGGAGAGCTGCGAAAGGGTTTGTTTGATGTGAGCTGCGCAGCTCCGACTTGAAATGCTGTTTGTCGGCGTCTGCGCGCATCTGTACTGCTACTGATGAAGGAAGTAAGGTCTTAATTAAGGAAATCTTGTTTAAAATTGTGAGCTTTTATACTTTTCGCCTTAGCCAAACGATTCTGCGTTTCGGTTGGTATTTAATTCCAGGTCAAAGCTGGTCCCTGTTGGTCAACGCAATCTACCCGATGGATCTATCCGGCTCCTAATCAAAGCTCTCCTAGGAGCCCCGCTCTCAACCCATCGCACACCTCCATGCTGCGCATCAATCCACTCCCAGATCTTGTCGCCTGGAGTCACCAGCGAGTTGGCAAAAATCAGCAAAAGTGACACAACGCCGCCGCCAGCGGCTGCTAAGCGCTCGTCGCTTCCACCCACATGGCCTGGTGGCTTCGCAATTCTTATGGCGCTACCAGAAGCCGCGACCCGCGTCAAGTTGCAACCTTCTGGCGCAGAGGAAAAGATATTCCGCTGTAGAATTCACTCGGCAGCTTGATCCCTCCTTCGCATCCCTAACGCACCCCTCCCCCTAGCCCAACAAGGTTGCTATCTCACCCGGCCAAAAAACTCAATATTGAGTCAATACTATATATGATGTTAAGTTGAAGTTAATGGCTGTCGTCGTCTTAGGAAGCCAGCATATCATCATGCTGTGCCTGCATCGTGCTGTGCCCAGCATGTGCTGCATCGAGGCAGACATGACAACATAGGAAAGAGAATACACCTCAGAATACGGCATCTCGAAGAAGCCGATGGCCTTGTGCACCATGCGAGAAATCCCGCTCCTCTCTTAAGAGCCGTGTTGAGTCCAGAGCCATAGACTGCAGCATCTTGTGCCAGACCCAACGTCGTCTGTAGAGCTACCCGTGATCCGCCCACCTTCTGTCCATCCTAGAGCCTTAGGGTGGAAAGCTCCAAGAAGCCGCTTTCCTCCACCGTCCAATAGCTGAACTCAATAAATAAGTTGTCTGCATGTGACAAATCGTTTTTTAACAGACCATTTTTTCTTCTCCTCTCTCGTCCTATCTTTCTAGTTTTCACGTTCTCTCTCGCACACAAAACACAGTTACACACTTTCTCTCGCTTCCTCTCCGGGAGTGGAACGCTTTCCTCCGCGCCGCACGGTAGGTGGTCGCGGTGTGGAAAGTTGTGGCCCGGGGGCCCGCTGTATAATCTTTGGAGGCGCCCCAATTATACACCCTTGACACGTTTTGCTACTGTTCGCCGCCGCTATTAGCAGCCGTTATTAAACACTATTGACACGTAGCCAGGTAACCAGTTGCGATTACAGTTGCGATTACGGAGGTAGCCTACCGGCGCCCACCGGCCCCTTTTTCACCGTTGCAACGAAGGGCATACGATAGGGGGGTTCCCAACCGGGGCTTGCTCATTAGGACTGTGCCAACCCCACTCCCTCACTCCCGGTCTCCAGCAGCAGTGGCTGTAGAGCCGGCAGCCCGGGACGGCAACCAACGGAGCTGTCATGGCACTAGGGGTGCACCCGGATGACGCCAGGGAGCGGGAGCAGCAGCAGCAGCCGCAGCACCAATATACAGACGCACAAAACGGCCAAGGACGGGACGTGTACGAGGTGCGTCACATTCATTTTCCAGCATCTTCCCGGCAGGAGCAGCAAAGGGAACCTCTTACGGTGTCCCCCTCACCCTACGCTAATTGTGCCATCGTTGACGTGACATAGGGCGCGGTGGACGAGCGCGGGCGGCCCCGTGGCCACGGTCGTAAGTTGTACGGCACTGGGGAGACGTACGACGGCCAGTGGCGCCGGGGCCAGCGGCACGGCAAAGGGTCGTACACTAACCCGAACGGGTTCTGCTACCGGGGCCAGTGGGTGGACGACCGGGCGGAGGGGTGAGCGGGCGCCGGGCGGCTACGAGTACTGGGAAGCACTACTGGGCTGAAAATCAATGGCAGTCTAGCTGCCACATATTAATTGAGCGGGAGGGGTGCACGGGGGCCTGAGGGTGCGGGTGCGGGCAATACTTGGCGGTCCTGCTGCGTTGCGCGATACACGTTTGACTCAGGTGCACCAGCCGTGGCTTGGGAAATATAAAATGATGTCAATAAAAATAATAAAAAGTTGAGAAATGTTGTTAAGTTAAAAATATTTCAAGTTTTGTTTTCGTGGGCTGCGTTTTTTTCGTGGATTGGTTGGGGTTGTGGGTACGGCGGTGCACCGTTGCCTGCTAATGACAGTGTGCCCTTTGGGCGGGCTGGCCGTAATGTCATCTTCGCAGCGAGTTCGGCCCCAAACCGCACGTCGCCGGAGCCCTTTGATCTGCCCACGGATCGGTCCAGGTTGGGGCCGCCTACGGGAGAGCCTTTCCCGTATTCTAGAGTAACTGCAAGAGATTGCAAGAAAAGAGACCTGAACAGGCATCGAGCGATAAAAGGAATAGCAATTAGAGCTCCACTGCAATGGTGCTCGATCGGATCATGGCCCGTACAGTCTCAGCTGTGCAGTCCCAGCGACTCCCATTTCCTTACCCTATGGGCCCTTTGGCATTTTTTGTCATCAGGATCGGCTGGGCTCAGTTCCCAGGTGGGGGACAGTACGAGGGCGAGTGGCGTGCAAACACGCGGCACGGCTGGGGCTTCTTCCGCGGCCCCGGCGGCGAGATTTACGAGGGCCAGTGGGCAGGCGATGCCGTACACGGTACGGCACTGTGAGGACACTGTTCGGACACCCAATCCATGTCGTACTGTCGGAAACGTCAGTACGATTGTACAGCCCCCACCATATCCACAGGAGTCCCTCTAAATGTACAAGCTCCGAGGATGCTGGCTGTATTGGACACTACAGACACTACTGTACCAAATACCCGGGAGCATGCAATATTATCTTACCACTTGCCGTACTGCACAATGCATTCCAGGCCGTTCCTTCGCCTCTGCAGGTACGGGCCACTTCACGTACGCTGACGGCTCTTACTTCGAAGGGCAGTACGAGGCAGGCGTACGGATGGAGGGCACCTGGGTCTCCCCAGACGGTAACATCACGTACACCGGCAGGTATCGTACTTTAGCAATCCTGGCCCCTGTGACGTACACTTCCCTCCGCGCGGGTCCCCGGGCGTATGCCTTTCTCCGGGCCAGCCACGTCTTACCGCATGGCCATGGCATGTATGTTCCGTCCCAAGCATCCTGCTCCAAAGGTTGCCTGTTTGCCGATAGAGTTGCTGTTCTTCATATTGCTGCGAATGCAGTTTCAAAGGCGCCCAGCGTCACGGCATGGGTGTGCTGGTGGTTGCCGGAAAGATGCGCTACCGCGGGGCCTGGTGCACGGATCTCCAGTGCGGCCGGGGCAGGTGCCACTACGCGGATGGGAGCTCCTATGCGGGAGAGTGGCAGGGAGGGGTGTGGCACGGCCAGGGCGAATGGAGGCAGCTGGGGGAACCCGCTTCTGCTGCCGATGACGACGACGACGACAAGCACGATGACAGGGAGGAGGACAAGAAGACAAGGACCAAGGCCGGCATTGACAAGGACCAAGGCCAAGGTGCATGGTACTACGGAGAATTTGTTGCCGGGTCGCGGCAAGGCAAAGGTGAGAGTCTAGCAGTTAGGGTTTGCGTTTTGCACCTGAGTCAAATTGTGTCACATTGTACGAACGCGCGATGTACGAAACCCGAAATTAAAATACGAAGCAGGAAGGGAGCGTGACGGCCTCGGCAACCTGTACGTCGGCGACTGGGACAAGAACGTACGACACGGTGCGGGATCTTGCGCATACGCCAACGGGGACAAATACGTCGGCGAGTGGGCGAATGGAGTACGGCATGGCAAAGGCGCCTGCGTGTATGCCAACGGCGACAAGTACGAGGGTAGGTACGGATGGATCGCAATCAGTCACCTGTTCATCAGAGGATTGAATGGGGAACTTGTACGAATGCAAATTCGCAGCTACGCCCTTACCCCATGACATCATCCTTCTCAAACCTGCGTCCCGTGTCGGCGTATTGATACCGCGTGGGTGTATCTTCAACCCACGTCATCCCACCCACCATCGCAGGGGAATGGCGAGATGACAAACGCCACGGTTACGGTGCTGCGGTGTTTGCAGATGGAGTCAAGTTTCGGGGGCGATGGCAGGAGGACTGTTGGGTGCAGGTACGGCCCTGTGAGCCTGTGTGCGCGTGTGTACGGTGTGTACGGCTGTACGGTATGACCCACGCGCGGTCCGGGATTTACTCGTGCAACGCACCGTGGACACTGTCTCTGGACAGTTTTGAGAAAATGCTGCGGAAATGTAGACTTGTGCCTTCATGTGTCTTAATTAGGCTTCAGCGATGCCGTGCAAGCCAGAAGGCTCATCAAGACATCAACCCCAAAAGGTTGCAGCTGGCCACGGGGATAGCCAAAATAAGATACTGACATCCGTCTCACGCAATGGATTGAGAACTTCATTAGGCAGGTGTAGCAATGCACAAAGTCTCTCGAGCGGTGGCGGTGAGCGATAGCAAGTCACTGAAATTGCTCTCCTCAATCCACCTGTCGGTGCTGGAGATGTTGGACCGACATCTGTTCAGCTCGCATACCTCCCTTTGCCCAACGTGTGCATTGTACGATGTTCTTTGTACGACGCCGGTGGACTCCAAACTGAATGGCGATCAGAGCACGGCCGAACCTGCTCTGTGTCGGGTGTCAGGACCCGGAGTCAACCGTGCGGTTGCCGGGGAGTTGGCCCGACTGGTCATTGAGGTGCGCATGTCTGTGTGTCTGTGTGTGTCTGTGTGTGTGTGGGGGGTATGTGTGGGGTTTGTGTGGGTATCTGTCTGTCTGTCTGTCTGTCTGTCTGTGTATGTGTGTGTGTGTCTCTATATGTGCGTGTCTTCACCCACCGGCCGCGCTGCCGACCATCATCACCATCATCCTGAAAGTGCACTGCGGCCCTCGTGTTCAGTTCCCGGCAGGCAGGCCTCCTGAGGGGGGCGCAACCCGCTAGGAACGAACACGGACGGTATCATGCGTGGGACTGTACGTGCTATCGTACGCGGCATCGTATACGTGGTACCTTTAGTGCTAGTAAACACAGTTATTAGCCCAGCAGATGGGCCGGCTGGGACGAGCGAGTCCCCCATCTCCTGCAGACGGGAGTGTTCCCCCGAAAAGGGAGGGGGCCACACGCACGACGAATCATAAACACACATGCTGTTACCCATATCTAACCCATCTTACATGAGGGAAGGTTCATGTCGTACAGGCACGCGATGATCTGGGGAACAGGCGGCTGTCCGGTGGCGAGTCCTTCCGCGTGGAGCTGAGAATGTCCACATCACCAATGGCCTTGCTAGGGGCCCAGCAGCTGCCGCCGCCGCCGCCAGACAAGCAGCCTCCCGAACAGTGGCTTGAGGAGCTGGGGTGCGGGTCGGAAGGGCCGGTCGTGGCCGTCGGTGACGTCATGGACCGCGATGATGGTATGTACGATGTGTCGTACACGTGTTGTACGGCCGGCATCTTGGAGCTTTGCGTGCTTCTTACGGGTAAGTTTGCCATGTGTGATTATATGTACTGGCGCGCACGTTTGCTTGTCACCTGACGACCCACCATCGTGCTCCTGCAGGCAGCTCTGTGCCGGCTGTTTGGGTAGGTTCCGCAAGCAAACGGTCCAAGTTCATACTTACCTGGCCCGCTTCTCGAGGTGGTCACAGTGGCCTCGGTTGTATGATTGGTCCTCGCCTTGCACTTCGCGAGGGCCTTTCGTAGTCGGCCCTTCGGGTGTCCGGCAGGGCTAAATCTTTGACAGGCTGAGATTTGCGCACTGCGCGACCTCGGCACCTAATGCGATTGAAATAACGGCGTCGGCCTTATTCTTCGTGCAACATATGAAACCTTGCGTGAAAAGCGAGTTGAGTTTCCAGTTCAATACCTGCATCAAGGACTGAATCATGGTCTCACGTCATGCGGCTCGACATGATGCAAGACACATACTACATAGATACTGAGTTGCGGGGTGGCTTCCCGCCGCCGTGACAAAGCGCATCCACGGCATGATGAACTGAACACGCGCGTATGATTCCCTAACCATCTGACCAGATCTGGACGACGGCTCCGTACGGCACGTTGGAGAATCTCCGTACATAGTGCGTGTGGCGGGCGGCAAGCCAACTGCCCGAGCCACGACGGTCGTCGGTGCGGGTCGGTTTGTGGTGGCGGCTGGCCAGCCGGCCTGGTTTGCCATTGAACCGCGGGACATGTACGGCAACCGAGTGGATGTACGACATCTATCCGGCGGTGGTTTTCCACTTGAAGTGCGTACCCGCAGCCAGCAGGGGAAATGGTATTCTAGCCGGTCAAGACTATCTCCAGGCACACATCAACAACACTAACGCACTTGGCACAAGTACAGCAAAACGCAAGACTAATTTGTTACCAGCAGCTTCCACTAGGGGCTTAAGCTGATACAGCCACAGCCACAGCCTATAGCCGCAATGTGTCGATTGAAGAAAGCCCGGTTTTCTTAATTTGATAATTTCATTGAGTTAAGTTTTGAAGGAGTCGTGTGTGTGTCCTGTCTAGGACACTGTGACTGCAGAGGACAGGCCCGTCATATCGGGCGGTAAGAGGCAAGGTTCACGGCGCCCTTTTGAACTTCTTTCCGTACAACGTGTGCAGGTCAGCCTCAGTAATGGGGTCCTGGACGTGCCGGTTCGTGTGGATCTGGCAGACAACGGCAAACCCGAGTACCGCGTGTCGTACACGGCACCCGCCGTACCTGGGTTTTATCGTCTGCAGGTGAGCATCCGCCGGAACAGAATCGTAATAAACATCTGCTGCTGGATCCGATATGTGGCATTCCCTTTTTTTCAAGGCTTAATATCTGGTTTTCAAAATGGCACCGCGTCGTGTTGTCGCCCCGCCAGCGCGTGACGACGTCTAAGGCGGGCTTCTTTCTCGGGAGAGACGTTATTCCGTATATGATTGACGGCACGTTTTCCCTTGCGTCGGCGCTCCCTCCTCGTGTGTGTTTTAAGATTTCACATCACTATTGGATGTATGTAGGTGCTGGAGGGCTCATCAGGGCGGCACGTGGGCGGGAGCCCGTTCTCAGTGAAGGTACGGTGATTTACGGATGATGATGATGATGATGATGATGATGATGATGATGATGATGATGATGATGATGATGATGATGATGATGATGATGATGATGATGATGATGATGATGATGATGATGATGATGATAGGCAAAGCAGGGTAACTAACCCGGTCATGCATTGTCAGCTGGCCCGAAGCGATATATGAGATATTCACAGAGTATTCTACGTATTCACGGATCAGGTTTGGCCGATTGGCCAATCGGCCGTTTGTCTTTCAGGCATGGCGATGGTCCAGATATCGATAACCAGGAAGGTTAGGAGGTGTGTTTCAGTACTCGCTCGTCCTCGTTCTTTGGAGCCTTGTGCTCAAATTGCTGCTCCTTGCTTGCGTCGCTGCACGTGCGGTGCGGTGATGGTGCGATGTGGTGCGGTGTCTCAATGCACCCCATCGCTCACACGCACCCCCAAATAACCCCAGGTTGTGGAGGCGGTGGATCTCGTCGCCGAGGCGGCAGGTGGTAAGGGAGTGACGGACAGGGAGTCAGTGTCCCCAGCTGTACCCGCCGCCGCCACCAGGTCGGAGCCACCCTGGCCAATGCGGGGGACAGCTGCGGCACACCTCAGCCGGCAGCCGCCCTCGGAGCTGCTGCCGGTCGACCTGGTGGGCGTGTGGGCCCGGAGGGCGGAGGCAGCTTTGCGAGAATTCGACCAGGCCAAGTCTACAGCTTCTCCTCACATCTCCGCGGCTGCTTCGGGCAATGCGGGTTGCGCTGGAACTGAAAGGGCGGGATTTGCCTGTGCGCCGTCGGCTTGTATGGGGAGTGGCGGCAGCAGGGGCAGCACCAACAACGACCCTCTGAGCCTGGCGGCTGCGGATGCAGCAGGTGCGGAGCCGCTACCGGTACTGATGGAGGTGACAGTATTGGAGGAGGCGGCCAAGGCAGCTGCAGCGGCGGCTGTGGAGGAAGCAGCGACAGCGGCGGGTATCAACGATTCTGAGCGGCAGTACATCATGGTATGTGACAGGGAAGGTCACAGCGTGATATGTAGTGGCTAAGAGCGCGTCACAACCATCACAATTATTTACAATGTTACAATGTATGTCGCCCGCGATAAGCATTTGGTTCTTCTGCTGATTGGAGCATGGGCTGCATTCATAATGAACCAGGTAATAATAATAAGATCTCTGCTGCGTCTATGTGTCTGTCTGTCTGTGTGCCTGTCTGTCTGTCTGTGTGTCTGTGTGTCTGTCTGTCTGTCTGTAGTCTACAGGTCGGACCTATTCCCCGAACACTAATTCTACCCCCATATATGCATGGAGGGGGAGCACGTAACAGGGGTTGGGGCCCGGGAACAGAGCAGCCGAAGACCTGCCCCGGATATAACCTCCCATGACGTGTGCCGTCGTCGTGGGACCTCAGGCGCATGAGGCCGTACCGGTGGTGGAGGATCTGCGAGATATGTGGAAGGTCCACCAGATGCAGGTGAGAAGGGTATGCATGGGGAGAATACCAGACCCGGGACCAGGGGCCTTGTTAAAACACAGATGACACTCCAGGGCAGGCAACGTAGGGACCCTAAATAAGCAGGCAGTGGACTGATGCGGGCATCACTAAGATGTACAGGGCTTCGGAATGGAGGTGCGGCGATGGGAGGTGAGGCTGAAGGACCATCCACGTCATCAGATGTACAGTCACGGTCCGAATGTACTTGTAACAGGAGGAGCGTAAGGCCCGGGAGCTGCTGGCCAAGCTAAAGAACTGTATGTTAGCTGACGGCCCGAGTTCCGATGTCACAACGTAATGATGCGGCCAAGGATTCTGAATGCATTCGGGAACAAGGTCCGCGGCGTCGCTTAGAAAGCGGCCAATCTCTGCTCACGCAGCTCCTTAACGGCGGGCCTTATTATTTTTTTGAGGAAGGGTGTGGCGCAGTTCCATGTGCAAGCGAACCGGCTCGATAACATAAGTAAAATAAGACAGACAATCAACACGATGACGCGTTCAGGACTCGAAGCGAGCCGGTTACTTGGCGAGGATGGGCCCAGGTGGATCAGGGACGTACGCACGGTTGGCCAGGGTTGCATACGACATCCAACCGACTGAATGATGGCATATGATGTTATGATGGGTCAGTACATTCGGCATTGGTACTCAGCGTGGACTAGCGGCAGGATATGAAAGTGTGGAAGGTGTGAGTATGTATGTACCGGCGGGGTGCAGCAAATGGCACGCAATGGAAAATGTTTATCCACGCAAGTAAGGCTGGTTGAACAGGCTGGGTGAGAAGTGGATTTCGCGTGCGGGCGGAAGGAAAACACATGTTTCGTGACATAGCATGGCACTCGACATACTATATTGGAGCGGTGTTGCGCATTCTAGCAATTAATTTTTGACGATCCATAAACTTTATGCACTGGTCGATTGCTGTCGCTGAGATCACGCACGAACATTTTGGGCGCCAAATGTTTTCATGTGGCAGATTATTGGCTCAGTGCCATCTGTCATTTAGTTAGTCAGCAGTTCAGTAAATCATTTCGAATTAGGTGGATTAGGAATTTTCGGATGATGTTAGGTAATAACGGTTGGATTTGAAACCGCCATTTCGCAACCTTATGTTCTCTAGCGCAGGGTCCACCATGAACTTGTCAGTTTGCTGCCGAAGATATTTTTCGTGAGCGGAAGAGACTCAATTTTAAAGGAAATTACTTTTGGTGTCCACCCCCGTTGTAACCAGGGGTCACCCCCCGTTGTAACTAACATGTTACAACCTTCGAGTTAATTTTACTGAGCCTCGCTCCTATCGAGATATGAATTATAATCGGTTGATCACATATACGCACGCACGACCTGAATAATACATATGACGGTCAGGAACCGATTGAGGAATCTGCCACGCAGGGCCACGCACGCACCTCAGCACACTTCGTAGGCACAAGCGGTTCGTCCTACCCCAAACTGCGCAATGAAAGGCCCAGCAGCCCAGCATAGCCGCATATCCCATGAATGTACACCTGCCGTCTTATGGGTCAGCGATCGAGTCTGCTCTGGCCAGCAAAAGTTAAGACCGCCAGGACGCTTAAGCCCCAAAGCCTACGTATATAAACAAAGGAAGCCGTGGCCAAAGGCTCCTTGACGCCAAAACCTGCCAGACATGGAAAGTCCAAAAGCTCAAAAATTGCAACTCATTGCAAACAGTTGGCATCCTCCTGAACTTCCTATTGAGCACGTAAGTGGCTGGTGTTCAAGCACTCATCTCGCTGCCAATATATGATGACAAAATATATTTAGCCCTGCACAGCGACACAAAAGCTGCTGTGAAATAAATAGATAAATATCACAGCTCGCTGCCGAAGATGTTGCCACTCCGAAAATGACGCGTGTTCAACTGCACGTGCTCGACACAATCGCATCCAACTGTCAGCAAGACAGAATCCGCAACATCAATTGAAGGTTGGTGCAACGTCCTCGTCATCAGGTCTGTGGCCCCAGTGGCCCATGATGATGCGAAAGGGGTCCTGCGCCTGGCTGGGTCCGTTGCTTGCCATGCCCCTCTCCTCGCATCCTACCGCCCTCCCTAAATATGTAATATAATCCACCCCTCATTGCCAGACACGCATACACGGGCTCAGTTCAATATCCTGTGTGGCTCTTGCAGTCCGCCTTGCAGATGAGCGGGCCCTGAAGAGCGCCCCACGGCTGGTCCGTGGTGTACACAATGACGACCAGGTTGCCTTGCTCCAGGAGTGACAGGAACGTCTTGGCCGTCATGCCCCGCGTAATCATGGCCAGGTACCTCGTATCGAATGTGGCGTTGAAGGTGTACGATTTCGTATACGACACCGGCGGGTCCAGCATCTTAGGCATCCAGCTGACCATACGGGGGATGATGCCAGCCATGATCGGGTTGCCCAGCGTCTTGTTGTGCTGTGGTGCATCAGACGCACATGGTATATAGGGTATATATGTATATAGGGTGCTTAAGGCTAGGGAGAGGGCCGTAGATATAAACCGAACGGTGCTAGTCCGCAATGCATGATGGGCAGCAGCATGTTCCGCTTCCACTACAACAGCCATGTGACAGACGAGACGCGCGCGGGGCGCAACCCAGCGACGGAACTTTCATTACCGCCGGCCCACCAAGCCCCCTTACTAGGGATCACCATCGATATGCGCATGCATGATTAGTATTTAAGGGATGTTACACTGTGGGCGATATTAGTATGTATCAGTACATAATCCCTGACAAACATTATATATGTTTTTTTAAGCAAGATACAACATTTCCTGAGATAGTGTAAAACAAATTGTACATTAGTAAGGAGGGGAGAGGTATGGATGGAACATTAAAGGTTCAGGTCATTGGCGTTTATTCAGCTACAATAATCACAAGTATATATCGCTCTGTAAAGCTGTGAAATGACTTAGACAAGGGATGGATGATGATACTAAGCAGACAACTAGAACTGACGACGCACACGCATGAACTAACGCACGCCGCACGAATATTATCAAGATCTTTGGCACTGTTTATCCCGTTTTCCATAATCCTCTCACCCATTGGATGTGAGACATGGTGATGTTGGTCAGAGAGCCCTTGAGCGTCACGTTGACACTGCCGCGTTCGTTGTACCAATTAAACACGGCTCGCCCACTTGCGCCCGGCTGTAAGAAATAAAGCGACAATAAGCAAATCATAGTTTAAAATAATACCATCAAGATATATGGATATGTCGGGGGGAAGCAGTATAATATTTTGGGCATGGACGTACGGATCCATACATACCGCGCGCCGCAGCTGCGCGTCGCGCGCTCGGTCATTCCGCGACGGTGGTAATGTATGAATCATCAGTGTAACAATAATGCCGTCGCTTTCGGCCAAAACCCACCGTTCCTGTCAGGTTAGCGACGGCGATAATAGCTCCTCCCAGCCCCTTCGGGCTGTCAGCTACACGCCGCGCCCCGACGGCAGCGGCAGAAAGACAAAGTAAGAGCAGGGCGCCAATTGCATGAAAAATCGTGCGAGATGCTGCCATTTTACTCTTCTTGCCCCCGACGCAAAGTATGGGAAAACCTTGCGAAGGTTGATGGTGAGGATGTGCTTACATGCAACTTCATAATGGATTGCTGATTATTGTTATTATATAGTGTGTGCCGTACCAAGGAGGTTTCATGCTGGTGCTGCATCGTACAATTAACAAGCGGGTCGGGGGTAAATGTCTGTTGGAGCCAAACAATCCATCAAGATTCAAAATTTAAATACCCTGCCAGTCATAAAACAAATAATGAAGTACTGCCCTTTGGATTCATCACCTGCTGACTCAGAGGCTCACAGCAGCAGCAATCTGCACCCAGCAGATAAAGCGAGGCCGTCGGCAAGCTTTGTGGGTCCTGCCGTGCTGCGAGGTACGTATGTATGGCAGCACCCAAGCAGAATTTCGCCGAATGAAAGGGTCATTAATGCGCAGAAATAAATACGACCTCTGAAATGTAGAGTTCAAACTGGATCGGACTATACATATCTATAGTTATTAATTATAGTTTCTTCTTAGCAGAAATAGACCCCTCCATGACGGAAACCACGCACCGCATGCATGCTTGACCGAAAAGCAAGAAGACGTTTGACGGATGGACTATTTTGCAACTGTAGCAAGGGCAGGTTCTTTTCTGTCGTTATTATGCATGAGGACAAAAACCGGAGGGAACTCTGGATTCGGCATACACACACATACACACACAAAACAGGGTTCCCCTGACCCCTGACCGCTATCGATGGCGGAAGAGCTCGCATCGGATGCCTGGGAGCCATCGCGTGCGCAGTCTGGAACGCTGCAGTGGAACCCACGGAAAACGGAAAACCAGGCGGGAACCCGAAAAGGGAAAACCCCCGTCGCCACCGGTCCATCCAGCCAAGCTCGCTCCACCCAAAGCTAAACAGATTACTGTGTCTTGACCGAGCGGCGGAGAGCAGGGGTCGACCTACCCCTGGCGGAGACTTTGATTTTACCCTTTGTTGACGCCTGCTGCGCTGCTGAGGTCGTTCCATTTGTCCCGTTCGTTAGCTAGCTGCCCTTCGCTCGTGCGCATGGTACTTGCTTCTAGATACCGCGGACTGTCTACGTACCGCGCAACCAAGGCAGGCCCCGGCCAGCCTCATTACCACAGAGTCTGCACGCACAGCTAGTTCTCCGAGTCAATGAGATTATTATATGCATGGCGCATTTGAGGCTGCGCGCGTCCACCGCGCCCACATCCATGCGGGCAGCAATAATGCACAGACAGCCAGAAGCAGTGCGCAGACAGCATGGAAATGCATGTCGGCATGACGGGATGGAACATCCTGATCACCATCATTAACCGCTGTATACGTACGTAGCTGCACACTGCTGCGGTCACACCCCAGTGCACGCATGGCTAAGATATGATTTGACAATAATTCGTGGTCTGGCAAGTATGCCTGGTTGGGCATACACACCCATCTCGTAGGTTTTGGGTTTGGGCTGGAGGCAACGAGGGAACCCCTGTGTTAAGTTAAAAGTACAATTATTAGCTTTGCGTGCACGATGTCGTCTGCCGTGCTTGTTGCAGGCCTCAGCACGGAAGCGAGGATCCTGCTGTTGTTAAGACCAGGGTGGGTTTACCCCTGCTGCCTGATTAATTAAGACACTCGACGGCAAAGGCAAGGGGGCTTTAACATCCATGGGTCATCAACCGACCCTGGCATGCACAGCCACATGCATCATGCACAGCCACATGCATGCATGTGGCTAATAAGTCTGTACGGACATCGGGTGGCGTGCGTGTACTTGACTCGTGGCTGCAAACCTGACGGGAAGTCCGCCTCCCAACCAAAGGGGCCGGACAGCTGGACCTCCATCCGGACCTCCCGTTCCGGGGGCGGACCTTCCGCCCGCCAGATAGATGGGATGGAAAGCAGTGCACGTACCGTATCTTGGTTAATACTTGGTTGTTAACTTTGAATCATGGAATACTCTCCATGAAGCCGAAGCCGAAGCCAGAGCGAGGTCAGCAAATGGCACATGCAATGTCTCTAGTTGCCGAAGCTATCGAAACTGCCGAAACCGACTGCATGTCACGCCCGGTAACCCCATCTGTCGTGACATGCACGCAGGCTACTAGCTAGCTGGCTGCACCGGCGGGGCTGAGCCTTTATTTCCCTTAAGAAGCTGGGTCCCCGACTTGTTGCGATTCCAGAGGTCAGAACTTCTTCCGGCTGCTGCACCTCCGAGCCCACCCTGTGGAGTAAGGGGACACGGATGCCGTGGGGCGGGAGAACGAGGCGCCGTAGATAGATTCCGTGAAGTTGGGTGGATCCTTTCCTTTTCCAATTCATCTCGGATATAAGTGTGCTTCCGCTTAAGGTTTTCCTATATAATGTGCCCACACAGTTGGGTTCGTTCATACCTTTAGAAACAGATAACCATGCAGTATGGGACGCACAGTTCCATGGATAAATTGACTAATTTCACGGTTTCAATACTGAGCTTCGCAGGAATTATTAGGTTTGTGTTGGCGCGCCGATAGCACGAAACCATTTCTGAAACCATGAATAACTTCTGCAAACTGCTGCCCGTACCTGATCACGTTGGCGTATGGAGTATGGATTCATTCTTACACCGGTTAGTGGGTTAACACCTTGGGGGGGATCGTGCGTGGTAGTTGACAACTTTGATCATGGACAGCTGATACAATGTGCAGAAATATATGCTAAATCAGGTCTGAACATAAATGTTCTTTATTTTTGCCTACAAAGGTTCGTAAGATGTGCGGAGGTCCAGTTAACTGGCTCTCAGTGGGTTCCATATCTCTTTAAGTCAAGCACTGTTTATTCAACATTTAGTTAGGTTTAGATTATTAATAGATAATTGATTTATTTTGTTTGTATTTATGTTACGAAACCATGATCTCAATCGGCAGATTCGGTGTAACCGTCATGGATGACGGTTATGCTGACGACAGTCACGGATAGCTGACCAAGCCAACTTAAAGGCATCGACACCTGTTCTTATCAAATATAATTACGATCCTTTGGTCGATTGCCCACCGGTTTAAGAGCCGCCCTTAATTGAGTTCGGGTCTCGGACCCTTCCGAAGACAAAAAGGACGCTCTAGATTGCATCTCTTCGCAGGCGGGCACTCGTCAGATTTAAGCTGTACGTAAATTATTAAGTAATTCATTTTAGCACGTTCTCTTAAAAGCCATAGTGGCCAACCTCCGCGCAGGCTTCGGTGCACTCGCCCTCCGAGAGCAATAGCATCCAATGGTCCTTCTCCTCAATTGTCCCAGCACGGGACGTTTGGTTGCGCGTGGGGATGCACCTCAAACCGCAGCTCACCGTTATGGCACACGCAACATCTCGGCGCGTGCATACATCGAGGAGAAGACCCCGCCTGCGGGACCGTTTGCTAAATCTCCTTGTCCAATCTATAAGAACCAGCTGGATGCTTTGAAGAGTATGTCGGTCGTCGTTGCCGACACGGTGGGTATCTCGAGTCCTAAGCATTTCTCATCATCTCTCCTCTCTTCTGCACCTTGGCGACGCCGAACCAAAATTCTTTTCGTGGTGGGCACAAAATAAAACAGGGAGAGTTGGACCTCGTGAAGAAGTACCATCCTCAAGACTGCACAACAAACCCCAGCTTGGTGTACAAGGCCCTCTCGATGGCCGAAAACAGGCATTACCTGGAAAAGGCGCTCGCACAGGACAAGCGTTCGCCGGAGCACATGAAGGCCGGCGTTCTTCGGCCGTACTCAGGTAGGCGCGGCGGTAAACCGTGTTGGCTTACCTGTCGCTAGGACATCCGCCCCCTGGTCCATATTGCATCTATGCAGCCCAACCGACTTCTCTCGCCTTGATAAAGCGCAGTCTAGTTGCTTTACACGATACTCCTATCGAAGTTTACTTCTGCCCGACACGTCCATCGACGATCTTGTAGATCTTGCCCTGCAAAACATGTTCTATCTCTTGTGGTCTTCTTAACATGTCCGTAATGTTTTTTTAAGTTTATGTCACTTCGTTCGCGCCCGGCATCATCGTGACATTATACCCGGCTCCCATCGCTCCTCCACAGGAGTCGCCGACCAGCTCTCCGTCGATCTGGGCTGCGAACTGCTCAAAGTCGTCCCGGGACGGGTGTCCACCGAGGTGGACGCCAACCTTTCGTACTCAATGCAGGTGCGGCGGTACACCACCCGGCTCCAGGGCTCCAGGGCCTATTACGCTACTACGCGAAGGGAGACGAAACCTTTACGCTCTTTTAGCGGGTGGCTGGCTGTTGCGCTTAAAACACAAAGCAAGGTGCTTGTATTACGCACGTCAGCGACGTATCCGCATGCTGAGATCCGATCGTGTCTGTTGCTTTCTTGCCTTTTAAATTGGGGACACACTTTTGACTAGGCAGGATCTCACTTACCATGCAGGCAACGGTCGATAAGGCCCTTCGGTTAATGGAGCTCTACGTGGCGCACGGCATAGACCCCTCGCGCATCTACATCAAATTGGCCTCGACGTGGGAGGGTATTGAGGCGTGCCGCCGCTTGGAGCGTCAGGGCATCAACTGTAACATGACGTTGCTGTTCTCGTTTGCACAGGTTCGTTTGCTCACATTGGCTGTTCGCTCAGGGGTTGCGGGCTGATGGACAAAACATCATTGGAGGGCTCTTGCTAGAACAATTTGTCAATACTTATCCCATGAGCCTCATGTGTCTATATGAGGTATGGGCCTCACGAGCTCAACGACGTTTGTTTTCCTTACAGCTTATGCGGTGCTGTATATTACCGCCTGTGCATTCCTTCCTTTTTATGTAGGCTGCCGCCTGCGCGGACGCAGGTGCAACGCTCATCTCGCCGTTTGTCGGCCGTATCCTGGACTGGTACAAGGCCAAGGAGGGCCGGGACTTCGCTCCGCATGAGGTGGGCGCTCCGCAGAGCGAATTGCGGTCATAAAATATGGGACACCACTCTTCACGCATGGGGCCATCCATGCGATGTAGAGCTTGCAATCTGCACGTTCTCAAGGACCTGTGCTTGAAGTGCATCCCGCTTGTGTAACTGTTAACCTGTGCGCACTGCGTAACAGCTGTCGTTTTGCTTCGGGCGCTGATAGTGGATGTGGCTCATCATGGTGGGCGTGCAGGACCCGGGTGTGCAATCCGTGCAGCGGATTTACAACTATTACAAGGCGCACCATTACAAGACTATTGTTATGGCGGCGTCCTTCCGCAATGCGGGCGAAATTCGCGAGCTGGCAGGGTGGGTGAGAGTATCCTGAGCCCCTTCATGTGACCTTTGCGGCGAGACGAACACCGCACTTCACGTTACTGTTGGGGGCACCAGCTAGAGCCGCTATGCAAGCGAAATTGGGTTTTTATTGGATCACATGCTTTGTTGTTTCTTACGGACCTGCGTGGATCTGAATCAGCTAAGGCGGGGCATGATGCGGCGATTAATGATATTGAGGAAACGCCGGAAGCTCCCAACCAATGGAGGAGTGAGGAATGCGGCCGGCTGCGCAAGCTCCTGGCTGCTGCGCTGGTCGTGCAATTAATGATGTTTCCGGACTGGAGGGTGGGCATGTCTTGCCAGAATCGTAACGTTGGACTGTTGTGGTCACCATCACTGATTCTCATGCATCCACGCCTGTATTTCTTCGGTTGGCACCCTGATTTCTGCAGTTGCGACAAGATTACCATCTCACCCAATCTGCTCGACGAGCTGGAGAAGAGTACCGAGCCCCTGGAGCGCAAGCTGAGCCCAGAGCGGTAGGAGCTGGCGGCGCGATCAGTATCTGTCCAAATGCAGCAGTTGCGGCCGTGCGAATTCGCACTGCACGCTGTCTTCCTTGTGCACATGTGACAGCTTGCATTGTGCGCTGCACCGTCGTTTATGAATTTCCTTTGCGCCGCCAGCTGATAGCCGCTGGTGCTGTCGTTAATTGTCGCGCACCTCTTGCGTCTGCTGCCCTCGCCACTGATTTGCGCCACAGGGCATCCACGGATGTCCTCAAGCTATCTAACATGCACGAGGACTTGTTTAACAAGCTACACGGGGCTGACCAGGTGCGTGGGTATAGATTGCTTAGCAACGTTGTTTCAAGCACAAAGGAAACGTTCGCATGTGTTACCACGAGGGATTTGCTGTAGAACAGGTCGCTGTCAGAAGGGCGTGTGCATCTGAGCTGTGTCGGAAGTTGATTTATGTGCGCAAGCTCTATGCCCAAGGGCCAGCGCTGGTACCACCAGTTTTGTTATTAAGGGCCACCACTTGGGCTTACACGCTTCCGATTCCATTTCACGAGTTTGCTACTGTGGACAAAAAACGCAACCGTCGTGCGGAGTGGGATGTGTGTTGTTTCTATTTTAGCGCGTCATTTCCACATCCTCTGCTCAAAAGTGTTTGCAGGTATTAGTCACAGTGACAAGCAATATAAATTATGGCTTTATAGTGCACAATCACGGTCGCCATGGAGATATAAACCTCATCTGTTGCAATTTGCGTAAATACAGATGGCCGTGGAGAAGCTGAAGCAGGGAATCGAGCTGTTTGCTGCGGACCAGAAGCGTCTGGAGGACTTGCTTGCTAGCATCGCGATGGGGAAGGTCCGGGAGAATCATTAAGTCTACAACAAATTGTGAAGTGTTTTGCAGTATGGGGGTAGACTACCCTGGTTCAACCTGAGTGGCTGCAGGGGATTTGTTGTAAGATCTATGCGTTGGGTTTTGCTGGACTCACAAAAGTGGATGTAACTTCGCAGAGCTGTACTGAGCTGTTTCATGCTTTGATTCGGACGATCATTCAATGTCACCAATAAGCAGTAATTGCATTTCGTGACAGATGCTGGCGGACATGCAATACTCGTTAGGTTGCATACACTCTCTAGGTTGGACACGCTCTGTTCGTAATGCCATATTGACGACACGCAGGAACCTCTGGAATGACATGTACTGTGGAAGTGACGTTGAATAGGGTGCGTGATATGTCCGACACGATGTGTGATTATGGTTAAACCGTATCTTAAATTCAGCTGTACGTCATGTACGCACCGAATTAAGGGAATCCCGCACTTATACCATCTAATCAGATGCGCAAGTGATCAGAATAATCCGTACAAATAAACTGTAAATACGCTCACCACGCCGTTCAACTGCAGTAATGTTCATGAACTTGCGCAAGCGTAATTTGTCATGTCACGAGCACGTCATGCTAAATCGCTACGCACGAAGCGATCGGCGAAAGACACGGCAAAAAGGCGATGCACAACACGCACGGATCCTATTAATTTAGCATATCAACCATACATGTTCGCACGGCAAACGTCTGTTAGCTAGACTTTGATCACCAGTCCGCCCTCCTCCTGCCGATTAGTCCTACCCTAGCGTGATAGCGTTGTAAACGATCACCATGCATCATTATTCCGTGACAGTGGTCCACAGCCGACTCATGAAACAGCTTTGCCGTCCGTCTTAAAACGCGGATCTGCCAACGTCTTCATTTCATCACAATCGTAGGAGGCTTTGCCCGACTCCGCGTAAGTATCCCAGCACGGCAGAGCAGCTGTCGCCTCGTTAATCGAGTTGATGAGCGTGCGCACCAGCTCGTTCTTCATATTCTTGGGCGGGTCGCCTAGATGACGCGGCGGTGGGCGACTGCCGTACGTGCGCTTGTCAAACCGCCACTCACCAAATTTGCCCGGTGTAAATTCGCCAGTTAATTTGTAGTCCATGCCATAAGTGTAGTGCAGGATGTAGAAGGGCTTGCCATTTGCCATCTGCAGGTCCTGGTCCCACGGGGGCTGCGCCATCATGTGCAAGAACAGGTCGACGTGCTTGATGCCGTTGAGCCACAAAGCGATCGTGAAGCCGTACATCTCCTGCACCCAGCCCCACACTGAGTTCGCCTCCTGGTCTTTGAACACAGCGATTGAGACGTTCATCCACGTTGGCATCACGCGCTTCATGTCGTCGAAGGTCATGAAAGTGGGGCTGTTACCAATAGGGGCAATCTCCTCAAGCTGGCGCTGGCTGATGTTGCCGGTGAACTTCCGCGTGATGTGCGCGTTCTCCGCTTTGGCAGGTTCAATGTAGAAAAAAGGGAATGCGGCTGCAGGATTCGTATAAAAAAGGGATGGGACTTTAAAGTTGTTCTGTCGGCCATGCGCACGAGCTAAAAACAGGGTTGACGCTTCCTAACAGAGCAGCAACGGCGCATATCCTATGAAGCCCATGATTCGTCGGTGAAACCACAGGACACGTAATTATGTTCACACTCTTCTAAAAAAACTGTTCTCCATCTCCCCCTCCCAACGTAACTCCGCCACCCGCCGGGAATATCCGTTTCCATGCGCTCAACCCCTACTACGCAACCCCTTCATAATGACCGACCTGGCGCATCGTTCCGCATAAAGTTGGGCATAGGGCGCAGATAGATGTGGTCGGGCTCGCTCATTAGGACGTACTTCTCCGGGATCTTCACCTTCTGTGTCCACTGCACGAACGCATACGGGCGGTTCAACACCACGTACCATGAGTGCTCTACCATGCTCTGCGGCAGTGGGTCCACGATCACCGAGGGCAGCTCGTCCATAAGGTCGTCACCAGCGCCGCTATGGAGCAGACGCGTAAAACCACCCATCTCGCATTTGCCTGCCTTCTCGCACTCAGCCTTCCGTTTCTTCCACCTGAAAGTAAGGTGGGCATGCAAGTACAATACATTAGCCCAACCCAACTAGTTAATGGGCTGAATGGCAATCATAACTCCTCCCAATTAATACTATCAGCACACACACTACGACAATTTGACACAATTTTTACACCAGACTAGTACGATATTCTGTCGGAAATCGTGAACGAGTGAACGAGTATGGAATCCTGCACATCAACGCCAAGTGCATTGTTTGTCGCTGCTTGAACACGTCGTCCTCCCATAACGGATTACTACAATTACAAACTCAGCCATTTCCTCGTCCCCTGCGGATCCAGACTTACCAGTAATAATGAATGCGGACCTGCCAATGCACAGCAGCGCCCTGTGCTGACGTGATGGTGTGGAACATGCGAGGAGCTCCTGACGTCTGCACCTAATTTCCATCATAATTTTCGGGGCAGAACAATAAGCAGCCGTAAGCCGATGAGACAGCCAAGCGCACCAGCACGCCCGCTAACCTTGCCCAGAAACTGTTTCCAGATCGCTGCTACATTGCAACGGCAAACTACGTTTTCCCTGTGGTTTATGTACTGACAAAATATCACCTGCGTCTGGGCGCCTGGGTCCGCATTGATATCGACGTCAATCGTGCCAGAAGTCCAGTACACGTTCGGCCCTTGCTTGGCGGGCTTGCTGGCCTCTGGGTGAGGCTGCAGCAGCATTCATAAAAACACATGGAAACATGAACTGTTTGCCAATGCATTTTCATCATTAAACGCTGACGGAAACACAATAGGCTTGAGTAGCAGGAGAGTCATTTGCAAATAATCAGGGGAAACACGGACTCTGGGTAGCATACGAAACAAAGCGCCCTTTCAAACCAATACAGTCACTCACCAGATGCTTCAGCCAGCATTGCTGATACTGCGCACCACAACGCTGTTGGTCACCGCAAAAGACCCACACTGCACAAGAAACAAGCGGACAGCATGTGCATGGCATCCGTAAGCATGGATGAGCGTGTTATCACTAAGAGCGACAGGCGAGATAATTTGCTTGGAAGGCCGCTGATGTGCATCTGTAAAGCTGGGTGCATGGGGTCCCATGTATCCTTGAATGCATCCTTGTACGCACGCAGCGACCAAATGCGCTCTTATGCCAAGCTGCAGTAACTTACCGTTGCAACCCGGCTCGTCACCCTGAGGCTGATGATTGCGGCAAGCATCGCAGCATTCGCCGGGGTTGCTCTTCTTGTGAACAGTCCCCCACACAACAACATCACCCCACAGCCTGCAAAAAAACCACAGGAGCTATGTTAGATTACCGAGACAAAATGTAAGCATATCGGGGGATGCAACCCACTCTGTATGCTCGTATGTGTAGCATTTGTGCTGGGAAGCACTTCCCCCCGGGTTTGAAGCAGACGCGCTTCCCCCGGTGGTCGTTACAGCAGAAGCCACAGGCGAGGCTGCAGCGGTTGTGCTGACCAAGCCGGTCGGCACTGTAACCTGGGAAATTCCTGAGGTTGCAGTGGTCCTCAACGTGTTTTGGTTTGTACCTGCATGCACATGCCATGTAGCCATCTCGTTATTGCTGCGAGCATGATCCGCGACGTCTTTTGTAAAGCCGCCAACTCGTGTTCCACGCCACTCTGTACAGCTAATGTGTGTAACTACACCGATAAGACATGTATAATAAATATAGCCCTGGTCTTGCCTCCTAGAAGAAGGCGGTTGTCCCCGGTTTGCGTCACGAACGTCTTCGTTTCTGAGGAAGCGTGCAGCGCGCTCATGCGATGGAGCTCGCTCAGAGAGTAAAATGTTGCCACGACCGTGAAGGCTACGGCCACCACGATGACGCGTGTGCTGCTCGCCATGTTCTTGCTACTGTTCACTACGATCGCTCAGGCTATGGGTTACACATGGTGATCCACGCTCGCTCAAGGTCACTATACCTAAAGAGCGGCCTGAGAAAGCGATCAAAATTCCCCCGTCACGAGGTTCAGACCTTAATTATTTAAGTTTCAAGACAAGCGCGAGGAGGAAGCCTCCGAAGTTCTAGCTGTCCTGTCTGCAAGACTTCTAAACGGGCTTACTCGGAATCATTTTTATCATGCGGGTCGCTTCAGAGTATTAGCAACACCGCAGCAGTACGGACGTAGTACTTTGGTGGGTTGACTCTTCTGCTCGTATGTAATGTGCCCTCAAACTCTAGGCAAACTAAGTAATGAAATTGGTAATGCGTCGTGATTTATGGTTTCTCCTTTGCATGCGGATCTCTCGTCCATAATCGCGAGCTTTGCCTGCTCATGCCGACTGGGAATTGAGGATTGCTTCAACTTTTGTCAAGTAAATGTGTGATGCTCGGAACAGTACTCAAGGCAGGAGAGGTAGCTTCCCCTTAGCGTTATCCAGGAGTTGCTCTAATGCATAGCTGCGTGAAGCGGCTCTAAAGGTTCCCAAATGCAGTATGCAAACATGGCATTTTCCTGATGTTTCTGGGCATGGTGCACGTCTTTACGTTCGACCACGTCCTATGGCTCCATAGGGCGTCTACACACCGAAGAAGCTTAGGAATGTATGGTTCGTCGATCAGTCCTGTAGGGGTGGGAAGACACCAGTTTGGGACCTTGGACGTCAGCCGCGCCGAAACCGCCCGCGAAAGGAGGCGGGAACGCTAGAGCAAAACCTGATTATGCATTCGCACTTGACAGATGTATACATGTGACTAAATTACATGCTTCCATGCAGCACGTTGGTAGATAGTGCATGTTTTGGCTGAAATACCGCTCCTGCTCCCTCAAGCTGTCACCAAATGCGATCGCCTGAGCAGGCGAATGATGTCACAAATTGTAATTTGTTAATTGTGTATGCTCTCACATGCAAGGAAGTAGTCTAGTGGAAACACGCCGTGCGACACAAACGTTGTGCAAAATGTCGCCAAAGAAGGCCCTAGATGAAAAAAAGCCAGCTCCTCGTGATACTGACAAGTATGATTTCGATGTCGCGGTTACCGTGTCAGATGTCGAATTGCTTGCCGGAAAGCTTAAGTCGCCAGGGAAAGGGAGGGATGCCCTCGCCAAGTCCTTTAAGGTCAGCGTGCGCCCTCGCAGCTTAACGGCGCCATCACTGCGCTGTCACTAGCTCCATGCCAACAATACTTATAGGGATATGTGCACCCGCTCCCTTCCAGCCTCTTGCTAAATTGCTATGATGTACCGACCCGTCCTTGCAGCAACTGGCAAAGGCATTGGAGGCGGCCCCCCAGGATGTGGCCGCGTTAGGTTGTGCCAAGGACAGCCTACCATTGCAACTGTTGGAGCATGCAACAGCTGCGAATGCAGACAAGGTACGCCGGCAGGGCGGCAGCACTGCAGCCCCCTGCATTGAAACGCGTTGTGACTTGTAGAGGTCTCACCTGGCTTAGTTCCATCGTCCTTTCTATCTTATATAGTGCCCTCGAATCAACCCCCGTCACTTTGCACGAATTTGCCTCCGATGTGGATTGCAGGAGTTGAGTTTATACGGCACACTCTGCATTGTGTACGTCATGCGCATCTACGCACCTGACGTACCATACAGCGATGAGCAACTTAAGGTGAGCTGGGAGCGGCCTTCACCGCACCACATGACGATAAACGGATCGTATCATCGATGCTCGGAAGGGCGATGTACGAGGATAAAGTTGCGCATGTTTGCATCACCATTTTGTGCTGCGATAAGCGATAACATGTGGGTTTTGGCCTCATCTATTTGGGGCCGTATCATCACGCTTGGGGCGGCGCCTTGCTTAGCGCATGTAAAGCACCCACGAGGGATAATACTGACAGTGAACCCGACCACGACCCAACACCTTCGCCACTACCAACACCAGCAACATCATGGCCTCTAATGCGGCTCGCACAGGAGGTTTTCGAGCTATTGCTCGGTTGCTGGGCCCAGTTGGCAGTCACCGGTGCGACGGGCACATTCGAGATCTGTCGTGCAACACTGCAGACCTTTGCCGATGTACGTACATTCTTATTGCTACTTTGCGCGGACTTTTAGAAATACATTTAAGGAAAGACTCCCGCCTCTAGCGGCGGGTCCGACGAAGGAGGGCTCCGTTATGCGTTCTGTAAGACATGCTCGTGCCACCAGCCGATGGCCGATGGCTGAGAGTTTGAACAGCGATTTCGGCATATCCTGCATGGAGCCCCCTCCCTTCCCCCCCGTCCCCCCACACAGGCGCCGCACGCCTCCATGCCTTGGAGGTGCTGTTCTAGCTGACTTCAATATGATACTGTGACGATGCGTATATTTACGCCATTGTTGTATGTTTGTAGCATCCAGGCGTTTCAGCATCGTAGTTGCTGCCCGGGTGGCCAGTGGTTTCTCCCTGTGCCATTTTCCTTTGCTCCACACTAGTTCACCTCCAACTTCCGGTACAGGTGAAATTTTACATCCTCATGCTGGATCTAGAGGACCCGGACCTTCTGGCGCGAACTTTCGCCACTCTGCTGCGAGCAGCACGGTGAGGCATGCTGCATTCCCGAGCCGTGGCAGAGCTATAGGGTTGGGGCGCATTCGGGTGAACTTAAAAGGCGCAAAGGGATGCAAAATGCATCGCATCATCGGCCGGCACAAACCTACCTTAATGTCCGGCGCTCATGGCATGTGCTCATGGCGCATTTTAATTTCGTGCTGAGCATTCAGAATTGCGTTCTGTCAACGCCATAGGTGCAGGATCAATTAGTGCCCTGCCGTCCTCAACCATGTGCTTCTGATAACAGTCACATGGCCAATACATCTTGCTGTGTCACCTGCTCAATCCCATATTACGCGTCAGCGCTCGGCGCCGCCTTTCCTTGCACTTGCACTGTGACGTCCATGCCCGTTGCCTGGGGTTCGCGGTACTGGTCCGTGCCAGGCCTGAGAACTTGCAGGTACTGGAGGGCCCCCTAATGGAAGTCCTTTTGGGGATTATGGAGGAAATGGATCAACCCTCCCAGGAGCTGTGCGACACGATGTTAGCTGCCCTAGCTGGCGCAGCAGTGCCGGCGGGTGCTGGGGATTCCGGCGGAAAGGGCGCGGCACCGGTGCCACAATACACGGCGGCATCGCAGCGGTGAGGTGTGAAGTACCGGCGTGCACGCCGGCCGGCCGGGCAGACGGCTCCTTGAAGGATGTAACAGCAATAACTCTAAAATGAGGAGAGCCCCCCTCTCTTTTAGGTGCAGAAAAATCAGGTTTGACGTGCAAATTTTAAACGTAACTTACGAAAAGTAATTAAACAATTTGATGATTTCCAAGAAATTCGTCAACAATATTATTTCAAATTGCCCAAACTCAGATTTTTGGAGGAGATGTAGCAGGCGCAGAAAAAAATCTGAGTCCATATTTTTTTCGAGTTGACTTGGTAACAGGAAGGGCACGTGGGCTGGCCGCGGAACGGTGGGATATGTGTTGCGGTGTATCATATCGCCGGGATGTGTACCTCCTCCTCCGCCTCCGCTGGGTTGGCATGTAGGCTGGCTGCGCGGCTACTCACCTCGCGGGATAGCGTTCTACGTGGAGCCGTACAGCGAGAAGTTTTATCGCACGTGCGTAAGAGCCTCCAGGACGCCGCCGCGCCCGCGGCGGCAGGCAGCGGTGGTGGCCGGGCTGGGAAAAGATCGATGGCCGCGGCTAGCAACGCTATCCCCGAGGGCGCACCTTGCGACACATTTGCGCTTCTCATCGGGGTAAGATTTTTGTTGTGTGCAGGGGCATGCAGGACGTGGTTGCAGGTGGCGAGGAAAGGAAATCCGACTTTTGACGTGCAGGTGACACCCTTTGCTCTCATTATTATCGGCGGGTTATGTTTAGCGGGTGCTGGGAGAGTGTATTTGTGATTACAGCAGACCAATGGGCGTCCGGTCCAGTCTTGGCGGTCATTTTCGAGCCATTCCTTGCTGCTATCGTTCCCCATCTGCTGTCGCAGCTTCATGCCGCTGCACCGCTGCTACTCTTGCCTGTGGTTCCGGAGCTGAAGTCGCAGCTGCGCCACGAGGACGATAATCATCGTGCTGCCGCGGCGGAGCTTGTCACACGCCTGATGGCGGCGCCACCGCCGGCGCAGGGAGCGCTGCAGCAGACGTCGTCCATGGCAACAGGGACACTGGGCCTCGTCACAGCGGCCGTGGGCTCCGGCGCCACTGTGCCACTGGCAGCACAATTCCCTGATCTCTTTAATGTAGGAATATAAAGAGCGGGTTATTGATGTATCGAAATCCTCCCGCCCTCCGCCCTTCGGTGACGTGGAATGACAGGAACCATGATATCCTCTGGTTCTGATCATCTGATGGTTCTACTTGAGGTGGTGCATCCGGCAAGCATTTCCCTGTCAGCTGCAACCCACGTGGCTTGGCGGTTCCCGGACTGAACACTCCGGGTGAAACTAATCGGCTGGTTGGCTGCTTCCGCGCAGGAGCTGCTATCGCACTTCGCCGACCAGTCGCCGGCGTTGCGGCAGCAGATGCTGCTGCGCACTGGACAGCTGGCGGCTGTGGCCGCATCGGCCAGTCCCGACGGCGTCCTGGAGCGCCAGGTGCATATGGGTCTGTTTGTGCGCGCTCACGCGGCAGGCTGAAGATGTCGCAATAGGAGCGCAGACGACACAAAGCATGCGCCCAAGCATTTGTGTCAAGCCCATGCATTACCTAATATATTTCATTGTGTGTGTGTGTGTGCAACGTTACTGCACATCCGATGGACCGGGTACAACTGCGGGAGATTTACCGACGTGTTGAGCTGCTGGAGCTTCCGTTGAGGTTCAGAAGGTTCGCCTTTGGGTCGATGTGGTCCTAAAAACATCACCACCCACCACATCACCTCTTAGGCGTTCCTGCGACTTGCCATGAAAGTTCTTTTGTGATAAGCTTGCTCTGCAGCCTTATGCAAGGTAAGTCTTATGGACCAGGTTGCGTTCACGGACTGAACTGGGATCGCCGGTTCGTGCTGCATTGATTTCGGGATGTGTTACTTACTGTTCCGGAACTCATCCATGCGCGGTGCCTCCCTATTCTGTTATTTCCCCTCTTGCACGCACAGGTTCTGAATGCCGCTCGTGATAGGCTTCACGACTTTGATGAGCGTGTGCGGGCCGCGGCGTGTAGGGGTCTGTGCAGCCTTGCAGCCGCTGCCGCCACCGGCCAGCCGCCCCCTGGCACAGGCGCGGGGGCGGGAGCAGCGGTGTTGTACGATAACGATATGGATGTTGTACTTCAGGATGTAAAATCTCGGTTGCGAGACCTTAAGATCGTGGTGCGAAAGGATGCGGCGTCGGGGCTCTTGGTCGCGTGGCGGGCAGCCTGCACGGCATTTCAGCAAGGTAAGATGGGCTTGAAAGGCGGTCGGTAAACCGAACCAGGTAAATGCACCGTGGAAAGGAATGTTGGGGGCGGGGTGGGGTTTGGGGAATGCAATCACCGCTGTCGTGGAAAGTACACAGGCGCGCGAGTCCGCGGGCTCGCGGATCTGGAGTAATGACGCCATAGGCACGAAGCCGATGAGAAAGACAAAACGGAAGTAAGATGGGCAGGTCTATATCCAAATGTTTTATTGCGCTGTGCGTTCACGGCCCGCCCGGCCCCATTTGTTGGAGCCTGTCATACCGTTCCTTGAAAAGCATAGTTCCATAAGCTTCCTGAGGTTTCTCGTTTTCGCTGTTGGCTGCCTCCTTGTTGGCGCCCGTATTCCCGCTTTCGGCAGGCGCGCTATCGCTGCCGGGACTGGTCCGAAGCGTGGGCTGGATCCCCGCCCGCCTCTGCACAGAGGCGCAACGTGACCTGGAGCTGCGGCCGCACCTCATGGCGCTGCTGGCAGCCCCGCCCACCCCTCAGCAGCTGCTGCACCACACCCATGTCAGCACCACCGGCGGCCGGTTGGGACCGGGGATGCTGCCTGCATCGTTGGGAAAGCAGCTGGGCGCGGCGGTGTGGGTAAGTGGACTCTCCCTCCTCTGGGCAATCTGGGCCCGCCCGGAGTTCGCTACTAAACGGAAATCGATGTGCAGCACCCGAAGGGCGCCTGACACGTACATAAGGATTTTTCATCCCAGGGCACATCCTGCGTAAGGGTTTTTGACGAAGCGGTAGGAATTCAAATGGCAGTAGTCGTGGTGCCAGCGCTACAGGAGGGCGTCCCGGTCATAAACTTCGATTTGTCAATCCTTCATCACGCTGAGCTTCACAGACACACCGCCCCCGACGCTTGCATCACAGACGGCACTTTGGTCCTCGTACGGTGAGACTGAACGTACGGCTGTACGGAAGGTCCTGGCGCTGAAGGCTAAGGTGGCCTGCGAGCTGCAACAGCTGGTGAAGCTAAGGCGGCAGCTTCGGGCGGCAGCTGTCGCCGTGGAGTCATCGCAGCCGTCGGACCTGGAACCGGTTAAAAGGACCCAGCAACGGGTGCAGGTGAGGCTCGGGAGGAGCCCCGGCTGCGTGCGATGCGTTCGTACGATACCATTTCCCCAATAATCTTCCCTTGGAAAGCAACGGTGCGTTCGCCATGGCATTCTAGAAACTTAAGTGGGGCCAGTTCCTGTTCAGGTCACAGTGCGAAGGCAGTGAATGTAATGCCCGCTGTGCATCTGCATGAAAAGATGGCTTACTGCCAAGAGCAGGCCTTCGTCTTGGCTAGACTTGACCCGATTTCGACCCGTTTCCTCCTGGGCGCGAATGTGGGGCCACACTGACTGGGCTGGCGTAGCTAGGGGTACACCCTCTTTTGGCTGCTGTCTTCTTGGCTGCTGCTGCTGCTGCTGCGACAATGTCCGCTTTTAATTGGTGAAGATGAAGCGAATATGAGCTGTAGCTTTACGGATGTGAAAAGAGATCTGGCAAGCGAATTCACGCTCTGACCACTCACGTTCTTGTGCACCTCCGTGCTTGTCCTTCTCTTCCTCTGGACGCCCCGTATGCCCTTTACGCTGTGCCACTCCGCCGCTACGTGCGGTCTGCTGTGCGGCGCGGACCTGCAGCTGCGCTTAATGGAGTTGTGCCGAAGTCTGGCCCGCGATGTCGGAGGCTCCGCAGGGGCAGCAACACGTGCCGCGGAGCAGCTGTGGGCACTGGTGGGCGCCGCAAAAGATAACTTCTTTTGGGACCGGCTGGTGGAACTGGCGGCGCCGGGAACCAGTCCCGAGGTAAAGGGACGAGCACCTCGAAATATCTAATAAGTCCGTCATGTCACAAATGCACCACGGCGCATAGCTGGCGATAGATGAGGCTGCGGGCGTAAGTTAAGAGGTAGCCAGATGATGCCCCGAGGCATGGCTGGAGATATTCGCCATTGGTGGGTCACATCATCCGCTAAGCAGCCTCTCGCCTGTCGCCCCACCCCATCAGGCCCTGGCTGCAGCTCGTAAGGACGCCGTGTCACGCCTCCCCAGCGGTGGCTCGAAGTCACCGACCGCTGACCTGATCAACCGCATCAGCCACCTCGCCCAGCCGACGATGCTCTCCCTAAGTCATATGGCGGGGCTGATGGCGACTTTGGATGAAGCGGACACGAGCAGCGGCCACAGCATCACAGATGCCGACGGTGCGGTCTCCGCTGCCGGGGGCCTTGTCGTCGCGGTGGCCAAATCGGCGCCGGGGCTGTGCTGCGGCGCGATGCCACTGGTGGTGTCCATTGTGACAGCCGACCCACCACGGCAGGAGCTGGTGTGTACTACCGCTGTGCGTGTTCTACGCTACGGGGTGAAGCACTGTCCGGCCACAACAGGGCCTGGACGTGGCGGTTGCAGCCCGGCCGCCAAGGGAGATGCACATGGACAAAGGGATCAGCCAAAAAAAGCCCGTGGCGCCACTGAGGAAGAGGAGCAGGAGGAAGAGGAGCAGGGAAAAGAAGACGAGAACGAGGAGGCGTCCCCAGAACCTGCGAAAAAGCGCGCTCGAACAGCGACAACAAAAGGTGCTGTCTCGGTAAATGGCACCGCTCGTCGTATCACCCGCGGGCAGCAGCGAGAGCAGCAGCAGCAGGAGGAAAAGCGAGAAAAAGATAAGGGCGGCGCTGCAGACGATGGCGGAGGCAACGCAGGCAGTGATGATAAGTCGCACGCCGACCTGGTGGGTGCTTTGACAGCTCTCAGCCAGGGTCCGTATGCTAAGGCAGCTAAGGCAGCTGTGCACGCACTGTGGGCACTGCTGGACCCTGAGGAAGGAAGGCGCGTGGTGGCGCAGCTGGCGGAACAGCTGATGGGGCAACTGCGACCTGGCCGTGAAGCGCTGGCGGCGACGCCGGTCGTCCTGCAGGCCATGGGCAGCGTGGGCGAGGTTGCACCCGATATCTTCTCAGGTATGCGCGTGCTTTGTCCTACTCACGCGTGCTGCGTCCCACTCCCTTCTCAGGTATGCTCCGTATTATCCCACTCACGCGTGCTGCCTCATGCATGTGTATTAGTATACGCGTGCGCTTCTCGATGCTGTCTGTTACCGCCGGCGATGATCCGTCATGACCGTAGACCGTAGACTGCAGGTACGCGGGAACCCTTTTTGGTTTCATTTACATCAGTGATACCCGGCTCTGCGCATCTTATCTTGCTCTATCTCCTAACAGAACACGTGGACGCGTTCTGCAAGTTCGTCATCCAGCACTACATGCTGGCCTCGTTGAAGCCCCCCGCCGCGAGTGCCCGGAGAGCCCAAGGCCACAATAATGCGGTGGCCGCAGTCGCACTCACTCCCAACAACGATACGGGTTCGGAACGGCCATCCTTCGGCATTGCCTGCAAGACTGCGGCACTACGCGCTCTGGCGCGCGGCTGCACTCCCCGGGCCGACGCCTCTGCCGTCGCCACGGCTGCCGTACCTATCGCCACCACGACCGCTGTATCGTCGGACGTGGTAGACCTCCTCGTCCAGCTAATGTCAATCGATAATGACATGGCGGAATACGGCGCTGTCAGTGAGGCGGATAGGGCCCATTTGCGGATGGCTGCTGCGCGAGCTCTCGTCCGATTATCGAAGCGCCATGATTCGCAGTTGTCAGCGCCCTCGTACGTGGCGCTGGCTCTAATGATGCAGGACCCGATCATGGAAATTCGTCAGCTGTTTGGAGAAGAGGTGGGAGAGTCTGTAAGATCCTGTAATTAAGGCGTCATCCTGAGTGTCAGCGAGAAGTGCCCGGGATGGACTGTCCACAGTGCTTTCAATGGCCTGCGGGTACAAGAGCGGCCAAGCCGGGTCTTGCGAGGGAGGGCGGGATCCGCTCCCTACCTGCGCGAAGAGAGAGCTGCGGCGAACCCAGTGCATGGTAACCTAGTGCATGCCAACCCAGTGGACACGCTACAATATGTTTTGGGGACTGTTGATTTATTTCTGCCTGGACCTGTGCTGATGTGTTCCCCGGGCTCCCACGACATTTACCATCTCTCGCATCATGACGTTTCACCACAACCATGAGGTTTCCAAGCTCAGGTCCGTTTTGCTGCCCCCCTTCCTCCTCATCCCGCGTCCAGGTGCGGCACTTCCTGCTCTCTTCGCTGCAAGTGCAGCGGCGATCGTATGTGATTTCCAAGTACACAGCGCTGCTGCCGCTCGCAGGTGATTGCCGGGTGTAGATTGGGAGAGGCTCGGCGTATTTATTGCTCCTTATTTGACCTTGGCGTCTCATTCAGAGGCCCAAACAATCGCCGGTGGGGTAACATCTATTTTTCCCCCCTACGTCTTTCACGGAGAAGGTCTGGGTGGGCGGTGATGGTTTTGGTTTTAGGGGGACCACATACCCCTTTTTGGAGACAACAGACAGGTAGTAGACTGGGCAGCAGTCAGAGGACGATTCATCCATGGCCGGAAGCCAAATGTGTTGGGAGGCGGCCGGAAGGCCCCGTGGCGTGAGGCCAAGGGTCGGCCGATAGCCGAGCAGAGATGGGAAAGGAAAGCAAAGCCAAAGGAGCTAACATTGATTGATTGAGTGGGGAGATTAAAAGTGTTGTCATGATGCTGTGAAAAGGTGGTCTTACGCCCAGGAATGGCAGAACAATAGGTGCGGAGCTGTGTATATGGCGTCGCGCTGCTCTTCGCTGCTGGCCCTCACAGCAGCTGGAAGCCAAGAATCCCGGACGCCTGCGTTGCCGATCCCTCATACGAGGGGTGCCGGCGTTCCTTCCTACATGCCGTGATTTAATGTATTTTCCTTAGGGTGCGTATTGTATTGTGTGTGTGCGTTGTGTGTGTGTGAATGTGTATATGTGCGTGGGTGTCCCCCTTTTTCCTCGAAAGGCATGGACCCTCGGCCGGAGAACCAGGACGCCGCCGCCCGAACGCTGCGGGAGGTGGTTCGGCTGCTGAGGGTGAGGGCGCAGGACGCAGCGCTGGAAGCGGTGAAAGCCGCGCAAGAGGGCGCTGCTGGCAGCAGCGGCTCCGCCTCAGGCGCACCCCGGCCCTCTCTGTCTGACTTACCAGAGTTCATGTTGGCATTCCTGTTGTACATTCTTGCGCACCACCCAGATTGTCCAATGGTGAGGACTTGATGGATGGGACGAACGGGGTGGGCAACGGGTTATCACAGTGGGTTGGGTAACGATTGATGAGTTCAGCTTCGCGCCTGAAGCGGTGGTGGGGAGTACGGTCCTTTTGCTGGTGCCTGCTGGCAATTTGTTCGCAATGCAAACAGTGCCTGGAAAGTGCGTCACTTAGGCCAGTCCTCCCACATCCGAACACGTTCCAGCGGGGTCCACATGTCTGTACCTTTACCTTTTTTCTGCCGATGCCGTCAGTACCCTCGCTGACCTCACTCTTCTTGCGTGTCAATCCGCACACTTCACGAACTGCTTCTGTGTTGCCCGCCATCGCCAGGCACCGGACTCCTCCGAGCAGGGCGCCAGCGGTAGTGAGCCGCGAGACCAGGAGGAGGCACCAGAGCCAGAGGACTATCGGCCCTTCCAGGACATGCTGCAGTTTGCGCTCGAGCCGTTGCTTGCTGCAATGCCGGCTTCGCAGGCCGCTGGCGCAGCTGGGCCGGCTGCCGCCACGTTCGGAGGTGTGGGCGAGGCTCTGCCCGCCGTTTGCAAGGTCCTTCGGAGCGTCAAGCTGCAGATGCGAGACGCTGATGAGACGGTGAGTCGGTTCCGCAGGAGCTGCACGACCGAGCCGAGATTAGGACGGCAGCGGTCATTGGTGGAAGGTAGATGTGGCAAATGCGGTTCATTTGCTCTTCTTGTAAACACGCAACCCTAGACGGAGGTGTGCGCACGCTGCCCCCATAGCGGGGAAAGATACTTAGCCTCCTTGCCCCATCGACTGGTTCCGGTGCCGTGCATGGTTGCACGGTACGGCATGGAGGGCATTATCATCCCTCCCTGGTACACCACAGTTCGAGCCCTCGGCCACTCGGACCATCCGCGTGCTGGCCGACATCGGGATCGCAGTCGCCAAGGCCATCGTGAAGCGAGAGCTGGTTGCGGCGGGCGCCTCTAGGGAGGGCCGCCAGAACCGCGGCGGTGGCAGCAGCGGCAGCCGGACGACGCGTGACAAGCAGCAGCAGGTGCAAGACCTGGAGACAACGGCCGCCACCACGGTTGGGGAGCTGGCCCGACGTGACCACCCAGCGCGCGCGGTGGTTCCAATGCTGCTGTACAAGCTTGTGGACTCGGCGGAGACGAAGGGTGAGCGCGTGGCCTTAGCCGAGGCTGAAGTTGCAGTGCATGGAGAGCGGAGTGGTAGTGGGGACGTGCTATGCCACAAATTTGTTTGAACAGGGCCGGCAGCAGCTTTGGAAATTGAGAACCCTGCGAGTGCAGTGCCCTGCGATGCATTTCCCAGAGTGTTAATGTATCACGTGTTTCGTACCGTAGTTTGTTTCATGTCATGTTTGGACCTCCTTCCTGGCATGGACAACCCGCCACCACACTTCCGCTGTCTTGTTCTTAGCCCGTTCTTAGCCCGTTCTTAGCCCGTTCTTAGCCCGTTCTTAGCCCGTGGCTTCTGGACCTTGACGTGGGGTTCCGCGCAGCCGTCACGACCGACAATAACGTAGCAACATGTTCCCATCTACTGGTGCCTGGTGTTAACGGGAACGGGGCTGGTTAAGCTTGTCGATATGACGTAACGACAAGGGAATAACTCGCAAATGGCACCGGGGTGGCTGGATGTTTGGACAGGCATTCGAGCTGACGGCTCCTGTCTGCCCCCGGGCTATCAAGTGGTCCTCAGCCCCGCCGTAACGGAGATGGGCCGCAGAGCAACCACTGTGCAGACACCAGTCAGGGACAAGACAGGTGCGGCCCGCGCCACCGGACGAGAACCAGCCGGCAGCCTTCCTGTGACGGGCCGGCGTAGAGGCAGCGGAGATGCCGCCGCCGGCAGCGAGGGCGATGAGGCAAAGGCAGAGGCGTCAGAGGGAAATGCGGATGCCGAATGCGGGGAGGACCACACGGATGAGAAGGTGAAGCAGCAAACTGCGAAACTCGGGGGCCGCAGCGGAGCGGCGAAGGACAGGGCGGTGGCCGCGGCAGAGGGCGGTGGCCGGATAGAGGGCGCGACCATGAAGGGACCCCGAAGCAGAGCGATGCCGGCGAACGCGCGGGGAAGCCGCAGCACAGGTCGCGGCCGTGGGAAGGCAGCCGCCTCACCCAGGACCGGTGCAGGCGCGGCCAAACGACGTAAGAAAGGGGGCTACGAAAGCCTTAGCGAAGGAGAGCCAAGCTCTTTGAGCGAAGAGGAGGACGAGGAGGAGCAAGAGGAAGAGGAGGAAAAGGAGATGTGTGCAAAGAAGACTGCTCCAAAGCGCGGCAAAGCTAGTGCCTCTGCTAAGGTAGAAGGCACAGCGGCGGCAGGGGCAGCAGTGTCGGCGAAGACGCCACTGCCAGACGCCGCCGGGCCGCAAGACGAGTACGAGCTGCCAGCGGACGAGCAGGTCAACCCAAAGAGGAAAGGTGGCCAGAGTCGTTCGGCGCGAACTGTAAATGCTAACGGTGGCAGCGGCGGTATAAAGTCCCCCTCTCAGCAACAAGGCAAACGGACCGAACGTCAAGGTCCTGCGCAGCGGCGGCCGCAAAGGCAGCAGCGAAATGCATCCGAGCACAAAGAGAAGGAGGAGGCGGACGGCGAGGAGGATGACAAGGAGAACGAAGCTGTAAAACTCCGTGGTGTTGGCGGGGTCGCTAAGGCTGAAGGTGGAGTGGCAAAATCGCCTCTGGATAAGAAGAGGACCCGGGGCCCGGCTGACGGGCAAGGGGCTGCCGCTCCGGATGCGGCAGCTGGTTGATGACATTGGACTTGCATTTGCGCACGAAAGGCTAACAGCAGGCAAGTAGCATTGCAACCGCGATAACTGCATGTGACTAATATGTCTAATCCCGCCCACACGTTTTACACATGCGGTGCGCTGTCGCATGATACCTTATCTCGCACCAAACAATCCTGAAATTGTGTCTTGGGCGGCGGGGCGGTGCGAGCCCCCTTCGCACTGCCCCCCACGAACATTTGGCTGGGCATGCTCCGATCCTGTGTTGCATATGTACTTCTATTCTCTTCTTGTTCTCAACAGTCACGTCGTTTGCCAAAGTTGTTGTCTTGGCGCGCATCCCATAGACCCATGCACTGCTTCCAACTAGAATCCCCATAACCGACAGGCCAGCAGTCGACTGCGGCTGCTGCTGCAGGCGGAGCTAACAAGCGGCCAGCACGTGGCGCTGCGGCCCTGCACGGCAGGCCAGCGAACGGGCGCCTGTTTTCCATTACGACTTCAGCGATGATGCTGAGGAGTACATGATTTGTACCGGTAGATGGCAACTGACAATAGTTATGAGACCCGGGACTCGGGTATTGCGAAGGGGATGGGAGCCACAGATAGCTCTCAGGATCAAAGCATGTCGAGTTGCATTTGCAAGGTGATTGGCCTGGTGTGGCCAGTCTCAATCGCTTTGGTGTGGTGCATGTCGTTAAGCTGCCAAGCCTCTGGAAGGGCGGGGCTCAGCATGAGGGTATACTACGGATGGATGCTACAGCCGTGTAGTTCCCCTGCCTGCTGCAACGCGGTGCTGAAGGGGGTTGTTGTGGGCGGATTGGTACGTGACTTCACGCAAGTACATCATTGGCTCTGCCTGACTCGTGCATTCGGTGCTTGCTGTAAGGGATTGCAAAGGACAAGTTTTTGATGTCATGTGCGCTCCGATTGATAACGAGTACGCGCGAATATCTTAGCTTTGTTGAACCGTTTTGTTGATGGACGGACGGACGGACAGATCAACTGTTCACGGACGGACGGATACAAGTGCCAGGACCTGTGCGCCCAGCATGGACGCGCTCATTGTCCGCCATCCTTGGACGCGTTTGCCTTCTAACGGCACTGAGATATGTCGGGGAATCCCGCCAGAAGGTGAACTAAACTGCCCGTATGTTGTTAAATCCGTCATTCGATTGTAGGTTTTCTCGTTCAGCGATGACGTCGAGGGTGTCTGGTGGCACTGGGCACTGCGCGGCCAGTGTGTGTGTGCGGGTGCTTCACACGCCAGCAAGATGACGAATATGTGGGTTGGTCTGGAGCTCGTTCACAACATGTGCTGTTCGTGCCGCAGGTGGTCGGCCTTTGTGATGATGAATGTCTTTTTTCAATGGTTTGAGGGCTGTCCCTCACCCATGTACATGGGCAGGCGGCTAGTGCTGAGGCTGCCAGAGGCCGTAGTGGCCTCCAGCCTTGTACTTGTCGGTTATTATCCAAAACGGTTCAACTGGTATTGGCAGGCAGTCCTGCGCATGAGAAAAATTGGTATCGTCGAGAAATAGATTGGGAACTGTAAGCCGTGATTATTGTATCTCCCATGCAGGGATGACTGTTATAACATAGGGAGTGCATGGCGACGCAGCATGTGTCTTAGATATTAACAGCATGGCCATAACCAGCCCTCACTGTGTAATGTGGCATCCGGGTAAATGTGTAAATCTGACTTGCTCATTGACTTGTGCAATGGTGGAAGAAGAGGGTAACCGTGTTTGACAGATGAAGTCAGTCTTGGATCATTAGTCCATGAAGCCAGATAATGCTTCAGTAAGCCTTCACCCTAACTTGAGTAGCTTTTCCATGTATATAATATAATAAATCATGCTTTTATATATGCATTTGACTACCGCTTTCAATGCTGTTAACACCCAGAAGTGTACCGTGGTTGTGCGGGGACTGGGGCCTGCTGCCCCAGTTCCACGCACTTCCACCGTCTTGGTGTACTGGGATTCAAAGTAGATTCTCATTGAGACAAGTTAAGGCAGAGTAGTATATTGGGGTGTTACACTGTGGGTGACTCGCCCTACCTGCAAACATGAGCACGGGGGGTCCTGAATGGACCGAGCCACAGTGCAGGGGAGGGGCACGTGGCTTTGTCTGTCTGTCCTGCCACGTGCTCCCCCTCTCACTCAGACCAGCAAGAGCAAAGGAAGACTCAGAGGCTCTAGACAGTTAGTATATTATTTGTTGCATTATAAGCTTTCAAATTCAATGTTGGAAGTCAAGCAGGAGCAGTTGTAATATATTTGTTATTATTAATTTCTGTCTAGGTAGTTCCCCTAAGGTATCCCCTGATTTTTTTCTTAGATATTTGTGGTGGTCTGTATGTAGTCAAAAGTTTTGGTCACCTCAAGCATCAGCTTGCTAGCAACTAATTTACTTTAATGAGGGAGCACTTGTTATATAGTTCATATTATTAATTTCCCACTAGATATTTCCCCCTATGTGTGCCTCTGATTTTCCTCTTAGATATTTGTGGTGGTCTACTTATATGGGGTGTTACACTGTGGGCGACTCGCCTTACAAGGGCGAGCACCAAGGGGCCTGACCGGACCGAGCCACAGCGCAGGGGAGTATTTTTGGTCACCTCATCATCAGCTAGATAGCAAGAAATGTATTTTATGTACCATATGTACTATTGTCATCCTATCAGCATATATAGTTTATGTTATCACCTAATAAATTGAAAGGGTGTATCCTGGTAATCTTGCACTGCATGCCAGCAGCACAGCATGCCAGTGGCACCGCATGCCAGCGGCACCGTGTATTAGTGGCACCGTGTGTTAGTGGCACCACATGCCAGCAGCACCACACCGCACAATGCTGCAGCAGCTCCTTGCAGTGGAGATACACACGATAACATCCCAGAGTTGCATCCTAAAATTGCGTCTTTTAATTGCATTCTAAAACAGATTAGCTGACAACTGACCTTTGATAGGACGTTCTTTGTTTGGCCTGGAAACAGGCCCTTCAATAGGAAATCTTGTGAACATCTTAACATCTTGTTATCAACCCATTCTGGTATTGGTGATGACAGACCCTGCATGGCCCTCCGTAGTATTGCGCAGCGACTTTGCGAACCACCATGGATTAGGTGTGGAGAGGTGGTGTCCAGTAGTGCTGTTGCTCATCTGGATCAGCCCAACGGGTGTCTACGTGTGGAGGCGGCATCCGCAGTCCCCTACGTGGCATCTGATTGGATGCGGAGACTGGTCCAGAACGGGATGGGATGATGCTCTGGTTAAAAATCGGTTGGGGAGAGCTGCGCGAGGCCGTGCAGCCCGAGAGCTCCGCCCCCATGGAGCATCACCACGTGGGTCAAAGCCTCCACATGGCTACAGTTGCTGTCGCCTTCACACCCAACTGCGCTGACAGCTCCCCGGTCCGCGTCTCGAACAGAGGTGGCGGTAGCGACGGCGGTCTTGGCTGGCAATGTCGTCGCCGTCGCCGTCGCCATTACCACTTCGGCGACAGCCTCCCTGGAGGCTACCTCCCAGGCCGCCAGGCTGTAGATCGGATCCAGACCAACGCCGTACAGTTGAGCGACCTGGGCGAATTGGATGCGTTGCGGGTAGTGCAGGAAGGTCGGGTCAATGGGGACGAGTGAAAACCTCGCGGAGCGCTGTTGGAGCAGTAGGATCGATGTGGGAGTTTCTTGTATTAGCGCAGCTCCGAAAACATCAGCTTGGTCAGGGGCTCGTATGAAAGCCGTATTGCATGTGTACAGCGTAGCAAGGGACGAAGGACGCCTGAGTTTATCGGGCCCCGTGTTCTCTTCAACGTCGTCGCTTGAGCTTGGACGACAGTTGCCTTTGTCGCTGATTCATAGGATCACATGGAGGACCTCGCATTATCAGACGGACACAGCTCAGCTGCCTGACCCCTTACCTCTGTGGCGGTGGGGACATGGCGGCGCGCGGCATGCGGACATTCCCGTCCTCGCCAAGGGGGCCGCAGCAGGCCCTAATAAGATCCCTGATCCGGAGCCCAACTACAGGTGCGACTCAGCCACCTCACCAGCTTGCATGACGCAATCTCCCCGGGCAGCACCTTTCCAAACCGGCGGGGCGACGGACGGGACAGCCAGCGAAGCGGCAGCAGCGCTCCATTGGCCAAACCACAATCCAACGAAGGTGGCATCGGCATTTGCGCCTCTGCCGCCGCCGCAACCGTGTTCACGGGTGCCGCTGTTGCGGCCTCCGCCACATCGAGGGGGGCGACGCCACCCGCGGCTGATGCCGCTGGCAGGTCGTCGCCCGCAGCTGTACGCCCGGCGGGATGATGCACCGATGATTTGCTGCTGCCAAACAACTCCTCGCCGTACCATCCTAAGAAACCGCGTATGAATTGTTCCTGCTGGGAACTGTAGTACGACAAGTCGCCGGCCAACATCACGCCGTGTACCGTCCACGGAAGGCCCAACAAGGCGATACCCAGCGCCAGACCTACAGATGCACATGAGGCGCCGGCTAATGTTGGAAGAACCCCATCTGGTCACAGACGGTGTCCAAATCAACTTGACTGAGCTTGAGCCTTGTGGGCAGCAAGCACTACAGAGCGCTCCAAAAAATGGTGGCCATGAGGCGACTCTTAATTGTGAGGTCTAGTGCATCTGCGCCGTCTTGCTGTGTCATGTCCGGCGATACCCGAGCACAGGATGATAGCTGTGGCGGCGTGAATGCGGTTGAACGGTCACCGTTCACCACCCAACCCCTCCGCCACATGAACTACATTGGCGACTTACCAATCGCCGTTGTCCCCGTGCCTGAATCTACCACGAACTTGTACGGCGTAACTGTCGGATACGGCAAACTCTGTACGGCAACAATTCGCCGGTTCAAGCTACCGTGTCGCGCCCGTCGTTCTCCACCACCCGGAGCGCGGGGATCAAGAACTGTGGCATTGGTGAGGTTCTGGCAGCAACCGTCTTCAACCGTGCCGTACGCCAACCAGTACACCAGGCGCAGCAGCCCCAGCAATGCAGGAGGGTCTCCACCGCCTTCAGCCACGATGGCCACCTGCGCTGTGTGCGGGATCAAAGAGAGATCATGCTTCGATGGGCGCTGGGGGCCGGCGGGGTGGGCGCATGGTCGAGTGATGTGTTTCGTGCACTGCCACTGTTCAAGAAACGACACAAGGATACGCGAAGGAGAGACGCGGGCGAAAGACGAGTCGTGGACACTGCAGAGATGCACCCACGAGGGGACACCGCTAAACGCTAACGCGCGCCACCGTCCACCTTATTGTAAGGTAAGCGAAAGAGCCGCGCTCGGCGCCGCACGTGCTCCCACATGTCCCACCATACGTGCCCAATGGCGAACTCAAAGTCTTACGGGTCTCCAAAACGGGTCTCCTGCTCTTCCATCTGTCACGGTTGCCCAGGCGCCGCTGCCCTAAAAGTTGTCCACGCCATGTCCAGCTGTCATATCGCTGTAGCGCTCTACTATTCGAATAGTCCTAAAATCTCCCCCTCTTCCTCCCAACGCTAACCATACCTTCGCGGCCGGGCTGGCTTCACGGACCGCGGCCGCCCGGGAGGTCAACATGGCCTGTCGGTTCGCATACTCAGTACGTGAAACGTACGTCACCTCAGTGCCGTACATTCGTGTGACCAAGTGGTAACCCGAGGGAACCTGCCAGGGGTGGTTGCGGGATTAGGTATGGCGCCGGCGTACTGTTTTCTTCGGTGCACGGAACTGGATGGGTGAGTGAGTGGGGTTTGGGTTTTGGGTTTTGGGTGCTGCAGGCGCCTGCACCCACGTACGCACCTCACGGGTCGGGGCAATGCACTCGATCTGGTATGAACCCAGTATGCGTTCATGCCCGCATCGGCAAACTATTAACTATCCGAAGGAACAGCATCTTGACGAGCACGCGTCCAATGTCCTGATAACAATGGTTTTGATTTTGGTCGGTGTGACCGACATCCGACATTTTCGTCGCCGCATCCCGGCCAGCCCCCGAAGCCCTGCCGAACCCGCCAGTCCGCCGTACCTTGGGTGGCTCACCCCGCACAAGCAGGTGTGATCGAAGTCCCGCCTCCGCCGCCACCACCGCCACCGCAGCTAGGTGCGCGCTCTGCACACCGCCGCATGTCACCTGACGGACACGGCAGAGCAGCACAGTGAGCGGGCGTTGCAGGACTTGACAGAACGTTTTATGCTCGCTCAACTCGCACTTACCACGTCCGTGATCCCCTTGCACAGCAGCTCCGGAACCAGCGCATCCAGTTTGCGTACCTGAACGATCAGAGTCGCCAAGCCGAGGATTAAACGCATTGCGTAAATGGACTGGGCACGAGACGGGTTTCAGTCAGACCTGGCCCTTCTGATTTCGTGTGCCTCGTTGCCAACGGGTCAGTCCCGTGGCATCTCGCACACCCACCTTGTTGCCGCCCAGGACAGGATGCAGCAAGTCATCGCGAAGGAGATAGAATGGCGCTAGTAGGTCGGGGGCGGTTGAGCTCTGGCTGCCGACCTGGTTGGAGCTGTTAACTAAGGTAACGCCAGGAACACTTCCTTGACTGGTGCCCAAGCTGATGGCACGGCTTCCATCATCGCAATTACTGGCGCTTCCATCCGTGGGGAGCGCGGCGTCTGACTGTGGAAGAGTGTGCTGTACCGAGGTGACGAGTGGCACCCGGACGAGCTGCAGCGGGGTTTCGGGTGTAGTCCGCAGCCACTGCCGGTGCCGTAAAAAGGCACTGAGGGCGGTCCTGGCATCCGCCAATGTTGGGCCGAGGAAGAGGCTTGGAACGCAGTCGCTGTCCTTGCCGTACGAGCTCCTCACATGCTGCGCAGGACGGAACCTAGCTTTCCGTAGTGCATGTATTTTCCAGTTACACCTTGGATTAGTTTTCAGGTGTGCCATTTCTTGCATGGGAAGCACATCGCAGTGTGATCGCGGCGTGGCCGAAGTTACGATAGCGCATTAATTAAAGCAGGGTAATTTATTCACGCATATAGATTATGGTTGGGGATTATGTTGTTCTATTATCGCAGCTTGGTTTCTGAACGACAGATCACGCTAGTATTCTTTGGAACCGCACAACCTAGTCCGATGAGGATAGTACAGTAGCCAGGATATCGGATATCATCATAAAGTCGTTGAATTTCCGTGTCTTGGAACATTTCAGCACCTTGCCATTAAGCAGCATGGTCACATTACTAACGCACAACCGTTATATGCTTCGGCACAACTGTTTACCTGCAGATTTAAGCAGGGAATATCGGCATGCCCCCGAGTAAGATTTATATCGTGATTGTGATTGTAGTGCCATCCAACAACGCGCATACGATTTATATATAAAATGATCGGATGTAAGGTACCTCGTTTTGATGTCACAAGGCTTCAGTGGGTCTCTTTGAAAAACAACCAACCTGTGCGGATGCTCAAGTCATATAATTAACCATGAATAAGCTTTAGGATTGTAGTGTTGGTTACCGTGCATACGTTCAGCAAACCTACAATTACGTGAGTTTCCTGTTGTTCCCAGTTTCTCACAGCAAACAACCGCAAGCCTGTGAATTCACAGCAGAAATGTTATATGTGGGATCGCAATCGTAGAATGTCAACTGAGTGTTAGCATAATTGCATTGTTTCACATGACAGGCATCGTACAACTACATCCAAATGCGACCGATGATGCCATAAACATCGTACCCTACTGGCTATACATTAGCAAGTCCTGCGACAATATGATGACCTGATGTCACGTTGTACTACCATAGGGACCTGCCGCAGCCCGGGATCGAACCAGGGACCTTTTGTTTACAAGACAAACGCTCTACCACTGAGCTACAACGGCATGATAAAATTGCATTCTGCTTTTTAATATACCATATTTTTCTGTCATGAATTTTCCATCACCTCAGTGGTGAGGAAGTGAGCAGGAGAAGCTATAATGCCCGGCGGGTGAGAATTAAAAGTGTATATTTCCCACGCCTCCCAGTTTTATGGCTGCATGCAGCAGCCATGAGAGCCCAACAAGGACGAAAGCCCTTCTTCCATGTATATTACCCACATGACTCGCTCCTGCTGTCGCTGGAAGATGGGCACGGAGGTGGAGGTTGCTCAGTCCGCAGTTGGAGGAATAATCTCCGATGAACATAAGAGCTAGCTTGCACGTATGATGCTCCAGCCCTCTGAAGCTCCAGGTGTCCGTCACTTGCCCAAGATTTCAGGGGTCACCTGCTGACGGGGAGCGTGATGACTTCTTTGCGGAGCAGCCACTGGGGAACCCAACAGTGCTGAGCTTGTCTTACCCCACTGAGCAATTCGTAAACAGACCCAATCCACACCCGAACAGTCGCTCCCAGAGTCATACAGGGCCGCATTACGGTGAGGCATACGCGCCTATAATGGCATTTAGGTTGTGGATAGCGAGAGGGGGTTTATTTTTGAGAGCCGTTTGAAGATTTCTTCCTTGAACTGTTGTTTGTTCAAGTTATTGAATGAACAACTCGTTTAGCAGCTCCCTGTCACGCCGTTAATGAGTTCCTACGGCATCCGAAACGTACTGCTACACGACAAAACCTAACTTGCGGCTGTGTCGTGTAGGGCAGACCGCAGTTGCGCAAGCTCCAGCACTTAAACGCGAAGACATGATCCATTAGTATCCATAACTGAAGACGGCGCCCAGAAAACATAACATGAATTCTAGGTTCTTAGGGAGCTACATCTGATTCCCATGTGCACAACAGTGTAATTCTACCAAGAAAATCAACGAGTCATAACTACCAAAGTCGACAGGGCCATATTACAGTCCGCGTCGATGGAGTGTTGCAAGGACCCGATGGGAAATATTGCCATAAGACCCTAACATCGTTGTATCACAGGTATCCCGTTAAGGACGGATTTTCCTCCGATGAAAACACGAGTGCATTTCATATGCATGCTTCCGCTCCGGAGCCAGGTCGCCATCCGAGACCAAATCACTGAGTTTTTTTACGGAAACATTTATTTGTACGTCAGGAATTATTTGAAGTATCTTCTAACGTGTAGTTTAACCATGGCTCCCAAGGCTGTTAAAGGGGCGGGAGCCGCTCAGAGCCCACAGTATCCAGCGGGCGCGGGCCGTGCGTTGTTTACTGTACTAATATTCTCTGCGCTGATGGTACGAACATATAAAAATACATGACTTTTGACGGAACCACTTAGGAGGTCCTCCTTTACGTGCAGGTTACCTGTCCATTCCTGCTTTACTTTGCGTCTTTCTGGGGTTACTTTGACAGTAAGCTACTTTTGGTGCTTTGCACTTCTTGATTGCGAGGGGACGCTGTTTGCCTCATTTACGGTTGTTACCGGCGCATACCGCAGGCCTGTACGCCTTGACTATTGGTATCCCCGCGCCGGAAAACCGTGCAGTGGCAAGCGCAATTGTGGCGGTTCTCGGAGTGAACCTGGTGGGTTGCCGGCGGATCCGCATGGTCACGGAGAATGTTGCTAACATGGCCGCATCCCACCCCATGCCAGGTCGTGGGAACATTCATCTTTGTGGCGTTCAGGGAAGTGACGGACGACTCTGATACAGCACAGACGAAGGCAAAGAAGGATAACTAGTGGAGAGGGTCACAGTTATGCGTTTACGGTACGGCAAAGCTTCGGAAGGGTTAGTAAAGGGATATACGAAACTGCTCCGGAGCTTTCATTGCTGCGTACGGTTATGTGACTCGATCAAAGGTAAAGCACGGCACTCAACATGAGGACACCTCATTGTGTCGTCTTCCATGGCAACTATCCCACAGTGGGCAGTCGTACACGTTCTCGTGGGACATTGGCTGCGCGCCGCGGGTACCAGGTATTGGCATGGATGCACAAGCAGCTGGGTGGAATTGCGCAATTATGGGTTCGCACCCCAGCGTGTCCTTATCGTTCGGCCCCTCATCAGCCGCGTCGTTTCCCGTGACGTGCATGCACCCGCGAATTTGGTGACCGACCCCGGACCACTCAGCCATGCAGCGCGAGGGAGTGCTTACACTTATTTTCATGCTGGCAATATACACGGATAGGCTGCGGCATCCCTCGACGGGGAATAGCGCGCGGCTCAAAGCGGGGCTTGCCTGGGGCACTGACACCCGCGTCATCGCACGGGGCTGCGGAAATAGCACCATTGTGCTGGAGAGAATTTTGTTGCAGGCAATGTCTTGGAGAGGCATTTATGTATGCGCTTGCTTCCAGGCACACCCACGGTCTAGACGGAGCAGACTTAATAGCTTGCAAAGATTCAGGCGACGAGAGCGCCTACGGGCGTAGCGTAAGGGGACGTGCTTCAGTGTGGGTGGTGGCTGCAGTGTTTTCGCATCGGGAGTAGATGGGCCAGCATAACCGTTTAGATCGGCATAAAGGCTGGATTAATGTGTTAAGTTGGTGTACTTTTGTTTCCATAAACCAGTTGCAGTGTTATGGGAACTTTGCCAAGCTATTGCTGGTTATGTGTTCCGGCGATCCTCTGGGAAATCCTTAGATGTGGCGGTCTGGTGTCCCGCAGTGGATTAAACCGAACGATGCGGGAAGCATGATACGGCGCAAACCATTATTGCGTGTCCGAGCCGGCTGGCCGCTGGCCGCTGGCCGCTCATGAGAAATGGTATTAGTAAATGGTGCTAGGTGTCGGCCGGTGATCGGCCCCTTCACTGGTCAGACCGTTCAAACTTAAGGAAATCCCGCACGCTCTGCTGATAACCTGAATTAACTCGCTCGTCGACGGCAGCAACGGGGATTTCCCTGGCGTATGCTGAGCGGCTATAGAAGATATAAATTTAGGCTACATTAGATTTTGCCCATATGGAAGCGTCTAGATGAGCGATCCTTTGTGATATGAAGCATATCCTTACACTAGGCATCCAATCCACACGGCTTTCGTGCGCGCCATCAACTTGCGGTGTGGTGGACGTCCACGTGCACGGGAGGAGACTGCAGGACCCTTAAAAGAGGTGTGATATCAGCCATATCGTCCGTGCGTGTGTGGACTTGGTTCATAGAATGCAAACGACAGACGGATGGCCGGCTTAAAACAGGAGGAGCAGTCCGCAGGAACTGCGTTGTGTCAGCATCAACATGTGGGACCACGCCCTCCTCTACGCTGTGGCCAAGTAAAAAAGTAAAGGAAGGAACGTTCGTTGCTGCCGCTACGGAAAACTTATGCTTCCCCAGTAATCTGCCTATGGCGGTAGACAGCCCACAAATCCAGGGCCGCCGGAGCAAGGATCCCGGCACGTTGGCCAGGCCCATACCGAAGCTGACGTCCTGGTCATCTTGCTGTGGAATGTCCCAGTCCGCTATATCAGGTCCAGAGCTCTGCGCGGCAAGGCCTCGCAGACTAAACTGCCACTGTTGCCCCAAGAGACTTCCCATAATCCGGCACACAAGGAGATGTGGGCGCGTCTCCCTTGCATGCAGGCCAAAGAACTTCCAGCCCAAATGTCTCTATCCCCAACCCCAAACGCCCACAATAACGTTCACACCGCCTCTTGGTGCCACCACCACATCACTGCGCGAATTAAAGAACTGCAACACTTGCACTCATAGAACGGCCTTTGCGTCCCATTTCCGCAGTAAGATATCTTCCCCACTGTCAATTAACTCCCGGACCAGGTCCTGAGGCAGTCACGCAAAGCCGCATATGACACCAGGAGCGTCTGCATCCCGCACCACCGCGCACCATGTCCTGGCACCACCTCAACACCTCCTCCGAAATGCCTGCAGCCCAATCACACACACACATACACACACACACACACACACTCTCTCTCTCTCTCTCTGCTCCGAACTCTCACTCATAAAAAAACCAGTGTACAGCCTACATGCGCAAGAAACACACGCACACGTTCTTAAATTCGTTCTTCGGTCTTCCTTGCAGCTGTCGTTTCCCCCTGCTGTTTTAGCTTCACGCCCCATTCCTAGTCATCGCGGCTAATCTAAACAACTGAAGTCCTATCCCTTTTAGTAAACGCCATCTTTCCTATATGCGGCACAGTCCTAGGTGTCACAGCCACACTAAGCCGCAGTAATAAGCACATCCTTTATACGTCCACCTGCCTCCTGGCTCAAGCCTCACGCCCTACGCAGACTCTCTCCCCGGCCTATGTCGCCACGCCACCTGGTGCCCAAAACGCAATCGTTCTCAAATCGTGCGAGGATAAAGAAAACCCGGCTCGCCTATGACGAGCGTAGCGCTCTCTCTGCTGCAAGATCCTTACACCGGTTCGTCCCCGTGTGCTGCAGGGCGGTGGCCCCGGCTTCCCACCAGCGAAGCTTGCCGCCCTAAGTACAGGTGCCACTCACGCCAGCGCAAAATGATTGGCCTCTTCCTCCATGACCCTGTCAACCAACTGCGTGATGCGATGGGCCCAAGCCACATTCACCGGCTCAAACATCGCCTGGACCTGAAGGCGTGAAGGGCAAGAGGGTCAGACTTGGAAGGCAGCGACGAGGTTTGCCTCCTGAACCGGCCTTAAGACGGCACGCAGATCCAGAGACGGGGCTGAGGATTCCCCGTCCAGACATCAGTACACAAATACAGCGGCGATGGCAGTAGCATCAACTTCAGGAACATCCATATGTATCAGCAACAACGGTAGCAATGCTCGTGGGCGGCGAACAGATGGCACAGTCAGACACACCGATGGCGGCAGCGGTTAGGGCTGCGGCTCAACACGCTGACGGAATATCATGAGGCCTTGTGAGAGGCCATCCAACAGCAGGCGAGTCAGCGCGTTCTCTACCTGACTGAGCACAGAGTGGTCGGGGTCCAGCTTGTTGGACCAGCCCTCCAGCACCAGCGTAGTGACCACCACCGCGCAGATATGCCCCGGCAGGCTTACCTGCACACAGCCGGGAACCACGAGGCGGACGAGGCGACTGGTTTCATGACGGGAAGCGGCGAACATGAGAGGTTACATGAGGCTCTGGGAAGGGGCCACCATGAGAACGCGCGGAAGGAGGACCGGTTGGTCTCCGTGTTCAGATGGGGCTTTCAGTACTTAGGATAATGGAGACAGGGCGGCCCCACAGCCCCGTAGATGCCCGGCACTAAGCCAAGTGCCCGATGCCTAATTCCCGGTGCCGTCCGCACCTGGTGTTGCCGCACTAGCTCCAGAACCGACGCCAGCGCATCTGCTCCATTCTTAAAGGAGCAGGCCTCCTCACCCTGGCCGCCCGCAGCCACCACGTCCATCTTGTGGAGCTCCTCGAACGCCTCCTGCATCGCCACTCGGAAGGCCTCGGGGTCGGGACACGACTGGGCATCACCTGCGAGCAGCAGCGAGATCGTGATGAAAGACAGCGACGAAGAAGCGTCCGTTAAAATGAGGAGTCGCAGTGCGGCCTGATGAGTAGCATGGTGCAGTGTGTGACCTGGGACACGGGCTGGGCTCGGGTGTTTAACTGGGGTTGGCTTATAAGCGGTGAGGAGATAAGGAATTGACACTCCAAGCCAGAGCCTTTTTATCACATTGCTTCATCATATTTCCATCTTCATCTGTCTCCATATCCAGACGTCAGGATCATCTGCGTCCATCATCCGGCCCCGCGGTAGAAGGGATCCTCCATCCGACGTGAAAGAACTGCCGCAAGCGAATCGCAGCCCCTCTAAAGCGTAGTAAACGGGAACAGATCAGACCGATCCGGGATCTCATCATCCCGGATCATCCGACTTGTCCCAGCCAGGATGAAGCTTGTTCCTTGTGCCCAACATACTTACCCTCTGTCCTGGTCCCACGGGCCACCTCACCACAAACCCACCACCGTCCACCCCCACCCACCCACCCAACCAACCAACCAACCGGAGAAACGCAGCGTCCAGTCCCCGCACGCCCGACCGTCCATTGCGGCAAAGGAGCGGAATAACCCCACCATGTTGACCTGCGTGGCGGACACCAAGGTAATGAGTGGGGCAACGACCAACGGGCAGCCGGTCGGAACTAGTCCGGTGCATTAGCATAAGCCCTCCGGACTAGGTAAAAGTACACGGAGATGCCGCGACAGTTTCAAAGTAACAGCTTCTGCGTATTCAGGCGGTAAACCCTAAGACCAAAAGAAACTGCAAGCAAGGTTTGCGTGGCTATGAGGCACAACGCAGCGCATGCACATGGCCTCATCTCCCAAACAATCGCCCATGCTGCCATCGCCGCACCATTGCGATGCCTAAAATCCATTGTCCCTCCAAAGCTCTCCTCCCCCCTCTTCTAGCCCCCACCGTAAAGCTTCAAAGCAGAAAATTGCCACAACCCCTTCCTCCTCCAAGAACAGCTTCGGAACCCCCCCCTCGCAGCGCGTCCTCGTTCACCTGGTCAGTGGGCGACAATTCTGTGGCCATCCCCACGTCCAGTAGCACCAGGGAGGGTTGCAGCCACCGCTGCTGTAGCAGCTCAATGCGGGCCCGGTTGGCGGGGGCGATACTCGGCAGCTGCCGGATCTTATCCAACCCACTGCGGGAGGGTTGTCATGGGATGGGGTTGGACCAGCCGGGGTCGGTGGGAGTGACCGGTGGGAATGAGAAGTGGGTTTTCACAACTCCCAAGGATCAATGGGGTCGACGAAATGTTAGAAAGGTGTGGAATTCGACCACATCTGCGACACGGAGCCAATCTGGAGCTCCCAAACAGTGAAGGAGAAACTGGAGGGGCTCAGCCGTCCAGACCTTCAAGCCCTCCCTCCCAACGCCCCAATTCAGTCACCACCTGCCCACACTCCCCTCTCCTCTCGTACGCCGGCTTCAAGACCGCTTCAAGACCGCTTCAAGACCACTTCAAGACCCATCCATTCCCCTCTTCCAATCCATCTCCACTCCATAGCCCTAAGACCCTTTGTGTGGACGTCCTTTCTGCACGCAGCGCAACTACCTGTCCACCGTCCATCGCCCACCCCCGGCCCCCGCCATCCGCCCACCTGTACAGCAGTCCCAGCAGGCCTCCTGGAGGGTCCAATCGCACCAGGATATTCCCCGGGTGCAGGTCTGAGTGAATCAAGTTGTCCACCAACATCATCTGGAGCATGGTGCCACTGCCCAGCTCGGACAGCCTACGCGAGGAGAAGCCAGGGGGAACGGAAGCGAGCGTGAGGCCCCTACGCTGTTGATTAGACGAGCATCTCCCGCAGATGAGACTAAACAGCCAAGAGCTGCGGTGCTGCACATCGCCGTGGGCCACAGAGCCTTGATCGTATATGGCTGGATTGGGTTAGCTCGGCTTTAGAATCCGCATCGGGGTGAGGAAGACATCCTGCCATGCAGGGCAGTCCGAAACCTCTTCCACAACTCCACGAAGCACAAGAAGGAGGAGACAGCATGCGGGGCCGCCTTTGCAGTCCGCCGCCGCCGCCGCCGCCGCCTCAGCAGGTTCCTCGTGGCTCACATCTAAACCGCCATCACGCACCGGCACGTCCCTCGACATGGATACAAACTATGATTTGATTTGTACAGAGATGCGCCGCACCTGTGATTGTAGGGGTTATGTTCACTCTGAATATACGCAGTGATGTGCTCGCCCATCTCGAAGGTCTCCACGAGCACGTCCGGGGTCACCAGCGGGTACAGCGGCACGGGGAAGGAGACGTGGCTGGTTTTACGGAAATTGTGGTTGAACCGGCGCAGGTTGGCGGCCTCCCTGGACAGGTCCACCTGGGATGGGGGTGTGCGGCGGTGTGAAGTTCGGGGTGGGATGCTCCGGAGGCGGGAGGGGAAACGGAGAGATGCAAATGGAGAAATGAAGGCAGCTGGTGATAGGGCGAACGGAAATGGTGGGGGGGGGCCGGAAAGCGGGGAAGCTAGGGGAAGGATGCGGGGATGGAGGTATATACACGCAGCGATTTCCCATTACTCCAAATCCGCGCCTTTTACAAGGGCTTAATTACGTTGCGGACAATACCGTTGATATGGCGCTTTTTCACCACCACGGGTCCTCCACTGCATCATGCCACCCACGGCGCTTTGGCTGTGTGAGGTTCCGGAGCCCGCCGGACGACCGGTAACAGTTCGTAGTTCACATCTACCCGTTATGGCGCATCTCGAACCTGTAGCATCCTCCAAATGAACACGTTCAATGGGCCTTATGAATTGCCAGCTGCAACCTAACATAATAGCTTATGCCACAGACCCCTCCGGGCCCCCCGTCCGCAACCATCGTCCCCCACCCCCACCCCTCACCTGCTCCCTCAGCGGCGCCGCAAACTGCGACAAGGTTTGTTCCAGGCGGAGGTGCTTCAGCGAGGGCAGCATGGAGGCCAGGTGGGCCACCGCCATCATGGTGGTGAAGTCCCGCAGGATGGCCGCGTCCACACCCGGATGCCGCACCTTGACCGCCACCGTGGACCCGGGAGGCACTCCTGTGTGCGGGTGGGTCCAGAGGCGACCGGGAACAGAATACAAGCACATGTAATTCCGCAAGCAAGGATCGGACCGCAACACGAGGCGCTCCTGTGCGTGTGTGTTGTGCATGTGTTTTGTGTTTCTGTGGGACTGTGTACGGGTGTGTTCACAGATACGAAATTGATGTGTGGATGCCAGTGTGCGACCTCCCTCCCCTTCTGGGTGACCGTGGGCAGCTGGGCACCTTTGGCCGGGTCCGTAGTATTGTTGTTGTTTCGCTCTTGCCAGTCCTCATTCTGTAGAACCCATCGACTTCGACGATAACATCACATCAAGCACATGCCCCACTGCCAATTCCACTTCCACTGCCATTGCGGTCCACGCACCCGTCATCGCAGCCCCCTTGTGGCTGAGCACCGCCCGGTGGATTTGCCCAATGGATCCCGAGGCCACCGGCTGCCGGTCTATGGACTCAAACAGCTCAGCCATGGGCACAGCGAACGCCTGCTCGATGGCGGCCTGGGTATACCGGAAGCTGTGGCCAGGGGCCTGCAGGTTTGGGGAGCAAAAGGGCCTTGGTAATGCGGCCGCAAGTGGGCCGCTCTTCGTGTGCGAGAATCCGTGTAACAAAACACAAGGATACGCTCTGAAGCAGCCATGTAGGCCTTATCCTTGGAAAGACGCGCACGGACTCGTTCCGTTTGCGCACGCTCCCCTCAGCCTCCTGTCCCGAGTGCCCAGTGGTCAGAATTCCAGTAACCCGAATTCGCAAAGAACTGTTAAAATGCGTCCCTGGTCTCTCAATCACCACCTTCAACGGCCAACCACCAGCAGCCTCCAACCCTTCCGGCCCCACCTGCGTGTGGAGCTTCTCCAGCTCCGAGCACATGTCCGGCGGAAAGAGATCGTGGCGGGTGGCTGCCCACTGGCCCCATTTGATGAATGCAGGGCCTGAGCAGGGTGTGAGGGTGAGGGGGACGTGCGCGAGGGTGTAGAACAGGGAGGGGGAAGGCGAGAAGGACTGCAACTGACAGGCAGAGCTGGAAATACTGTACCAAACTGTACCAAATAGTGAGAGGCTTCAGGAGGGGAAGGGGATTGGGGGGGGGTGATAACGAAAACAAGAAACGATGAGAATATCTTGCGGCGGAGTCGGCATGGGTCCAAGGGATGCAGCAGGTGGGGCAAGCTTTTAGCAGTGAGGACTGAGGAGGTTTAGCCCCCGGGGTCCGAGGAGCGTGCAGCCCTTGGCAAAAGGGGGCTAAGTGAAGGCTATAACAGCGGCGTGGGGAAATGGTGGGGCATAAATCCCGTCTTTATATTGAAGCACGCGGGTCTCCCTTCGGCCTCCTGCGGCCCACCCGCGTCCCAGCACCTTTCACCCAGCCAACCTCAGATGTATCGGTTTCCAACAGCTCACGTTCGCCGTTCTGAACGCCGAGCGGCCTTCAACATATCTTTTCGTCGTGCGCGCTCAGCATCCTCTCGCTACCCACAGCCGGCTTGCGCCCTCATCTCTACTTTATACGGATCACAATGAACTAAAACGTGTTCTTTTCATGATGACTCACGAACCGCTAAGTAACTGACACCGGGGCCCTGGGCATACAAGATAAGGCCCTACGGCTCCAACCAATCACGTCTATGTCTCCAAAATCAAGTCCACAGGCTGCAGGCCAGGTCTCTCCAACTGCCATCCGGCCCCGATCCCAACCCCGACCCGGCGCAAACCTCGCCAGGCCACTTAAATGCCGCTAGTGCCGCTCCCCTGCCTACGCCCACACAAGCATGCATGCTTCTCAACAGCACTGCCAGGTCTCGTGTATTCGCCTTGCACCAGGCGACCATCCCCATATCCAGCCACCGCAGCTATCACCCCAGCCCGACAACCCACCGGCCGCCTCCAGTGTCTTCCGCAGCAGCTCAATCCACTCCGCCCGCCGGAACTGCAACTGCAGCGCCACAGGTGCCGATAGCAGTACGGGTGCGAACAGCAGCAGGAGCCACAACGAGCGGCCCATATTGACCAGGAGGGCTGCCATCTGCAGCGGCAGCGCTTGCCACCACGGCCGGTCTGAGGGGTCCGCGGTGGGGACGTCCAGGTAGAAGCTGAAAGTGTCAGCTCGGGCACTGCACCGGGGCGGCGGCACCAAGCCAGAGCGTAATGGCGAGTATCGAGTTCCTTGATTTCAGGGGAAACTATCGTACATGTAAGGGTGGGTCAGGGTGGGCCACATAGCTTGGTAATGTCGTGGGGAAGGAAAAGGCCGCGGGCAGGCACATACACACGTGTTCTTTGCGCTGACACACATAGCTGTAGGGTAAGTTCAATTTTGACTGCCGCCAGTGCACCTCTGCTGATCCAATACTTAAGGCACAAGCTTTCCTTGGTCAAAATGGGTCAAAATGATAACACTTGGTGGTGCATGTGCTGGCACACACCTACCACGCTGAAGAGCTTCCGTTAGTGTCCGCGAGTACATAAGTAAGAGGGAATGACAGACTGACTGACGCACAGAGCGACAGATAAACGGGCCGGCAGACAAAACGCGGACTCACGATCGGGAGTTGCGCGCTATCTCCGCCACTGTCAGCGCCAGTGTCACCGGCAGATTGTTGGCAAGCACGTTTATGGCGTTCAGCAAGAAAAAATGCAGCTGCCGTACACTAGGCAGGCCCCAGGCGTACGCATGTGACTGTTTATACAACGCCACAAGCGCGACCCAGCTCAGGCTGCCCCAGTACGGCGCCATAGTTTCCAATACAGATTTTTGTACGTTAGATAAGTACGCCTGCGACGCATTCCAGCCAGAGCGGGTGTGGCGGGCGGCAGTAGCTGCGGCGGCAGCAGTGTGGCTGTAGCACCGCCCCGACGCGACCGGCGGCGGTCTGACGGCCGAGGCGGCAAAAGAACGGAACAGGTTCGGGCTGCGATACGAACTTCCGCCACTGCGACTTCCGACGCACAACGGACTGGACGCGGTAAATGGCGTCTGGCCGGCGGTGGTGTAGGGTGCACTGCCACTAGCGGCTCCATGGTTAGCGGCCCTGAACCCGCCTGTGCAACGCATACCGCCGCGACTTGGCGCCGCTGCAGGCCCTGATGACCATGACGAGGCGGCCCTGGAAGACAGGCCAGTGGAGGCAGTTGGTTTGCTGCTCCGCATCAAGCGGGGCAAGTCAGGCACGCGAGGAGGTGTCTCGCGCAGCGCCCTAAGCGCGTTTGTGACCAGTCCTACTGGGGATGGATTGGCTGACGTAAATACGCTGGTGTGGGGAACGGAGTTGGCTGCTCCCGAGTTGGTCGCCTGCACAGGCGGAAGCGGTCCGCAGGACGGCCGCGCGCAACAGAGCTGCTGTCCGCATCGCTCCGATAACCTCAGGCTGAAAGCCGACGCCAAGGGTTGAAGAGCTGGCGTGCGCGCACCGCGGCAATGCAATGCGGTCAGTAAAGCCGCCGAGGTAATGATGCGTGCTTGGGCCTCTGAGACCTGAACCCAAAACCCTCTGCAAGGGAAAAGCGGTCCAGTTATATCCTGCGCGCCATAGAATGGCCTTGTGCATACGTTGGGCAGCCGATTCGCCAATCGCTCATGGTGAACGGCCCCAAATCAAAAGCGCACAATTTCATAACGAAACGCCCTACCTTTGGCCTTCATTTGCGGTGCTGGACATATGGCCTCCACCACCTGCGCAATCCCCAGAGAGTAATATACGCGCCTAACGCACACTGTGTGCCCTTCCAAACGTGAGAAAAACAAAATCGCCTCCACATACAAACTAAAGCTGATAAGTGTGAGTGGCGTCAGGTAGGTTAGGCGCCGCAGCTTGCCATCAGAACTACACAGCAGGCCCAGAGCAACAAGACAATACCTCAAATTGTTGTAAAACTATTAAACAGATATTGCTGTCGCAGTGGATAGCCTCCTGCTGCATGTGCGACATGTACATAAGGTGTTGTGATAGTGTCGTGCATATCAGCGATTTTCACCGGCAGCCATCCACACATAGATTCCATCCCGTAAGTTGGCCGTGGGGTGTGAGAAACAATTACTTAAACCAAGCCAAACTAGTCGAAAATTTTCGGGGCTTTGAAGGGGGTTCGGGGCGAGAACATTAGGAGGGTTTAAGGGTTAACCGCCCCTCCACCTCAAGCTTCCGTTACGTCGTGGCGAGAGGAGGGGTACTTTCTGCATATCCAAAAATGTATTTGCAAATTACAGCCTTGTGAAGGAGCTAAACATGCATATAAATGGGGTGGATTTATGTCCGGTCTGTAAGCGCGGGGCATTGTGTCCGCTGGGCGCAATCAATGAACGAGGCCCGGAACAAGCAGTCGGCGCTATCCTTGGGCATTTAGGACATAAGTATATTGCAGTAAAGTCTTAATTGAGATTAAAGGAATGAAAGTCCTATGGGAGTTGCGCAAAGCCTGTGTGTGTGATATTGGTTACCGCCGGACAGTATAACGGACCACCTACATTTGGCTACGTTTATGGGTCCACATCTCCAGTGTAACATGGAAAACTGTAACGTGGCATGTACAGTCACCCTTATCCAACCACTTCTCCTGCAACGCGAACAGCCTTAACAATAGTACGACGTGTTCAATTCCTAGTTTTCGTACTTTCCTAGGTTTATCAGGGCCCTATATCAATGCTCAGCTTCAGAACTGCAGCTGCATCGCACACACTGCAAAGTTTATTGCGCCAAAAAAGTACAGTACCCATCTTACCCTTCCAAGATCCTACCCCTTCATTTCTCTGCCTACGAATCCTTAAGACCAATGCATGTATTATCCTCACACGGGCAGCACCTCAACCCGCACGTTGCTGCCGTGCCCGCTCTGCAGCCGCATCATGCCCTCCATCCACTGCTGCCCCAGAGCCATCGCGCCGCCCCCACCACGGAGCGCCGGACGCTGGGGCATCTTCCCGGCAGCCGCACTCATTTTCTCCTCTTGCTGCCGCTGCCATGCCACGTTGTTCTGATGCGCCATATTTAGGAGCGCCAGGAACACCCGGTGCTGGGACACTGCCCCGCGCTGCGCTAACCCTTCGTATTCCTGGCCTCCCATTCTTGCGGAGCAACCCAGACCCGGGGCCTCCGCTGCCTCCGCTGTCAGTTGCCCCAGAGAAAGCAGCAGCGAATGCAGCTTTCCCGCCGGCGCCACCACTGCATCATCGTCAGGGCCACAGGCCGCGCACGCCCTCGCGGGCAGCTCATAACCTCCCTCATTGCCAACGCCGCAAGATGTTGGTCCACTGCCCACTGCTGGATCCATCGTTGCGCCTCTTATAGCAGGATACGGTGTCGCCCCAGCACCGATGGCAGTGGCGGCGCCAGTGTCGGATCCGGCAGCTGCTTTGGCGGCGCACAGCTTGTCGGCGAGGAAGGTCATCAGGGTTCGCAGGTTCAGACGGCTGCGTTGCCGGGCGGCCAGAAGCTCCTGTGAGCAATTGTGGGTGCAGAAGTAATTGGTTAGGAGCTCCCGGATAAAAAGAACGACGGAGTTAAAAAAGGCTGCCGTCCCGTACGGCTCAGCATGCCGTACGGACGCAGTTAGCACTGTTTGCGCAGCAGTATGCTGCGCCAGGTTAAACACAGGGAATGATGAACGAGAGCCGCCGCGAACACACAGGCCCTAGGGAAATGTGCACACGGCTGACCAGAGCCGACACCAGTGCGACGCCCCAGTTCCTGTTTATTACCCGGATGTACACCGCCCACAGTTGCTCCCGCTTTCGCTTGGCGCCACCTGCTATTGCAGGTAAGTTACTCAGCATGGCGCCCGCTGCGGTAGCGGTGGCAGCCGTCTTTACAACGTGCCGCAGGCGCTGCTTGAGTTCCGGCTGGCCGCTTTCCAGCTCTTCCACCGCCGTTGCCGCCGCAGCTGCAGCCACTTCCAGAGCCGCTACCGCCTCAGCGCCCTCAGCCATAGATACTGTGCCACGCTCTACGGCCTCGTTGACAGCTGCTTGTGCAGCATTGCAGATCTGGTTGACCTCCGCCCCTGGCAGTGCAGCTAGCTCGTCCAGTAGCAGCACGTTCTCGTCGCACAGCTCTGAGTCAAACACCAGCGAGCAGGATTCGTCATCATCGACCCAGTCATCGTCGTATTTTCCGCACGTATTGCGTGATTCCGGCACGGTATTCCGATGTTCAACCATAACTCCATCTCTGTCATGGTGGTCACTGCCGTCCAGCTTCCCAATCACACCCAAGCCCGCCGAAGTCGCAGCATGTTGCGGTGATAGCGCGCCACTGAAATCAAAATCAAAATCGTTATCCTTCCACGCAAAGGCGCCGAAATAGTCGTCCTGCATGCCGCTGCAGCCGCCAGGACCTGGAGACCCTGGCGGCAGTACGACCACAACATCGCAGTCCGCATCTTCTGCTTTGGAGTCGATGGTAATCACGTCATCGCTCATGGAACGTGCGACATCTGCTGCGTCGCCGCCGGCGCCACCAGAATGGCGCCGCCCTAGATCGCAACGGCCTGAGGCTCTGACGCCTACGGCACCCAGGAAAGGAATGCCATTCGACAGCTGCACGCGATCACCGCCGCCGATATCCTGATTGCCGTTTCCAAGCGCGTCATGGTATTCGACGCCGTCATCGGCGTATATGATGAGGGCTGCGCCAGCCTCAAGATCATTTGCAAGGTCGGCTGATGTTTCGGCCATGATTCCCGCTGCAATGCCTGTTTCCTGGCAAGCGGTTGCCGCTGCAATGGGGCCCGCTGCCGCCACCACAAGCGGTGCCGCCGAGACACCAAGGCCGTCAACGAACTGGGGTTTCATTAGTTGCCCTGCTGCGGCTGATGACTGAATCTGCAACCCCGTTCCTGGGCATGCGCCTTCAGGTCCGCCCAAGGCTTTAACATTCTCAACGCCGCGCTCGACATCACTGCCTGCATTGCCACCGCAGCCGTTGCTGTTGCCAGCAGCAGCTCTTGCAGCCAGCCGACTTGTTCCAATACCTCTGGGACTAGCACGGTTGCTACTTACCGGCAACCTAGTGCCGCCAGCACACTCCTGAAGCGCACTGTCCCTGGTACCTACTACTCGCCAATGGAAGGAACTGCTGTGATGAGGGGCCGGCGTAGCGGCTTGCCAGTACGGCTGCGCCGTGCCGTAAGCACCGGTGTTGGCCATGGTCCAGCTGTGCGTCCTCTGGCGCTCCCGTGGGGTCGTCAGCTGCATCTGACCAGACACCGCAGCCGAGGTGGATGGCGGCCTAAGGTGACTTTGGTAGTTGTTGCCGCAGGATGCGCTGCGAGCGACCCCGTCACCACACATAGGTGTCGCCATCATTGGGGCCCGGTCATCCACGTCGCAAATGGTAACCGCCACGTCAGCGCCGTCATCGTCTTCTTCTTCTTTTCCTTCATTTTCTCCTTCTTCTTCCCTGTGGTAGTCGGGTTTCCTTATTTGGACGTGATCAGGTACAGAATGGACCGCACCGCCGCCAGGCATGGCTTCCGCCGGGCTCCCAGTTGGTGAGCCGTTTCCGTATGTAATAGTCGGGTCGCAATTGTGAGACGTATAACCTGAAATGGTGGCTGGAATTGATAAGTGAGCGACAGTCACAGGCGGGTGAGGGATACTTGCCGCTGCCATCATGGAGGCACCATAGACGCCACCGCGGTAGGCAGCGGCCATGCCTGTGCCGTGGTGCGTTTGCACCTTTGTCTCCAGCAACTCAGCCGCCGTACGGTAGCTGCATAACGTTGTCGCCGCCATGGCACCGGTCGTCGCGATGCCTCCAGCGTTAGCCCGGTTTTCGTTGCCCCGAATGCCTTCACGGCCTGCTACCTCACGTACATCTTCGTGATTGTCCTCCAAGGGGGTGTTGAACAGCGGGACGAACCGGGATGCCAAAGCTGGTCGACTGTGGTGGAGCCCCGCTGCCGTAGGGCCACAGGGTGCTGCGAGGTTGGCCCCCGGAGGCACCGCTCCTCCGGCTGCCGATGGCGGCAGTCCATCTGACGCCGACACCCCCGTTGGCGCAGTGGCAACTCCGGCTACCGGTGCCGGAGCCATATCACCTCCGGGGCCTGCCACACCCGCATTCGTCGCTGCCTCCACTACCCGGTCCAGTTCCTGGAAGAAGGCATCATCATAGGTAATGTCATCGTCATCGTCATCCCACACGCCGCCGGCAGATGTAGCCGCTGGAGGAGCCCGCATTTGAGCTGGCGGCACCGCAGTACCGGGCATCTGATGCTGTGGGATTGTTTGCTGCGTTGGCAATGGAGGTGGCGGCGGTGGTGGTGGCCAAGGTGGCAGCGCGTTTATCTGCTCCGTCGGTAACAGCGCCCCAAGGAGGCGCCGCGCCGCACTCAGCACGCCGGTTACCCGTGGGTCGCTTGAACCAGCGGCAAGCAGCTCCCTCAGGCTCTGTCCACCGGAGGAGCTGGGTAGCTGATGTGGCAATAGCAGCATCTCAGGGTTGTGAACGGGGCGGCATCTGCGGTGGGTGGGGTTTGCAGCCGTATGTCGGAACGTGCGAGTAAAGGGTTAACCGTGTTGGAACGGGCTCATGGGTTGAAGAGGAGCCGGGCATTCAGCACGTCCGAAACCCCATCGCAAATCCGGGCATCGTAGGCGAGTGCACGCATCTGATTTGGGAAGAGGTCCCCACAGCTTGCTGCCTCAACTTGAACTATAGCAACCCCGACAATTTCCTTGCCCAGTGGGCTGCGTTACTCTACTACTCCCTCATCGTCTATACAAGCTCGGCCCTCCTCGGACCTATACATGCTTTACAACTCGCCTTATGGCGGATCATAGTACGACATTCGTACTGCGGCACCCTTTGCCCATAACCGTCTCAGTACACCGTACCGTATCTTGGCGTTCCAGCCCGATGACTGTAGCACCGCCGCCGGGGCCATTTCTTTCAGCTGAGCTTCCGACATCCCAAACGCCGGGGATGCCCGGATCGTGTACTTCGGCTGTCGTACGGGTTCCACGCTGGCAGCGGTCACGGCCAGCGGTGACGGCTCACCGCCTTCGCCGCCGGAACTGCGGACATGGCCACCACCACCGTCGCCACGAATTAATTTTCGATGTACCAACTTCGGCAGAGCGCGCGTCATTGCACTTGTCACATCCGCCGCTGCTGTAGTCGGACCTACAGCGATGTCCGGGGCTGCACCTGCTGGTGGCAGATTTTTGGTCTTTGCATTTGCGCCATCCCAATCTTCATCTTCATCAACATGATCATCACCTGCCTGACCTCCATCTCCGTCGCCGGAGTCACCACCTGCAGGCCCATCAGTCCCCATTACCAATAGATTATCTGCATCACGACCGTGGCTGCAAACGAAGTCCGAAGGTGGCTGAGTTGTCGTTGGCGAGGCTCCATGGCCATCTTCGCCATCACCGATGGCGTCACCATCGCAACGTGCAGCAGCATTACGGCGGCCAATCACAGGCCTTCGCAGCCGGCCCTGCTCAATTTCTCCTACGGCTGACCCACCACACAGGTCACCAGCCCCGAAGGACTTCCCCGGATTAGATGTAGAGGTGGATGGCGTGTCCAGTATCTCTACTGCATCGTTACCGTCATCATCTGTAGCTCCTTTACGCAGAGGTGACCCGCCTGCAGCAGTGGCGGCGGCCTCACCGTGTCCAGGCCGTCCGGGATGAACGTTATCGGAGGTCTTTTTGGTATCGACCAGCGATCCCCCATCCCCTGCCGGCTGCGGCTGCTGGCGATTGGCTCGGTCACTCGCTCCAACAGCTGTGCGCACTGACGTAGGGACGGAAGACCCAGACACTGAGCCAGGTGGCGCGCCCCTCGTGTGCCTCCGCCCCGACAGGACCTGCGGAACGTTGCCCCTTGAGGGCAGTAGGGATGCCCCTACGGCAGCGCCCTGAGATGCGGCCACAGCCATGCAGGAAGTATCCACAGCTCGGTTATCTACAGTCCCGGTCCTCAATTGCAATTCACCCAGGGCCGACTTGTTAGCGACTGTCCTGCCGGCATCAAGCTCTCCATCATCGCTCTCAATGGCATCATCGGTACCGTGCTTATCTGCGCCTGCATCGCCTAGCGCGCCATGTCCACCGTTTCGGCCCTCCCTCTCCACTGCCGTGATGCGAACAGCACGTGCGCCGGGGGGAAACTCAACATTGCCGCCGCCGCATCGGCGCCGTCCAATGGTCAAAATTACAGGCCTGCGCTGTATCTCCGGCGCTATTACCGCCGTATGCGGGGCTGCCATCGCCACTGGGATGTCATCGGGAGCATCTTCAGGTTCTGTTCGCATCGGTTGCGGTTCATCATCATCGCCATTTTCCCGCGACGTAGCAGCAGGTGGTTTCGGCGGCGCCTCCGCAATTGAATGTCTTGCCGCTAACCGATATTTGGCCCTGCGCTGTGCAAGCAGCGGCACCACACGTGGCCTGGATACCACATTCGCCAATGCCCGTGGGGCGGCTCTTGGATCCGAAGGGACCATCCGATGCGTCGTAGTGGCCTTTGCGACGTGTCCAAGATGTGAGACTGCGGAGGAGGCTGCGACGCCACCACCATCGCATATTCCTGCATGCCCCTCCACAATGATATGGTCTTCCTTTCTTCCAACGACCTCCTGTGGCTGCGGTTGTTTCTTCGGCTGCTTCCAGCAGCTTCCAGTTGCGGCTTCTTCCACCCCCACTCTTGCTGATGCCGATGCTGTGTTGGCGCTTCCATCTGCAACCTGTTCCACTTGTGTGGCCCCAGTTGCTGTTTGCATGGCTACCTGTGCAACCTGGCACCCAAGTGGGGTTTCCTCACCATCTGAGCGCCAAAAAGGTACATCACAGTCCGCCTGTCCCCGGACCTCAATGCCGGTGATCACAAGGTCGACGACGTCCAGTGGATCTCCATCTCCTCCACCACCAGCCTCGTTCGCCGAGACTACAGGCCCATCACCATTTCCATCGCCGCCGCTGTTGGCAGCTAAAGCCGCAGTAGCGCCGCTGACGCACTGACCATTATCTTTTCTGTCGCCAACATCCCGAGTTGCAGTATCATTATCGCCGTCAGGTAAAACGGCTACAGCCTTTAGATCGCTACGGAATAAACTTGCTGCCCCATTGTAATTGCCGCACCCGATATCGTCTTCAATCCTCGGGGTCACCCGTGCTTTGCCACAGTCATCGTCCTTGGTGCCTACCCTGGCTAGTACCTCATCCCCTTCCATACATACCACAACCTCTATGTCCTCCGCGTCGGACTCCCCCATTTCCTTGTCGCCCCTCAAGCTGTCAAAACCAGCTCCAACGTGATCTATGCAGTGTTTCCAGGCCCCGCTCACCCGTGCGCTTGTCGCACATGCAAGCCTCGTTAGACCCATGACAGCAACGTTACTGTGATCACTCAGACCCCATGCAGGGGGCACCGCCGGCTGCAGCTGCCCAGCCGGATCTCTTTCTATCGTGCGCGGCGGGCTTTGCAGCGTCCAAGGACTGGGGCCTGCGGAAGTTGTCGTGGCGGCTTCCGTAGCGGCGCCCACTGACGCGCAAGGGCCATCGGGTACCGGGCCGGGTGGGGCTGCAGCAAGGTGGTGACAAGAAGGGGGGCTGCAGCAAGATGGTGACTGCTGCTGCTGCAAGACCTCTGGAGCTTCTTTTTGCTGTTGCTGCGGCTGCCGCTTTTGTTCTTGCTGCGGCGGCTGTGGCGGCTGTTGCTCTTGACGGTTTTGGTGTTGCTGAGGGGGTTGCCGCTGCTGTTTTGGTAGTGAGATACGCGGCCCTGTCGGCGGTGATGGCGGCGATTGCGGCATCTTCCGTAATGCCCGTGGCCGAGTCGGACCCATAAGGTAGTACGGCAAATGAACCTGAAGCAGGTGCGCGAGGGGTCGGGTTGCAGCTATCGGACAGTGCCTAGAGGCGAGCCATAAATGCAACACATATATGAGGGTTCGTCTCCGTCTGTCTCTCTTTTGTTCGCCTTGAAATCGGTAAGAGTCTCACGGACGCTTGCCCGTCCGACTTCTGCCACCCAGCCATCATGTCTCACGTCGGTCATGGCCTCACGCAACTCCAGCCGCGTATTGTCTCGCCCGCTCAGTTCGTCAACGCGTTCGCCTCCACTCCAATTTCTGCCTTGTCGTACGCGCGCTTCAAATTTATGACCGCCTTTTCCTTGCTCAGTTGCGCCATATTCGTCTTCCTCTTTTCCCACACCTTCTGCGTGTCGCCTGCGTGGGAGATGATAGTGATGGTGGTACCGTTGCTGCTGATAATCTGTGACCTCTCCGTCGTCGCACTGCATGAGGTCCTGCCCCGCAAAATTGTCAGGGGGTACCCGCGCAAGCAGCTGCGCCAGGTAATGGCAAGCTCCAGCCTGCTCAGCCGCTGGCGCAGGCACATCCAGAGACGCCACAGAATGGACATCGCTGCACAGGCAGGGGAAATAATAAATAGTACGAAGCATGAGGTCATATAATTGTACCGCGGTCGTGGACAAAATTACACAATTGCACACGGAACTCGCTGACAAAGAAGAATAAGTTGCGATCTTATTAAATGTGCCCTTCCCATAACCCACAACATCCCAGCATTTAATCGACCGCCTTCATCCATACTATCGAGCTATTCAGTCAGCAAACAGGGCAAGCTGAGCACCTCCAGGGTCCCTCATCCCTTCGGATCGCTTCGTGCTCTTATCCCCATGCGGACCAAAGGTTTACAAAAGCGGGTCCGTACTTCAGGCCCTGCAAGCTGTGCCTCACCCGTTCCAGTCCCACTCCAGACACAAAGCTGACGAGTGTGACACGAGTTCCGATGGGGAGCGCCCGGCGGTAGCAGTTGTTGCGGCAGCGGCCACGCTTTCCAGCTGCCGCTGCGCAGCAGCGACCTGCCTCGGCACGATTTGAGGGTTGGCGCCCCGGCAAAAACAAGCACAGAAAAAAAGTTAAATTTGGGAGTCCAGACTGTAATCAAGAACGCCCATAAACATACTCGATATGAGAGCCTACGTCCTGTAGCGGAAGGTTAATGTGGGTCGCGAGAGCCAGACCACCAGGAAGCGGCAACGCGGATGGTGCTCCTTGATCTGGGAGATGCATGCGCTTACGAATATTCCAAAGCATCCAAGCACGTGTAATGCTATAGACCTTAGCCTGCCAGCTCACCTAACCCCCAACCTCCCGAGCTGTGCGCGGCCCTACCCACCAGCTGGCCCGGCCACAGACTGGCCTCGCCTCGCAGCACTGCCAGGCACGCCGACAGCCGTGGCTCCAGCCGAGGATCAGGGGGGTCGAGTTCGGCAATTTCCTTTCCACCTGTGGAGAACTAACGTGCAGAGTTAGTGGACCGCCGTAACAGATTGTGCAGGAAGCAGGTACGGGCTTCCTAGGATGCGGCAGCTAAAGCTCCCGAGGGAAGGCCCCTTCCCCGCTCCTTCCCCGTTATATGATTGCCGAGTTCCCTGCGACAACTGAACCATGCAACATACCTGCCTCATTGCGGCTTCCTCCGCAGGACGCATCGCTGCCTCTAGAGCCGAATCCCTTCTGCCCTGGCCCAGCCAAAGCGACCGCTGCCGCGCCCGTGCCTGTCGATTGTGGCGCCTGTTTATGCTCCTTGCCAATGTGCCTCACTGCCTCGGTAATTTGCTTCACGAGCGCCTGCTTCATGCTTTTGATTAGCTGCAATGGACGGGGGGAACGGGATCGAAATTTGGAGGGCAGCTCAATACGCCAGGGTGGCTACCGGTAGGTTGGAGACACCCTGGCAACATGCGGAGTGGGGCCAGTCTTTTCTCTTTGCGGTAGCCGGGCGTTTAGCATTGCAAATTAAAGGATTAGCATAAGCTGCCAGACGGTCTAGGATCGTAGGATGCTGTCGTGATGAGCTCATGGCATCAATCTTGCCTGTGAGATTTGGGTTTGGGTTTGGACAGGTTCCTGAACAACGAATTGGCCATGCATGCGGGTATGGCCCATTTTCTCCCTCGATTCTTTGGCACGGGTAGTCAGCTGTCGTTTCGGCTATGCATAATGGAGGGAGACACTATAACGGAGCTCCCACTGATGGAAGGTTTGGTCGAATCCCCTGGTTCAGTTGATATGTAGTCGCAGTTAATCACTGTACAAGCTCCACAACCACCTGCAACCCATGACTGTCCTATGCCGTCCTGCGCCATCCCTGGAAGGTTACCTCAAGCCGCGCATGGATCTGAACCGAAGCCGATGCGGCCACGTGCGCCTGTATCATGACTGCCAGGCTCTCATTTCCGTCGTCATGGCCGTCCTCGTAGCTGCCGACATCGTGCACCTGCTGGCGCGTCGCATCTGCCGTCCGACGGTTGGTTGGCTGCAGCTGCAGCTCTTTCTGATGCCGGGTAGCTGCCTGTTGTGTTCCAGCATGGACCTGCAATTGGCCACGGGCAATGACTGGACATTTGTCATGCACGGTTTTGGGTAAAACCTACGTGCGTTGGGACATCTTACAGCTCCCCTTGGCTCCCATCCAGACAAGCAGAAGGCCACGTAACGACTATCCCAGGGATTTTTCTTGTGCCGCTTGCGTTCCACGTCGTCTTCGACAGTCGCAGTTTCGACGTCCATGTATCAGGACCGACCGGGTTAATATCGATGATTTCTTAACATATGTTATCCTTCGCAAGATCATGACAATCAAAAGGTGTGCGCATTATTTGCATTATTTTAGGATTGCTAGCAGGTACACTTTGCCAATTCTGGTCAGAATGCTTCCCGCTCGCTCCGAAACAATGTGGGTCACGGCTTCGTGTTGTTGTTCGTTCTTACTAAAGCCCATGAAGTGAAGGCCCATAACACATTCTTTATTATAATGCTGTCATGGATACCTCTGTTGTGACCCAGGTTGCCGTGGAACGGTACATACGCGAAGAAGTGAGTAACTTGCAAAATGACGAGCGCAAGGCACAGGCGATGGCAGGATTATGCATCCTTTTAACCCAGCTTCAAGAGCCATCTGTTCCAGATGAATTGATTAACGCAATACCGACTTTCTATTCCCTGTTAGACGACGCTCAGTCGTCGGACCGAGGCATCCAGGTAAGGAAAGTGACATGCAAGATTTCTGGCTAATGAATTATTGGAATATGGGCTATTTTTTGAATGCCTTGAACTGAAGTCGTTAAGTCGTTAGGCTTTATAATTTTGCAGGCAAATGCATGTGCAGTGCTCTCGGGCTTGATGGTAGTTTCTGAAGAGCTCCAGAAAAGGATCATCAACGATGGAGTGGTACGCAGGCTGCAGCAGCTTATAACTGCAGTTGCTGACACGGAGGAACGAACGCTGCAGCTCAATGCCTTGGCATGCCTGGCCGAGGCTTTGCGGGACAGGAAGGAAGAGGCTGAAGCTTTTGTCGCTGCAGGAGGTGAAGCCTGGGGACTTGCGGGAGGTGAATCTGCGCTGTTGGCCCGTGCCCGTGCAGTTAACTTGGCAACGAGGCCCTTATCTTCTACTGGCATATCAGGGTTCCATCGCTACGGTGAATGCCAAAACCAACCTTACGAATGAGACATTTACTGCCATCCGTGCGCACCTGCAGGGCTTGCGCCCGTGCTACAGCTATGCGACCCAGGGTTGCCAGTGCGGCTTCAGGAGGCGGCTGCGGATGTCGTGTGCGCGGTAGCATGCGCTGACAGCACAGACGGTGGCCTATCGGAGCAGGTGGATCCAATGCTGAATAATACTGTGTACTGAAGCACTACGTTGGGTTATGCGCGTCGGTTTTAGCAGAACATATGTAAAACACACTGGAACGGTGCAGGCAGAGATATTAGTGGGCGAGTAGGTAAAGTTGGTCTAATCACGGTTATCCATCTTTCGTGACAGGCGCACCCTTGTCCATCGGCCGTTGTAATCCCATTATCACGTTTTAACTTGCAGGGTGCTGTGGAAAAGCTAGTCTCGCTGCTGGCAACGCCCAATCACGATGTGCGGTGAGGAACACCCATTAACATGCAATTGTGGTATTCTCGGCTGATGCAAGACTCCTTGGCACGCAGTGTGCGCGCGCTGATGGGCCTTGGCATGATGCTACCCAAGAGTAACGACCACCAGGTCCTCGTGGCCAGAAATACGGCTGCTATCACAAATCTGTTGGTAAGTCGCTGGAAGCGCCGGGGTCTGTACTTACACGCCGAAGATGTACTGCGCTGAACGCGCTTCATGAAGCCTTCGGTTTTAGCGTTTCCTGACCGTGGCTACGAGCTGGGGGGTCGAAGTCATATAGCTCCGTTTTCATACTGCAGGCAATCATGCGACAGCAAGAGGACCAGGACTGCCGAATTGTGGCTCGTGACATTTTTGCCGGCCTGGTAAGGACTGGCCTAGCCTGCCGTGCTCCTTGGCAAGCTTTTGCGAAACCACTGAGGTACACCGTCAATATCTGCGCTGCAGGCACGGAATTCTCAATGCAAGGACTTCATTGCGAAAGCGATGCGCACATAAGTTATTAGTGCGATGTCTTGGATACGATTTGTACGACGGCGTAGAGGGTACATTTTCTAGGTGCGTTTCGGTGTTGCCGTTGAGAATTGATCCAGGTTTTGTGCTGCGTATTGGGTATTTCGGAAGGCTGATCTTATCCTCATTACTTTTCTAACGGTGATTCCCTAACTAACACCTTAAAACGTTCGAACTTCAAATCTTCTTAATGAGGCTTGTTCGGTTATAGCGTCTATTTTAAGCCATAGGTAGTTCGTTGTTTCGTTGTTTGATGTAACAACTTGCAAGCTTCACGAGGTTGTACGTCCCAACCGAGCCAAGAGGCTCATGGACTATTGAACTAAGAAACATCTCTGGAAAGAAATAAGAAGACCCTGAAGATATCAAAAAAACACTTTCGCTGCTGATCTAGCTTGCTGCTAACTGATCGCCCCAGCGGGATGTAAGATGATGACTGAAAGTCGCAGCAAGCTGGGCTCAGTAGCCCTATTATTGTTCTGTGTCGCTGGAATATACGCTTCATATTTGACTCAAGGCGTTGTCAACGAACATTTAGCAATCAAACGCTATGGCGATCAGCAGGAGCGCTTCAGAAACTTGGAGGCCTTGAACGGAGCTCAGGCAGTGACGTGTTTTATATGGGCTGGCATAATCCTTCAAGTACTTCTGCTCACAGGGAGGGTCTCCAGCAACGACTTAGCGAACTGGCGTGACTACTGGCAGGCGGGTATCACCAACTGCGTCGGCCCTGCTTGCGGCATGTTCGCGCTGAAGAACATCACATATTCGGCTCAAGTACTTGCCAAATCCTGCAAGATGGTCCCCGTTATGCTCATGGGTGTTGTGCTTCACGGCAAGCGCTACACTGTCCTGGAGTACGTGTGCATGACGCTTATTGGCCTGGGAGTGGCAGCTTTCGCTCAGAAGGGCAGCAGCAAGGTGACGGGGAGGTTGGCTTCACCCAACCCGCTGCTCGGGTATACACTGTGCTTCGTAAACCTAGCCTTCGATGGATACACAAATGCAGCTCAGGATCATATCAATGAACGACATCGCAAGAACAGCCCAATCCATATGATGTGCTGGATGAACTTTTGGACAGCACTGTATTACGGGTTGTACATGCTGGTGTCTGGATCCGGGGTGGAGCTGGTCTCCTTCTGCGCACGTCATCCGGATGCACTTGTGGACATAATTCTCTTCTGCCTGTGTGGTGCCATCGGGCAGCTCTTCATATTTTTTACCATCAAGACATTTGGGGCGCTTGTGAACACGCTGGTGTGCACCACACGCAAGTTCTTCAACATTCTGCTGTCTGTGCTGTGGAACGGGAACCCGCTTTTATTTAACCAATGGGTGGGCGTGGCCATGGTATTTACAGGGCTACTAGTACAGGGATTAATGAAGTCCAAGGGTAAACATAGTAAGCGAAAGGCGGAGTAAGGTGGGACCGGGCGCTAGCACTGTAGCACACCAACATTTGGTGTTTAGTGAGCTGGTGTGTGGACTGTGTGTTGGTGGGCTGAGGGAATAGTGCGTGAAAATGAGAGGCACCGAGAATTGGTTGTGACAAGTGTGAGCCATAGAAAGCTGGACTCATGGACCGGGCGTCGTGCACTAGACGGCGTTTCCCGTTGACTAGACCACAATTTCCACACGGTTAGAAGGCTGTTGCAAGCTTCCATCTGGTAGTGAAATATTTCAGACGTTAGAAGCAGGGATGGTATGTAATGTCTGAAGATTAATAATTCGATGAACTATCTTAGGCACCGTCCTCACCTTCACAACTGTCAGGATCGCAGCGTATCGACCACGCACGAATCTTGTAGTCATTTGCTCCGGTATACAGCTCGTGCAACGATGGATTGAAAGCACAACAATTAATAGACTCCGTGTGCAAGCCCTGCACACTCGCCAGCATGCGACCTGTCTCCACTTCATACACGTTCAAGGACGTTCCCGAAGGATAAAATACAATTCGCCCGTCGTCCGTCAAAGCTAACTGCCGGCCACGTAGGGCCCGGTTGTGTGTACCTTCATAGCCTATCAACTTGTTGTACCGGTATTGTGCATCCCACAACCGCATGCGGCCGTCCGTGCCGGCGGTGATGAGGCTGGCCGCGTCGGGGCAGGGCAGCACGCACGTGACTGCACCGTTGTGCGCGCGTACCGCCGTCTCTTTCATCCGTGCAGAAGACTCTAATTTCAGCAGCGCCGGCCCCGATGAGGAAGTGCGGACGGAATCTGCAGCCGGGCACCGGCAGCCAGACGGCCACAGGAAGGCGGCTTGGCTATTAACTCCTCGGGGTCAGAAGGAAACCGTGCAGAGCAAACTAAGACGAGGGCTGACCGAGCAAATCTCCCCATTTTCCAACAGAGACAAAGAGTGTGTGATATTTAACGAAACGAAGGATATTAAAATCCAGTACCAAGCTATCACATACTTCGTCGCCCGATTGTGCACGATCCCCCTGGTTACTGTACCCATGGCCACACCTGTCAAGCCGCCATCGCCATGGCGGGGCCTCTTGGAAGGTGACACGTTCTGCTGTGCTGCTTCCATTTGATGCGCCCGTGGGGGTCGTTGCGTGCAGTACTGGTCAAACACGGCCCGACAACCTGCCCGGCGGATATCCCACAGCCGGACCTGGCCGCCTCCGTCGCCGGATATCACCTCGTACTCACAGTGGCTGGACCACGCCAGGCACCACACAGCGTCTCTGCAAAACACCAGATATTGACAACCGTCTGTATTGAATTGCATCAAGCCCCTTAAAAAGGGATGAAGGTCCTTGCCAAGTTTAAGAACCTCATGGATACTGTAGGACTGTCTGTAGGATACCATGCGACATTAGCTCAATTTACAATACCCAGTATATGAATTTAATAATGCTCATAAGCGGAAGGGACGAATGGTGCATCATAGCCCTTATGCCGCGCAATCATAGCCCTACTTATTCCAGTGACTTCCCCGCCCATGCCACAATCCGATGGTCAGCTCCATCCACTGCCATTATACTCATTCGCTCCGCGCAGTGTTATGCTTCGATGAGCCGCACCTGTGCCCCGAGAAAACGTGCGTGATGGCGCCCGACGTCAGGTCACACAAACGAACGTTTGCGTCCTCGCAGCCACTCGCAATTAGGGTGTGTGAGGTAGCCACCAGCGACATGGCCACCCCCGTCACTTTCTTAGGCAGCTCGAATGTACTCACCACCTCCACCCTGCAATACCAAACTAGGATGAGTGCCGCTGCCAAAACGAGGAGTCAGAGCGTGCAATACATTCGACCATGCTTGATGGTCCGTGTGGGTAAGCAATATGTGCCCCGTTGGCAGACCAAGAGGGGCAGTAAGTGGCGCGTAGGTGAGCTACCGCTAACCGTACAAGGCTGCTGGTAACCATGCATGTTGTTCGCACTAAAAGGAGGTTGATAAGTAATTATCATACATTGCTGCCACCGCTAATCGTTAATCAGCGCTAAATGCGCCTTCTATAGCAGTATACATGGCCTCCGAATGAAGCGAGTGCGTCTGTTCAAACCAATCCCAATCCGTAACCATCCACCATCCGCACGGGCAGTACCGCATGGAGGCCATCCACATAATGCTAACGCAAAGGCACTGTACACGCAAAAGTAAACGCAAAGGCGGATTAACCCTCCATAAGCAGAAGATTGACTTACTCGTTGGTGTCCCAGACCTTCACCTGGCAGTCGTAGGAGCCAGTCACGAAGAGCCCGGTATCCACTGCGAGCGCAGACGAAGCAGTGACACTGCGTCGTACATGTGCCATGGTTAGTCGGGCTGTTGCACAAGGATGTGCTTGGGGAAGGATATGAGAGCGTTCTATGGCAGAGAAAACACCGGCCTGTAATAGATGACCTCTGGAAAAGCCAAAACACTACAATTTAACGTGGTCATTACCAATCAAGGCCGGTATGTGTCCCTCAAACCGTCCCTGAGGACTCTCCCCAGGCCGCTGCGGCCCTAGACGACCCACCAGGGTACCAAGCCAGGGAGCTTATCATGAATTTGTGTCCGTGTCCATTGATATCGCGGCCTCTATAAGAAAAGAACGGTTTAATGAGTGTTTCCGCCTGAGGGTGGATGTTGGATGAAATGGCGCAAAGGAGCGACGTATGTTTGGCGCAAGGGGTGAACACATTACCGAGGTCTGCGGAGAAATTCAGCGTGATCCTATACAGAGGCTAGGTACCCTTAACAGAGCCGACTGCGCCATAGTGAGAGATACACCCGTTGGAGCTGGATCTGGCGAGCATTTGTACGGTCAGAACAATAGCCTGGTTTAAAACCGTCGCATCATGCCTTTATAACCTTTTTTGCAGTAGTAGCCTTAAATTTGAAGTCTGTATGTCAACCCACAGGCTGGGCGCGGTGCCACCCGTGCTATGACCCTTGGGCCAGATACCCTAGCTCAAGTACATGAGTTACTGTAAATTTGTAACTCAACGGATCTTTCATATTCACAATCAGACCTTCTCAGAGCCAGTATAAGTGTCGTATAACGCTATCGTCGTGTCGGCGGCCCCTGACAACAGAAAGCGACCCTCCGTCTTGTCAAGATCCAAACAGGTAACACCACCAACAGCGTTACATATAAAACGTCGAAAGTCGTTTGGTCGCAATTGGGCCATCCTGCATGGTCAAAGAACATAACGCGCTGGGCACGGAAACAGATCTGGTAGGATTGGACCCCAAAAGCCCAAGCTCGCCTTCGCGAGTAAATCCATGACCGTAATCCTATGGGGGGAATACCAATCTCACGGCAAAACAAACCCAAACTCTCATTCTTCTGCTTCCGCCAGTAAGTATGGCGAGTGGGTTGCCTTCCGACTCGAGAGCGTTGGCCATGGTCCATGTCTATCGGTAAAATCACGCAAGTGCAAAGCAAACGTTGCGATTTCGAGCCATGCGGTATCGGGCTCAAGATGGCGAGAAAACTTGCTGTACGAATTGGTTCCGCCAGCTCCAAGCCGCGACAGCATTGAACCAAGTTAAGTTGTTTATTTTTGGATGGTGAAGTTTTGTGTCGCAACGCGTCGCCATTCTTTCCTTTTGTTGTAATCTATGTAGAAGTCAGCCCATGCAGTTCTGCCCTAAGGGCGTGTACAAACGCAAGAAGGCAAAATGGCGATGGAAATTATTAAAGTTGTAGAGGAGGCCCATGAGTCTCCCGTAAGTAGTATTGCATATAACCGCGTCCTAAAGGAACTCTACAGTTCCGCGGATGGCGACAAGGTCATCCGGGTGAGCAAAACCGCACTTTATGTCCCAGTTATGGTATTAGGAATATGATCATATGAGACTTATCGAATATAGGTTTGGGACGCAAAGACGGGCGCGCTAATACGCACTCAAGGTGGTCACAAGGGAGCTGTGACTTGCCTGGCGTACTCAAGCACCTGTAAACTTTTATTTTCTTCATCGATTGACAACACAATTGGGATATGGACCGACAAAGGCGTTCTCTTGCAGGCAAGCCCGGGGTACCTCGTGACATGTCGGGGAAACGCGGGACTGCAGCGCCTCCTAGAACCCAAATCATCTGAACTACGATGCTTACATTTGATGTAGATGGCCTCGGCGGACATCGGGCCTTTGTTTTCGTTGGCGTGGGACAGCAAGCGCCGATACCTGGCAGTTGGTGGCAATGCTGTGGTTCTGCTGTTCAAAGTGGACCTACTCGAAGCGCGCAAGACCACACAGCAGCAGAGATCCGTGGCATCGGGTCTCAAGGACACAACGGTGACGCTAGACCCACCCCAGATCCTGAAGCGGCTGTACCCGCCCTTCCGCGGCCCGGAATTCTGCCACACGGACGTTGTGTCCTGCATGATTATCACGGAGACGGGGAAAATCGTCACCGGCGGGCAAGTTGGCACCTACTATAGCAAGCAGGCTACTTAACAGTTTGAGTCAAGTTTTGACGTTACAGCATGAGATTTAGTTTTGGGGTGCCAGCAGCGATTTCTCAGTGCGGGCAATAAATATTCACGTAGATCCCGGAGATACCGCACCTGTGACCTCTCACGTGATGGGGCCGATTGAGGTTGTGGTAGGGGGTGCATGCAACAGATTTCGCTTCCCGCCGACCTGGTTGTTATTGTAGGTACGACAAATGCATGTGCATGTACGAGTATGATAAGTTGGATAAGCCGAAAGAAGCGTTCCAACGGGTGAAGAAATGCCATACCGCAGCCATTGTATCGATGGCGTATGATACATACACCAACTCGATCCTCACTGGGTCCATCGACGGCTCCATGAAGGTTTGGAGCATGGAGGGCAGGTGGGTTGACGACGGCCGGGCGGGTGGACGAGCAACCAACTATTGACTGGGGACCAATGCGTGATAGCAGCAGGTGGAATTCATTAGCTGGGGTATTTGGAGATTGCATCTTTAAATGTTAAATTGTGTACACCGCGAGTGCTGAGCCGATTCCGTTGTGCTGAACTCGGATGATTAGGGTCCGATGATTAGGGCTCTTGCAAGGGCTGGGCGCAATCAGCAATCAGCGGACTGCTAGGCAATCTGATGCCCAATCCGCACCTTGGTACCGAACCCTGCTGACCGGTACTGGCTTGATGCTCGCCCAGGCTGCTGGATAAGTTCGAGTCCATCAACGACCAGCCCGTGGCGGTGGCTTACGTGCCGTCCACCAACATGTACTGGGCCAGCGGACGATTTGGGAGGCTCGTGGCCTATGACCCTCGCGCTCCCGCCAACGTCACCCAGTACGTACAGGTACTTGCGCATGTGGGACGTAGCTTACTGGATCTACAGAGTCAAGCAGGTGATACCAGGATGTCAGAACAGATGTCCACAGATGCTGTGACGAGCCACAAGGGAGCAAAGCAAAGCCTTGCGAGCCTTTGCATGTGCATTTACCTTTCGTAAAGGCGACCGTGTAGCTCACTGCTAGGGATTCCCACTAAAGGTCTGTAAGTGAGGCTACGTCGCATCTTGCGATTTAGTTGCCGACGGTCATCTGCCAGGTTCCAAGATCCCTGTATCCTGACCTTCAGCGCGTTTACACTCCATCTGCGTGACGCAACACCGGTTATACTTCACCGCGCTTGCATCACGGCTGCATTTGATCCATCCTCGCGCAGGAAAGCAGCGGCCTAGACAGGTACAATGTGGAGTATATGTACGCCCCTATGGGTACCGATATGCTGCTGGGTGCATCGAAGCAACGGCAGCTCATTATGTGGCAGTACAATCACATGGGGGCATACAGGTGCGGGGACCGTAGTGGCATTTGCAACGTATCAGTGACACGTGGCACACTGTATGGCGTGACGTATAGCACGAGAGAGATTTCTACGTGATATGATGTGCCTGGTCTACATATCGATGCGAAAGGCCTGTGTTGGGGATTGATTCAGGCAACGTAGGATGGTATGGACATACCAGGGCCAGGAACATGGGCTAATGGCTACTGTGGTCATGACCGGGGGTCAGCGCAACTCCGTGAGTGATGGAGCCATCTGAGATATCTGAGATTTCATACTAGTCCTTCGCTTCCATGTGTCAGGACGTTTCGCAAGCACGAGGACTGGGTGGAAGGGGTCATAGTGGTAACACCGGCCAAGGAGCGGCCGGACGACGAGGATGAGGAAACACCACCGGACGAAATCTTCTCTTGCGGGGCCGATGGCAAGGTAAGGATGGCGCGTCAGAGCGCGGTAACTGCAGGAAGACCGGTGACAGTTGCCCAACGCACCTTCCGGCGAATCTAGGAATTCATGCTGGTACGCCAAGCTAGGCCCTTGCTGGGCCTGCACAATGCACAAAACCGCTCCCTGAGTAGTTGTTATGCATGCAGTTGTGACTTGCACACCGCAAGGATGGGTCCAACACGCTGGCTAGAAAGCCGTACAGGGCTTAGTACCTGACTGAACATTTGAAAGGATTGAGTCCATAGGGCATGGGGGCTTCGGCGGCAAGAGCAGCGCCTGTCGGCAATGTCTGAGTACGCCAAATGCGCTGGGAAGGGTTATGCACAAGGTGTTACCTTTCCACACAGAAACATGCTAGGCCGTTGAACGTATCCACGAACTACCAGCGAAATGATCCTAACACGGGGTTACCCATGCCGACATTCATCTTTACAAGCAAGCACGCGCACCTCTACCGGCATTATTGCCAAGCCCTTGCAATGATCCCCTTGCCGTTGTTTATGCCATGTCCCAATCCCTGTATGCATTTTCGTTATCCTGCCGCTTCTAGGTGCTCCGGTGGCAGCTGGATGCCGAGCAGAATTGCGACGTGTATGTTTGCATGGAGGAGTGGCAGCTGCATAGCAAGAACATTTACTGCATGGTCTACTCGCCATCGCTCAACTGCCTCATCACCGGCAGCGAGGACAACACTATCCACTTGCACTACTTGCACAGTAAGGCCGACTAAAAGGCGGATGGGTGCAACGACTGGAGCGTAATTCATTCGCGCGGCTTAAATCGATCACCATGCAACCTCCCTCGGGTAGACACGATTTGCCAAATGGGCAAAGGCGGTGGGCTTGACGGGACTGTTTAGCGGCTATGTTTTACAAAGGAATTTTGAAGTTAAAATATTCGCTATGTGCAAATCTGTCCCAGGCGTGGTGCCCACCTATAACGATGTGCCACTGCCCACCGACTTCACGGACCACGAGGGACGCATTTCGGGTTTAGCATTGCTACGGAACAACCTGCTGGCGTCCGCGTCCTTTGACAAGACGCTGAGGATCTGGGACCTAACCACCATGAAGCCCGTGGCGGTGAGCAAAAGAGCAGGCCGGTCTGGAGCTGGCGGGCTAAGCCTCGTCCAGCTGTGAGCATAGGGATATTGATGTTGAGAAAGGGGGACAGGAGGTTTATCTAGCCAGAAGGTAATTCATGTAGCCAGCTCGTTTGACTGTTTATGCCGTGGCATTGTCGCACAAGGGTCCCAAAGTCTCGCTCCGCCTTCTTCCATAATTCTGGTGCTATTCCTGGCGGTATTCCGCTTTCGCCGCAGTGTGTCTTCAACGCGCATGACACACCTCTCCAATGCCTGGAGTACTCGGAGGAACGCGACGAACTGGCCACCTGCGGCATGGGGAACAAGGTCAAAATCTGGAGTGTCAGGAAGCCGGCGCAGGTACGCGCTCATTATATGGTCTGGGATGTGGGTCCTTATGGAAACCGCAGGAATGGATCATGTGGAAACGGCATGGCTGGCGCAGGCATGAGCTCCCCGGAGGCACGAAAAGTGCTGCGCCGCAAGGCCACATGCTGCCTCATCACCGCTGGCAAATCTTCGGTTGTCAGGCCAAGGTAGCAGCGGTGGACAATGTTGGTTACTATTAATGGCGGTGCATACCGCATACGGTTTCGTCGTACTATGGCGAAGGCATGCACAGCGTCAGCGGGCGCACAGCTTCGAGATGTGGGATGACATTTTCTGTCGATTCCCCATGCAATTTGTCTGCCTCCTTGTCATGTCCTTGCGCCAGTGTGCAGCGCCATCCTTCCTGACCGTGCCTAAACTCCAGCATAGCTGCAGGGGATAGGCTGGAACTCGGTTAAAAGCGGCCATCTGGCACCGCCAAACGGTGTACGTCCTTGCACCACGCAGGTGAAGCATGTGCTGAGCTTGGATCATGCAGATGGGCCAGATACTAACGGCGAGGAGGACCCCTCTTCGTCCTGGGCCGCTAAGACAAACATGAACTGGCTCACCAAGTCAGAACTGGCTCCCACCGCCACGGGCATCGTGCTGGAGACGATACAGCAGGCCAACAGGGACGTGCCAGAAGTCACGCAGGTGGGGGCAAGGCGCACAAGAGAGGGGTTGTGTGAAGGCTGGCGGGGCGTATCCAGGAATGTATCCACCCTCAGCTGCACAATGCACACTGACGCTATGTATGGAGGGGAGCCAGGGACTGAAAATTCGATAACAGCCGCGAAACGCGGGAGAGCACGCCACGTAGATGTGGGTATACCTGGTCGTCACCTTCGGATTATTTTTTGCTGTGCACGCTGCCACCTGTCATCATGCGCACCCATCTAATGCCCCAAACCACCCGTAGGTGCGATGGGTGCAGTTCAGGCACTGCTGGGTGACGGCGGCGGACGACGATACCATTCGGCTATGGAGCCCAGAAGGGCACAAATTGCAACAATTCACTTACACAGGCGGCAGCGTGCAGTGCATCTACGTGGACAATACCAATAAGCTGTTAGTAGCAGCAATGCTTAACCGCGCAGCATTCGTGTACGATCTGGATGACCCCATGCCGTTAGCGAGGTACGATCGGAGGGCAAGACATGTAGTGTTTACCTACAGCATGGCGTTTTGGACTGATTTAAGTTCTGTGGCTGTTGCCGGACGTTGCTTAGAGCTGGTTTGCGCTTGTGTGAGTCTTTACTGTGCATGTAATCGACGGGAATACGGAAGGACTTTCAGGCGGGCCCGCGTTCCAGTAGGATGGCTTACCAGGTAGGCTCGCAACTCTATGTCAGCGTGCGGCAGGTATGGTTTCTATTGCTCCAGCCCTGTATGGTGTCGTTTACCTTTGCCCTAAACCTTACGCTCTGCCCAGGTACGCTGGCCACACAGACGTCATCCGGGGTATCGGCTATGTCAAGGATTGCGACACGTACGTTACCGCCTCATGGGATAAATCCTTACGGCTGTGGTTCAGGCCCAAGGACCGCAAAGCGGCCGGCGGTGCCGCGGGCGCACAAGGCGGCGAGGGTGGCGCGACACCGAACATGTTGCTGCTTGAGTACGACGACGACGAGGAGCACTTTGTGTCCGAGTACGAGAAGGCACACCCCCTGGAAATGCCCAAGGCGCTCACCGATGTGAGAACCATTAGTAGGATGTGCCATTTGTTGTGGCAATACTTTCCCCCGGGAAGGCACGTTCGGGAAGTCCACCGGTTCCTTGCTAGGAGTTGTTAATATCGTCCATGGTCATTGGTCGTGTGCTGCACTTGGTCGTGTGCTGCAGGGTGTGATGTAGGAAGCCAATACCGTCACGCTGTATCCCTGTCTATGCTTCACAGCAGACTTTACCGGCCTCTTGACCGCGATCTGGCTGGTTTATTGCGCGATGTTATTGTCCTTGTTCTGCTCTATGCCGCGTCACCTGCAGATCAACCCAATGAAGCTGCTCCAGGGCATGGGAGTGTATGACGATGACGATGACGCGCCAGCGGGTGGGCGGAAGAAGGGCCGCCGCGGCCACAAGATGGTTCCGGAGGCGGACCTTGGCCTTGATCCGGCCGCGCCTGATCCTCCGGGTTCCCTGGGCGCCAAGCTGGATGACCTCGGCCGGTCGCTGCTAAACGAAATCAACGTTATTGCGCACAAGGCTGCGGCACGTGCGGCGGCGGGGGTGGGACCTGGCGGCCCTGGAGATTTGGATGAGCGCGCATCAACGCGGAGCAGCCAAATCCCCTCGGGACTCCACACGCGGACGGGCACGTTGCGACCAGGTGGCGGAACGACGGGCGGCACAGCAGGAACGACGCGGCTGGGGACGGGGACAGCGGGACGCGGGGTGTCCAAGTGACGAAGACGCGGCACGCATCGGGTTGGTGTATTAAGGTGGAGAGCAAGCAAATTGCGAAACACTGACGGAGGGGTGCGTCCTGAGTGGGTTGGGAGCAGTAAAATCCATGGCGGAATGCAGGTCGGTATAGAGAAGTGTATACCCTAAGATCCCAGAGCTGGCCGGGCGGCTGAGAATTGGAGAAGGGTAGACCCTAGACTTGAACCGGCAGAGCATGTCGGTACCTGCAGGGCGTTCTTTGCTTCGGCAATGTGGATTGCAGCGTGGATCGCTGCTGGGGGGCCTCGCAATACATTCTTCGTGGAAGCGCGCGATAACCATGCGTATTTTGTAGTAATACTAAACATGGCGCGCGGGCATCCCTGTGTGTGCATAGATTGATGGGTGGGTGCAGTGACCTATGCTGAGTGACAGAGCACTGGGGTTATCGAGTGGCATGCAGTGTGAAGTGAGGCTGGAACACATCGGCAGGATACTAAGTCATGAGGATACCCGCTGGCGGTTCTTCATGGTTTCGTGGGAGAAACGGGCCCGGCCACAGGGCCGCCGTTTGCCTCGTTTAAACAGCTAGAAATGTGGAAGAACCTTCATGAAGCGTGGAATTGTGAGTGCACCCACAGGGGTATGCCGACAACGGCATGCATGGCATGTGCTGGACCCAAGGAACATGGATGCTCGTGTGCGATGCGAGGCAACCATTTTGCAGGAGTGGTTGAAAGCGTAGCGAAATGCATTATGAAGGTGGACGCATGTGGAACAGCCTTTGATTCGGCGATGGTGATGTTCCGTGGTTACTGCTGCTAAAGATGACCCACTTGGGGATCATCCGATCGCTGCTTTAACAGACCGCTACGTCGGCGCTTTTGGTGATCACAGGCGGTTGGCCCACCGGCGCACCACGAATGATAACCGTACATGCGTAAATGCTACAAACTGGAATACATGTTACAACAGTGTTGTTACGCCACGAGAGTGTGGCAACGGCAACTGCAGCTGCGGAAAGCACCCATGCATTGCTCACGGGCACGTTCCCAGTGACATCTTCGGTAAGAGAGCCCTGAAAGGAGGAGGATCCCTCATTGCTGGGGCCGCCAGCAATAACTCAGCTGAAATACCGCAGCTACCGCAGTTGTAGCATCCCTCGGTCATTGATGCGGCGACAGACATGCCATTTAGGGTCTCTTAGACTGACATTCACTGCTTCGGATTCCCCGCCTGATTATTCAACCAGATGTGCATTACCAACCCAGACAGAGGTTCTCCAAGATAGCCGCGGAAGACAATCCAAACACTTAAGACAACCGTGGGCCATTATCTCATACTCAGCCTCCTCCGTTTCCAAGGTTTCAACGAATAATCTCGCCCATGTGCTGTGGTCGCGGTGTGCCACTGCTCAGGGTAACAAGATGGGAAGACGTCACAAGGGATGCGAACGAGCTGTGAAGTCATTGGCCGAGCTAAAGCATGTCAGGTAAAGTGTACGGCTGCCTTCTGCGTAGCATGACGTCGTTTCGCCGTATTTGGAAATGGGCGCTCACACCGTGCAGATGCTGAGTGGATACAACGAGATAATCTTCAGCGCCATGTAATGCATAAAAAGTTAAAACTGGGTTCGAAGTAATAGGCCGCGCGCTGCTGGCGGCTTCGGCAGCATGGCCGCGCGTTGTGTCCCGTGGGGAATTCCAACGTCATCACGCGTACTTACGTTGGACTTGATATGACTTGCGCTCCTTTGCCGCGCGCCTCTGCCTCGTGACCAGCATGCTTTCTGTACTTGGGGACAAAGACGCTATAACGTGACGTGACAGCAGTAGGCAAATATGGAGTTACACCATGCAGCTGCTTAGCTGCTATCTGCTGCCATCGCAATTGGAGAGTTAAGAGCGGGGCATCGCTTCCTTGAATGTCGAGTTACAGTGTACAATGTGAAAACCGCCTAGGGTTATCCATCTGCGTTCATCGGGCGGGGCCCGCCCACGACGTATACAGACTCACCTGGCAGCGCCCACTACAGCGCCTTTTTCGTGCGGCTTAAGCGAATCAAAACTCCTGCCCATCAACAGGCGGGCCATTTCTTCCTTGGTCTCCGGGCTCAGGTCGCTGCCCGTCATGGCCGCTTGGGTGTTCTGCAAAAGCCTCACGGATACCCGAACGACAACAGAGAGAACTTCTCTACTTGCCAGAACCTCACGACTGCGGATGGTAAAAGCCCTCACAAAGCCGAAAGATGATGTTGTGGCACAAAATTTTGCATGGGACCAGATGGGACTGCCCTGGACGGCTGCAGAACCGTGATGTACGAGGATTCCTTCCGTTATACACGTCATTAGGAAAAGATTGCTACTAGTCACTGAGCAACGGAGCAGCCATTGAGTCGTTTTGTAATTACTGTCAGTATGCGGTTCTCAGATAGAAGAGACATATCAGAGGAGATCCCAGAGGTGCCCAGATGCTCGGACCGGCGCACTTTTGAGATTTGGTAGGATTCGGGATTAAGGAAGCGGAACCCCCGGACACTGTGTGAATACAAAAATGGGGGCAAGTCCTTGCGTCATGTTGCCGTTCAGCGACAGAAAACGGCCAAATAATGAGGTTTCCCAAAGGCTTTGGAGTTTGGCAATCCACCCGGATCAAACTTCACGGACACCTGTCGACCCCAGGTCGATCCCGTCCAGGGACCCCAGATCCTTGTCCAACCACAACTACAGACATGGTTTGCCTGGAAAGCATATTTCACATTAACCACTTCAGGGAACTAGCCCACAGTGTTCACAATAAGAAGGTCACGCATGCTGCTCGACCGCCAGGCACTGTAATAGCAGCGAATGGTTACATACTCATAAATGTGTCACACCGGATTACCGCCCCGCGAACATACTACATGCGAACCACTCATCACCGTTGCAAGACCAATTCACGTAATATCGACATACATTGCATGTCGCCATAAGGCTTACACATCAGCAAATCAACACCAAATGTTTCTGCAAGCGTCAGCAGTGTGTGAGCTCTAAGAGCAACTGCTTGAGATGCCTCAAATAAACGGCAGTCCACGAAGCTACTCGCAACCACTCCAGGATGAAAGGAATGACCGACTCGTACAAATAATGCAATGTAACGACCACCTTTTCTGTTTCCTCCATCCAATTCATACACAGGAAAATTGCACTGTGTTCCAGCAGTAACGGTCGCTCACCATCAAGCCATGTTGCATTAGAGCTGCTTACCCATGACCGCTCCGCAAATACCCCCAAACCCAAACCTCATGCTTGTAAATTTCTTCAGCCGAATTCTCTTCCAAGTAGTACTTCACCTTTTAAATTTCGCAATGTACAAATCCATGCCAAGTCTCCTCCACTCACGCGCACAGCGTCATTTAGAGCTGCAGCTGTTATCGCTCATTGCCCTGACGGCAACGGTGCCGCAGCCACTTTGGACGCTGCCTGCAAAAGCTGCTTGTGCAGCGCAGGTGGTGCCGCAATAATACCCCGATCCAGTTGAAGAAAGCGACCTCGCGAAAAATCCAGCCGTGCCCCTCCCGCGTCCGTGACCCGTCCGCCGGCCTCCTCCACAATCACGAAGCCGGCTGCGTGATCCCAGATTTTTTCCTTGTAGGTGGGAGGTGGGAAGCGCATGAAGATAGAGGCACAGCCCCTTGACAGGAGTCCGTACTTAACCTGGCTGTCCATTCGGAGGGGCGGTAGCACCACACCGAGCTCCTCAGCCTGTGGCAGGTGCGGCGGACGGTTACAAGACGGAATAAAGACCCGGAGACCGAGACCATTAACCACAAGCTTGAGAAAAACACGATCAACGATTAAGCACGCAGAGGTTTATAATCGGCGGCACCCCTCGCCCTACCTACCATGGCCGCCGTGGTACTGTGGCTAGAGTGCCGGCTCTCCACAGATTCCATAAACCGGGCCTCTCGCGGGTTGCTCAGGTCCTCAACCTGAATCCGAACCGGTTCTGCGTGCTCGTCCCACAGCGGTGCCGCATAAGCTCCATAATTTCGATGTGCAGAGAACAGGCAGCCCACGTCGCTACCACCGGCTCGCTGCGCCGCGCCCTCTTGGCCGTCCTGCTCTCCTACCGGCCCCTGCGGCAGGTTGGGACAGCCAAGAACGCCAAGTACTACCTGCGACCGCGGGTAACGAAAGGACCGGGAGGACAGAGGCGAGGGAGCAGGGATGGGAGGGGAAGAAGGTAGGAAGGTGGGAAAAGTATGCATGAAATGTAATGGAAGCAGAATGCTCACAAGCACATTACGTATATCACAAGCACATTACTGAACTTGAGCAGGCCGGCCACTTTGCGCTGAAGTCACAGGAGGTGGCAGGTGGGCACCCACAAGACCGTAAGGAAAATGGGTCAGGAGTAACGACATGCTCAGCTTCTTCACACCATGAACGCCGAGATCGCACAACAACTAAGGGCAAAGTGTTAACACCATAGTCAGTAACGGAGTATGCAAGCATCTGACGTTTTAGCCCAGCGTGATACAGTCCGGCCAAGCGCTTCTGGAACCTGTTCAGCCCCTACCCGATCTGCCACCGACTTACTTCCCCATCCTGTAGCATCCCCAAGCACACCGCATACTGCCGCATTCCTACAAAGCCGCGGGTCCCGTCAATGGGATCTAGAACCCAGTGCCGACCCGTGGGCCCGCCTTGTGAGTCGCCGAGGTCTGAGGGGGAACGGCAGGTGGTGCCAAGAGCCGCGCAAAATAAAGTTAAAAACGAGCACTGTTTCGAGTTGCGAATCAGTAATGCTAGAGACAACAGACAATCGCTAGTGACCATGTCCATAAGGTAACGCAACTACGCCATGTGCCAGCATTTTCTCCTGCGCGAGCACCCTTTGCCTACCCAAGCCCCACCGGATCCCGCACCGTCCCCTCAAGGGAACCCATCCCACCTATCAGCTTCAGAACCTCCTCGGGTGTCAACACGACGCCCACCTTCGCCTCCGCAAACACGCTGTTAATGAGCTGCGTTATGCGCTCCAACATGTTGCGGCCTGCGGGTTGCCGCAGCTCCGCTGAGTCCTCCTCGGCCACCATAGAAAGCCGCGAGGATGGGTCTGCTCGCTGTAGGGCCCAGGCTACAACCGCCTGGGCACCTAGGGAATCCGGCGCGGGGAAGGGGAAGGGCCACGGAAGGGCCGCATCTAAATGCAGGAAGCCATGCAATGGACTATATCGTAGCGCGTGTGGTAGGCGAATGGAGCTTCACGGGCAGCGCGTCAGTGCAGAAGTTTCTCGTAATGTAGGGCAGAGCACATCTCCCAACGCAACCATCAGCATAAGAAGTTTGCATGCGTGCTGGGCGCCAGTCGCAGTGTAGCAGCAGCGCCACAGCAGCAGCCCTGATCGGCAGAAATTGTGCAGACAGACCGGATGAGCTGTGCAGACGGACAGGAAAGAAATCCTTATCTCGGTACGTGGGTGCTTTTAGTGTCCAACACAGGGGATGAGGTGTGTGGTGCGCCGAGGACGGAGAGGCCATAAGACCGAGGTCAGGGAGCGGAAATCATAGTCTCTGAGGGCACAGAAGACGGAGAGGTAGCACCGCGGGTTCATGTCATGCGGGAAATTAAGCGTGGGTCATCCGCCAGCCGTGGGCGGAGATCGGGAATACCCGAATGTGTGCTGGAGCAGACACAGTTGCGCTCTTTCCATAAAGCCACACTGTCGACAATAAAACAAGCCAAGGAAGGCCTTATAAATGCACGGGATTCCATGTGAACTCCTATAAAGCCCTCACCATAGTCGGCGACCGTTACAGGCGAGTCATCCTTCTTGTCTGCACGTTCTTCGGCGCTGAGCTGACGCTGCACGATCTACAGATTAATGAAGATTAAGCTATAATAAGCGACTACTGGCATGCCCAGCGCACTGCAGCCGAAGCCCCTAGGCCATGTCTACCCCGCACCTGGCATAGCTTAGACGCGAGCCGAACCGCTACCTTGGCATTTTCTAGCTCTTTTCCATACTGTAATGTCTGTGGTGCAACGTCAACTGCAACGTTTACCGAAGCACGAGGACGAACAAGAGGACGCCCACAACAAAGTCGTGTAACTACTGTATAAGTTGACCTAACACGCCCCGAATGTTGTCGAAGAGAAATTTGCATGATGATCTGGGCTGGCGCTGGTCTGAAACACTGAAAGGGATCCAAGGACTTGGGCTTTGGAACTCCCTTCCTAACAGCGATCTCTAGTACAAGTATTCGGTGTTTAAATTACAATCGTCCCTGGGAAGTATGTAACCAGCGCATGATGTGTAGATGGCCCGCATCGGGTCGAACAAATTTCTGCTGACGGTTGTACGACATTTTAATTCCTGGATGCGTAAATGCTCGGTTATATAATTTTGCCACCGACTCGGCTGAGATCCGATTGTTAGAAACTCGTAAGCATGACCGAAGTACTTTTAAACGTGACGGGTCTGACCTGTCTTCGCTACCAACACGTGCAAAAGCTCCAATTGTGTTTCTCGAGATGTTCAAGTAGATATAATGTTGGTTATAGAATCCCGGGAGCAAGCGTCGGTTGTCGACACGTTTTCCAGTACTTGCCGGCGAGAGGAACATGTCACCCCTTAAAAGCCTCTGCAGGTTCAATCGACCCGGAACTACCATCTGATCCCGGTCGGGATGTAGTAGGGCGGCAAGATGTGTTTGGAAAAGGAACAGTGCCCGTCAAACTCCTGGTGCGTGTTGGTTGGCGAATGCATTTTCACCTGGCATAAATTGCGTCAACCAAAATGACAGTCCAAGGATGTAGTGGAGGGCCCCAGCAAACTAAGTGGGAGACTAATAAAAGGGGACAGGCCTTATGGCGCCACAGGCTGTTTGCCCGGCGATTCCCCAAAACAAACTCCAGATCAGCTGCAACGCTGTTCTACAATCTCTCCTCAGCCCGCCATTACCACTCCCTATTCAGGCATTGGTGGGGCTTGTATTACTGACGGGCGTCAGCAACCGAGTGCTTTACAAGATGGCCCTAGTGCCGCTCCGCGACCATATATTCTTCCTTGCGCAGCTTCAGAACCTAGGTTACCTCGCCGCTTATTTCACGGCCCTGTGGTGGCGTAGCAGGTGCGCCAGCAGATGGTGTTGTTGTTTCGAAGTATGATCGTCAATGGAACGCGGTTCGGAGGTGCGCTAGGCCCAGGCGGTTAGGGAAGGACATACGGCACCTTGCGGCAATTGCTCAAAGGCCGCGTATACTACCACGCTCTGACGGATACCACGATCTGCCAATTACCTCTCTCCCTTCATTGTGATGGTGCACTGGCAAGAGGATTTACACCATTGTTCCTCCATACCATTACTCGCCCTAGTGCACCAACAACACCCTTGTTCCCTGACTCGACCTGCACTCGACCCAGATCGCGGCAGGTGACGCCCACCATGCTCCGGGTGGACAAGCGGCCACTGGTGGCGGTGGGCGCCTGTGAGGCGGTTGCCCAGCTGCTGTTCATGGTGGGCGCTGCGCAGTTGCCGGGACCGTTACTGCCGCTAGTCAACCAAACTTACCTTGTGTGGAGTCTGGTGTTCGCCAGCCTCATATTAGGGACGCGGTGAGTGGAATGTTTAATAGCTGAGGCAGCGGTGCTTGACGAAAGGAGAATGGAAGGCGGATGAGAAGAACATGGGAAGCAGGCTAATAGATGGGGGTGTGTGAGCGATGCAGCGGCAGGCGGTGGCAATGTGCTTCATGCTTCGGGGATCTGCATCCACTTCGGTTGAGGGCCGCCACCAAATAAGAGGGACAACGGGCGGCGTGAGAATGGGTTGCAGCCCCCATGCAGAAGGGGTTAGAGAAATGGGGGTATTTTGGCAGGAAGGGAAGACGGGAAAACCGGCACGCACAAGGGGCACTGTAGCACTGCGTCGCTCTTCTGAACGCAGTTTTCAACAAATTTGGAATGAGTTGGGTCTTCACAACGCCCTTTCCCGCGCCTGGAGCCTTCCTCAGGTACTCCAGGGCGCAGCTGTCTGGCGCAGCGTTAGTTCTGGCGGGAGTATGCGCGGCGGCCATCCAGCCTGCCGCGCTGGTGCACCTGATGCCCAAGCTAGGGCTTAAAGCTCCTGCCGTGGGACCTGGGGTGGCGACGGGCGCAGCCGCCACGGTGGAGCTTCGCTATGTGGGCGTTTGCATTGCTTGCTTCGCCTTTCCTGCCATTGCCAACTGCATTAAAGAGCGCGTATTCAGGTGGGCAGGAAGCGGTGGTGGGGTGAAGATACCGATCGTGCCCGGGTGCTGTACCCGTAGCTGCAGCTCTAGCGGTCGGCAGGGACGCTGTATTCGACGATGGAGGACAGCGGCCACGACAGTCACGGCAGGTGAAATTGTAGATTAGCCCCGGAGGATGGCGCACCCACGTAATGGACCTTATGGATGGATCCCACGGCAAAGCGTCCTGTAAGTATTGCCGTGATTGAGTTCGATGAGCGAATCGTCGCTGCGTGCCCCCCGGGTACCTTGTGAAGCGCCCCACCAACCTGCGTACGATCTTACACGCACGCGGCACATGCCTTTCTTGGCCATGCCCCATTCGCAGGTCCTTCGCTACCGCGCACGGCAGACCCTTGGATATTTTTGTCGTCAACTCCTTTGGATCCTTATTCCAGGCAGTCTTCGTAGTGTTGCTTCTTCCCGTGACCACGGCACTCAAGGGAATAGCGCTGACTGACCTACCGGCGCACCTTGCTGCGTCGTTGCGCGTCTTCACAGGCGCAAGTAGCACGGGTGCCGGTGGCGGCGCGGCGGCACAGGGCTGGCTGCCTTACGCTGTGCCGCTGCTAGCACTGTCGTACGTGGTGATGAACTTGGTGTTTAACATCTCCATCTTGACGTTGTTGCGAAGGTGAGGGAGGAAGGGAGGACCCACAGCAGCAAAAGTCGCGGAGGGGTAAGGGGGAGGATCTTGGCAGCGGTGCGCGTGCACATTCGCAGCTTAAGCTAGATGACCCTAACGATGCCTGTTAGTCGCTCATTGGCTTTTGTTCAGGTGTGTCTGGGTTTGGGTCACTCGGATCTCGAAAAGGGGATCGCCGGCAGTATACCTTGCGGTCCCCGGCCGCTCCGGGGAGGGGAAGACCTTCCACTAACTCGCACGAGGACCGCCATTCCAAAATTCATGAACATGGAAGCCTGTTATGATAGCGCCCCGTCAGGCCCATCACGCAGCGGCACGCGTGCTGATCCAGCTTCTTCCAGCTTTATGTACGCGAATTGCGGACAGCGTTATTATTATACTAAATGAGGTGGCCACCTAACTTTACAAATCATTCCGGCCTTTGACTCCTTCCGTGTTTCCAGTGTGGGCTCTGTCACCACCACGCTGGTGGCCTCCTCGCTCGTGCCGCTCACCATCGCTGCCTTTACGTTGCCACTGCCCTACTTGGTGAGCTTGGTTACGCGACCACTTGCCTGCGAGAATTCCCCATGTGAACTACTGTCCTTGGCCGTCCTCATCATCGGGATTAAGGAAGATTACAGGATGTGCGATTGAGGCCAGAGTCTCATGAGCTGGAAGCTGAGTCCCTGTCATCCAAAGTAAAACCCCTTACGTGCTGCCATGATGTATGTAACCAGTTGGAGCGTGTTGTACCGCGTCTTTAGGAGTAGGCCTCGCCGTTCCACACCTGTCGCTGTATGTCTTCTATGCAGGAGCCCGCTGTCCTCGGGCCCAACTTTGTGGTGGGAGCATCGCTACTGATGATGGGGCTTATCATGTACAACGGAGACAGCTGGCGGGCGCTGCTGGGCAAATCTGCGTCGCGGTAGCTTGACGGACGGGGCAACGGCACTAACGAAAGCAGGGGAGTCTGTATGGCAGCTGCTGCTGACCGCTCCTTATAGTGGTGAAGTACTCTCCAGTGGCGAAATAGGGTGCGTTGTTCAGCACCGTAGGTGTTCCAGAGTTGATGTCGCGTATTCCAATGTAACCAGGACCAGGCCTGGCCATTGGCATTGTGCTGGATATATTGAATAAACTTGGGTAGGCTGCAGCACCATGTGTGCAAGGTGCTGACCTTGTTTGCATTGCTTCGTTGCTCGGTGCGTCGCTCGTGTGCAAACTCGTTTATTTGACGATCGGGACAATTTTCCATATTTGAAACAATTTTGACTTTGTCTACCGAAGCTAACACTTGAGTTCTGGTCAGCGTGGTCATCAGGTGATGAGTTACCGTCGTCGGTGGTTGAAATGATATAATGGAATCCGGGACCCGATGTCGTATTTCTGTGACCCGACCGGCTGACGTCCTGCGAACTTGCTGGCTGGTTGGCTGTTAACCGGATGCTTGGTTAGTGCATATGGCAGTGAGGTATGTGGGGGGATGATGGGCTAGACACCAGAAATGGTCATGTGCCTGAGCTGTTCTGAGTTGTTGCGGCATAGCTAGCTCAGGCACTGTGGCAGCCGTACCGTATGCACATGTACGCATAACGATGATGGAGCGCGGCAAAGGCACAAGGATGTATTAGGTACGACACGGTGTTCTGGATTTGTATAGCTTTCTTTGTCTGTTTCCCGTTCGGCTGAAAAGGGAAGGGGCATGCGCTTTCTCACCCAAACACCATTGCGAAACGAGTGTGTGCGGTGCCAGTACTACTGCGCGGGAGCAGGAAGCGAGCAGGAGGCGGGCAGGTATCCCAGATGCACAATGGCACATCCAGTACGTGGCTTGTTGGGCAATCAATTAGTGGCAATCTTGACTCGAATGTGAAAACAGCACGACGGATTGTGGAGATTACAGAGCTGCTCCTATTTTGTGGTCGTCGCGCCAGTAAAGCATGCCGCATAGGAATCCAAGAATAATTCACCTTGGCAGGCCAGGTTGCTGCCAGCAGCCGGACCTGAAGCTTATCCTGGAACTCCGTTGAAAGCACCGGTTGAAATGTGCGATGGCCATGCGTTTGCATTGTGCTGAGCTGATGTTTGAGGTCATGGGAGTGAAGCACCCCGGTCAATATTTGCCCCCCCATAATAGACCCCTGCCCCACTGCAGGTGTGTTCTTCCGGGGCTAAACTAGCTTTCCGCAGCAAAGATCCGATGCATGTAATGTGCATGCGGAAATGCCAAATTCAGTCACAAAAGTCTCGTCATTTTGCAAATGATGTTACAGATCTGTCCAGCTCTATCCACCTCATAGCGTGTGGGCATAAGAGGACAGAGGGATAGACGCACCGCATCGGTTGCGACGCTTGAGTCTCTTATCGAAACGTGGCGTGGTGTCCGACACGCTCTGCTAGTTGCCGTCCGTTCCATGATGGCCCCCTTCCTGCAGTAACTTCTCCCGCACTAATCACCCGTCTCACTTGGGACCACAGTGGAGGGGTACGTATTGCTACCAAGTGTAGATGCCAAGACACCACTCACCCTAGGGCCGAACGCCATTGGGCTTTCATAGCCCTCAAATACACACAGCCACCACCACAAACCTTGTAATGCGAGTATGGAGTACGCGGGTTCACATGCACATTGCTTAACAAGCTAAATCTACATAATAACATCCATTTACGACAAAGGCCACAGGTGAGAAAGCTCAGCTAAACCAGCACACACAGCTATACACCAGCATGCTTACCCAATCCCGTCTTCCCAACCCCCAGACGACAACTGCCCGCTGCATCTCCTGCTGCCACTACGGCATCATTCCGAGCATCTACTCGCCATACAACCGCTGCGAACAATCCAACACAACGCGGAGACATTTATCGACGAGCTTGGCCTACATTACCCTCGTGCAACGTAAGAACAATACGCTCTGGAAAGTACTTACATGGCTGCAGGGGGTTTGTAAGGCGCCATTAGTACAAGATCGGGAGCCAAAGCTGCGCTGCACGGTTTGGCCGTAACGTACCCACCCTGAAGAAAATACCAGGAGAAGCTGCCGTTGTTCTCTTCGACTCGAAAGCCAGGTGTGCTTATAAATGGAAAAAGCGGAGCCGGTAAACTATCGCAGGAATTGAATTATATAAATAGTACCGCCATGTATCGCGGTTAAAAATGAGGGGTAAAAGCTATGCGTACGCGCAGCCCGTGATAATAGTCGACGAGATATGACGGGACCGAAACCGTAAACTACTTAGGCAAGTCAACAAAGAGAAATGATAGGTTCCAAAGATATTGAGTTGTGTTTCACCCCGTCATTCTCGCCGGCAGAGGTAGAAAAAGCAAGCATTCATTCAGCTGGTGGTCTTGCTGGCTTGAGGATCAGGTCGCAGGGTGGCAGGTCGCGGTGAAACCATGGGAAGGAGTGGAGTGCAAGGGACTGATGCTGTAACGAACGGGTCTGAGGAAGATATGCCTACGATATTGGTCCTTTGGCTAAACGAAGATACTCGTTGAGTGGTTTACCCCTAGTTAGGCTGCTTGGGGTGGCGGGCTGGTGGGAGCATGTGCACTTGCGTGTGAGACTGCCATGCATGCCTGATAGATTTTACACGAATGAACAAAGGCGATGGCCTAACGAAATAATACACAACAATGCTTTTGAAGGGAAGCGACTGGCTTTTCCTGGTCAGAAATTGGCCAATTTGAAGGCATTTTACGGGAATTTCCGTACTGCCGTACCAGACGGCATGGATGGAGGTCCTCCTGAACTGGTCAAGCACGTGTCTGAGGAGGTCTTATAGATTTTCTGTATCTCCCTGATACTATGGACTGCACGTCCAACAAACACGCACGTGCATGCTGGGCTGGACAGCAGTGTTGTTAGGAAGAGATCCCGCCCCGCCCCCTCACTTCAACATGACCCCCACCTCAACACCACCGCGGCAACACTCATCATTCCTCCCGCTTATAACGCTAGCTTCCTTTCTTCCTTTCACACAGACTTTGAATGTTTCCTGCAAATGTGCGGCGAAGCAGTTGTTCACAGCCGGCTACATGCTAGACCGCAAGTACCTACTGTGCGCTTTCCTGCCTTCCGATTATTCTCTTGCAGAGCAACCATAGCTTTCACACCACCTATCTTCTATAACGCAGGTCAGTAGGGTCGCGGATGCGCGACGAGTTAAGTCTGCAGAGACCCCCGGGACTTAACTAGACAAGTGCGCGTGGGGGACGCTATTCCGGGACTTAAATGCGCACAGCTGCACGCATTTCAGCAGCTCAGCTTTGTGGCAACAGTCTTCCTTCACCAACGCAGCGACAGCTATGGTGGCGTGGAGTAACTTTGGGCTGGACCTCGCAATCATCCGGCGGTTTGGCGGCCGCTTTGGACTTGCTAGGCTGTTAACCTCTTTCTTTTGCAGAGGGACAAACCCGTTACGCTTCCTACCTCTTTTGAAGGCCTCCAACCCAAAAAATCCCCCCTTCCTAATGGCGGTCTCTATAAGACCCGCTGAACCGTTGTTTGATAGTCCTAAGTCGCCAGTTAACGCCGCCCCTACCTTGAAGTGACTTGGAGTCTTCGACAGCTTCAACAGGCATCCAACAACCCTTCCCAGACCCATGCTATGCAGCAGCTGTCGCTTCTACGGCTGAAGTACGTAATCTGTGCGCATGTCCACAGCTAGACGCCGCTGTTACCAGGTGCGAGTGGCGCTGCGCAGCTGCATCCTAACCCACCACGGCGCCCACGAGGCCTTCCCAGCAGAGCCGCACGCTCCGGGTGAGCGAGCCCAGGTCATACGTCCGTGGCAGAGCTGGTAGAGCTTCCCGTACCTTCACGTCGTTTATTGCAGCTGCTGCTTCCCCACACATTCCCCCATATCGGCTGGTGCCAGTACGCAACGTGACGGTGGCGTGGGCCGCATCTAAGTCTTCCGTCAGGACCTCGACGATAACCGCATCCCAATAGAGTCGTTCATTCAGGGTGAGCGACTCTAGGCTATATGGAAGCGGCTGCAAAGACGCCCCCGCCTGAACCTCCGCCAGTCGCATTTCATGCACCGCGTCCGCTGTTGCCATTGTCGCCGCCACCCTGCCTGGTCCCATGAACGGGTTGATACTGTCGCGGATTGGCACAGTAGCGCTGAGCAAATCCAGGCCCCCAGAAAGCGCTTGGCCAGCGACCGCCTCCCAGTGCTGCCGGCCGCGGAGGGGTAGTGACCCGAAGTTATAGAGCGGTGGTAACAACGGCAACATCGGCGGAAATTCGTGTGGGGAATGATCCACCACTACCATGGTCATCGCTGCCGCCAACTCCGTCGGCGCGGCATAGGTGTGGATGATGTTTTGGGGCATCATCAGTGCGCTGTGCGCCATTGACGCATCAGTGCCAAGGCTTCGACGGCGGTCTGCAGTTGACACTTGACCCCATCCTGTTGCGGGAACAACGCATTTTGCGGGGCGAGATGTATCAGGCGGGTCCAGGAAGGTCCAGGCCGCCGCTAGTGTGCGGATTGGATTCCAGCACGAAGGAGGCGGCCACGGAGCGCATGAGGGAAGAATACAGGGCATGGGGGCATGGCCGGGCCCCACATTGAAATAAAAAGACCTTGCGGATGTATCGTACTCTTCTGTCCTACCTGAGTTCTTGCTGCCGCTCTGCCGTGCCAGGCTCCAGGCTTTACCCTGCGACAGTAAAATATATGGCACAAGATAATACGTAGGAATCACCGAGACCATTATGTTGTAAGATGTATAATCAAGTTAACTTGGTAACATTTCCCTCTAAAACCCTGTACTTTCATTGTCATTTTTGACGATCCTCGGTTCTCCTTTTTCAAGTCTCCTCCCAGTCTGTGACTGCCCGCAAGCAGTGTTTGATCTCGGAAAAGATTTATCGGCGTAGAAACAACGAAAGATGCCCAAAGGAATAAACAGCCATCGACACATGGTATTGTTCTGCACCCCTCTCCCAAGGACAAGCAAGCACCCAATCCGCCTTCACCTGCAAACTGGTCAACACCGTTGGCCTTCGGTAGGCCCGAGTCCTCGGCAAATTTTACTATACTATATACCGAAATGGATGTTCACCCCTCCTCACCGCCGAACCACGGAGCCTACATACCTGCGCCGCGGCCCCACAGCGGGAGCCCGAGGAGGAGCTCATGCCCGTAGGCCGAACACGTACGGAACCCCTGGGTCTCCCGGAGCGCTTAGTAATAGCTCCCTGGCGAGCGCCGGACGCCGACGGTGGCAACGGGTAGGGCAATGTCGGCACTTGAGATGAGGTCGGCATTTGCAGGGACTGCTGTGGTTGTCGGGAGGAGAAATACGAGGGAAGAGGAGGATGACTGGGGTAAAATAATAAAACGGGAGAAAAAGAAATGTTTATCATCGTATAACAGTATTGGAACAAGGTTGACGTAAACAGGACCTACATGAAAGTGCAGTGCAACATGGGCAGGTGAAGTGAGGCAATGCCACCAGTCCATCGAAGTTGCTGGTCCCTGATTTATCATTGCTAGAAAATATAGAAATTATTCACCTGGTCGGCCTCATGCTTGCGATCGGGGCTACGCGCGAGGTTTGTTGGAATGTTTGACAGAGTCAACGGCCCGGTGGTGCTGCTGGCCTTGTGCTCCTCGTGCGCAGCTCCGGAAAGAAAATCGTTGTTGAAATGTTTGCTGGAAGGACAGCAACAAATTCTTCTGGTATAGCTGATGCCGAAGACGTCGCTCTCGCGCGAACCGCGGTTACTGGTGCCATGGAGAATTCCTGCCAAGCCAATGCCCGGCCCTTCGTGGTTGCGCCCGCACGGTAGCTGAATGGCATTCGTATGGCCAAAGTAAGTAGTATTAATCGTATTTGAAGCTGATGGACTTATGGGTCCGCTCACCGGAAGCGTGGTCAACGCCTGACCCATTTCGTAGGTGCTCACTGTACTGCTCTACTGTCGAAATTTGGCAATTTATGTAAGCATCAAGAGGAAACTAGCAAATTCCTGTGCGCAATTACCGATTGTTCAGGATTTGTGAAATCCTCTGCATGAAGTTACCAAGCGTTATCAGCGTACGGCGGAATTTTGTTCCGTTTAGTAGGCTGGATCAATTATGTGTTATTAGCGCCAATGTAATGAAAAGTTAGTTTGCCGCAGTCATGATTTGTCGTGCTGTCCCGTGCTGAACTACTGCCGTGTGGAGCAGTAGTGGTACGCAACTGTGAACCTGTAGCAAGATCAGACTGATATTCGGCGATATATTTATAATCGCGAGTTCATTAGGGCATGGCAGCTATGTCCTAGATGTCTGGATGCGAATCCTTTTCGCAGCATTCGCCAAACTTCAGATAACTTTAGTTCGTACCGCTATCCAAAAATGCGTTACAAATATAATAAATTTGAGCGCCGTGTATTATTAGCTTCGGCTGTTGGAAATGCTTGCAACAAGCCCATTACCTCCATTCAGGCAAAGTTACCATGACCCGTCAACAGGATTGACCTTCGGCACGGTTACCCTTCCCGCAGACCACCACACGCGGTGGGATCTGACGGCATATCTCAGTCTCGCATGTTTCCCAACGCAATTCAATAACGTATCCCCGAAATCCGGCAGCAAGCTACGTCAATAGAATTGCATTACCACTCGGCTGGCTTAACACTCCTGACGGCAGCTACTATTACATTGCTCGGATCGTCGGGCCGTAAGCTTGACTTCTATAAATATACCATTATGCCACTAACAACCCGCAGCCTGATGCCCAGAGGGCAACCATAGAACATAGATCAAAATATGGATATGGAGGAGAACTTGACATGACGCCGCAATTTTGCGAACGCGCAGCCAGGCAATCTATTAAAACCTTGCCATAACGGCGAACAAACGGGTAACAAAACAAGTAGGACGGTTTCCATGTGGGCAGATAAGAACAGACAGCCTGTTTGCACGATGCATCGAGGATTCGTTCCCATATGCACAAAACCGATGCATAGTGACAGCGTAATGCATAGTGACAGCGTAATGTGTGATGCGAAGTGAGTGCGAGCCGGTGTGCAGCCCCGGGAACTATCTTATCTTTACTAAGCAGCAATCAGCAGGACGAATGCAAGGAAGACGTGACACCAGGCGTACTGGATACAGCAATCAGCCTGCGCTTAGTGTGTAGGTTGGCCGTCAGCCACTAACATCTCACCTTGGTCCCCACTCAGTCATCCCCTTTTTCAGGACCAAATTCATGCCCCAACATCCGCCATCTATGGGCCGCCTGTTCCATCGCCATCCCAGCCCACCAGTCCTCAGAAGACCTGCTACAGCGACCGTCGGAACTTTGACGTGACTGCAAATTTATTTCGTATTAGCTGTGGTGTAATTTCATCCAGCCACATAAGCATGGTCCTTCACATTACGTTTTGCTTCCATTGACTCTGACTTCGTGCGTGAGTAATCAATAACGAATGGAGTAACTTGTGGGATGCATAGGATTGCCGAGAACTCTCACCCCACGTCCTTATGGCCACGGTCAAGGCAAGACGATAGAAGATTAGAACAGGGTGGAAGATTTCGGGAACAGTGCATCAACTAAAGAACGAAGGGTTAAATCCTAGTTAATTAGCTGGCCGGCTGCCGCGGATGGTCAGATCCACTGATCGGCAGTTGGCAAAAAGGAGGCGCTAATAGACGCCCAAGAACTAATGGGGAGGTTTAAGTAAAGAGTATAGTTAAACAGCCCGCACTAGACCATCCGCCACCTCTACGATCCGCCGCGGGAGCTGACCAATCCAACCCAGACTCTCACTCAGCACAACCACATGCGCGGCGTGACGACACGTACCCGACCAGTCAAGTATACCTCACTTCCACCTGCCTCGCACTGCGGCGAGTCGCAGGGATGCGAAAATAATCGTCATTAGGGCGAGTATGGCGTACATGCAGTCCAGTACAATGAGGTCAGTGTTGAGCATGCCCGAGTTGACTCCCAGCAGCGACAAGAACAGGCTGCCCTTGACGGCGGGCAGTCCTTCGGGCAGGTCGGGGGCACTGAAGTACAGCACCAATGGCTTGAGCTCATTGATGACCATGGCCTCCCAACAAAACCTGAAAACAGAAGAACACAGATGGGTCGAAGACGGGGACATGATGCATGTGCGTCCGGAAAGGAATGTAATTGGGAGAAGCAAGGTAATTAAGAAAAAAGGACTGGACGTTCAGGAAAGAGGAATAACGAGGCTGCGCCTGTTACCAGAAAGGAAGCTGAGGTAGGCACGTTGAAGGTGGGCACCTTACAACGGATTCAGCAATTCCGCGATTCTAAACGCTGATGACACCAGGAGGAGGAGGGAGCAACGACTGCTACACAAGCAGATGGGTCAGATGGCTGCAATCAGTTCTGGTTTCTGGTCATCAGAAACGTCCCCCCGCTTGAGCGAGTGTGTGCGCATACTAGGTAGCGGACCAAGACGGCGGACAGCAAGTGCAGCATGCCGAACAGAGGACAAAGCAAGAAGCAACACATGTGGCACCTAACGTCAGAAGGAAGCTGTGACTGGCTGTACTTTGACTAGGCAAACACGTCCCCTTCACGGATTGCCCACAACCCGCGTCCCATCGCCGCACCTGATGGGGCTGGTGTATACAATCCACCGCAGCCACACGACAATCGAATCCTTGTTAGCCAGAAAGCCGGAGAACAAGGCCCAGGTAAGCAATAACAGATTGAACAGCAACACGGTACGGCCTGGACTAGAGAAGATGCAGCTCAGTGCGACGCAGGCGGCACCTGGGCACAAGCATGGTGAATGTCGGAAGGTAGGGCGGTTTTGTATTGCGGCGATAAAATTCCTGCGCACTCGTGGCAAGTATTCAAGCTTTCACGAGCAAAATAGGGGATAGGATGAGGATAAGCGGAGCTCATTTTCAACTTCGGCAGGCGCTTCTCGTCAGTCTTGCGGCGACTCTAAATATAATCTATCAAGTATGTGCGCTCGGAACACTCCATGCAGGAGATTCGTGATGGATGGGCCCTGCCGACACACCCGCATACATGGGCGCATAAAGCCAATAGGCGGGAACGAACCGAAGGACAGGCGACGCTGAGGCCAACCGATGCTGCACCCGTTACCGGTCCCGCTACAATGTGCCAGCACCCCCTGCCAACCCTGCTTGGCTCCGTGGATGGCAGGGGTTACATACCCGATAGACAGGACAAGGTAGTGAAGGCCCCTAAGAAGGTAAAGAAGGCAGCGGCCTGATGGCGCAGCCCCATGAGCCTGGTGTCAGCCGGCCGGGAAAGCACAGGGCAGAACGGGAACGGGTGCAATGAGATAATAACTTTAATGCCTGTAAAAGACATGAATGGTGGGATGGAAAGAACTTGTTGGGACGCAGGAATGGAAGGAGAAGGGATGTGTACGCAGGGAACGCGTTGCAAACCACAAGGGGGTGAATCGGTATGTATGTTATTGCACGTGCTCAGTGCCGAGTTCGGTAATCACCTATATGTGCCTGCACCACACTCAGGGAGCAGCAGACAAGACAGGGCATAGAAAATGAGGTAATCTCCTCCCTAAACTGGTAATGAACGAGCCGACGGGGAACTGCCGCAGCATTACCTTGCACATACTTAGCGGTAACCGAGCACATTTCCTCCCCACTACACTGCACAATGGCCACAACACAGGAAAGCTTAAACCCCGATGTTTTCAACCTTTGGTCCATGGCATTGCAAAGACCACGCCGTACCAGTAGAACGGCAGCCCGAAGGCCCAGGCGGACAACGCACGCAGCAGCAAGCCGTCCAGGACAACCTTGGCCAGCAGATACGGCAAAACACCGTACGATCGGCGTAACAGGTCACGGTCCACGATGGCCCTCTCTGGATAAAGACTGTCAACCGCGGAGGAAGAGAAGCAGGTTAGCAGCATGACCGCGAAGAAGATGGCGCCCACACGATTCTGAGCACCTGCATGCGAAGAGGCAAAGATGTTTTTGCAGTGTTAGCTAATGAGGAAGATGGCATAAAATATGACAGGCATCACCTTTTGCTAAGCGGCACCAGGGGACCCTGAAAGAAAGGGCATGCTGGAGGTAGACATGGCGCAACACGCCAGCGTGTATTGGTACACACATCGCGTGCGGCTGCTGGCCCAGTGTTTCCACACCGCGCCGGCCTGCTCAAGCAGTAGTGCACGTACGACGCGATGCACCTCCGCAAACTGCAGAGACCCGCGATGCACTTTAGCCGCGGCAGAAACCTTTCCCGCATCAAGCATAGCTTTCCTCACAGCCTTCGGCCCGCCGTCACTTATCGTTACTGATAAATTTGGCTACCCACCAATTTCGCTTTTCCATTTATAATTTCTACCATTTCGTATTTTTTGTCCCTTGCATAGTACGAATAGATCCACACATAAACACATCACCAGTCAAACAACCCTGCAGGCGAAAGCTCACCTGACACATTCAGGTTTGTATTGCTGAACACGGCACCCACCAATAGCCCTAGCGCTCCGGCTGCCAGCAAGTGCAGCACCAGCATGGACGGGTTCCGTAGCATATCCAGACCACTGCGCCATGTGACCGCACCAACCTCTAACCACAGCCGCTGCAGCCGTGCCATCAGGCCGGAACCGCCGCAGCGCTCCTGCACCAACGAGCGCACGTACTCTGCATCATCCTTAGGGCTCACAGCATCAACGGGGATAGGCATCACCAGCTCTAGCCGAGGCCCTCCGTTAGCGTCATGCCAATCGCATAGCTGAGCGGCCTGAGTGGAACCCGAGATAACTAGGTCCAGCAGGTGTTCAGCGATGTGCACATCTGTCGGCGGGAGAGGTACCGCAGCCGCAGCCAGCAACGCCGCCATATTACCCGGCGTCCCAGCTGCTGCCACGCGGCCGGCGGCCATCAGCAGCACAGAATCCAGCGCAGCAAACAGCGCTGGCGATGGCTGATGCATGGATGCGATTACTACACGGCCAGCGCCCCCGTCAGTATCGCCTGTCGCTACATTCCGGATCACCACCATGATCGCCCTAGCAGTGGCCGCGTCAAGCCCCGACAGCGGCTCATCCAGCAGGAGCAGAGGCGGGTCAGAGACCAGCTCTTGGCAGACTGCCACGCGAAGACGTTCGCCGCCGGATAGGGTGCTGCCGCCGGCGCCACCGCCGCCACTGCTGCCGAGAGAAAGGGTGACGGCCCCACCAGGGCACACCACACGGTGCGCCAAGTAAGAAATGCCGAGCTCTCGGAGGACTGACGCCGCGCGGGCCTGTAAATTTTGGCGTGACACGGGACTCGGAGCCCAGCAAGGGGCACAAAGAGTGCACCATCACAGTAGGACGTGCTGATGCCTGGTTGTGCGTCTAGCAAATCTGTCCTTCAGAATGCGGCTTTCAAGCTTAGTTCAGCAATCGAGGACAGCTTCATCCTTTTGACCGCGGCCCCTTCGTTGTACGTACGGTGAGAGGGCGGGCACCGTACAGTACCTCTACGCACCTGCACGCAGCTCCGTCCTCGCAGCAGCTCCTGCGAGCTGAGCCTTAGCGCCGCGCTGGATGTCACACATTCCATCACCGTCAGCGAGCGGTAAAGTTGATCGTGCTGTGGCACGTGACCGGCCAGCACCGTTAGGTATCTCGGCACCGTAACGGCACGGCCATCTATCCGCACGATTCCGTCCAGTTGCCAATGTAGTCCGGGCTGGATGATTCCTGCCAGAACACTCAGAAGTGTTGTCTTGCCAGAGCCAGAAGGGCCCAGGATGCCAAGGAGCTGCGAGAGCGTTGAGCAGGTTATCAAGAAGGAGTTTAAGGGAACCCGGGAAGGGCCAGGTTTCGCATCAGGTAAACAACACAATGCCATGCCTCCTAAGAACGGGAAGGTAGCTGTAGGAATGGATACCCGGTCTCTGGGATCGGTGGACCTCACCTCTCCACTGGTTGCTATCCCGGATACGCCCCGAAGCAATGTTGTGGCTGGCGGCGATTGCCGCCAAGGCCGGGCTAAACGGAGAGACCGCGTCCTCAGGTGCAGATCATGCCAGCTGCAACCAGAGATAGTAGCACGGGACGGTTGTGAGAGTGACACGCAGCTGGGGGGTCGGGTAGTGTTTGGTAGTTGTTGGGCCATCTATCCTTCAAAATAGGGACAAGTGCTACGTATGCAGCGGACGATTGCCAAAGCTCAGCCCTGCCAGCAGTCCTGCATGAGCTCTGAGGTGCCATCAGGCGTAAATCGATGTGCTCACCTCAATACCCGAACCGCAGGTTTGCCACCGCACGACACCGAAGGCCCAGACTCAAAGGCCAGAACTTTCATATCTGGGTGCGCCCCAGCTGATGTCTTGGCTTCCGCTGCAACCACCGTGTCATCCTCTCCCGCCACCATGTCCTCCATGCCAGCACCGTTTCCTATGCTGCCGGAGGGGCCCCTGTTGCTACTGCAGGCGCCTTGTTCGCTCTGGTGCGGTATTCTTTGTTGTGACGGCGCCACCAACTGTCCCAGCGAATGTGGGCGTCGATCCTGCTGCTGTGGCGGCGGCAGCGGCGGCCACGGCGGCGGCTGGATGCATCGCACCGCCGTCGATTCGTTGCTGGCCCCTGTCATATCGCTGACAGCTACACTGCTGTGCGCTACCGCGATGCTTCCTCCGTCTCGGCTGCTGTCTTTGGGGTCATTTCTTTGCTCGGCCTCAAGGCCCGCAGGATCCTCGACGCCTTCAGCCACGGGCGCCCCCACCGCCCTGGTGGCAGGATCTGTAGCATATTGTTCAGCTGTACAGGGCCCGAGGCCAGTCACATGTTTAAAGGACGCAACGGCCGTAACGGTGGCCACAGAGGCGAGCAGCAGGACCATGGTGGGTATCCAGGCAATAATAGGCGCAACGGCCAAGGGATTCTTCTTCTCGGTAGTTGCTGCAGTGGGTGAAGGTCATAGCGGGTTGGATCGGAAGGGCTAAATAGATGGAAGATTAAAGGGGCCAGGTTATCACAGGCAGCTACGACTCTGCCATGGTGGGGCTGGGGTACTTCCTATGTACTGCTCAGGGACGCACACGCTCTCGCTAGGACCTCCTTCCCTCGCAGATGCTTCGCGGTCCCTGCCCCTCGGCGCGGAGGAGACTAGCACAGCGCCAGTTGTCCTCAAGGACCATGCAAGGTGTTATAGAATGAACACCTTATAGTTCATTCTATAAGGTGTACGCTCGCTGCATACATTACATGTCATTTCATTGTGCGTACGAAGGTTAGGTGGTAGCATCTGCTGTCATGACATAGTATTGATGGAATAAGATGGACGGAGACACCATCCGCCCCTGGCCCGACATGCCTGATTTGACTGTGATGCTTCCCGCTACCGGATCCAGACACTCGGAGGCCTTGCAATTCACTGCGATAGCCGCTATCGGAACACCGCTCAGCTCGAGGCTGCAGCTGCTGGAATCCTTAGCGGCCAATTCGGCAGTTTCATCATCGCACGTCAAACGCACGTCAGTGCGGAGGCTCCTGAAAGTGGCTTCGGAGAAGATGCCACTGGCTGCACGTGGCAGGGAAGAACGGGACGAGGACCATAGTAGGAATAAGCCGAGGGGTGACATAAAAAATTCCACGAGCAGAGAGGTCGGTTGATATTGTGATGAGAGAAAGGAACATCGTCCAATCAAATAAAAAGGGGCCACGAGCAGGGCCGGAGGATATAAAGCAGCGCGGATACTGGTAATACGGGTCGGCGTCGGTGACGGTACGACTACACCATAGTGCTAACTACAGCTAAAGACCTGGAGGCCGGATCGCGCCGCTCCTCGGCATCTCTGTGCCATCCTCGTGTATAACGCATTACCAAACCGAGGTGACGCCGCGATCCGCGAGGAGAGAGCTCAACCTGGCATGGCATGATGTATCCCGTGTCCATTGGATGCAATGGTAGTGACGCTTGTCAACCTGCCACGAGGCCCGGGCTTCCGTAAGCCATTCCCTACTGCGGCCAGGAGGCAGCGCCGATTGGCAATACGACCCCACCTCACCCCACCACGGCCCGCTCCACGGTGAATGATTAAGCGAGTCCGCCCACAGAGCCACCCACTACCCACCCCTGACCAAGCCACCCAGCTCCCCACGCACACCTCATTACCCACCCACCACTGGAGCAACCGTTGGGGCAGACACACTTTACCAGCGGGCAATAAACCTGGCTGCTACCGGCGGTGAACTCGCAAGCCCAGCCGGTACACACTACCTCGGAGCCTGGCGCCATGCCCGGCAGATGGAGGGACAGATAACAGTAAGGGGTGGAGTTAACGGGTGTGTTGCTTGAGACCAGGCTGGCGCCCACGTCCAGGTTGCCTATGGATGCACTCGAGAAGGCTGCAGGAAGGGAGCAAGAAGTAGGAGGCCAGAACGCAGAGGAGGATCAGAACATGGTCACAAAGAAGGGTGATGCGCACGAAGGGAGATTTGCGTCAGCAGGAAGGCCTTTCCTTAACTGCGACCGCAAAGATCTTCGGGTTCAAAAGCGTACACTTAAACGACGGGTTTTTTCTTTCATTGTGCCTGCTGATGCCCCCTGTGATGCCCCCTGCCCCTGCTGATGCCCCTGCCCCTGCGCTCACGGGTCGTTGCCCTTCGCATACCAGGTTTCGTGGTGCTGCAGTTGAACTGGACTTTGTTTCCCAGGATGCCCCGCACGCTGCTGTCTGTCACGTCGCACTCGTACTGCTTAGCCGCGCTGCGTGTCTGGTACACGGTTGACTTAAAGCATTGTGCGGAGGATGAGTATTCCCGGGCCTGGGAAGCAGGCGAGAGCAATCAAAAGGACAGGAAGATGAATGGCAAGTCGTAGAATGGTAAATCTAGTGCAGATGCAAAGGGAGATGGGAACGGCGAAAGGTCTAGAAAAACATTGGGCAGAGGGCTAAGGAAGGAAGCTCAACTAAGTAGCCGCACATGAGACTGACAGACAGATGGGACAGGGAGAAGATGAGCCGCGGTTCGTATGCAGGAGATAAATTAACGAGTTTAGGGGTGGGAGGACGCACTGTGGCGGGAGGCATGTATCTGAACGCACGGGTGTGGCAGATGGGTCAGGAGCAACGTAAGTGGGGTACGGGGTACGAGAAGACGCGGCAACCTTCACGTGGGTGGAGCTGTGGATGCCTTGCGTACAAATTTTGGATGAAGGATTGGGCCAATAAGGGTAGATCCCGGGAGGGCACGACGGGCATCACGGGAGGTGTGTGTGGATCCGTGATCTTGATTTGCAAGCACGTCGCGCGCCGTGAAATGTCCAGATGTCACAACACAGCGCATCACCATTGCACTATACGATGCGAACACACCGCACCCAATACCGGAACACATACACTTGCGGTCGGAGCACACTGGACGAGAAGCAGCAGATCCTAGTTTGTCAATGTTTCAAGCCTCGGCTTAACAGCTTTCTGCTGTTACGAAATCATGGTGCCTCGCGCTAACGGTGAGGAAGTGTAAGGCACATTCCTTGCCAGGCTTCCCTAACGCCGTGCCGGGTACAGACATTTTCACGGGGCATCCTCTAAGATGCATCCATTACGCTAGGGAAATGCGTTATCGTCCCTCCCATGTAGACATGCGGTAATCCAGGCCGGATGAGGTTTTCCACAGGTACCTGACACGCCGCGTCGGTAAGACACATGCGACAACCGCTGCCGCTGAACCCCGAGCGACAGGCATCGCATTTGACACCGTCTGAGTTCCAATCGTATCCCACGGGGCAAGAACCTGCAAGTGCGCAGCGGTCCAAAGGTGTAGGAAGTGACACAGATGCAATACAAAGCAAGCAACATCACTGACGGGGTTGCAGACGCGGCAGCGTCCGTACATGCGCGAATGGGCCGGCCTTGCGAAGACCAGTGGAAATCTAATCCTGGAATCCAAAATCCGGCGAAACTGGACCAAACGCTCCACGATCATCTCAGCGCCCCGAGTTAAGCAGCTCAGGCCCTCACGGGAGCACTAGCCGCTGAACTCAAACAAGGAGGTCATTTGAGGCCTCGTCCTTGATGGAGTCCCAGCCCAGCATCTGGCTGCGGAAAAGATTGGACTGCTCACCGTTTTTCGAGAGCACAGAAGTCGTCCCATTAAAAAGGCACGTCGAGGAAGCGGCAGATGCCACTTCTCCCTCGGCGTCGCAGAAGCCCGACGGCAAGTTGCACTGTCTCGAGCAGTCTGCGAAGCCAAGCGGGGAGCAAGAATAGACAAGCACCTGTCCAGTATATTTTGCAAATGACCTAGAGTGCCTGAGCAGTCTGTGCCTTGGATGTGCTCGGACCAAAACAGGATTTGCAGCCACGTCGGCGTGGTAAGGGTTGCGTGGCGATCCAGTAAGGAGTTATAGGCAAACAAACAGACATAAACATAAATGAGACCGGTAATTGTCGATAGGTCTAGGTAGTAACCCTTATACTGCCATCCACCCGGATGCAATGCGGGTGGGCTGCGTGAAGCGTCTTTGGGAACAGGGCGCCCAAAACGATTCTGCTGGTCGAGCACACAAGATAGGCAAGGCCTTATGCCCACCTCTGATTTACACTCTCATATCCTGCAAAAAATTGCCCGCCACGCCACGCTCTGTCAATTTAGGGTCTGGCATACCTGTCGTCCAGCCGCAGTCGCAGACGCATTGAGCAGTGCCATTGACCACCTCGCAGAGTCCGTAATCGCCGCAATAGGCAGGACAGTCCAGGTTGGCCTGCAGCCGCAGGGTTAAAGCAGAAGCAACCCCCGGCGTTTCACAGAGGGAGACTTGGAAAGCCATGGGGCCCCTCCAACAAGCCTGCTGGCCGCCAGCTTCGCACCGGCCCTTTCCCAATATCCCCACCAGGGGGCTCCAATCTTGTTGTTAGAGGTGCTGCAGAATTCCCCTTTGTAACAAAACCCGCAACATTCTCCCTCGTATTGACCGGTGTCAGCAACATGGTTTAAGCTAGCCGAGAAAGCCTCCCTGACTTGTTCCTAACACTTGAAACCAAAACACCCCTCCAGGAATTCCTACCGCCCGATGAGCCAGCAACGTACCCTTGCTCGCAACGTGGATGTCAGGGTGTGGTTGGCGAAGGATCTCCACATCGCACCCCCCGACACGTTCACGCTCCCAATCGCCTGGTACGTAAGCTGCAGTGTCGGCACACTCAGCACCAGCATATTGCTGCCAGCTTCCTCCTGCTCAATATGAGCACAAACACTCAACTAATCAGTATGTTGCTCCCGCAATCATATAGGCCTGTTTTTGGTCACGCATTAGCAACCCTCTGTGTTTGGGCATTGCACACGGTGCGGTGTTAAGTTCACAAACTTCCACATCACGCCTCAACCCGTCTTATCGCGGCGCGACGGCAACCACCTTAAAGCCACGTGTACCTCAGCGCTTGAACAATTTCTCCATGTATCTGCTCACCTTGACATCCAAAGATATTGGGACGGTCAATGCATCAGCGGTGAGACCTTTCAGGCTGTCGACCCGCGTATCGGTTATGATGCTGTAGCTAGTCAGCCACCCATCGACCAGTTCTGTACGGACGCTGGCCGTGAAGGCGCCGGATTGTCCGCTTACGGCGGCAAAGTTTCCTATGGAAAACTTGACGCCCATATTGGTTATGTTGTAGTCGTACTGAGGAGCTGGATGAATTCCGGCAACAGTCGTTTTGCCCAAATGTTGGGCTGGGTACACGTTGACAGGTTGTATGTAGGTAGTTGAAGAGGAGACCGAAGTTAAGGTGAAGGACGGCCAGTTGGCAAGCCAAGTTGTACGGTTGCCCGGACACGCAGGAAGGGCCTGACTGATGGCGTACAGGGAACCGGTTAGCCCGCGCTGAACCGCTGCGTCGTAAACCCCCGGCGAGCTGAGGCCGTCCCCGAAGCCGGCCCCGGAGACAAGCGTATTGGTGCTGCTCAGACTAACTTTGCTGTTCTTTGCGTCCAGCTCCAGACGGACGATACACGCAGCGTCTGCGGATAGTAGCGTTGCGAGGTTTAACGATGCAACCATCACCAAGACACATCGTAGGCAAGATCTTGTCATCGCGGCCTTCCTTAAGCAAAAGGCCTGGGCGGTACGATCGAACGGTTGAAAGCGCCAACGCAGTCTGGATAATCAGTTTGTTCAAAACCTTCAGTTGATATATCCTCAATATATAGAACTTCCAAACTACCGACAGTGTATATAGTATAGTGATGAGAACGAAAACCTGGCAGCACCTATATTACTCGTGCAAAATCAAGCTCTTAATGCAATAGCAATAAACTTATTAAGAAATTGTCCGTAGTCCTAGGCAGGCAACATTCAGCCTAGCAAAGCCCATGTGCGAAGCCCTGCCGTCTAAACATAGTACAGGAAACAGCATTAAGATTACATATAACTCACAGTAACCATCCATGTGCAGCTTACAGGCAACCCAAAACAATTTGAGTGCCCGTACCACTACGTTCACGGATCCTCTCGCCCAGGCTGCAATTGAAGCTACCGATGCATAATCTCTTATTGAAGTGAAAAGTTAAGTAAACGCAGGCGAGGCATAATTACAGGCATATTGGTGTAACGCGCTTCTTGTAACGACTGAGGTACCTTTGTGTTTCCGCTTCCCAGTAAGATTCTAATTTATTGGGAAGTTTTTACTGTATACCTTCTAGGCGACGACTGTTACAAAGGTAGCATATTTGGAAACCAAAGCTTCGTTTTGATTACCATGAGCAATACGGGGGGCCTGTTCACCGGTCTACAAAGGCCGTTTTCTGCACGGAGGAAGAAAACAGAAGATATGGGCAAGGTTGACGCAGGAGGGAGCGGCCTCAGCGAACAGGTTGTGAGCGAGTCTACACGCCAGAGGGTCGAGGCAGCCAAGCAATACATTGAAAACATGTACAAAGTACAGCATCAAAACATTGCCGAGCGTTATGCCAGGTAGGACCCTTGTTGAGACTTTGTCACGGCGACAGCTGCTGCCAACTGGGACGCGAACGCAAGGACCTGCGTGAGCTGTGCCCTTCCTTGCAACTTGGTGGCCTGCCGGAACTACGTGTCCATATACTCTATACCATGGGCATAGAGAAGATCAGGGCGTTCTATTTTTAAAGTGCACCGTCGGGCTCCCCTTTAGACCCCTGTGCCGTGATCGGAAAGCCCCATCGCAATTCTCCCTTGAAGGCGGAGCGCGCTCGAAAAGGAGCTCCAACGTGAGGGATTGCCTGAGACCGAAAAACAGCAGATAATATCGGAGCTGGAAAAACGTGAGAGCGACTACACTCGGCTACAACGGCAGCGCATGACTGCCGATGACTTTGAATCGCTGCGTATCATCGGGAGAGGCGCGTTTGGAGAGGTATAACTCGGTTTAGCGCCCAGGAAAATGCCATGCAACAAAAATTGCAAATGGTCGTTGCGTTTCTGCTTGAGCACGGTCACCTCGCTTGCAAGTGGAGGGGTTGAGGGGTTTTAGTGACTACCGGTATCGAGTGCAGGCATATCAGTAAAACATGATGGGACCAATCACAGGGGTGACCAGCAGCATGTTGTCCGACTTGTATATGGACGCCACAGGTCTGAATCGTGTGGGAGAGACTTAGCTTCACTCTTAACGACGAACGCAGGTTCGAATTGTACGGGAGAAACTGACGAGCAAGATCATGGCGATGAAGAAGCTTAAGAAGGCGGAAATGCTTTCCAGGGGCCAGGTGCGCAGCAGCTTGTTCGCGTGGTGGAAAGGACGAAGCTTGGACACGAACACGTGCGGTAATAGCTCTCTTGATGTTTTGCCTTATGATGCACGAAGGGACCCGAGATCTGTCCGTATCACTCTGTCGCATCGCCATCTCCATATCTGTTGCTAGGTGGCCCACGTCAAGGCAGAGCGGGATGTGCTTGCGGAGGTGCAAAACCCCTATATCGTCAAGCTGTACTACTCTTTCCAGGTGGGACAGACTCGGAGCAATGGCGCTGAGGGTTTCCCGTTGTGAGGCCAGGATGAGACGAATGGCAGATCGCACTGGGGGATCAGAGTATCACAAATGGGAACGGGTTGCGTCGGTAAATGTGTCGAGTGCAGTGCGTGTGATGCAGAGGGTGTAGGGCGTGACTAGCCAAGAGCGACCATCGACCCCCTCCTCATTGGACACTATTTCTGACGGGGCCACGTTCTAATTCTACCTGTCTCGCAGGACGAGGATTTCCTGTACTTGGTTATGGAATACCTGGCCGGCGGAGACGTGATGGTGGGTCTTGGAGCTGAACCGTATTATCATTAACAACCCGGTGGCAGTGGTAGCGGCAGGGCAAACGTTTGCCTGAATTACATTAATCGGTCTGTCAGGTTGGCTGGTAAGGAGTCCGTTAAGGCATGTTGACAACGCTTACATGCAGCGGTGCATGTCACATTGCAGCAGCTGGACAGGGGACGTTGAGGTGTTGCTGCACTGTGCTGGTGCGCCTTCTCAGGGAGAGGTTGCACAACAAGGGTTGCGAGCTTAATTTAGGTCGCGCGATTTGCTTCTCGGCCTACTGCCTTTTTTTGGTTAAGCTGCAACGTCAAAATGTGCCTTGCCCTCACACTGACAGACGCTGCTCATGCGCAAGGATATTTTCACGGAGGAGGAGACCCGGTTCTACATCGCAGAGACTGTCCTGGGACTCGAGTCCATCCACAAAGCAGGCTACATCCACAGGTAGGCAAAGCCAATATGCCATGATCTGCAGATAATGGCATTATTCGCGTGCGTGTGGGAAATGAGATACGGGGGTACTTGTCATCAATACGAAACAAATGAGCAACCAAGGGCCGTAAACGCATGCCTGTCAGTCCCCTGGGAAGTTGTAGTGCTACCCGAACATACGCCATTTGTGTCCCTTTCGACTCCTGGACGCGGAATGTGGAGCTGGCTGGTACGAATAGCCTCAATGTAGAAACGTGCCGGCCTGGACAGCCCCCTGGCAACGGGCGCGGTAATGGTGCTGGCCCACAGCAGCACTTTTTCCAAGCCGCAAAGATTATTATATATAGTTCGCTATCATCTTGCTTGACAAATACATCCTTTTAGGTGATGTCGTGCTGTCCACATGGTCCTATCGGCCTCATTGCAACCACTGTGTGACTTGCATTAATCCAGGTGATCTGCATGCGGCTTGGACCTCAATACATCCTTGCCACAAGAAATCCGCAAGATATATGGAATAATTATACAGTGGGATAAAACGATATTTGGTTGTCATTTTACTCCTAGCCACCTGTACTTTGTGTGCAGAGACATCAAGCCGGACAACTTGCTGTTAACTCGCACGGGCCACGTCAAGCTGTCGGACTTTGGGCTTTGCAAGCCGGTGGACGTGCAAACTCTGCCCACATTGACGGAGGGCGAGGAGTACAATGACGTGGGGTCAGTGATGCACGGAAACGGGTCATTAGCACCGTTAGCTACATAGGCTGCACCCATCCGTGAGGTGTCGCAGTTGAATTCGTTTCGTAGAGAACCGCAGCTTAAATGCAGTGACCGCTGCAAACAACACAGGACCGATAAAGGGTTGCTGCCAGCAGATTTCCTGTACTATGACCCGGACAATGCCGACGGTCTGGCCCCGTGGAAGATGATGGAACGCGGCGTTTCTCTCGACTCAGATGGGGGGTCGCGTCTCGCGCGCGTCCTTTACACGTGCGTGCAGGATGATGCCTTCCACGTCGGCGCGCCCTCAAGCGGAGCAGCTGGCGCATTGGCAAAAGAACCGCAGGCAGCTGGTGAGCGCGCATGGACTGGCAGACCTCACCATGAAAAATAACGTTTGCCACGATTGTGATTGCGTCCCCAGATAGTGTCGTGGATCCTTGCTACCTGTTTGCAACATCACAATCTGACAACCTTCATTTATGCCGCTCCAACAGGCTTTCTCGACAGTCGGCACTCCCGACTACATTGCACCAGAGGTGCTGATGAAAAAAGGCTATGGTATGGAGTGCGACTGGTGGTCAGTGGGAGCCATCATGTTTGAGATGCTAGTGGGCTACCCGCCTTTCTATAGTGACGATCCGCTCACCACATGTCGGAAAATCGTCAACTGGCGCATGTATCTGGCGTTCCCTGTGGAGGCTAGATTGTCACCCGCGGCCCGTGACCTAATCTGCCGGCTCATGTGCGACGTGGACGACCGGATTGGATCGCGCGGCGGCGTGGAGGAGATCAAGGTTGGTTGCTACTGGCAGGGGGGTTGTCTTACCTTATAACCATCCTAGTGCTTATGAGCGGATATTTATGGACGCCTGGGAGATGCTGCGTCGGCGTCAGTGTGTTGCTCCCAATTGCTCATTGCAGAGCCATCCCTTCTTTTACGGGATAGACTGGGCCAACCTGCACACAACGCCGGCGCCCTACGTGCCTCGGGTGGAGCATGAACTGGACACCCAGAATTTCGAGCACTTCGACGAGGATAAGTCAGGGAATCAAGGCGGTGCAGCAGTGAACGGCGCGGCCCGTGGGAACAAGTGGCTGGCAAAAGCCGATCCGAATTTCATCGGTTATACATACAAGAACTGGGAGGCAGTTACTCCTCAGCGTAAGATGTAGCCATGCCATTGGTTGATGCAGTCGACTTTGTTTAGCTTGGATTATGCATATTGCTAATCGATGGCCGATTTGGATTCATTTCAGTAGATTTCCTGGCCTGCGGTATTATCGATGTCGCCAATACCGTTATTCCATCATTCTACCAAGACACCAATGCTGCTTATCGTTCTTACGCTTTGCTTAAGAACCAAACGTCAAGGTTCTCGACGTGCGCTCTGCTGCCTCTGGTGCGGGATTCGTTGTGAGCCCTGTGGCCTTTGTCCCCGGCGCCCTTACGTGCAGGGGAAGATGCAGTCCAGCTCAAAAAAAAGGCCGTCACCAGGCCCAGCCTCGCCCAGCTTCAGAACAACTTGCAAGCCATGTCCCTCAGTGGACCGCAAGCTGCCGTGCCCGTGGCTGCCGGACCTTCGGGGCAGCACCAGCACTCGCCCATGCAGCGGATAATAGAGTAAACTTGATGCTTATACGGCCGTATATGACGAAGACCCCGAGCTGAAGCGCCTGTAATGGGGCGTAAATGACTCAATGCGGACGAACCATAGGTGTCGCGGGTTCTTGCTTTGTAAAGCTCACAATGCATAGTTTACATAGGGCCCTGCTATTGACTTCAATGCTATGAATGTGCTGGTGTGAAACGAACGAGGCGCTAAGTGAGTGCGTTTGGACTGAAACTGCAGGAGCGCCTAGCGGCACGCTCTTTCTTTCTATGTTTAACCTGAAACCCGATTGTTACAGACCGATGAGGCATATGTGGGACGATGGTTGTTCGACGAATCCGAACCCGGGCATAGCCCTATAGTCACGTACCAAGTGGCAAGCCGTGGCATATATACTTACATATTTTGCTAGAAACAGGATGCTTCTGTGCGGAACTACATGATTTCCGAGCCGGCAGTGTCCCAGATAGTGTTATGACGACATATTGATGGCAAGCTATACCCTTTGGGACTGTCCCGTACACGAGTGGGCGTATCTTGTATTCATTATTATAAATTGCGGCACAGTGTGTGCAAATCTTTACTTCTGTCTGCCAGAGCATTTCCACGGCTGTGTATTCCGGGCATGGCGCAATGGTATACGAACTTTCTTCTGTACGGTGGGGACCGTTGGAGTGCATTGTTAGCGAGCGCACGTATGGAAGGAATGCCGCTCTTCGATCATTAGTGGAAAGCCTGCTTTATTCTTTAATGGAAAGGTGCCGATGGAAAGCATGTGGCTGGGAACGGTTTCAGCATCTTGGGTTAGTGCCGTTGAGAGGAGGAAAAAGAGCAGCTAACACCTTATGAAGGTGAGTCGGACTGAGAGGCTATGTTGTTGTTCCGTACTGGATTGCTATTTAACAGCCAAAGCGGCAGATGTCCATGCGGTGCGCGTTCATGTCGCGTCCAGATTTCAGGATCCCGCAATGCTGTAAGGCCCCGTGAATCGGCAGCTTGCTGATCGCGGCACTGCCTCAATCCGCACATGCAATTCCGTCTTGCGGCAGCGCCATGCCTTGGAACTCATCAGGCGGGACTGAACACGTAGCAGGGACACGTCCCCCCCCCCCGCTTCCAAATTGTAACTGGCCCCATGCGGCGCTGTTACGGCAACCAGGGGATAAAATATCCGCTGAAATCCTACACAAGAGCTCGAACAGATAGGAGCTGCATGAGACGGCAGAGCATGTGGGGGGGCAATAAGCACCCTATCGAAGCTGGTGCGGACGTCCCTTCAAATAACGCGAAGGACGCTTTTATGCAGGCATGCCCATTCAGGCGCTACTAGCATTCGACGCGGTCCTCGTTATGCACTGGTAATGCGACGCCGCGTGAAGGGCTGCAGGGTGCTCTGACATGCTTCAACAATTTCAACAGTTTCGGTGCCTGTCCGGCGGCCCGCATTTTCTGTGCTTGCGAAAGAGTCACCTACATCAGGCATGCCCATTGCAGGCTGATACCGAGGGCCTCCAACGGCTTTACGGCTTTCACCCATGGCAACTATCCTACCGTATCTTGGAATGACACTAAGCTATCTATACACGATACCGCAATCTGTGAGTAGCATTGCCTTGACGCAACGCATTTATTGTCCCAATTGTCCCAGGCTGTCGTCACAAAACGCTCGCATTTGGAATGGATTTGTTCTGGATTGTGCGTAGTTGCCCGAAGTCTCAGTTTTTGACGTTTCTGCTAGTAGCCTGGCACGTTTATCAATTCTCGTGATGCAAAGGACAAATGGTCATACAACGCGATCCGTTTGATCCAGCATACGGTATGCACGGTTACAGTAAAGCTAGCGTATTTACTTAAATCTATGTTGGCGGCATATTCTATTGTATATCTAAATATGCAAAATGTCCCTCACGTAAGGTAGCTCCTGGGGTTGTCATAGGGTAGGAATCGGGCTACGAACGACTCACGAAGATTGCTCCAGAAACGCGCAGCATCTTAGGTTGTATATACTTGGATTGCAAATCTACTGATTGATGCAGAAAGATTGGGAATGATGGACGGCCCACCGGAGACCGAACATCGTTCGCAAGATGGTGAACAAGTCAGCGAATCCACAATGAAGAAGTCGATTATGGCGAAACATTTTATTGAGAACCAACTGAAAGAAAAAATTCGAAGCGTGGCTGAGCGGCATGCAAGGTATCGCGCAGCTTAGTTTCGCTCCGTGCTTCTTCGTGCGACAACTGGTGCTCCAATCGTGGCTGGGAGTTTTTTTGTTGAAAGTTGCATGTATTATGATCTTGGTACACGTCACGAGTATCCAAGGAGAGATGGTGTTGGCAGCCTTCGGGGGCAGTTGCAACAGCTTGGTCGGTTTATAATGGTGCCTGCCACGCATTCTTTTTTATAGGTAGTGCTTGATATATAACTATGCGTATTGTTGTGCTTCGTGTCTGCCTCTCGCGTGTACAGTAAACTTATGTTCCTACCACGTTCTGGCCGGGGTATGTCCAGGCGCATCGCGCTGGAAGCTGGCCTGCAGCGCGAAAACTTGCCCGATGACAAAAGGAAAGAATTACGAGTTGCTCTAGAGAGACGGGAGAGCGATTACACGCGGCTGCAACGTCAACAAATGACGGTGGACTGTTTCGAGATGCTGCACATCATCGGACGGGGCGCATTTGGGGAGGTATGAGCAAACGATGGGTTAGTGTTAGGAGCGCACTGGCTGGTGCTTAGTACAACGTTACGGTTTTGCCTTTGCCACCAATAGGCCCTGTCCCCTGTTCCTCTATAACACAAGGCCCAAGCCGGAAGCAGTTTGGTCAGGACCAGAACCCCCTTAGTACCCAACTCCTGGCTGTCGTCTTGGCCCAGCTGACGTTGCAAGCCATTTCACGTATTGCCAATCACATATCTGGCGGCTGCAGGTGTGGCTCGTGCGTGAGCGGTCAACGAAGAAGGTGATGGCAATGAAGAAGCTTAAGAAGGCGGACATGTTGCGGCAAGGCAAGGTACGAGGCCATAGTTAGTTCTTCTGGTCCTCCAAATCCCTGGTGCCTAAGCATGGGCCAAGATCAGCTCTCCCTGGACCGTCTTGTGTCAGGTTCCATGACGGACCGTGTGCTGAATTGCCATATCCATATCTGTTGTTAGGTGGCCCACGTCAAGGCAGAGCGGGATGTGCTTGCGGAGGTGCAAAACCCCTATATCGTCAAACTGTACTACTCTTTCCAGGTGGGACAGACTCGGAGCAATGGCGCTGAGGGTTTCCCGTTGTGAGGCCAGGATGAGACGAATGGCAGATCGCACTGGGGGATCAGAGTATCACAAATGGGAACGGGTTGCGTCGGTAAATGTGTCGAGTGCAGTGCGTGTGATGCAGAGGGTGTAGGGCGTGACTAGCCAAGAGCGACCATCGACCCCCTCCTCATTGATCACTATTTCTGACGGGGCCACGTTCTAATTCTACCTGTCTCGCAGGACGAGGATTTCCTGTACTTGGTTATGGAATACCTGGCCGGCGGAGACGTGATGGTGGGTCTGGGGCTCGCATGCATTACTTTAATAAGTTTAAGACAGGTTGTACGTTTTTTGTTCGGGTCCTTATACTGGTCATAAAGCATTGCAACGCCATGTCAGTCGGAACCTGGGTGGTCGGAGTGACGAGGTTCAAGATGCCCCTCCTGATGCGACCTCCTGTCGTTGCAGACCCTGCTAATACGGAAGGACATCCTCTCCGAGGAGGAGACCCGCTTCTATGTTGCGGAAACAATCCTTGGACTCGAATCCATTCACAAAGCGGGCTACATCCACAGGTTTGTACGCATGCGTGCACGAAGAGATGGCAAAGGGACTGGCGATTGCTCAGGAAAGGCAAGGATGCCAACGCACTCTAAATGCCTCAGAAGATTGTAACCCGCCTGCCACATTCAACCCCTGGTGCTGGTCACGGCTTGCGAACTGCGTTCATAAAACTGATGCTGGATAAAATTAATCTCGGTTGTATTGTGCAGAAAACAGAGAGGCGAAGCCGCCCCCGCAACGAAAATGTAGTCTATATTTGCTGGACTTAGACGACAGCATTGGTGACGGGGACGATCGATCACGTCCACACGCGTGCTTTGTTCATCCTATCATTTAGCCACAGTGCATCTTGTTGGGCGCCTGCAGAGACTTGAAGCCGGACAACTTGCTACTGACCCGCGAAGGGCACCTGAAGCTGTCGGACTTTGGGCTCTGCAAAGCAGTGGATGTGAAGGCCCTACCTGTCTTATCTGGCGACAATGCCAACGACAGGCATGGGTAGGTGGAAGTTCCTTCGCGGCCATCACTGTAGCGTTGGCCGGCGGCTATTTTACGGCTGTATTCATTGCTGATTGTGATGATTGCAATGATCAGGTTTTGGGCCCGGCGCTGATAATTGCAATGTCGGCATAAGCCTGGACTGTTGCCCAAGCTCTGCATAGGTCATCCCAGCAGCACGACGACCCATACCCCTGTCTGATTACGATGTGCAGGATGACGCCACCCACGCCGTTGCCGAGCCACCATGAGCGGCTGACGCATTGGCGACAAAACCGCAGGCAACTGGTACGTGTGCGTATTGCAGGGAGGGCCGATCTAGGTGGAGCGGCCCAAAGTATTGGCATTTAGTAACTTGCCCAGTAAGTACTACCCGGCCCGGGGGTAGGCTTTGCTTTAACCAGATCAACAAGATACAAGACATATACGCTTTCCTCCTCCAATGCCTGACTCCCATCGAGATCTCTGCTCTCGGTATGTTGCTCAAGCAAAGAGGCCTGTATCAAGAGGCTGTGGGAGATTTACTGAGGGCTTCCCCGCCATTTCCCACCTGCATACCAGCTGCCAGGTTTTAAGCTTCTGTCTGTACCTGAGCCTAAGCCACGGGCCAACTTACCCAAACTGCCCAGCCGTATCTTCAGCCCTTTAATTCACCTGTGGACAAAACTGCGTACGGGGTGTCCGGCCATGTATGAAACCTAATTATCGCGCGAGTGTAGCACACGTTCATGGTACCTGAACCTAGGTAAACCAAAGTCCCATGGGCACATGCTACCTGATGCGCCCCTGCCAGGCCTTCTCCAAGGTCGGTACTCCCGACTACATGGCACCCGAGGTGGTGCTTCAACGCGGGTATGGAAAGGAGTGCGACTGGTGGTCAGTGGGAGCCATCATGTATGAGATGCTCGTGGGCCATGCTCCCTTCTACAGCGATCACGGTCAGCTCACCGAATGCATGATTGCAAACTGGCGCATGTATCTGGCGTTCCCTGTGGAGGCTAGATTGTCACCCGCGGCCCGTGACCTAATCTGCCGGCTCATGTGCGACGTGGACGACCGGATTGGATCGCGCGGCGGCGTGGAGGAGATCAAGGTTGGTTGCTACTGGCAGGGGGGTTGTCTTACCTTATAACCATCCGAGTGCCTATGAGCGGATATTTATGGACGCCTGGGAGATGCTGCGTCGGCGTCAGTGTGTTGCTCCCAATTGCTCATTGCAGAGCCATCCCTTCTTTTACGGGATAGACTGGGCCAACCTGCACACAACGCCGGCGCCCTACGTGCCTCGGGTGGAGCATGAACTGGACACCCAGAATTTCGATAAGTTCGATGCGGAAGCACCCAGAAACCAGGGCGGCATGGCAGCTGGGGGCTCAGGACGCGGAGTCAAGGCCCTGAACACCTCGGACTTGCACTTTATCGGCTACGCGTACAAGGACTGGGAAGCAGTGTCGCCGCAAAGTAAGATACAGGATTGCCGCAATTGCATGCTTCATGACCCATGGGAACTCGGTGGTGAACCCGAAGGGAAGAGCCGTCACTGGACAGTATGACCCACCCACACGCACGGGCGCGGCGGGATGAAATAGTACGTAGGACAACGCGTCTTCCATTAGGCAATCAAGCAATGCTTAGCCAAGCCGGTAACGCTGCTTATTCCGGCGGCCACTCGAGATGCATTTTGATGCAAGAGCCGATAATAGTATGCCTGTATTTTGCTGCATCTGCTTTATTTATGCGTGGGCATTCTCTACCCGGGCTTATGTGGCAAACAGCACTCGGATCCTTCTTCTTAACGTTGGGCCACTCGGCCTTACCGCAGGCCCGGAGGTTATACAACTGAATCACTTTGTCCGGAAGCCCAGCGACGCGGAGATTCAATCGTTCCTACAGGCAAACGATTTGGGTTTGGATCTCTTATCGCGCATTGAGCGGCTGTAGGGGTCCGCGAACGCTACGTAACACACAACACGCCACATTGTTGCAGGAGATGCCATATCATCGGAGCCACATATTAGCAGTTAAAATTGTTGGCGCTGTATTCCTTCCTTTCAGATCGCTTGCGTAGGCATTTAGGGCAGGGCAAGGTATTTATACCAAATGCGGTGCACGGTAATTCACGGGCTCGTGGTTAGTAAGCAGTTAGGGGTGCCCGGGATTCATGCTGGTGAGTGCAGGTGTTTCAGTGTAGGCAGTTAGGCAGGTGTTGCCAGGTATGCATGCGTCATATTACTTCATTAATACGCGCGATAAGGTACTTCTCCTACATCCATGATGCGGAGGAAGTTCGTAGGATATGAATAATCAGGCTGGTTTGTTGTGGGAAGTATTGAGGCCCGCCCATAGGCGTCATTAAGGGGAACTGATTCCTTCATGTTTCGGCACAGGTCTCGAATTTTGCCATGCCACACACGCTGGTTGTAGGACATGCATCCAGTCCTGGATTTCAGGTAGGCAACAGCGTCATGAAACCTTGTGCCAGTCACAGGGTGACTCTCGAAGTGCTTCATTTGTGCCGCGCTGTGATGTGCTGATGGTGTTTCAGGGAAATGGCATCACAACGGCTTGGATTTCTTGGGGATTGGGGCATCATTAGCTTGTTTGTTAGAACTTCAGCGTCATGATTGTACCTTCGACGTGCATGCAGTGCAGATTACAATAAGATAGCTAGCAACGTGGATTGTGAGGGCTCTAATGCACATGCTCAGGGATGGTCGTTCACGACGTAGGTGCATTGTTGCGTTCCTATAGTAGGTAAGCTCTAGTTTCCAATCTCATTTTCGACGCGAATGCCTTAACAGCACTGATAGCAGAAAGGGGTAGTATCAGTGACAAGTATTGCCTAAGGATTGGTTTCTGATGTGTACTTGTGCGTGCATCAGCGTGCGTCTGGGCGTGCAAAAGGTCTTGCGAATTTTGGGGAGATTTTGGGGAGGAAGCTGTTTTCAGCTTTGGTTGCTGGAATACGCCTTTTCTGTGCAGGGCAGTACGGGACGTCAGTACGGGACAGGACTGAAGCGAATATGAACATCCGATCGGGGAGCTTCACCATGATTTTGCTACGCAGTTTTTAGCGGTGATATGTATCACTATGTACATCCAAGATATTCGACCTCGATTCATGTGTCCCACCTCCGTTGGCGCATGATGCATTCCATATGACGTTTGAACGCATACGATTTTTCCGGGGTACACATTCGCCGTCTTTCTTCTTGCCTGGCACAGATGCATTTGATCCCGAACTGTTCCCCAGGAAATCCGTCAGCAAACCTCGCTTGCGCCCTGATCTTCCATTTCCTGACATGCCGTTCACGCGCCATACATGACCACCTACGCGATCAATTGTTCACACCGAAAAGCACACCAACAAACTCTGTCTGGGTGCCCAACCGTGGATACCTAAGTATACCGTTGCGTCGCAACTCAACCAGCTCGCGGCGGCAGACCGCGGTAACATGCGCAAATGGCGCAGAATTGTTTATGGTGCCAGCGTGTGTCAGTAGGATTCGTGACAGCACCCATACGCCATGGCCCCTCAGCCCCGCACCATCTCGCATGCAGATTCATACACCATTACATCGTTCCATGCTACCTATCGCAAAACCAACTCTGCCCTTGATGGGCCTGATCTCTGCTGCCGAGTTGTTACCCTAAGTTCACGTGTTGACTTCTTCACAATGGCAATGCCTGCAAAACCATGCCACATATCCACAGCAGGACCGCCAGCAGCAGACGTTGTTGCAACAACAAGCCAACGCGCGGCCCTCTTTGTGGATCTTGGGGCATCGAGAAGTGACAGCTGGGCCACAACAGGACTGACAATTAAACCTTTTCTCCATGTCACACATATCATTATATCATATTTGTCTAGTATCGTGTATAATATCATGTGTCACATATGCAAAGACGGCAGCGACAGTGTCGGAAGTCCTGTTGTCAGGCACGCCCAGAAGGCGCTTCATCCTGCAGACAATTTAACAGGGCCCGCTCGCCCTGTCGCCTGCTCTTATTGAACCTGTCACTGGCGCTAAGCAATCGTATATATTAAAAGGGTCCGCACACTGTTGCCTCAGGCGCGTGGGTGCCACAGCCCGCCGTTCACGTGACCCGTGTCCGCCGTTCAAGCCGTGTCAGGAAGGCCTGCTCAATCGCACTGCGCTGCGGCGCAGACCATCGCACTGACGGCGCCTCTTCCACTGATGCCGCCGCCTCCGTCGCAGTCTCAGGCTCCCTCGCGGAAGTGCCACCACTGGAACCTCCTTGCGCCTGCTGCCCAACAGTGTCGGCCGCCACCGGAGCAGGGATTTTGACCGTGGCGGTACGTTCCGCGGTGTAGAACAACGAGCCAGCGGGCAAGCGTGTCGGTGCAGTGCGTTGCGCTACGGCCGCTGATGACGTTGAGCCGACGTGCTGTCGCCAATGCGGTCCAGCGGGCAGGTCGCTGACCATTTGGGGCACCTGCAGCGCTACCGCGGGGCTCAGAATCGTTGCCAGCGTCCCTCCGCCGGTAACAATTCCTGCCGTTGATGATGGCGGCGATACAATTGTTCCACCGTTTAAAGCCTGCTGCAAACGCAGTGACGACACAACGCTGCCGGGGCTGCGGGCGGTGCTGTTCGGCGCCGAGGATGGCCGTAGCGACCGCTGATGCTGATGCTGATATGATGGGGGCTGAGCGGCCCGCGGTCGAACCTGTGGTTGCTGATGCTGATGCGACGGTTGGCGCAGCGGCGTCGAGCTAAAGCCAGATGTAATGCTAAATGAAGTATCTAGTGTCAAATCTCCACCACGGTTGCTGCCGCGACCCAGCCCCGAAGGTGACAGCGACAACACCGAGACCGCCCGCGATGCCGGTGGCGGCGGTGTACCGGCGGCACCCGCAGCTCCGGCTGTGCCGGTGCCACCGGATCCCGTCGTACTCATCGCAGCCGTCGCATCACGCTGCAGGATGCGGCCCAGCTCCGCAGCGGCGCTAGCTGGGCGCTCGCGCCGCGGTACGCCCATGATGTTTTTGAACTGCTCGTCGCGGCGTGCCAGTGCCGCCTCCAGCACGCGCTTCTGCTGTTGCAGCCGCTTGACCTCCTTCATGAGCGTCTTCTCCGCGTCTTGACTACGGCCGGCTTGGTCCTGCACCGACCGTACGCGGCCAGCCATGCGGTCCGCCATCTTAGACAGCTGCTCAAATGTGGGCACGACGCGGCCTCGTATGTCGGCACGGTTACGAAAATGCTGCTGCCACACGTGGTTGGCGACGCGCTGGATGCTGAGCGATAAACGAAGAAGAGAAGGTAAATTGGTTAGCAGGTCAGTGTAGACTACAAAATGATAAAATCTTGCCCGCGGTTCAAGTCCTGCTAGATAACAGTGAAGAATGTGTGGCTTCCCGTGGCGAGGTTCATTACAAATCCATTCCATGTCAACTAATGCCAAAGTTGCGCGGACGCTTGCACACTTGTTAGCTAACTTCCTTTTTTCCGGTGCTCAAAATGTTGCGAACAGCTGCAGTGGTGTATGTTGTCATTGGCGAGCAACCAGCCCACTCCCATCTGCCATTCACACGCGCCCACTCCCAGCTTCGGCCCGACACTCGCTTTCCCCAACTTCTGCACTATGTCAATGCCCCCTCACCGCCTCGTCCTAATTGCACGCAACCGGATTGAGAGCCGCCTCCGTTGGCTGCATGGCATCCACCTCATTAACCCACTTACTCTGTGAAATGTCGTATAGCCAGCTTGTTGCTCTTTGCTGTTACAAATTCTTCGATCATGTGCAACATGGACAGAGGGTCCTCCGGCTGGATGCTGTTTCCACCCGCTGTCCCCAGCGCGTCCTCCACACCGCCATTTGTGCTAACGTTGCCTGGGTTGGTGCGCCCGGTGCTGGCAGCGCGGCGTGTGGCGGCCATCCCTGCACCGCCGGACCCTGCGGCAAAAGCCTCCGCAAACTGGGGGTCCTCCGACAGCTTTCCCCACAGCTGTAGCACAGCAGTCTGCAGCGCAACCAGCTGCGCCTGGCGCGCCGTTAGGCGGTGGACCAGGTTCTGGCGGAGCCAGGGAAGGCAGGGCAGGGAAGATTGAAGCGCAGTAGCTTGAAGTGAGGATTAGGTAGTGGGACAGCTGACAACAGCGTAACAGGACTTACCTCCGCGTAACAACACGCATTACCTCTGCCACCAGCCTACCCGCAAGTCCACTCGTGGCCCAGGGGCCCTTCGCCACCCTGCCATCACAATCCTACGACTGCCTCCATCTCTATCCAGGCCTTTGTCTCTCCAGTTCCCGGAAGCCACACCTCCATAGACTCCAGCTCTTGGCGCAGCTCCTCGTTTTGCTCCTGCAGCCGGGCGCTGCCCTGAAGGTGTTCCGTGGTAAGACGGGTGGCCACCATCTCCCCGGCTTTTTGCGCCTCCGCCAGCCGTTGTTGCAGTCGGGTCACCTCCTCCTGGGTCTATGGGTGCGAAATAAGGGAGAACGAGGGGGGCGGTCGACAAAGGAGGCAGAAACAAAATCGCGTGTGGCTAGTTGTCGACGGTCCATAAAAACGGTGCGCCTACATAAGATAACGATCGTGATTACCACTGCCAAACCTACGCTGATCTCACCCTTAGCAGCTGGTCAAACGTGCCCAGTTTATCATCCTCCAGAAACTCCAGTCGGGCCACCACCTCCTCTGGGCTGCTGAACGTAAAGCACTCCGCCAGACGGTCGAAAAGCGGCTCAAGCTTAGAGTGCTGAGCCAGCCGCCGCTGCGCGTCAACCTCACGCAGCCCGCTGCTGTGCAGCCTTGCGCGCAGCAGGTCTACCGCCTCCCGGAGCTGCGCTTCTGTGTCCGCTTGCACCTCCAGTGCGGCTTGTGTTGCGGCCAGCCGCTCCGAGACCGATTCCATCTCCTGACGCAGCGCCCGATACTCGCCCTCCGGGACAGAAATAACCCCTGCGCTCATGCCGCCCGCGCTGCCGCCAGCAAGGCTTGCTGCGCGTTGGGCCATGCTAACCGAGCGAGCGAATACGGAGCCACCAGCGGAGCCGGTGGCGTGTGAGCCAGCGTTAGAGGGTGCCATGGAGGTTTGGCGGCTTAAGGTTGGGACCCCGGGCGCACCGGGGACTGCGGAGCGCGGGCGCAGGCGCCCAGGGGATCCAGCGCCGCCGACGGTGACGGTGACAGCGGAGCTGGTGCTGTTTGATGAGCGCAGCGGTACCGCAGAATGCGGCCGCAGCCGCGGGACGGCACCTTCCGGACTATTGCTCTCACTCACAGATATCGCAGCAGCGATGCCAGGAGAACCGGTGGCATTACGGCCGGCAATCAGCGCGTCTAGCATTGCGCGCGACTTCAAAGCTGGTGACAAGTTACTTGATGCAACATCTAATGTCGCCGCTGCCTCCGCACCCGCCGCTGAAGCTGCCTCCGCTGCGCCCTCAGCCCGCACCGCCGCATACGCGGCAGCGCGGCGCTGTTCCCGAACTGCGTACTGCATCTCCCTATTAAACGCGCCTGGTCGCAGCAGCACGCCCGAGCTGCTTCCCTCACTCGCCGCCACGCCCACACCGTAGCCGGCGCCGCTTCCGATTACACTCCCTGCTCCACCACTGCCACCCCCGACACCGCCTGCGCTGACGCTGACGCCCTCCCTAGAGGCACCAACGAGTATCGACTGTGCACGGATGGCGGAGCTGACCTCCAGCCGCCGCTGTGCCCGAGCCGCCAGCGCGGCACATTCATGTTCAAGTCGCTGCACACGGTTACTCTTGCGCGCGAGCTCCTCCGGCGCGGGATCCCCGCTCATGGGGCCTAGTGCTTCCTGTGCCCACCTGTTCCACAGCTGCAGCGCTGCGGCCTGGCGCTCCGCCTTGGTGCCGCTACTGGTGGCCGCGCTGGTGACGGAAGGGGCACTGCCCGAAGGGCCGTGGAGCACCGAGCCAGGAGCGCCATGGCCCTACGGAAAGCATTTGTTTTGGGGAGGAGCAGCCGGGAGATGAGGGAAAAGAATGATGCATATCATGACTTTAGGTCTGGGTCAACCATATGTTAGAAGGTAGGATTGGATGAGTTGGGCGGGGCTGGCCACTAGTGCAGCTTTTGGGGGGAAAGGTGCGGGTGGGGTGCTTTATGCGGCACTTGGTCAAAGTCATCCGAGGCGACGATATTTTGCGAGGCTGCTTAGATGTAATAACCGCAGCCTGGCGGCATGGCGTCGACTGGGGAGGAAATAAGGCCACGTCATGTCCTGGAATGAGTTTAGGAACGTGGAGGGCTGGGCACAGGAAAGCGCCCAGCAGGTGACAAGACACTACTTCAAGCTCAAGTTTCCGTAGTTGAACGCGGTCGAGGGTTGCGGCCAGCGCGCGCCCAGCGTGGGTGGTAACCCCGAAGTGTAGGTGCCGGACATAAGGCGCGTGACAGGGGCGTCAGCATAGGCTTTCATGACTATGAAACCTACGTAACCTAACTGCCATACAAGATCTTGGACAAACGGATTGCTTTGCTTGGCTGCAGGAGGTTCCGTTTGCCACGGACCCGTCCTAACCACGTTGAGAGTGGGGTTGAAAATAGAAAACAGGTAACGCTCTGGCCGTTTGGCATAGAGTTGAGATAAACAAGCCTTCGATCTAATAATATGTGCGTTACTTCAGCTTAAGGATGTGACCATGCGCACAGCTCTTCGGCTCTCAGGTGGTGGTTGCACCCCGGTTTCAAGTGGCGCGGACTACTTGTCAAGCGAGCAACTGTCAATCCGTTGATATAAGAGGTAAAATCTTAGCACGGTAAATAGGTTTGTGCATTCACCGCTTTGGACTCTACGCCGTCGGAAGCATGCCTCACCTCTAGGCGACCTGCACTCGGTGGGCGCATCCCAAGCAAACCAATTTTCTCCTTCACGTTCATGATTAGAACTACCTTCGCACGGAAGAAAGAGTGGGGCCCCCAAACCGCACCTCATGCGCCCCAAACTAAGAGATATTAAGGTTTGCTCCAGATGAAACTTCTCAGTCGATGCAGTTCTAAAACTTAATTGGTAAAGGACTGCGCTGTATTGTCAACGAAGGGTTCTGTGATGGTTCGAAGTACTCCGTACCTCTTCAATTTAATCACTAGACTCAAAGATGCATGAGAAAGACTACCACAACCTTGCGAAAGCGCTGCGAGTTCTGTAAAGTAAATAAATAATATTATTGCTCCTGCAAATCGGGTGTTGCACGCGACGCAACGTCGGGTAGTGTTCCTTCCGCACCCGTCGACCCACATAAGCCCTCCCAGAGCGTGCTGACGATGGGTTGTGGCGCCAGCAAAGCGGTAAGTGGCTTTGCTGCCTTGACTATCCGCTGACATGTCATATGAGCTTTTGCGTTCTGGCACCATCAGGACACACCGACGAAGCCGTTGGAAAACAAAGAAGGCGATATGGGTAACAAGGCGTCTAAACCTGCCGCGGCGGACGCAGAAGAGGTGCGGACATCACTATGTTCGCCGTTGGGGCAGAGGGCTAGGGGCTGGCAAATATGGCAAGATTATCCAAAATATTGCTCAAAATAATACTAAGGATAGTCGTTGATTGACATTATGGGCGCAATAGTGTTAGAACCTAAATTTGATTTGGCTTGCAGGCTTTCGCTTTGCCGCCGGTCGAAGGCGAGCTGCCGGATGGCACGCAAATCATCTTTGTGCTGGGTGGACCGGGCAGTGGCAAGGGGACGCAGTGCGACAAGATCAAACAGGACTATGAATGCGTGCATCTCAGCGCCGGTGACCTCCTGCGCGCCGAGGTCAAGAGCGGCAGCGTCGTCGGCAAGAAGTGCGAGGAGCTGATGCGGGAGGGCAAGCTGGTGCCCTTCGCGGTGACGCTCAACCTGCTGAAGAAGGCCATGATTGAGAGTGGCGGCAAGTTCTTCCTCATCGACGGCTTCCCCCGCGCCCTGGACCAGGCGGAGCAGTTTGAGAGCTCCATCATGCCGTGCAAGGCGGTGCTCTTCTTCGACTGTCCGGAGGAGGAGATGGAGAAGCGGCTGCTGAAGCGTGGTGAGACGAGCGGCCGCAGTGACGACAATGCTGAGACGATCCGCAAGCGTTTCCGGACGTTCCTGGAGCAGTCTTTGCCGGTCAAGGATCACTACGGTGACCGCAAGATCTGCCACGTTATTAGTGCGATACCACACCCGGATGTTGTGTACGAAAGCGTCAAGCAGGTCCTTGATAGCTACAATTCCCCGAAGAAACCTACGCCAGCAGCGGTGCCCGCAAGCAAACCTGCACAGGATGCCACAGAGGTGAGAGTATGTTACGTAGCCTAAATTGCCACGTTGCCAACCTAAGCGCTGTTGTAACGCCTGATACGTCTTGCCCGCTGATTATGACAGTTGAATGAAACGCAATGAAGTCACGTAACATTGTGGGCTAGATCTGGCGCGTCTATTTGCTTTACCTGGCGCATCACACTGCAAGTCCGCTGCTGCCCCATTTGTCCTGGCTAAAACTGCGCAGGAGATTACCCTGCCGCCAGTCGAGGGAAGCCTACCGGAAGATGCACAGATCATCTTCGTGCTGGGTGGACCGGGCAGTGGCAAGGGGACGCAGTGCGCACAGATCCTCGAGGAGTACGACTGTGTGCATCTCAGTGCCGGTGACCTCCTGCGTGCCGAGGTCAAGAGCGGCAGCGTCGTCGGCAAGAAGTGTGAGGAGCTGATGCGGGAGGGCAAGCTGGTGCCCTTCGCGGTGACGCTCAACCTGCTGAAGAAGGCCATGATTGAGAGTGGCGGCAAGTTCTTCCTCATCGACGGCTTCCCCCGCGCCCTGGACCAGGCGGAGCAGTTTGAGAGCTCCATCATGCCGTGCAAGGCGGTGCTCTTCTTCGACTGTCCGGAGGAGGAGATGGAGAAGCGGCTGCTGAAGCGTGGTGAGACGAGCGGCCGCAGTGACGACAATGCTGAGACAATCCGCAAGCGTTTCCGGACGTTCCTGGAGCAGTCTTTGCCGGTCAAGGATCACTATTTGGGCCATGGCAAGTGTCACATTATCAGCGCCGTTCCGCATCCCAAGGAGGTGTTCGAAGTGGTGAAGACTGTGCTGGACAAGCTGAACGCACCCAAGAAGTCGGACGTAAGTTTATCATCAGTGTGTGTGTCGTTGGGCTTACTTACACGAACACATTTGCTAAATGGCATGCATGCGAGCTGCTGCTGGAGGTACCGATTCTGTCTTGTAATTCGTGTTCCCCTCGCCACCCTGAAACAACATATCATTTGTACCGGGCAAATACATGTTTGCTGCGTCCTGGGTCAATTCGTTTCTTGGGGAGGGAAGCAGTTTCGAAGAACTGAACGTCACGAAGGGCACTGCTTTTCACACCCATTCTGTGTACAATGCCCAAAGCACGTAAATTGGAAAGCTTGGCCTAGGCTTAGTAAGGCTAAGCTCAAAACCCCTTCAGTCCGAGCGAAATATCCGTTGTGGTCCATACAAGTGAAACTGAAATTAGCATTGGCAAGGGTAGATGGCTTTTTGGGAGTGCCAAATACGTAGATACGCATACCCTTTCCCAACCAGTTGAGAATTGCTGGAGCGCATGCTTAATGTGTGACTACTGCATTCACAGGATGTAGGGGGGCCCTTAGTCACACCTTGATAGGATGGCTGAACCCGTGTATGATTTCGGCGCATGCAATTGCTGGAGGTCTTTTGCGGTGTTCCGGCCCAGTTGATCCATGGTGCACAGCATAACTAGCTTCCTGTTGCTTCATATTTGGCCCTTGAGATTATGCTGGATTCTGAGGTGTACATATGGTGCAAAGCCTGAGATGCAAGAGTATGAGCGGCCATGAGCGGGACACGAGTAACCCGTGGCAACATCCCTGCGCATAAATATCCGTTTCTTGGGATGTCTGTAAATGCTTTGTTCCGCCTAACTGTTCTGGGAACAAATTGCATTTGGAAGGCCCGTCCTGATCACGTATGATCGATTGGCTTGCCTGGCATTGCTGGGAGCAGTACGCAGGCACTTATACATTGGCCCCAATGGGACGTACCTATGGCCGCTGATGCATGGATATGTACACCTGGTTTCATTCGTTTGCTTATATGTATTGTTCCCACAGGAAATTACCCTGCCGCCAGTCGAGGGAAGCCTACCGGAAGATGCACAGATCATCTTCGTACTGGGTGGACCGGGCAGTGGCAAGGGGACGCAGTGCGCACAGATCCTCGAGGAGTACGACTGTGTGCATCTCAGTGCCGGTGACCTCCTGCGTGCCGAGGTCAAGAGCGGCAGCGTCGTCGGCAAGAAGTGTGAGGAGCTGATGCGGGAGGGCAAGCTGGTGCCCTTCGCGGTGACGCTCAACCTGCTGAAGAAGGCCATGATTGAGAGCGGCGGCAAGTTCTTCCTCATCGACGGCTTCCCCCGCGCCCTGGACCAGGCGGAGCAGTTTGAGAGCTCCATCATGCCGTGCAAGGCGGTGCTCTTCTTCGACTGTCCGGAGGAGGAGATGGAGAAGCGGCTGCTGAAGCGTGGTGAGACGAGCGGCCGCAGTGACGACAATGCTGAGACGATCCGCAAGCGTTTCCGGACGTTCCTGGAGCAGTCTTTGCCGGTCAAGGATCACTATTTGGGCCATGGCAAGTGTCACATTATCAGCGCCGTTCCTCATCCCAAGGAGGTGTTCGAAGTGGTCAAGACTGTGCTGGACAAGCTGAACGCACCCAAGAAGTCGGAGGTAAGGTTTTTGGATTTAAGAAATATGTGTGTCTCAATATGATTCGGGAAAGTAACTGCAGTGGCTGAGGCGGCGCCTGGGTCTTTCTGGGATATCAATGCACTCTGCATTGGTTTCCGAGGGTGAAGGGTGATTATGAAACTTAACGATATAGAATTGGACTCTTCCCGAAGCGCTTATGTATGCATGGATGGTTAAGAGTGAGGGATCAAAGCCGAGGGGAAGGCACGGGCCAGCGGCGCCACAGTTGAGCTTGCAGCTCTCGGGTTTGGTCAGAATAGGAACCTAGCCTCGGGGACAGCGTGTTGCACGAAAGAAACGTAGTACTACTAAACTGTTGTCTGAACTTACATTTAAGAAGATCATATGAGTCCAATCCTTCGTTGCTATGATGTTTAGTTTCAAGGATGCGCTGCATCATTTTTTTGTGTTACCTATTGTCAGTGGGGCGGGCCGACCGACCCTTCGCTATCTTAGAACGAGCTGATGACACCGCCATGTGCATATCTGCGGCACTGCCGCAGCACATCATCTTTTGCCCGGGTTTCTCCTAAGCTGCATGTCGTCGATGCTCGCCGATGCCTATACTACTATGTCCATTTGAAGCACATTTTCCGGGCCATTCACATTCCATGGTTAGAATAACTAGCATCATATTGTGCTTTCAACGATTCCAGGAATGGATGTTGAAGATGTGGCGAAGGAACGTTCCTACGAAACGTTTTAGGGCAGAAGCGGGCTTCAAGGGGGTCAACCCTAGGATTCCAAATATGTTCTGGTACAAATTTCACGGCAACAAGCTTTCTTGTTTAGTCAGTAGCGGTATGGCACGATTAACTAGGGCAATACCAGGTTGTTATTAGATTTTCGTAACTTGGTTCCATCGTCTGCTTGCGGAGTCACCTTCCCTGTCGAGCACAGCTGTCCTCGGGGCGGATTTATTAGGGGGTAACTTCGGGAAGACTCCGGAATCCACGATATGCAGTAATCGACCTTGGAAACTGCAACCTGTATGCTGTCCCTAACGGAAATTTTTCAGTTACAGCCCCTAAGTGGTTGGGAGGGGCTTTAGGGGTTTACCGCATAATCCTTTCGCATTCCTATTGGGCTCGGTAAAGCAAGGCTTGCCATTTCAAGGGCAGCTTGGGTTGCAAGGATACAAAGAAGTGACCCTATTACTTATTAAAGGATAGTGGCACACGGAACCCTAGCACCGCAGGCTTGCCACCTGCAAGCAAGCAAGTCCTGAGGGGTAATCTAGGTACAATCTATCCTCAAGCCTGCATCCCTAATTGCTACCGCTGTATATAGCTGGTCTAGTAATCGTTATTAGTTATTGTTAGTTAGGTATTTATTGTTTTTAGGTAGTTGTTTTAGTTTAGCAGATTTCCTCTGTCGTACTGTCACCCCTAATACCGAGTCTTAGTAGTGAAAGGCCATCAGGAATTTTGGCCGTCGCCGCCAAAACGTGATCTTTTGTTCGTGAAATCTTCTATTATTTAGCTGGTCTAGAAGTCCTAGATGCTATCTTTTAGCTTAAATTGCTACTTTTCCTCCTTGGGTCAGTTCAGCAAACCTGTTGTCTGTCGTACTATCACCCCTATTGCCGAGTCCTAGTAGTGTAAGGCTCTCAGGAATTTTGGCCGTCGCCGCCAAAACATGATCTTTTGTTCGTGTTTTATTTATGTTCCCTTTATATTTTACTTTAGCTATGTTACTCTGACGCTGATGCTAGACGAGGATATGTTGGGGAAGGGGACGGACAAGGCAAAGGCCATGATGAGGGACAGGAAAAGGGGAGGGATCTCAGAGAAATGTTAGTCGGGACGGTGGCAGTGCAGGGAAGTGGGGTAGCAGACCCCACAAGCTGCACGACCACCGTAACTTTCAGGGCCAGAACAGCAGTAGAAGCGGTAGCCCCATGGATATTTAAAAGTATGATGCTTTTTGACTAATCACGCGAACGTTATTCGGGTAACAAGGCAGGGCTGGCTATAACCACTTCGATTCAACCCAAACATCTGCAGCAACCCCAGGCGTAAGACTTCCTCTGCCGAAGTCCACCCTATCCTTATGTATGTTTCTGGCGTCAATAAGATACTGTGTGTTGCTCAGATTCAAGGCATCACCTCCGTGGCAATATCACAGTGCCTGTTAATGTTGCCGCAGGAGATTACCCTGCCGCCAGTCGAGGGAAGCCTACCGGAAGATGCACAGATCATCTTCGTGCTGGGTGGACCGGGCAGTGGCAAGGGGACGCAGTGCGCACAGATCCTCGAGGAGTACGACTGTGTGCATCTCAGTGCCGGTGACCTCCTGCGTGCCGAGGTCAAGAGCGGCAGCGTCGTCGGCAAGAAGTGTGAGGAGCTGATGCGGGAGGGCAAGCTGGTGCCCTTCGCGGTGACGCTCAACCTGCTGAAGAAGGCCATGATTGAGAGTGGCGGCAAGTTCTTCCTCATCGACGGCTTCCCCCGCGCCCTGGACCAGGCGGAGCAGTTTGAGAGCTCCATCATGCCGTGCAAGGCGGTGCTCTTCTTCGACTGTCCGGAGGAGGAGATGGAGAAGCGGCTGCTGAAGCGTGGTGAGACGAGCGGCCGCAGTGACGACAATGCTGAGACAATCCGCAAGCGTTTCCGGACGTTCCTGGAGCAGTCTTTGCCGGTCAAGGATCACTATTTGGGCCATGGCAAGTGTCACATTATCAGCGCCGTTCCGCATCCCAAGGAGGTGTTCGAAGTGGTGAAGACTGTGCTGGACAAGCTGAACGCACCCAAGAAGTCGGACGTAAGTTTATCATCAGTGTGTGTGTCGTTGGGCTTACTTACACGAACACATTTGCTAAATGGCATGCATGCGAGCTGCTGCTGGAGGTACCGATTCTGTCTTGTAATTCGTGTTCCCCTCGCCACCCTGAAACAACATATCATTTGTACCGGGCAAATACATGTTTGCTGCGTCCTGGGTCAATTCGTTTCTTGGGGAGGGAAGCAGTTTCGAAGAACTGAACGTCACGAAGGGCACTGCTTTTCACACCCATTCTGTGTACAATGCCCAAAGCACGTAAATTGGAAAGCTTGGCCTAGGCTTAGTAAGGCTAAGCTCAAAACCCCTTCAGTCCGAGCGAAATATCCGTTGTGGTCCATACAAGTGAAACTGAAATTAGCATTGGCAAGGGTAGATGGCTTTTTGGGAGTGCCAAATACGTAGATACGCATACCCTTTCCCAACCAGTTGAGAATTGCTGGAGCGCATGCTTAATGTGTGACTACTGCATTCACAGGATGTAGGGGGGCCCTTAGTCACACCTTGATAGGATGGCTGAACCCGTGTATGATTTCGGCGCATGCAATTGCTGGAGGTCTTTTGCGGTGTTCCGGCCCAGTTGATCCATGGTGCACAGCATAACTAGCTTCCTGTTGCTTCATATTTGGCCCTTGAGATTATGCTGGATTCTGAGGTGTACATATGGTGCAAAGCCTGAGATGCAAGAGTATGAGCGGCCATGAGCGGGACACGAGTAACCTGTGGCAACATCCCTGCGCATAAATATCCGTTTCTTGGGATGTCTGTAAATGCTTTGTTCCGCCTAACTGTTCTGGGAACAAATTGCATTTGGAAGGCCCGTCCTGATCACGTATGATCGATTGGCTTGCCTGGCATTGCTGGGAGCAGTACGCAGGCACTTATACATTGGCCCCAATGGGACGTACCTATGGCCGCTGATGCATGGATATGTACACCTGGTTTCATTCGTTTGCTTATATGTATTGTTCCCACAGGAGATTACCCTGCCGCCAGTCGAGGGAAGCCTACCGGAAGATGCACAGATCATCTTCGTACTGGGTGGACCGGGCAGCGGCAAGGGGACGCAGTGCGACAAGATCAAACAGGACTATGAATGCGTGCATCTCAGCGCCGGTGACCTCCTGCGCGCCGAGGTCAAGAGCGGCAGCGTCGTCGGCAAGAAGTGCGAGGAGCTGATGCGGGAGGGCAAGCTGGTGCCCTTCGCGGTGACGCTCAACCTGCTGAAGAAGGCCATGATTGAGAGCGGCGGCAAGTTCTTCCTCATCGACGGCTTCCCCCGCGCCCTGGACCAGGCGGAGCAGTTTGAGAGCTCCATCATGCCGTGCAAGGCGGTGCTGTTCTTCGACTGTCCGGAGGAGGAGATGGAGAAGCGGCTGCTGAAGCGTGGTGAGACAAGCGGCCGCAGTGACGACAATGCTGAGACAATCCGCAAGCGTTTCCGGACGTTCCTGGAGCAGTCTTTGCCGGTCAAGGATCACTACGGTGACCGTAAGGTCTGCCACGTTATTAGTGCAATACCACAGCCGGATGTTGTGTACGAAAGCGTCAAGGATATTCTTGACCGGCTTGGAGCTCCTCAGAAATGATGCACACGATGAGGTCGTTATGCAGGAAGATTTGTTAGGTGAGCGGTGACTGCATGATTGTGACCTAATATTGATAAGGCGCACGGGGCACCTGATGTCTGTGCTGACATGCCATGCACCTCGGCCGCAGTAATGTGTCCTTCAGTGAGGTATTTTGGAGGTTGCACAACTAATTTATTAGGTAGGTACGTGTATTGTAGGTGATAATCGCATGGATTCTGCATGGATTTATGTGACTTGCATTAGTAGCATGTATACGAGCCATCTTAAAACAATTACCAATTCATGCTGAACGACGCGTTCCAGAAGAACGCAGTATCGCACCGGGGTGACGCGCACAATCTACCATGTATGGCAACGTCTTAAGGCGCGCTAGCAGTAGCCAGCTAATTCGTGGATTGCCCTGTCCTAGACGGTTTGGTGCAACGTACTGCAATGTAAAAAATTGAGATCTTTTGAGATCCATGGACGACAACAGCGAAGATGGATTGCCATGTAACGCAACATAAAGTTTTCTCGAGTTGCTACTACTGGACCGGCAGGCAGCGCGACTACAGCAATCCACAAGCACCCGGTCGTTGAATTACTGAACAGATCCGCCGGCTGCCATTAATGCGATTCCTGAAGACACGTGATAGTCCATACAGTGTGACCCATAATGCAAAGGCATAGTCCGAGGTGCAAAGCCTTAACTAGGTTAAGAGCAAACACGACGTGCCCATTTTCGTCGTGTTCCGATACGGGATTATTTACATGAGGGCAACCTCGCATCATCCGCGCATTACCATTCTTCCTCGTCGTATCGGTTCACTTTGATAGGATCGACCACGGTACGTGGTTGCTTGGGCCGCGCTCGCTCCTCTATAAGTTGGGGAGGCACGGGCGCCCTGCTTCGGTTAATGCACATTTTGACTGCCGCCACGCCGCCCAAGCTTGCAGCAATGGCTGGTGCGTTGGCCACAATCGCCGTCGTGATGCAGACAGGGCACACCATTCTTCGATGATGGATTGGGAAGGCCTGACTGAAGGTGGTTGCAAATGGCCGAGGGAGAACAGCGACAGGAAAAGCTTGCAATAAATCTTAACCAAGGAACTTATCGTGCATACGCATAATTATGATTCTGGTGTGGTCACGGGATTTCGGACGACAGAGAGATGGCAAGAAAGAGAGAGTTGAGACGGAGCTGCGTTTGCCTTGAGAACTTCACTTCCATACAAGGGGATCCAGAGTCGAGAGCTCACAAGCAAGAGACACAGACGTCGATGCCCCATGAGACGATAGGCACGCGCAACGCCCAGCGCTGTGGAAAAGTGGACCATATGGCGAAATGCAACAAAGTAAAGCCCGAAAGTCTTACCTTTAATGTAATTTATATGGCGGTTCAGATAGTTTCCAAAATCCTGCCTAGCGCGTAAGTAAAGCCACCTCCAAATGGTTAGACGAGCAGTCGGGATGAAGCTGCAGCGATAAATGTGCACCAATACGTTTTAGCATGGTTGCGCAATGCTTTATTTGAGCAATAAAGTAGAAAATTGCAGCTCCCATGATAATCTAAACATGTATCGCCAAGCGACAGCAACATACGTCTCAGGAAGGGTTTTATCATAAAGCTTAAATTGTGCAGAGCTCACCTGCGATAATATACCAGTAAAAATACAGCAGTAATGCGATTCGAGTGAGCCGAAATAAAGCAAGGGCTTGGTCTGTAAGGCTTCTGCCAAAGTACAGTTATGTTGACGTCAATTCTCGGAACGGCACATACAATTCGTAACACTTGTGCTCATTACCTTTTAAACAACCCATTTTATGCCCTCCGCTACTTCCTACTATCCTGCGTACCGCCGCACTAAGGCATGTACCGGCGGCCGTGTATGGACCTGGAACGGTTACTCCGGTCAGTTAATAACGGTCACGAATAACTTCCGCAAACTTGCCGTGCTTGACACGTTGCCAGCTGCCAACCTCAAACTTACCGGTTCCAATCATCACTGTGCTTTATCATGTTAATGATGCTTTGCAAGTTTTGTATTTGCTGGAGACCGACTATTTCAAATGCTTAAACTTACCCAAGGATCGAATGCAAGGGCAAAGTTTGGAAAATACAATTCTTACAGGCCTACGTGAGCCAGAGCAAAATTTAGATCTCTTGTCGTTTTGTAGTTCACGACATCCTGTTGTTTGTGGTCTTCGTAATACAATAATTGTATCGCAGACACGTGTTGTATTAAACTGGAGAACATACTTATGTTAACTTCGGAAATATATAACCATTGTCGCAATGTGCCATTGCTGCACGCACAAGCATAGTCCGAAAGTTGAGGGAATCCGTCGTACAGTAAGCTCTGCTTGTTCGCCATGCGAAAATGGACGCCCGATAACCGATGTGACTTCAATCAGATTGCTCTTGCCTATACTGAAATGCAAAAGCTATTTTCTTGTTGGCGAAGCTTGCTTTCGGGACCCTGATCCTAATGCTGTAGGCGGATATATCCTTAAATATCTTATATTTATTTGGGATCTATTTTGCGCATAACGACAGCAAGCATGGTAGGGGAGCTTCTTGGATCGGTGCGAGTTCCCGTCCGATGAGTCTGTGAATCTCTGCACAAATTCCTCTGTTACAGGATAATGTGGCGTTCCCTTCAGCGGACGAACAGCAGCGCATCTTGAATGATGCCAGTACCGCAATTAAGCGGAGTGCCTTCCTGATGCGGAAGGCCATCGTGAGTAGGAAGCACGGGTTGGGTTTGGCTCTGGAACGATTCCTACTACTGAGCAGGATGGATTTTAAGTAACAAGTCGTGCGGAGTAGCCCCACTAGGGCGAAGTGGGCACCAGTGTTTCGATACCCCTTGTTCTCGGCCTTACCCTCCCTTCGACTTTGCACAACCTGTAATCCACGTAATATAGTCATCTATATCTCTGTGAATAAAGATGCGGCAGCGCCTGTCCTGCAGTGTGCCCCACCGCGTGTGAAGTTCCAGCTTTAAATCCCCGCGTAGCTGGCTTGCTGAACGTTTTCCGGGTGTTGTGTGGCATGGGCGTCTCCTCATTGTGCCCTTCCAGGAGGATGACAACATGCGGGACTCACTCAAGCACGCAGCAGGGATGCTGGCAGAGTTGCGCACATCTCAATTGCAGCCGCAGAAGTACTACGAGCTGTACATGTTGGTATTTGATCAGCTGGCGCACCTGGAAGTGAGCGTGCCCCAGTTCATGGCGGATTGTAGCGTTTGTGCCGTGCCGCCTGCTTCCGGATTGGTTATCCAGCGGACTGCAGTTTCGGCTGCTTTTCGGGGGAAGGGTGAATTGCCGGCATGCCATGTACATGGAAACGCTACATAGACGCTGCAGAAGATTTGTGGCGAGGATTCCCATGCGTATTCGCGCACGAGTCTATGTGCATGATTACACGTACGTGCGTGCGTTACCAGATGCTACCTCTGGTGGGTGGAACTGAGCATTTGATGTAACATTCCTCGGTGCTATTTGCCTGGCTGCAGCTCAGGGCCGCTGCGGCATGAGGGTTTGCCGGCGCTCCCTTTGTGATGTGCGTTGCATCTTCCTTTGACGCTGAGCAGCCCCTGGTACCCCCAAGCTTCCAACAGGATTTTGGACATCCCCGCCCAACCCCCCGGCGCCTTTCTCTGTTTCCTTCCGCTTTTTCCCCTCCCGCCCTCTCACCAGCGTGGGTTTGGTTTTCCTTCCTCTGCTTGGGGCTGAAGGGCGTCAGAGCGTTTTACAATATCGTGGTGCCCTGCCGTGTGAGCGACTGAGCTGCACCACAAATTCGTATCCCTCACATAAGCCCTTCTTTTTACAACTCGTCTCTCCTCATGGAAGGCGCGCACTATTGCGCAGCGCATTGTACTACCGCGTCATGGATTGTCCGGGCCCTGTTCTTTTCAGGCTTTCTTCTCGGATGAGCGCGGCAAAGGCAGGAGCTATGCAGAGCTGTATGAGCTGGTACAGCATGCTGGCAATGTGCTACCGCGACTGTAAGTACCTTATCGCTGGTACCCTGGGGCCTGCCCAGCGCGGCGCTGGTCCTCTGGCCCGGGTCAGCAAGATGGTTTTAGCTGTGCTTTTTTCTGGAGACCCTGAACGAGAAGGGCACAGGACAATAGATCGAGGCAACGCAATGAATCGGCTCTGCATGTGGTGGGATGCGAGAGGATTTCAGGAGTTTATTTATGCCGTCTTGAGTTCCCTGCCTTGGGGGACCAAAACCATGCGAGGCTCTGGCTGTGGACACGGATGGCCGGCGGGTTGCGGGTAAAGCTAAGAGTGGCAAGGCCCACGTGGTCGTACAGCAGCGTGGTGCCACTTGCGCTCCTTCTTGTCAATTAGGTCCACCATGCTCCGGTGCCCGGCTGGCGATAGTGAAAGTTATTTGTCGTGCAATCAGGGTGTTACAACCTGGATGTGTTGTATTCCTTGTTCATCGCTGATGGGACCTCCTCTTTACTCCCTCCCTTCTGCAGCTATCTGATGGTCGCGGTGGGCTGCCTGTACATCAAGTCCCATGAAGCCAGCCCGCGGGATGTGCTCAAAGACCTCGTGGAGATGTGCAAGGCGCGTTGGCACTTCGGGCGCGTGCGTTCATGCATGAGGCTCAGCCGACTGGATGGAACTTTAGATAAGCGTCTTTGTAGACGCCGGCCGCGGCCTGTGTATTGATATTGAGTTTTTGCGGAGTCGGGAGACGAAGGACTGCCATCCCAACTCCAGGCTGTGGTTCAGAGAGTCACCAGCATCTTTAATGTAAAGCTCTCTCGCAGCTATCCCGTTTCCCCTAACCTTTTGTGCTTGCCCCCCGGTCTATGTCAATGCGCACCGCAGGGCGTGCAGCACCCAACCCGCGGCCTGTTTCTGAGGGCCTATCTATGTCAGCGCGCCAAAGGACTGCTCCCCGATACTGGCAGCCAGTACGAGGGCCCTGGCTCGGGTTCCATTCAGGATGCTCTGGACTTCCTAATGACCAACTTTATTGAGATGAACAAGCTGTGGGTGCGGCTGCAGCACCAGGGCAGTGCAAGGTAATGGGCGTCTGGTATGTGGGGCGTAGCTGTTAGTGGTGGTGGTGGTGCATATATTTTTTCCGGATGCAGGGTGGGCCGATGCGTTTTGGGTTAGGAGTTTGGGATTTTGGTGGGGACTTTGATGGCACTATGGGTCTGACCTACCTTGTGAGGCAAAATGATTCCTGTTGCGTTTTTTGTCCGGGAGGGATTAGGGATGAGTGCAAGAGGGTTGAAAGGGAAAGCGCGGCACGACGGAAAAGGAATTTTCTATAGCCAGTAAGCCCCCCGTGGCCCGCGGCTTCAGAAGCGGCCTGAATCGCAGCCGTTGAGACAGATGACGGGGCTGAGGCCCGGTATCTGGCATCGTACGGGTTGTCCTTCCGACCTACAGGGACAAGGAGAAGCGCGAGCGCGAGCGACAGCAGCTCCAGGACCTGGTGGGCAAGAACCTGACCTACCTTAGCCAGTTGGATGGGCTCGGCTTTGAACTGTACAGGGACCAGGTGCGTGGCGAGGCAAGGGCGATAGAAGCGTTGGAAAGCAGCAGACCCAGTTCTCGAACCCGTGTGCGCTGGTCACTAACAAGAAAAATATAGAATTAGAGGGCAGGAAGGGCAGAGGGCAAAGGCAGGCCATGGTAGGGAGGCTGGGGGGTGCCCTATGGCAAACACCATGCCTACAGCCCTGCCCCGCAGCGCAGCGCCTGGCTCCGTTTTCTCACGCACATCACCCCTCACCCTCTGCACCACCAAGTATGCACACAAGCCCAACCAAAACGGCCCATTCCCGCCCTCCGATGCTTATTTCCACTTCGCACGCACTTCACCTTCGGTTCGTATTTTTTTTGGCCCTGGACTTTGATGCTTCTTGTTTGCATGGGTGTGTATGTCGTACTCGGGTATGCATGGGGCTGTCCCTTTTACAGCTCTCTGCGCCCATCTCACTTTCTGCTCTGTCCTGACCCATTGCGCACCTGTGGCATCAGGTCCTCCCCCGCGTGTTGGATCAGATCACCAGCTGCAGAGATGACCTAGCTCAACTATACCTCATGCAGGTGCGTGAGCCGTGAGTTGTGGATAGCTGAGAGGCCGGGTGGGGGCCGAGGGGTCGCTAGTGTGTATTTGTGCTCCGGTGCGGCTGCAACATCCCATGCGTCGTCCATAGGCGTGGGATGTACCATTTATATATTGAAGTGTGTCGTTTTGTGCTCATGTCATTCTTATTGTTCAACACCCTATTTCACGGCGATCCCCTTCCGGCACGCCATTTCCATTATCCCTTGCGTAGGCGCTCATCCAGGGTTTCCCTGACCGTTTCCATCTGGGTACGCTGGAGACGCTGCTGGGCGTGCTGCCGCAGCTGCAGCCGGGAGTAAAAGTAGGTGATGCGGTGGGACCGGTAGAGGGTCGGGCTTGAGAACAGGTAGTGGGGACGGGGACGCTGCTCCACTCTTCGTGGCCTGTGTTTGCTGCATTTTCCCTTCTATTAGTTCAGGCTAACGATGTAATTGGGGCTATTTGAGTTGTACGTGTGATGGCTTCCAAACTATTGCACCCATGGGAGTTCCATGAGGCCATGACAGAAGATGTAGTCATAGCGAAAGAAGTGGAAATACCACAACCGCTCGGATGCCCTGACTGCAGATTCACAGCGTGATGGCGGCGCTCATGGACCGCCTGGCCAAGTATGCTGCTTCAGCTGCAAGCGGATCCAACGACCCACGGGTCCTGGAAGAGCTAGCAGCCATTGACGCCTTCAGCAAGTTTAAGGAGGCTATCGCCAGAGTGCGTCTAACGGCTTCTCTGTAGGGAGACATTTCCGGGAGGTGGGAGTCACTGCCAGGTGGATTCCTCGTAGGAGGAACCCACCTGGCCATGATTTCCACTTCCCGCGATTTATTCGAGGAACACTCTCTGCCGCACCTATGTCCTGAACGCACCAACCATAATAACGCAACATGCACACTATATTCTATACATTACCCATCCGTTTACGTGGCGCCGCAGATCATCGCCTCACAGCCCAACCTCGCGGCGGCTGATGCGGTGGAGATGTACACAGCCCTGCTGTCGTACGCTGGTTCTGTGCACCCTGGCGTGCTGTCGTTTGTAGATGAGGTGCTGGCGGCGGCTCACAGCACCCTCGGCGACCGCGGTCGTGGCCTGGGAGGCGACGCGCGCGCTGAACGACAGTTGATGGCCTTGCTTACGGTGCCGTTGAACAAGTGGGTGTGGTGGAAGGGGCGGCGCTGGTTCTGAGCTGCAGATGACTTTGCGCTTTGTGATCCTATGAGCCATATCACGGCATCTGCCGGTGGGATTGCTTGGGTGCAGATTTTGGACGGCCAGTGTCTAAACTCTTGGTGCGGTGTCGCTGCGTGGGCATGACTCTACCGTCCTACAGCAAATACGCACTTGTCATGGAAAGCTCTTGACGTAAGAGGGACTGTTTTGCAAAGTAGTAAAAGGAATAGGAGAGGCAAAGTACGCCCTCGACGGCTTGTACCCGACAGGTACGGTGTGAGCGCCTGTTTGGAGCTGAAGGAGTATCCCCCGCTGACCCGGCTGCTGCGCTACGTCATGCACAAGGAGTTGGCGGTCAAGCTTGTACACAAGGTGCACGTGACAGAGGGGTCTCGCAATTGTAGATGACCCTCTGGAGGCAGTCATTCTTGATCTGTCCGTCTAAGCGTTCCCTTGGTTTCGTTTATGGCGGGCGCCAGCCTGCTGGTAGTCTTTTCCGCACGCCGGGATCTACAAGGACCTCACCTTGCATGCTATTCGAACACTTCCCACAACTTGGCCTGCATCGCTTTGTTTCATGCTGCGCAGCCATGGTCGCAGCCCCATTCATTGCAGCCTCTCTTTCCGTGTGTGCAGGTCCTAGACACAGTGGCCCCCTCGGCAAAATCCGGGAATGGTGCTAGCCCCGCTGCTGGTTCCGGTGTGACCCTCATCTCCACGGTGGACAAGGTGTCAAGCTTGTTCCGCTTCATCGCGCCGTTGGTGGCGGATCCCGATGTGCCCGGGGAGGCGGGGGGGGTTGCGGAGATGGACGATGAGGTGCGTCATTGACCAGATTGAAGGGGCACACCGGGTGGATGCAACGGATAAAGACGGAGGACAGATAATGGATGACCAGCTAAAGCACAACGCCGCAGAAGCGGCGGATAACCAGGATAGAGAAAGAGAACGGGCCAACGGTTGAGTACTGGAAGGGCCGGGCAACCCTGAAGGGGAAGGGGCAAGAAGGGGCGAACTTGACTCCATTTCCCCCGCCCCACGATTTGCTTTCCAATAATCCCCGGTCTAGGGCACCCCCCTCGATTTATTCACGCTCATATTTCCTTGTGTTTGATGACTGGTTTTGTTTCATTTTCACATAAGTGTTAATTTCATTGCTATTTCTACCCCTCTCACCATCCCCTTGCACATCGTCTACTGCCTCCATCCTCAGGACCTCGACGAGGAGCAGGTGCTGGTGGCACGTCTGCTGCACCGGCTGCGCTCCCCTGACCCCGACACCCATTTTGCCATTCTTAAGATCGCTCAGCACCAGCTGCTGGCGGGAGGACCCCGCCGCCTGCGCACCACACTGCCTGCCCTGGTTTTCTGTGGTTTAGAGCTGCACCGCAAGCTCGCAAGGCCACTGGCGCGAGCGCCGGCCGCCGAGGCAGCGGGAAAAGACAAGGGTGTGGAAGAAACGATTGGCAAAGGTCGAGATGAGGCGGCGGCACAGGATGGGGAGGGCGTTGCAACGGCGGCGGACGGCGAGGTTATGGAAGCTGAGGCGCCCGCACCTGCTGCGTCAGTTGCGGCAATGGAGCAGAGTGCGCCAGCTGCCGACACGAAGCCCGCGGTGAGTGATGTCTTGGAGGATATCAGGAAGGCGAGAACGAGCGGGGCGGAAAGGTGAATTTGAGCTGTGGCACTGGTTTTGCGAACGTCTGGAGTTTCGCAGTGGTTCGGCGCGTGCTCTCAGTTTGGAGGTAAATTCAAGCAAACACGCAGGCGGCCATGCGGATTTGCTGCGTTAAGGTGTTTCGGTCTTGGACCTAGCTGAGTACGGAATTGGAGAACAACAGGGAATAACATCATGTGTGTGGGGTCTGCGGAATCTAGCGCGTATGCAAACTGGCGTCAAGCAACCACCTGGGCTTCTTGGGTCTTAGGAGTCAGCTCTGCGACCTAACCGCCATTGCAATATATTGCTTCGCCGGGGCCCCAGGTCAGCTGCGAGGAGCTGCTGCAGTTCCTGCTGGCGGGCATTGAGCCACTGTACGGTGGACCTGCTGGTCAGCCCGTCGTCGCCGCCCGGTTACTGCTCGCGTGCGGCTACATCGCAAGTGAGGAGGCCCACTTGGAACTGCTGTCCTACACGTTCTTCGAGGAGGTGCGTGTGGTTTTACATTGTGCGGCCAGGTGTCGGTCGGCAGTGGCTGGCCTGCACATGGAACCTCATCTATGCAGGGGAATACGTAGTTGATTCCTGTTTGGGTAATTGGACAGGAGGAAATTAGTAGTACCTACGTCGGTGTCAAACCTCCAACAGGCATTAACGTTGTACGATGAGGCGCTCCCAGACCAGCGTACGCGTGCCACGGCGCTTTACGACATCATCGGCTACCTACAACGCTGCCGCGTTTTTGGCCCAGAGGCCCGCGATAGCCTCACTTCGGCCGTCACGTCGGCCTGCATGAGACTCCTTTCACGGAGGGAGCAATGCAGGGCGCTGTGTGCAGCGGCGTTCCTATGGTGGCAGCCGCTGCCGGGGGCATCATCGTTGGCTGGTAGAAGTGACGGCGAAAAGGCGGCTACCGGAGGCGGCGACAGGGGGTCTGCAGACCAGGGCGAGGCTGGTGGGCAGAAGGAGGCGGCGGCAGAGGTGCAGCCGGGACTATACCCACCTGTGCGCGACGGGGACAAGGTGCGTGAGAAAGGGCGGGGAGACTGGGAGGCAGGTGCGTTCATGATGTGCAGTTACATCGAGGTCAGTCCGGTGGGGTTGTATACTTGGTAGGCTTCTTCGTCACGACGGAATATCGTGGAGGACTGTGACCTGATGCAGCGGAACGCAAGGCTTGCAGGTTTGCGGAGTTATCGAGTGTGGAAATGATGCAGGGACGTATTGTATGCACCTGAGGATGCTCGCGGGGCTTGGTGCTCGGGCAGGCGGATAGGCAGGCTAGCTGCGCAAGGTGCAAGGTTGCGTGCCTCACCGAAAAGCGGGACCTATCGGGCCACTCTTCTTCCGCTCTAAATCAGCTCGTGTTGTTCCGGCGGAGCCTTTGCCACTGCGGTAGAGGTGGGGATGATGGGACGATGGAGGACGATGCGCCTCCCCACCCCGGTGGTTCCCAGTCCATCCGCAACACCGGGATGATGCGGCTATCGGTTGGAGATGGCCGCATCACTGCCCATCACGGATATCTCGGACCAACCCAGCCTCAGCCCCCTACACGTCGGCTCATCCCTTGCCGCGGTGACGTTGGCGGTAAAGTGCTGCTGGCCCCTGTGCCCGGGTCCGTTATCGATCATGATCCCCAGGCACCTCTGTATAACCTTTCTAAGTCCGCCCTGGCTGCGGCGTCCGGCGGATTGTTTCTTCGGGTTCACACTCTTATTCCCCTTCTCAACCTGCGCAGGTGGTAGCAATTCTCCAACGGGCGACCAAGGTGGCGACGCAGGCCAAGGCCCAATATGGCGCTACGGGTCGCGTGCGTGACGCCTCTTACTTGGGAGCCTATCTGGAGGTGCTGGATAGCATGATGAGGTTCTGGGACTCCGAGGTGCCCGGAGTGGATACAACCAAGGTGAGGGGGAGGGGCCACACCGGAGGTGGGAATATAGTCAATCACGGTGGATGGAGGCGGTACAGAGAGCGGCAGGCGGCTGCATTGCTACTTCCGTTGTCGCTTGTTGGGGGCACATGGTAGGAATTGCTGTTACAGCTTCTGCACAGCATCACCTGTGGGAGGTGATGGGTCGCAGTGACTTATTTATGCGCGTGTCCTACACGCGAATCTCCTGATCGGGATGCTATGACTCGGGTCCAGTAAGATTGTGAGGTCGTCCTGCCCACCACCTCGTTCCCTGTATCCGCGAAACCTGGGACGATTCATATTGTCCTATGACTACTGATGCATTGGTTCTCGGCTTCTCCGTTCCAACCCCGTGCAACCCCGTCTCGTCATTCAATGTGTGGCTGGGCCCAATCAGGTTCAGGACCTGATCGACAAGGTGCAGGCCGACCTGGCCGCCGGTGTGCAACCCGACACGGCCACCGCACGCCGCTGGCAGTCCACGCTGTCGTATATCACCACCACCGCGCAGCAACCACACGCCAAGGAACGCTATGGCAAGCTGAAGCTGCCCCAGGCGACGTGATAGAAGAGACTGTGTTGAGAGGTTGGCGATGCCAGTGGGTGTCTCCAGGCGGCGTCCTCGTCAGGTGGGAGAGCCTTTCGCTGGTCTTGTCACTTTTAATGCTTGTCAACGGAACGGAAACACTGGGGGGTGTCCGGAGCGAGAGATACCGTGCCAGCAACATCGCTGTTTGGAGATTGGGGCCAGCGAGCAGGTGTGCGTGTGCGTGTCTCTCTCGCGATGGCCTTTTTTGGGGGGCAACAGCCGCACCGAACCCAAAGATATGTTCCAACTCGTGGTGGGTCTGAAACATTGCTGGCCTAAGTACGCCTGGTTGCGACGGTCAAGTGTCAATATCTCGTAAGGGACACCCTGATGTTCGTTGCAGCTGTGATGAGTGCGGTGCGGTGCGGTGCGGGAGGTTATGGATCCGACAGGCCACAGCAGCGTAGCGTCGCGTTCTGTGATGCTGCGACACCCGACGCTCCTGGGTGGAGGAAGGCTGGAGGTGCAGACGGTGCAGGGGTACAGGCGCAGGTCGGAAGTTGCTCAGGACCTTAGGCCAGGTGCGAGGTCTGCGTGGGTCGCTTTGCTTCACTCGCAGTTAATGTCTGTATCCTGCGTAACGCGTTTGACGGGTTGCTTGTTTGTAGCAGGTTTTAAGTTGCTGAAGTAAATACTATCGAAGGTTGGGACAGATCATAGTTTTTATCCGGCGACTGTGGCGATAACAACGCCTAGGAGAGGTTACGTCATAGCTACTTTGGACGCCAGGCACGGCGAGGCTGCCGTTAAGGATCAAAGACCTGTTGGATCAAGAGACCACCCTTAAAGAAAAATCCCCATTAAAGGTACAAGAGATTAACCTTTGCGCATTAACGTTTCAGTCTGTCTGCCAACAGGGCCGCACCAATAATCCACAGCGTACAGCAACCCGCAACTCGCCAAAGACAGGTCTCGCTGCACTTACGACGCATACAAGTTTCTTGAAGGGCGACTAGTGCTGGAGAACCCTTTGGTACTGGTGAGGCGGCGAGGATTTCGAGGATTTCTGGGTCTTCTCGGGCACCTTGGTCGTGGTTAGGTTAGTTGGAGCCCACGTCCCGAAGCCATCCGCAGTGACGGCCTTCTTTGCGAGGAATGCTGCTGGAGAGAAGGCGTTGATCCGCTTACGATGCCTATTGCCAAACGGAGGGAGGCAGTGACTTCCAAAATGCCTTTGATGCCTTGGACCGCGGTAGCCCACTGCCGTTCGCCGATCAGAAAGCACAAGCGACTGTAGCCTGGCGGATGCAAATAAGCTTTAAATTTGAATTAAAGTACCAGCCCAGGGTGCATGCAATTATGTATTCGGCATAGTTGGGCCAGTTGAACGATGGCAAAGTTGGGCTCTCCTACGCCGTCATTCGCATTTTGGTCCATGAATCGCCCTCCCCATTCCCCTTTGGACAGAGCATCTTCCTTCGGATCCCGAACATCATATATTTAGTATCCTTTAGCGCTGCAGGCCCGTAGCGAACCGTTCGACTGCTCTTGACTGCCGTTAGTGGGCACGTGGGCCTGTTTACACGGGGGTTCGCAGGCTTGGCGCCCCAGCTGCTCCCGCTCTAGCCAAACCGTGGGGGCCGTCGCCGGACTGCCATATCCCAAGCACCGTTACCACCAGCGCAATCCTGGTGCGTCATGGTTCGCATCCCTAATCCCTTCCGGCGAGGCAGCCGCCGCAGCCAAAGCGGTGGCGCCACGCCGGCAACATCCTCCGCCGGACCCTCTTCCGCCGGACCCTCTACGCCGCGAAAGCTTTCGTCTCATGCGCTTGGCACCTTCGCGGGCGACGAAATAGATGCTACCGCCTCTGGTATGGGCGGCGCCGCTGCCATGGAGCCTTCTCAGGACAAACTTGATGCACCTTGGGGCCCACCGGGGTACGGCGACTACACGTCCGCCGACGTCGACGCTGCCGGACCCGACGCTGGGGAAAGCGACCGCCGTATCCATGCGCATTACGGCCTTATCTCCGCTCAGATTGCACAGGCCAAGCAGCGCGAGCACTACCTCCGGTTGCACGCCGCCCACAGCCCCGACCGCCAACCCCAGCTGGAAGCCCCAGCAGAACTGAGTGGACTTGGGGCGGAGGCGGCGGGCGCCGGCTGGGAGGTTTTCGTTGGTCTGGATCCCGCTCTCTTCGCGGCACCCGACCAAGATGGCCCCGCATGCAGCGTGTTGATGCCGCCGGGTGTCAGCGGCGGCAGCCTGGCGGCGCCGGCACCGCCATTGGTGGTTTCGGAGATTCCGGCGGTTCCACTTACCATGGAGCGACCAGCGCCAAGGAATCTGCCCGATTTCATGGAACACCCGGGTGGGTGTTCTGGACTTAGGGTTCCAGCGGGGAAGATTGTGGTATGTGACCCGTGAAGTATCGGCGAGGAGCGTCCCTTTGGGTTAATTTATATAGCAAGGTGGTGCAACACATACACATCTCATGTGTCAATATCCCAAGACGATTGTGGAGCACCCTTTTTGTGTGTGTGTGTGTGGATGCGTATGTTGACATACATTGTTTATGTGGTTATGATTGCAGACCGTATGCTCCTTGTGCGCAACCCGCGTTCTCTGCCCCTCAGCACCAGCGACAGCCAGGGCAGCGTCAGTCGGAGCTTGCAGATCAACACCCTGGAGGTTGGATCCCTTTCCTCCTTGACACATCAAACCATAACCCGTTGCCGTGCGCAGGTGAACCATGGGTCACCGCCACGCCTGACAAGTTCCACCCCCGCGGTCACCCGATGACACCTCCAGAGGGCAGTCTGACGTCCCTGCAACAGCACTTCGCCTTCTTCGACATGTGCGTGTCCTAATCGACCCTAGCTGCACCCAGCAAGCACCATCGCAGTACTAATTGCACTTACAAGGATGTCTGGGAGGAGGAGGGGTCTTGAGCGAATCCACTCGATTGCTAGGATTACATGGAGCGTCCGACCAGTGCTACGTAGCCCCGCCCGCATACGGCGTTCCCTAGGAATCGGTGATCCCACCTCGCTCACCTGTCGTCCCACATGGCCCCACACCTAATGGCGCAAACATCTCGGACTGGATGGCTTCCATCACCCCTCCCATACCACGGCCAACATCCCAAACCCCTACCTGCCCGCCCCCAGTAACAAGGACGGCGTCATAACGCTGGGGGAATGCATCACAGGTACGTAAGCGCAGCCCTTCAGGACTCGAAGTGGCGTTGCTTGCCGCTGTTAGGCTTGATGGTAAAAGACGACGTGGAAGTCTTTTACCTGGCTGCCCGTTTAGGAGGCAAAGCGCCCGGTCCACCGTCCCAGGGATACCGTATTACTTTTCTCCCATTCCTGAGGTATTCTCTTATGTGTCTTGTCGTTCTCAATACGCTGAGTGATAGATATCTCAGTAGCGAGAATGCTAGCTGATGTCTTGGGACACGCGTGCGTCCTCCTCTTGGACAAATCCTTCTCCCTGATCTCCCAGCAACTGCCGGCCGTTTTGACTGCATCCTTGCCTTCCACCATGTCCATATCCTTCCTTTTTTATGGCTCCACTTTTCTCAAATGCGAGGCTTCCGTTTCCTGTTGCGTCGGCTGCTGTCGGAGCCGCTAAATACGTTGGCTGCGGTGCCGGTCGCTCTGGCGGTACAACTGCCGTTGAGCTGGCTGGCGGGGGATAGCTGGCTGCCAGACCCGCGGCTGCTGGTGCACGTCCGGAACGCGCACAAGTAAAGGGGTTAATGAAACGGGACCAAAGGGCAATATAATGGTTTCTTAGACAGGAGGAGAATACGCGGTGCAGGAGTCGCCTGCTTAGACGGATTTTTGTTCTGCACCTTCCCCCCCATTCCCCAGTGTATCTATGCTCGTCTTCCCCCGCATCCCCTTCCCCTCCACAATGTAATTCATTCCTTTCTTTTTCCGATCACTATCCATCAGCCGCTTTTCACTGCTTTATTTCTCATCCTTCCTACTTCTCCTAACCTCAGCGGCACGGTTTCCTTGGGTGCATGTATTCTTCCTGCCTCGTTCTTTTGCGGCCCTGCGTGGCCTCGAATTTGCTCATACTGACTCGCTTTCCTGTTGACTGCATGTGCATGCCTATGCTCCGGTTCCGCCGCCGCCTCTTTAGGTGAGTTCGCGTGGGACCGCGCTTTGTTCAGTTGGTTCGCGCACGCGGTCGTCGAGCTAGCCCAGGGCTGGTTGGCGGGTTAATCGGGTCAGGGCACCCTTTTCTTGAAGGGATTGGGAGGTGTACTGACATGAGCAGCGTCATCGGGCCTATATCACTGTTTTTCTCGCAGCTAACGGTTGGGTGCACAGTACCGATCGCCGCCAGCAGCAAGGCCAATAGGATACACCATTACGGCTTCTATTGCGCTTTTTTCTATGTTCGTTTACAGCCTTTGCGGCGACCTAGGTTATGGTTCTTTTTTCTCCGTGTCGGCTATCTTGGACGAGGACAACCGTCAGCCAACCCTCACGGTTAATCCTTGTTTCATCAGCACCAGCACCAGGTGATGCTATTTTTGCTGACTCCTTAACGCACAAAAGGCGTGAAGTTCACGGTGTAAGGGCGGGCTCGCAACTGCTCTTGAGATCGCATTCTTACCCTAGTTGAGAACCTTTCGCTCAATTGCCTAAATTGGACCACCGGCGCCGGCCGCCACTTCTCCAGCTGCTGCTTGTTTCACCAAAAGATAGTAAAGACAGGCCTCTTCCGTTCCTTCACTTTTCTCATTTGGAAATCATTGGTATGCCTGCTTACTTCCTTTTTTGGACCATTCAAGTAACTTTTATTTTCGTCCATGGCCCTGCCCTTCGCGAATTCGGGCTGTATTGTCTCCCTGTCTGCTGACCCACACGCCCTTTGTTTGCCGATCTGCACTGCGGTTGCGCCACCATCACGCGTTGCCATGCGGCCGGCTGTGCCATATGTCGTAACTTCGTACACAGGGTGGTCCACGGCAGCAATTCCAAGGCATGGGATCGCTCCGGGCACTTCACGCCCGCGCGCTTTGAGGCCGTGCTGTCCAAGTACGACAGGGACGGCAAAGGCGGCCTTACACTGTGGGAGGTTATCAGTTTCCTTCGAGGCCAGGCCAACCTAGGAGACGTCTTTGGCATGTAAGGGCTGCCGACGGGCACCGGCGTGAGGTGCTATGTCACCGTCGTTATGGCTGGTGGGCAGATAACCATTCGCAGTTGCGTTCGGGACTTCTGTATCCTGCTTGCCTCACATGGAAAGACCACGCATGCATCTGTGAGGCAGATGTACGGCGTCTGTAAGGGGTTGAAGAACCATCAACGCGTAACTTTGGGGCCGTGTTATGATACATATGCGCCGGCGCCAAGACTTGGTTTATCTTATCCGTCATGGGCGCCGCCTCGCCAATCATGAAGGTACAGGGTTCGGAAGTTCAGGACACTTTCCCGGGGTAGCCCATCCCACACGGGCTAACCCGCTGTCCGGCCCCACGTGTGCAGCAACCTGTCAGTTATCGCCCTTCCTCGGTATGCAACTGCATAAGCCCCAATGCCGTCTCCTTGGCGCCATGTCAATGTACCCATTCCACGCAGGATGGCATCCGCGGGTGAGTGGCTGATGACCTGGGCGCTATTGCGGGACTCGAAAGGCGTGTTGCGCCGCGAGGATATGCGCGGGATGTATGATGGTACAGCATTTTACCGCCTTGCGGAGCGCAACGGCTACAAGCATTACGGGATGCTGGCGGCCCGCAAGCCGGCGGTCATGAAGGGCTATGCGTGAGGGCCGGTTGCAGCGGCAAAAGAGAAAGAAGAGAAGAATTGGGACTCCACAAAGGCTGGGTGTTGTGGAGGCTTGGGGCTGTGGGGTTCGCAATCTCTTTTATGGAAGGCGGTGCCAGCCATCATGTTGGAACAGTTGACTGGACGAGGGTTAGAACTTACCATCGGTTAGTGGGGGTGCGGAAAGTGAGGAATTGATGGAGTCGATGGTCAACGCGGCTTTGAAGGGGTGGGAAAATGGGATGCAGGAGTGGGATTAAGGCAGGATGGGACGTAGGGAAGTGGATCTCGAGTCCTGTACGGCAAGGGAAGGCATAGAATTCAGCTCTAGTGAATCGAAATGCGTACCCCGGTCTGCGTAAAGAAGAACCTTTTCGGACATTGAAAGGAGGTACCAATGTTGCTGCTAGCGAGGGCGAGAACGGCAGCTGAGACCAGGTGACTCCCAATTGCCATCGCCCGTTCGGGTGGCCGTCGACTCGAATGTGTAGTTGTGATAAGCGCAGGTGCGAGCGTCAACGCAAAATGTATGGCGGGTTGCTGCTTTGGCGGGGCCAAGCCGGACAACAATATTTCATGTTTTCAAAGACTTATGAAAGTTGTCGCGTAGAAACCATATACAACCGCAATAATGCTTACTGATTAACGCAGGTGCTGTTCCTGGGTCATCAACGTACTACGACGGGCAGTTGAAAAGCAGCGTCATGTGGGGTAACCTGCATGAGGTGAAGCACCAATAACTTGCAACGTCTTTATTCCTCGTGGTCAATTTTATATGTTAGCAACCAAGGAATGGGATTTTGTTCATGCCACTACGGGAGCCCAGGAAGTGTGGCGCATGAAGAGATTAAAATATATTCCAGAAAATCAAATAACAAAGAGCCAAACCAGACTAGGCCCACACGCACGTCCATAAAGTTGGATGCTTTGGCAGGAGGGATGATGACTCAGTCAACCATCTTTTGAAAAACTTCATTACAAACGCGGCCGAGATCACGCGAGATACCTGTAATTTAAGGCATATCGAATAATTGCAGGTCGGATGAACCTTGATGGAACCTCGGCATAGGCTAGAGGAGCTCACTCTGACGGAGAAAATATAAACTTCTTGTGCAAACAATCTATCTATAAAGTTTTCACATATTTATAGGGATTAAGATTGAAATTCGTTATGGAATAAGTCGCAAAAGTGTGTTGGTCGAGGATATTGCTATCGCGAGTTAATGCGTGGCGAGTTTTCCATACATGTCGTAAGTGACGACAAGACATGTTGCTGTCATGAACAGTGCTGTTGGACACTAATGTCAGGTAGATTGTTTCAACAATATAACATCCCACAAAACAGCGTCCAAATCGTGTAGGGAAGCGCTCGATGATGGCGCAAGGTTATCCGGCGAGATGGGGCAAGGCGTCGGGATACACAGCATTAAACGCCATCACAAACAGATTATTTTGTCTTACAACAAAGCTATTTCATCAAGGGGATTACTCCACGTCCATAGTCGGTTCGCTGCGGTCGCGAAATGTATATTTATGGTCTTAACACCATAATTTAAGAGTTTAAATTCTATTTAAATTATGCCTATTTAAGTTCGGTTAAAAATGTGCAAGTCATTGGAGTGATGCCTGTACCATGTTACTGTGTCAATGGATTGCGAGATGTGAGTGCCGTGAAATGCTTGTAAGAAACCTCTATATTAGCAATTTAATATACAACTTATAATATGTCGCAGCTTATTATAAACTTACACCTTACAATTCATGCGTGGCGAGTTGGGAAGTTATCGGTACTTCTTGTGCGAAGGGGGGTTAGTGATCCAGTGCAACCAAGATACCAATAGATATTGCAAGCTTAAGAGTCGTAGTGTGCATTCTCATAGAGCTATTTATAAAGTTGCAGGCTTTGTGTGCATGTCCCAGCTGGAGTACCAGTGCGCGCGAACCAGTTGAGCTGTGGAGTTAGCAAGCTTCACATATGCAACCCAGCCAATCCATTTAGCCGCAGGAGGAGATAAAAATTTCAGCCTTCGTTCATTGCATGCGCAAAGCCTGTTCATTACTCCGTTTGAACCTATTGAGTACGTCCTCACTCCCCAAATAGTCGAGCCCTTGCTCTTTCTCTGGGCATCAATGACAGCTGAACCGACAGATATGGTCATAACCACCGAGTAAGTAGAGATTTCGCTGGAAATTGGATTTACTTGTCGAATGCCCATTGCATGAGCAATTGTCTATTTGTACGTCGCAGGCCGCCAATAGCTTTGCAAATGGAGGCCCATATAAAGTTATGTAACCGAGGTGGTGACCCTAATGATGTTCAGTCCGCCCAGCAGCCAGCGACAGCCGGACCGGACCTCGTGGAGGCGGAAAGGCATCCTCAAGGGGACGCCACTACTGCAACCAATACTTTGCAGGACGCGCTACTGTCTCACCCTGATGCGACGGATGAGCAACTTCTTCCAAATTCGGAGCTGCTCCTAGCTTCTCCAACCTTAGGCGACGGCTTTTCAGATGCCAGCGACGCTGCTGAAAAGGACCCCACTTCGGAACTGCTGGAAGTTGCCTCCAGCAGTGATAGCGCGGGGAGCGTCAGCGTCCCCCCACCTGAGACTGCGGCACAGGCGGGTGCCAGCCCCACCTCGGCCCTGGCGGCCGGAATCAACCAGGCGGCCCGGGCGGCAGCGAAGAGGATTTCGAATGCTGATCCTTCCCAGGCCCCGGCTGAAAAGGTTTGTGCGATCTGGGTTCCCGCATAGTCGATAAGAGGTTGCATTTAAACACCATAAGGTATTTTCGTCACTGCAGACAAATGTACAATGTATTCTGTTACATGCTGCTATTTGTCCTTTCATCTACTTGGTCACAGCCGCCATCGTTGCAAGCCCGTTACGTGATCGCCGTACCTGGATGAACATCCACCTGGATGCCATGGTATCCTGTAGACATGTGCCGGTGATGCTAATTGAACCATTTCACCTCCCAGGCGGGATTCGAACGGATCATCGTCAAATCCTCACACCAACACTGCTACAGCTACGGCCAGGAGAGGGTCATGCTACCGTCCCGCCGCCCTCTATTGCGCTCTCCCCAAACATGCAAATATTGACCCCTTGTCCTGATCGCTTTACACGTCCTTTCACGTTTCTTTTCACATGAAATTCCCCTTCCTTTTAGGTTTGCGACCTTATCTTGGACATGGACGCCGCCGCCGCCGCCGTGAGCGCTGCCCTGACTGGCATCCCCGGAGGCGTTATGGCGTTGACCCGCAAGGCTGGCTCCGCCGATGCCGCCGCCGCACCTTTAATCGCCCGCCACTGCGGTGCCGTACCCCCGCCGCCGCCGCCACCTCCACGCCGCACCGTATCCCACAACGTGACCTCCTCTTCCCTCTTTGGCGATCCAAGGATGGGGATGTACCAGTTTACGATGCCGCATCCATCGCCCTCCCTGCAGCCGCCCCCACCCCCACCGCCACCGCCGCCGCCACCGCCACGGCAGTACATACGGACTTTTTCTCCGCCGCATTACCTTCAGCCAACTGCCATAACTGCCAACACCACCGCCATTACGAACCCAGCCAATCCCCGCGTCACTACGCGCGTTGCGAATGTGGTGGGCGTCGGCATCCCAGCCGGCCGCCTCGGTACCATGGCGGCATCACCAGGTGCGACGAACGCCGGCGTCCTCGTCGGCGAACCGGCTGACATGTACTCTCTACCAACGGAGCCTCGGTTCCGTGTCAGCATCAGCGGGCCCATTGCCGACCTGGCAGCAGAGATTGCGGCGTCGCAACGACCCATGACTCGGTGGCCATGCAGTAGCAGCGGCCTGCCCTCCGACTTGCCGCCGTATACACTCGGCCAGACGCCGTACGGCTACCCATGCGCGGCCCAGTCGACATACCTGCCAAGCTCTCCAATGACTGCTACTCTTCAGCAGCAGTATGCCGTCCACGGCCAAGCCCATCCCCGCCCACCACTCGCCCCGCAGCCGCACCATCACCTGCTGCAGCAGCAACAGCAGCAGCAGCAGCCACGACAGGCCCGATCAGGCCCGCAACAGCATGTACTTCAACAACAACAGCAACAACAGCAACAGCAGCAGCAACAGCAACAGCACGGCCGCCCCACCACGAGCCGAGTGCTCGCTGTATCTCAGCCTCACCATACTTTAGACGGCACCTCGCTCCTCGCCACCTCCCCTGGACTGCAAAACCCACACTTGGCTCAAACCTCTATGGGCCCGTCCGCTGCCGCGGGTCTGTCGTTGCGGTCGCCGCCGGCAGCGATGGTGCTTGCCCATGCCCAGAACGCTCTCTTGGGCTGTGCAGAGTACGAGGCACAGCAATCCACTCATGCTGCAATCCGCGCTGCGCAGGAGAATATGGTCTTGGGAATGGGTGCGGGAGGAGCGGCAGGCACGGCCGTGTTTGGCCGTCCTTCTCCCCGTGCAGTTATGACGGCCACAGAGAAACCTAACCCATACCAGCAGCTTTTATCACAGCAGGCGTACTTGCTCGAGGGTCATGCCTTGCAGCAGCAACAGCTAGGCGATCTAATGGCAGCAGCGCTTGTCGCTGGTCAGCAGCATCACAGCCAGGAGGTTCACTTAAGATTGCCCGACCGCCCCTCGTCACCTTCACCCGACTCCCCAGGAACAGGTGAGTAATCAGCAGTCTCCGGTGCTCTGGTCACTGGATCATGAGTAGCTATGACGTTCCATATCAAGATGTGCGTTGTGTCAATCTTCTGAGATGTCACTTACCAACACGCCCTGGCAAACATGTGCATGGCTAACGTCTGCAGCTTCACAGATCATCCCTCATGAGGTCGCTTTTCTTAGGGTTGTAGGGACTCACCTTGGACACTTGGAGGCGTCGGATGTTGAATTGCTAGCCGAATGATGACTTGCCACAGGTACCCACGGTTCTGGGAAAGGCGGATTGACGCCGGGGGCAGCATCAGTCCCGGATACCGCAGAGTCCTCTGCCATTCTAGCCGACAGCCCTGCCGCACTTGTACAGTTTTACGAAGCCTCGTTCGCCGCCGCGGTGGCAGAGGCCCTTCGTGGACGCGATTCCGCCGTCCTGCAGCAGCTGCAGCATGAGCGGGAGCTGCTGCACGGCGTGACAGGAGTTCTGGCGTCTGCAGCAAGCCGCGGCGCGACTGCCATCGATAGGGCAGCTACACACAGCAATGTGATCACGGATGGCCACATCAGAGATGTGGATCTCGAGTTAGAGCTCGGGCTCATGTTGGTCTCGGCACGGCGTCACGCTGCCGATTGGCCCAGCTTGTCAGAGCCTTTTAAATACGGCATATTGACCGTCGCCAGGGCCGTATCCCTAGGACTTTTCAATTCGATGGCCACCGATCACGTGCGCGCGGAGCGATGGTGCGGTGCGGTGCATCAGCTGTTCTCCACCCTGGCGGCTGCGGATGAGCCCTTCCTAGCGACTTTGCGCGCTGCCCTGCAGCGACCGGCCTCACCACAGCCAGCTGCGCCAAACCAAGGGACAGGGCCTGGATCTCCGCCCCTCCATGGCGACGCTTGGACTTCGCCGGAGCTGGCCCTCTATCTCCTGACAGCACTCCGCGCGGCGGCGGATGTAAATGGGGCCGCCGCATCCCACGAGTGGCTGGAGCGGGCTACAGTCCGCAGCGACAACGGCGGTAGCGATTGCGGCACAGTCCCGTCTTCAAACGCGGGAGGCGGCAGCCTGCCCATGGGCCAGACGGGCTCTCAAGGTGCCGAGCAGGGCGAAGAGGATATCGGCGCAGCGGGCTCCGCCACTGCAGCTGCTGCTGCCACAGGGGCATCTGGCAGCGGGCAGGTGCATAATGAGGCTGCCTCCGACCTAGGTGCAGCAGTGCGGGAGCCACATGGCTGTGGTCGCGAACAGGAGCGGCAGCTGGGCCGCAGCTCCTCGACACCAACCCGTCGCGTGGCGCCAGATGGTCCCGTGCTGACTTCTCTCTTCCCTTCCTTTAACGGTGCCGGCAGCAACACCGCCGCCGTCGGCGGCAACAACATAAGACCCCAGGGTGTCACTCTGGACAGCGTAGCGCTGGCGCAGCTCTTCGATGACGATACCGACCTCCTAGGTGCAGCCGCCGCGGCGGCAGCAATAGGGCGGTGGCGTGCTGCCGGTGGTGGCAGTGCAGGTGCAACGGACGGCAGCAACAGGGTTGCTGTGGACTCCGCTGCAAGCGCCTCCTCTTCCGCCGTCCTGGCGTCCTTCCTGGAGTCATTCAGCGCCGCCAGCAGGAGCAGCATGGCGTTCTCGCCGTTGGTCGACAACTACAGTAGCAGCAGCTTGGACTTCTCCAGCCTCAGTCTAAGTCTTCACACCTCGCCCCGAACTTCCCCCGCCAACCCGCTTGCGCTGCGTGGGGATCTCGCACTGGGTGGTTGTTCGGAAATGGCGCCAGTCGCCGCAGCTTCTTCAGGTGCCGCTGTGGCGGGACCCCAGCCGCCGGGTCAACAGGCTCCGCCTTCGACTTCGCTGCAGACGATATCGCCGAGCGGCCCTGTTGGTGGACCTATGCTACAGTCGCAACGGCGGCTTTCGGACTTCGGGTCCGTGATGACGTCACCAGGGCCGACTGTGGGCAGCTTTGTTGGCCCACGCGGCGGATATCTGGAAGTGGGCAATGTAGGCGGACAGATCCGGCAGTCCGATATTTTGCAGTTCAACCAGCAACCTGTGAACAACTACATGCCGCCGGCACCGCAGCAACAGCAGCAGCAACAGCAGCAGCAGCAGCAGCTCGGCGGCAGATCAGGGCTTCCGCCCGCAGTTATGTGCGGAATACCAGGTAAGCTATAATATACGCAGGACTGAAGCTGAAATTCGGAAGTGAGATATATATCTTTTAGCGATTTGTCGCAAAGTTCCGACGTCCAACGAGCTGAGCCCCCTTTCCAATCTTTACCTGCCCTAGCCGCCCTGCTCCTCCCTCTCTTTCCACGACCTTTCCCCCTGCCACTCACCCTTACCCCACAGAAGCATCCACCGAGACATTAGTGGGCGTCTTGGATAGCCCTGGTGACCTGGACACGCTGTCCTGGGATGCCGAAACGCTGCAGGCGGCTCTGCGTATTCTGCAAGCCACATCCCACCTGGACGGTTAAATGGAAAATACGAACAGAATGTTAATAACGAAGAACTGAAGCTACTGATTGCCACCGCCCGTCCTCGATCTCACACGGTCAGAGCACCCCGCACGCGCGGCCATTGTGAGCGCGTTCGGGCGGGTTTAGGCTTGTCTTTTTCTGAACTCTTTCGCCATGTTTAACAAAATGGCTGGTCATCGCAAGCCGTTTCCTGTAGCGCATGGTGATTTATACTCGTGATATGCATGGTGGGCCCGATGTTCAATGCAATCGGTTGGTGGATATTTGCGAGTCAGTGGGACGATGGGTCAGCAGGATTGTCAAGCTGGGGGGGAATATCTGACTTCTACTTCATGAGGCAGGCGACGACACCAGCGGAGGCTGCACTGCCCTGCAATGATGCTGGGGAAGGTTGGGGCTTGTCAGCTCTCTCCTTGCCTCCATTCCCAGTACACATCCTAACTCAGTACGTGCAAAACCTAGCTGCTCTACCTCCGATTCTAGCTTGATCGTGTTCCTTTTTTCTCTCATACAGAATATATTTGGCCTACTTCTTTTATATGACATAGCTGCATGTTCTTTGGCGCTGTTGCCTCGTGCATCTTCTGGCGCTGCACCCGCACGCCCGTTCCTAGTATCACAGCAACTTGCGGGTTTATGCGCTGCCTCTTGGTGATCTGCCTTCTCGAATACCGACACCGCTACTGCTTAGTGGGTACTGCCTGGCGTGTTAGGGTTTGTGGAGCGTAGGGATCGCCTTTTGCCTTAAGGTCGCATAGCGCGTAAAATGCTGGCTTTGTGGGCTATCGATCGGGCTTGTTGGGAGGGCAACGCAGCACCCTGCTGGGCCCAACAAGCCATTAGAGCATTATACAATAAACGTGTGCATGTGGTACGGCAGCCGGTTGAAAGCTTTCCTGTGTCACAAGGTGGCGTTTATGCTGTGGCGTCCTACCTTTCTCCTTATTCTGCATTGCGCACAGTTTGCGACCTAACGCGGAGACTCCACGGACCTCCAACTTGCCGTGAGGATAATGTGAACGGGTGCGCGTCCTTAGCCTCTGGGTTCTCGAGTTCTAAATGTCAAGGCAGCGCGTGACGGCTGCGTAAGCCGGTGACTTCACCTTGTAATTGGAAGGTCGAGCGACCTTTTACATAGCCTTTCTTCTCTTTAATCGTGCTTTGGACTAGATAACAGTTGAATGGTGATGATGTTGGCGTGCTGGTTTTGCGTTTGGTTGGAGGCTATATATAGTGTGCTTCAGCGGCGGGGAAGTCGCGGGAGTTGCATCGCAGTGTCTATCCATTGGTACATATCGCACAGAAGAACAATCGTATGAGTTGCAAATGAATCAGCGGGTATTTCGCCCGCGCAAACAGGCACATCGAAGGGAAGTGGTTCTTATGTACTTCGTGAGTGTGAGCGTTCATACCATGCATTAAGAGTTATAATTTCTGGCCGGTTACAGGGTGATGTTTAAAGGAGAGAATGCGTAAGATGACATCGGTTATTGACGGTTATTAGGTTCCCTCTCCCATGCACAGTTTTTTTATCCCGCACCTTCGCATTTCCGCATCTGCCCCGCTTCGGCGCCGCCGTCTCAATACTCACCTGCCGCCCCATCGGTATCATGTAATCTCAACTGCGTGACGTACGTTTTTCGCAGCACGACTGTGCGTGTCGCGTTGGCTAAGTCATCGTACAACATACATTGTATGGAACGGACGACAGCATTCTATTTAACATAAGTTACATCAAATAGTGCAGCGCAAGCCAGCTCAAGAAAGGCAGATTTGAAGAACGTGAAGAACTGGAGCAGAATGGTGACGATGATCTTGATGCGACTTCTCCCCGCAGTTGGGGCTAGTAACTAGTGCCCCTGGATATTTTCCTAAACGGTGTTCCAAACACAAAGAAATCTTCCCTTAGCATAGCTCTCGTTTGGGCATGTACCAACAACCGCTGGGTCATACCACACTTCACCGTGGGCTCACACCAACCAAACATAACCTCGCGCACACCATGGCCTCCCTACAAAAGCGCACAACAACACACGAAGGGTACATGGCCGCACGAAGGGGAAACATTTCAACGCGCACAATTACTTCAAACGCATGCACGCACATGCAATCGCCGCGTGCCTCAATTTGAGGCAGGGCAGGGCAGGGCAGAGAGTAGGGCAGGAGCTAACGCTGCTATCTCCTGACCTACTTGTCTGCTTTCCAACATAAGACAAGACAACGTCATTTTCGCAGACGGTGTGCGGAGCGGGGATGACCAGGTCAGCGCCACCAATCCGCATGACACCATGGCTAAGGGCGCGGGCAACGGCCGTAGGCAGAAGACTCCCCGAGTGGCGCATGAGCCACACTCCGCCATGAATCGCTTCTCGGATCCCCCAAATTGGCGAGCAAGAGCAAGAGGTATATGTAGTGAGGGAAAAAGTGGGCAACATTAAGCCTGCGAATTCCGGCTATGCGCCTCCGTCGCCATCCCTTTCAAGAAGCTGCCGCAACCACCAGTACCACCAGTACCAGCAACGCACACCAATCAACATCAAACGGAACCCTTAGCATGGAGCAATACTTTGCTGCTGTGTGTGTAAACGGAACGACACGCAAATCCAAGCCACCTCGTTGCCCTCCAAAATCGCATTCATCGTCGTATGCCACCGAGATAGAACCCAGATCGTCCAAGAGCCAAACACTTTAATACACAGTGTACGACCACACACACACACACACACACACACACACACAGACACACGCACGCGTCTTTGCCAAAACATCCAAAACAAAAACTGAAATCCTCAGTGCATCCGAAAGGCTCAAAGGAGCGGGGCCCGCATTCTGCCGCACCCTACTAGCCCCCGGCCTACACAGCTGCACCATACCGAAACAAATCCACGGCTAGGGAAACGTACGGTAGCTTTAAGTACGTACGGTACGCAGCAAAAGCACGACAGCGTCTTAACAGTGTACACGGTTGCTGCAGTCGCAGAACCGTGGTCGGCATCCCACCGCAAAAGGGGGAACCATGTGCACCCAGACGCATTCCCATGCCAGCACATTGCACAAGCTTTCGGTTCACGTTCCTCTCTGTCTTTCTGTCTCTCTCTCTGTCTCTCTCTCTCTAATGCTGTATCTCTTTTATCGCACTGTCGAAAATAAACATGTGCGCACACATGTATACAAACTCACCATGGGTCGCACCCTTTCCCTCCCTTCTCTGATCCATCGGGCCTCGCAATCAGCGACATGCGTCCTCTTCCCGGCGCATTCATTAAGAGGCGCTTGTATTTTGCGACAGTGCCGGCATCGGTGGCGCCATGTCCACCATCACCAGCATCCCACTGCCGCGATAAAATTGCTCCGCATCCCAGCCATCTAGGCACAGGACTACCCAACTGATGACTACGATTAGCACCGCCGTCAGGTTCAGCTAACGGTGATACCTCACATCGCCATCCACATGTTTTGCGGACTCATGCACGCGCTCATGTCGGTCTTCCAGCCAGGCAAGATGAGTCCTGGACAACTGGCCCTCGGGCCAACCGGACACATGCGAAGGGGCGCCTCTCATACATCCATACGCTGTGGCGGTCTGTGACATGGTCTTGTCGGGATATATCACGTCTTCTGCACCTGTGGCTACCCGAGGGCTACAAGTGAAGAGGCGTCCAGAGGACAGCGCAGAGCACCGGGAGACTGAAACTGCACGTGCATTTCCCCACATACCATGGTATCATTTCGCGCAAGATGGGGAGGATGAAATCTGCGCCTGGTTCCACACGCGCGCGCGCAGCTTGATGCCGTCCGCCATCCTTGTGGCCCCGACGCAGCTTTCACTGCCTGCCATGGCAACACTAAACCAGTAGACCCGTAACCCCCACAAAGCGCCGTTTTGCCATTCAGCAATCCGTACAGCCGTACATCAAACCGGCAATCACTGGCCCGGCGAAGTACGCGCAACAGGTATAGCTGTGCCCGAGTACGTTTGGCACCTACATAAATGCAAGCATCGCCCATCGTGTCTCGCTCACTCGTGCATTGCAACCGCACGCGCTTCCAAAAATTTGCGGGAAGTGTGCTCCTTGCCCTTGTATTCCCCTAGTCAATGTAGCCCAGGCCCCATAGCCCCTCTTGCTTTCCCACGTTTTTCCCCGCGGAAGCAGCCAACGCAGCAGCCCCCCCTCTACCAACAGCCACAACCCCTATCGTCACCACCAATGATTGGAGCATCACTTAACAAGACTGCAAATCCACATCCCGCCCAGCCCTGTCCGCCGCTGTCAGAGCCGGCACTTTAGTGAAGCGGATAGCATCATGAACTCACGTGACGCACCGCAGCGCAACGAGGAGGGCAGGCCGAGGCTGGTATGACTGGGAGACGAACCGAAAGCATGCCGCAGGCCAAGCACTCCTGCATAAGCGATCAAGGAGGAAAAGCTCCAACCCGCCGACACATTGCCCTATTACTCTCTAATCTATTCTTCAACGTTCTTCTCCCTCTTCATTTCGCCCTGGCTCGTCGCAACCCGTGCCTGCCAGCAATATGGCGGCATCAGCTCACCATGGCGCCGTCAGCGGGCGGCAGCGACGGCTGCTGCTGTGACTGCTGCGTACTTGCCGCACACGCGTCGCCGCACACACTTCAGCACTGCTTGCGGGTCGCCGCTCTATACATTTGAGAACTGCGAGCGTCTGCCGATGCATGGGTGTAACCAGCAACGACAACCACCAAACCGCTTATCGACTATGGAAAACATCAAGACGTGGAGCCTCAGGGTACAACATATGCGAACAGAGGACTTGGCCTGTAACAGGAAGCGCGCAGCTCATCACTAGCTAGCGCCCCAACGCCGAAATGCATCAGGAATCTGATTCTTTCCTCACACACAAAATCTAACGTTCCTCGGGGGACCGCCGTTGCCCGCTCTGTCTGCCTGTCTAACGGCGATCCACTCCGTTCGAGAACGTACTCAGCCGCAATGAGGCCATGCCAGTCGCGGGCACCCATTCACGTGCGCATTCACGAGCGAAACCTTGGCGGACGCCATTTTTGACAAGCATGGCAATAAAGCTTATCAATTGCCAACCGTCATTGGAGCACCGCGACCACGTCCGGTGCACCACCCAAACTGCGGCATCAGTCTGGGCGTTGGACATCACCTCATCCATGGAGCATCACTGAGCTCAGCCATGCTCCCTACTTTTCTGGGCAAAGGAATACACACACGTGACCTGCCCCACGCGGTTCCACAAAACGAAAACGGTCCTGGACCAGCCAGTGAGACCCATCGCACCGATAGAAGAGCTCAATGGACTTGGTCAACGCAACGCCTTGCAGGGTCGGACAGGCCGATAACGGACCATCAAAAGGCAGGCCGGAGAAAAGGAGGGCTGCACGCCCTCACGGCGCCAACAAACAAAACGGTAGTCACCAGAGGCGCTCCGGAGGCCAGAGCACTGTCGACCAACATCGAGGAGGGCTTCGGGTGACGGGACGGCGGCGCAGCAGAGTGCCGCTGCGAGTCCTCCTTTGCCGCCCCACTGCCCGATTTAGCTAACTGCCCCACCTCCCGCGGCTGTGAACCAAACCCGACGAGTCTACCGCACAACCTGATGACACTCTACCAACGGGGAGAGGCGAGGTACGCAGGGGGCCTCCCCAGCCCAAGCCAGCCCTCCTGGTAATAACTCTCCGGACGGGCCCCACGTACGCCAGGGCCCTCACGATATATTACCTCCACTCGCCGCATTTCACAGCGGTTCCACCAACAGCCCCATTGCCCGGCCTCGAGCCAGCACACAACTCTGCACCCAGTTCACCAGAAGGAACACAGACGCGCCCGGCAGGAGGTAGCGAATACTTACGGCAAACCGCCAGAACGGTATGGCCAGGAAACGCAGTAGGCGTAGGACCGGCATTAACCGCAGCAGCAGCAGTAGGATTGTTGCAGTGATCCCTCTATTACACTGCAGCACTTCACGGCATCTTCCACATATTGAAAAGCAGGGCTCACAAGCGCCCGCCGATGCGGCTCACAGTATTTCGCCGCTCATCATCATCACATCTTCAACACCCTCAACATTCTCGTTGCTCTCAACCATATCATATGGCCCGCCGGCACCGCCGGTGCCGATGCAGCCCCCACCGCCGACCACGGGGCCCCAGGTCCTGCACGCAATATTCTGCTCGACGATATTACTGTTTGGCCGCCGGTGCCACTCCAATACTGAGGACACCATAGCTTGAGGCAATACATCACCAGGCGACCCTTCCGCCACCAGTTCGGCGCCTCGCATCGCCGCCGTGCCACATGACTCGCACTCACCCTCGGAGCTGACGCCACCACAACCAGCGCTGCCAGCACCGCCAACATGAGTGACGGAGGTTGCAGCACCAGCAGCAACAGGCACGACGGCAGTGACTGTCTCCTCCGCGTTTCCGGATGCACCTATGGACGCTGACACAACTGCCGGTGCCGACGGTGGCCCGGCCGATGCCGACGCTGATGCCCCAGCGCCAGTGATTGCTGGGGCGACCGCTGCGCCACGCGCCTCCGCACCGCCGACAAGGCGCAGGGACCGCATCGCCTCCGCGACGGCTAAGTCCGTCTCCTGCTGTACGGAGATCTGCTGAAGCAGCTGCTCAACCTGTGGATGCGCCCGCGCCAGCTTATGTAGAGACTCGATGCTGGCCACAAAGGCCGTTACTTGGGTCCGAGCACGAACATTGGCCGACCAAACGGGCTGTCTTGGGGCCGCTCCGCCACCCCCAGCGGTCCATGGTGGTGCTGAAGCGCCACTGCCGCCGCCGCCACTGCAACTGCCGCCGGGCAACATGCCCGCGAAACCCAAGCTGTCCCCAGGGCCCTTCACGGCCACTATGAGGTGGCCCGTCTGGGTTCCTCCGCGAGAGAAGAGCCCAACGCTGCTCCCGCTAGGCTCCCGACCGCCGGAGCCCTTGCCGCCGGCGGCGGTGGCGACCCCACCTCCCAGCCCCGTCAGCGTCGCACGAGACGCGCTAGCGGCTCTGACCATCCCGGATCCGCCATAAGTTCCTGTGCCGGCGACGCAGGGAGATGCAACCTGCGGCGGCGCTGGCGTGTAGCCGCTGGCGCTTGCTGGCGCCGAGGGTCCGGGGCTGGGGACGTTCCCATCTCCAGTGCTGCCGAAGGCTGCAGCCAAGGCAGCGGCGGCATGGGAGGCGCCGTGGTTGCTCCGGTCTCCACCGGCCGTGAAATTGAGGAGACCAGTCGAGAGACGCTCTAGCTGGGGTACGTTGCTTCCGGGCATGCGGATGTTAAGGAAGTCCCCAGGGTCATCCAGCTCAGACTCCGGGTCGCTTAGGCCTGGGTGTGGGGGACAGTCACATATGGGGGGATACTATAATCGCATGAAGTCTGGTATTAGGATAGTGAGCGGGTCGCTTGCAGGATGCTAATTCGGAGGCGGCGCCAGATTATCAGGCTTGATGCTAACCATCAGAGCAGTGCGGTAAGCGTTGGTCCTGAGCTGCCACAAAACCCTGGAAGGTTCCAGAGTGCAAAAGGCCAAGAAAACAAAAATGTAGAGGCCCGCTACAACACAATGATCCCCAGCTTCCTTGGGGCACAGCGAATAATAGCTTTCCCTTCAAATACGTCGCATTTCATATCCCGACGCTTCCCCATTTCAAGCTCAAGCCCACTCCCTCCAACATCTCCGTTTTCCCACCTTCGATAATGGGCTTATGAGGACATGGCGCATCTGGACCATCCTGCATCAAGTCATGGTAGATCTCCACTTCCCCAGCAGTAATCAGGTAAATCCGATCCAATGGATCGCCCGCACAGATGATTTGTTGCCTGCACGACCAGTGAGGAAAGGGCAAAGCAAGAGCACGCTCTGTTGTTACGGAGTAAGCCATACTGTTTAGATCTGGATCTGGAATGTCCGGTTAGTAAGGCGTAAGATGGTGGTGCATCGTGGCAGGTTCAGCACGAGAACAGGCACGCGCAGGAAGAGTTGCTTATGTTTAAAAATTGCCTATCTCGCTTCTCCGGTGACGTCCCTCGCAGCCTCGTCAGCGTCTAGAGCTGAGCTGACGAGGGACAGAGCAGCTAGGACACACTTAGGCACTCACTTGGCGGGGAAGATGACCTCAGAGAAGATGCTCTCCATCAGCACCGCCGCACTGCCAGTGGGATCACAGCAACTGCTGATGGCCGCCTGCAACTCTTCATCCGTGACACTGCGTCGTAGCTCCCAAACCTCGCTGCTATTGCGCCGCCCGCCGGTGCTGCCACCACCGGCCATTGCAACCGCCAGACCGGGGCCCAATGAGCCAGTGTTTCCGGTACTGCCACCCTCTGCAATCCGCGGCATTGGCCAGCCAGCAAACGGCGACACTGTCGTCGGGGACATGTGAGGCATTGCAGCCATGCCCGTCAAAGACCGAGCTGGCGATGACACCGTTGGCGTCGTCGTCGCGGACATCCTCCAGGGGCGGTCCCTCGCCGCCGGGTGCGGCGGAGGAGCCGCGGCAGCAGCGACTGTCCACGGCTCCATTGGGCCGTCCCGTCCGGCTGACGATGCCGCCGCCGCTGGCACCGGGGTACCCCCTCGTCGAACAGGATCAACAAGTAAATCTGCTGCTGCCGCGGCGGTGTCTGCAATCGAGGTGGATAGGTTGGCGGAGCTGCTGCTGCAACTAAGCAGCGGAGGCGTGGGAACGGCATTTCCCGTCCCCGTTGCCGATCCTGCCGACTGTCGTAGCGTCAGCGATGATGTGTTATCGGTCATGGCTGTACTAACGGCAGCAGTGGCCGTGGCCGTGCACTGGTGATCATCCAAGGGCATGTGCCCCTGCAGCCAGGACTCCGGCTTTCGCTGGTCCGGATCGTCAGATATGGCTCCAATAAATGCTCTACTTCCGAACGCTATCTGGGATCCGGTCGCCGCTGCTGATGCGAGGTGCATGCCCAGCTGCAACCGGGCGGCCATGACCAGCGGTGAAGGGGTGCGCAGGGGCGCCAGGCCTTGGGCAGTGGTCCAGGGATGCGTCACTGCCTCGTGGACTGTCATACGGGTGACAGGATTTTTGTCAAGCAGCCTACGAAAAGGATGTGAGGACGACAAAATCATAGGGGGGAAACGTGAGGTGGAAAAGGAACCCATACCTGAACGTTTATGCCGTCGCAAGCGAGAAAGTTCGTGAGATGGTTCAGGAAAACGGCACCTCCTATAAGGAGCTGAAATGGGTCTGAGGACTGGGACGAGCGCGGAACTGCAGCAGGGCTAGGACATGAGTACACATGAGCAACGAGCTGCAGCTGCGGCTGCTGGAGAGTGGCTGCTCCAACCGCGTTTGATGCAGACGCGACGCCCGCTTAATCCTATGTAACTAGCATGCAGCATGCAATATGCCAGCCCCTTCCCCACACCCTTCTCCCGCTTTCTCAGACCTTGTCATGAGGTCGGTCAGCTGCGTCGAGATGCGCGTGATGGTGGGGATTACCAGGGGCGCGCTGCGGATGTTTTCATACACCACAAACGGCGCTGAGCCCTTAAACGGCAATTCTCCGAAGGCCCACAAGTATATACACACGCCCAGCGCCCACATGTCCAACTGCAACCAAAGGCACCAAACGCGGGGTCGCACCACACCGAGTGGACCGCAAACAAATAACGGGGGAATAAGGGTATCAGTGCAATGAAACACAAACGTGGGAAAAAGCTAAACCTGGAAAAATTACGGAGATCCTGGAGCCCATTTCCGTAATGAATTCATTCTTTGCGTGAACTCCAACAGTGGGAAGCTCAAACATCTGACGATACCATAACCTGGAAGAAGATTCGGAATGATTCACTGAACGTAAATGCCGGTTCTTCACGGTCAACAGTAGCAGAGCTGTCCTTTCAGAGTGCTTCAGCTTCTGCATTGGCCTGTCAACGGCTACAAGCACCACCTGAAAACACACGCGCCGCCGATGCCCCCTGCCCACCAGGTCTGTGGCCTTACCCAGTCCCCGGTCAGCTCAGCGTTTACCATACTTACCCTCCCTAATCCGCATTAACATACCTCAAAGCTGGGCCTGTACCCCGCCGCGAGGCTCTCCGGCGATCTGAAGCCCGGTGTGCAGCTCATGGGCACGTGCGCGCCTCGCAACCCTTCCTCACCCACCACGCGGCCATGCAGCACCGCGGAGCCGAAGTCCAGGATGCGGACCACACCCGTCAAGGAGTCCTGCGGAAGTGTGTTGAAGAAAGACAGCGGGGTGCCGGAAAATAAGCATAATGTCCTTTTGTTGCCCAAGGGGCTTATGAGGTGTTTGGAGGCCTGGAGCATTTTTGGGGATGCCGTAATACTGGTCCACTTGCCAGGGCACATCGTGAAATGCCTTCCACCAATCAACACACCGCATTCCAGACTCCCGGCCGGTATTCAGTCACCATCTCCAGGAATCGCCGGCGCGTTCACGTCAGATGCTCATTATATCCGAACCGAACGGGCTTATAAGCAATCGCAAAGTACGTTTAATTTCCCTATACCCCTAAACTCCTCTACTTGTAGATTTCAACCCTTTCAGTCACTCCACATGGTGCCTTTCCGACACGTTGCAACCCAACCCCAAGTTCCCATCCCCAATCCGCCGGGCCCGCAATCGTCTCCAACAAAAGCTCACCTAAAATGCAGTAACCACATGCGAGCGTATACTCACCTGGATGAAATTGGCGGGCTTCAAATCTCCGTGTACCACCCCGTGGCAGTGGAGGTACTCGAGGCCGCACAACACGTCGCGAGCATAGCGCCATACCACCTCTTCCGGCACCGGTCGCCATCGTCCCAGCTGCAGCTGCTGCGGCTGCAGCGTGGAACCCTCCACATAACCCATCACTAGTAACAAGCAGTCAGAGGCGGGGTCATCAATGACCTCAACCAGCTGCACAATGTTGGGATGCGACAGCCGCTTTAGGATGGCAATTTCCCGGACGAAGTCCTCCGCAGGGCCACAAACGGCTTCAGCAGCTGATTTAGCGGCAGCATCGCCCGTGGCGGAAATGTTTTGAGTGCCCGGGTAGCAGCGCAGCGGCGGAGGCGAGGGCGAGGAGGCGGCCGGGGAACGTCCCCCAATGGAAGAGCCATTCACAGTCGCTGCAGCAAGGAGAAAGGAGAGAGCAGAGAGGCAGGGAAAAAAAGGTCAGGCTGATCACAGCTCTGCAAAGGGTCGCAGGCGAGCAGAGCAGTATGCCTTGCATGTGCAATACGAACCACCAATCCGCGACGTCGCCGGTAGATCAACAAGCATTCAAGAAGCAAGACGTATCAAATCCCGTCCTGATATCCTCACTATCTTTTATCCTCTTCCAGAGACCGGCCTTTCGGAAACATCTGTCCGGCTTGGTGACAGGCCGACAAATGCCCACGAGCCATAATCACATCTTACTGCCAGCACCATACCTGACATTTGCACAGAGGCATCCTCTGGTCCCCTGCCCGAGCCCCGCCCGACGCCACTCACATGACCCAAGCCCTGAGCTGTTGCTCCGGCGCAGCAAGGAGGACGGAGTGATCGACCGCCAGCCCCTGCCGCCGCCACCGTTACCTCCACCTCCAGCAGAGCCGCAACTAGAGCCACCAAGACCACACGTCAGGAGTCCAACGCTGTGACTGGCTGTGAGGCCTCCGCCACGGCCAAGGCTGCCGTGGCTGCTGCGCCCGTCATAGCTGCGCGCATCACGACCACCAAGCATTCCATGGCTGCCTCCCCCTCCGTAGCTGCCCTTGCGGACTGCCTTAATGGCGACCAGCTTCTTACTGCGTAGGTTAAAGGCCAGCTTGACCTGACCGCTGGATCCGGAACCCAGGTGCTTGATGACAATGTAAGTGCGGTTGATTAGCAGGGTTATTCCAGCCTACGGCAGAGTAACCGAGCAGCGCAAGGTAGAGAACGCTTAGTAAAAGTTTTGTTCTGTGGGGACTGTACTGTGGGGACTGGATCATATGCCCCAATTCAAATCCACCACGACGTGCCCTAGGCCACATGGCATTGCAGCATCACACAAACATCTCATGAATCCTGAAACGTCCACAATAATTCCCTTTGTCCCACCGAGTTCAGACCCGCGCAGACCCCACCAGAGAACCCCATGACCGCGCATCCCTGGTGGGGATTGGGAGGTGCTACGTATGGCAAGGACGAATACGGGACAAGCAGAAGGGGGTAGAAGGGGAAATATCCACCCTAAATAATAACGACGGAAAAAGGAGGGGACAGGCAACCAGCCGCGGCCACCGTACCTTACACACCGACAACCGCTCAGTGGTGGTCACGTTGAAGGCGGTACAAATGTCAATAGAGGTCCTGTGGCGGGGGTTAAAATTGGCAGGAACATAGGACAGGATCCAAGGGCAAGTGAGGATGGGCAGGAAGCCCGAAGACCAGAGGCCTGGCAAGTGCAGAATGCGCCCCAGCGTTCAATTAGGAGTATTCGCATTTGTCGTGTGCAGAAATGTTTTCAAATACGTATTACGCGATGACGGCGGTGATGGCTGCGTGTGTGAGGTCCGTCATTGTGGCTGTGCATGTCCTGCGGCTTAAGGATTGCGTTTACCACCGTGACACCTAGACAGACACCCTCTCAACAGCTTTAGTCAGTTCAGCACCAATGAAGCAGCAGTGAGGGCAGAAGTAAGCAACTTCACGCCTCTAGCAAAGGAGGGGTAAGGCAATCCCCCAACGTAACCCTGAAGGCCTCTCCCTTGACTCAATGTGCCAATCACCAGGCGGGTCGCACCTGGTTTTCCGAGCTTCATGCCATTGCTCAATGGACGTGCGCTCCTTGCGCTCATGCTGCATAGACCTCCGTTTTGAGTGCTTGTGTGGACTGCCATCATCACCCGTTTCCGCTCCACCTTCCAAGGCGCGCTTTCGCGCAGCTCTAAGGAATTTTAGCCTGCATATGCAAAATGCGACTCTTCCTTTTTATCCTTGCACCACTCGAGGGCCCACTCAAGTGATGCAAGGAAGTGCTCTTTCCCTGGCGCCAACGGCAATGCGCGATGCTGTGGCAAGTACTTCAGGTGGAACCTCAAAAATGGGATGTAAGGAAACCCAAATACGGGGTCCGCCTGAACAAACCGTCCTGAAGGCAAACGTGAACCCAACGCTCTACGCAAGAAACCCATCAACCCCTGCCTGGAAGTAGTGGTATTACTCTATTTGCACTTGCCCTTACCACTTCATCGCGTCAAAGGGACGGCATCGCCCCCTATCGCTGGAGATTCATAGTATACCGCACCAGCCGGCTCACAACCACAGCACGGAACAGGCAGTCTCCTTCCTTGCGCTATGTATCAACAGACCACAAATGCGCAGTTTCAGTTGAATCACGCATAAAAGCTCAGGAAATTGCCATGGACCTGCGGCCCTTTTGTAAGCAGGTTAAACCCCTTGATAATGGGGACAAGTAAACAATTATAATTTCCTTTAAGTAAGTGGGCAAGTTCGTTGCATTGGTAGATACTGTCCGCGTAGGACTATGGTAGATACGGACCGAATATCTTTACAGCTTTGACACGAGGAGTCGCCCAGAAAGCGATAAATTTGGATAATTGCCCAGCATAAATTCTACAGCCCCACAGGTCGATTCCTGGGTCGATTCCGCGGGTCCCGTACATGATTTGCCACAGTCACTTTTTTGCTGCGATGGTAAGTTTTTTGGAAGGGCACTTTGGTATAAAGAAGAAAAAGGTAATTTAAAACCATATTATTCATAAGGTGGACGAGAAATACTTCCCTGTGTGCCAGACAGCTAGAGGTTTGTGACATGGTCAGTTGTACCTCCATTGCAGGATAGCTACCGATAATCGCCCCGAGCAGCATATCATGAGGACCTTAAAATTGTTAGGTGAGATAGCTCTTCAACATCGGTTCTGGGGCCCCTCTGGGGGATTTAGCCCAACGGAAGAGAGTTCTGTATGAGTACACCTGACTGTTTTCATGGCCATGATATTTATACACATGCCCGTTCTGTTGGTATGTACCCTAGTTACTGTTCGTACAGCTGTGGGCGCGGCTGGCGACCGGCCGCGCATTTGTCACGCGAACAAATGAGCGTCAGAAGGTCGGGCTGGGGCTCAGGGATGCAGTTATTATGATCTAAGTCGGTGGCCTTGGTTTGGAAATGAGTCTGCCACAGGGAGACCCCTGGGTCAGAAATATTTAGGGCCAACAGAATGCCCAGGCTTAGGGTTTTACCAAGATAGTATTCGCAATGACTGAGGGCTCTGTACTCTCATCAATAATGGTTACTGTACTTAACAATTGTTGTAGGCGTTTTTAGGAGCCGAAGTTTAGTCGATCGGTGCAAATGCCTAATGCACACGCGCTTCTTTCCAATTGCCCCTGAAGTGGCTTAACTTGGTAGCCTTTGTTATACGCCAGTGCTTCCGTCGATGCATGGTAGCCTTATCTAGCAATACTATCCACATACCGCCCACGCATACCGCCAAATCACTTTTAGCACAGGAGCTTCCCCCCCTTGCCCATCTTGGACCGCTTCGAACACCGTAGCCCGTGCAATGTATCTTTCCGTTCTGTCTATGCTCTTACTGCACTACTGAAGTTTGGGCGAAGATGGGCACGGCATTACCAGGTATCGTGAAAGGTCAGGATCCTGTCCCTTAGTGAAAGGTGGTAGAGGTCGACACTTGAGGGTAGGATAACGCCATATTATATCTCTGTATCTGGGCGGCAGGTTTAACTATTAACATATGTGCGCAGATGCATGGTATCCCATGCATATTAGACCATCCACAACCAAGTTGTCAGGTTGCTGTATGCGCAATCTAGCCATATTAAAACATCCATAGCTTGCATCTCACCTGGGTCGCCGCGGGTAAGTATGCTCTTCCTAATGTATTGCGTTCGTTCCTGCTGCCTCACACTCACATCTAGCATTACTGGCATCAAGTTGGTCTGTACTCGACTTTCAGATCGGCAGCAGGAATTCAAGGGATGTAAGGAAAGGTTGCATATTTCGGGGACTTCGTCGTGCGGCTTCTCCACGACCTGCCCTTAAAAAATCATAGCAGCATGATGATGGCTCCTGATCAGCCCACCTGCGCGGCGCCTGGTTCATATAGAGGTGCCTGATGCAAAAATGTCGGCGCCCTGATAAGCACACAGCAACACGGTTTTATCCGCTATACGGAATTAAAATGTTCACAGTGCGCATACTATTTCAACAACTTCTGATGTCGTCCGTCTCCACAGTAACTGATCCAGCTGTGATCTTAAAATCCTTGACATGGAAAAACCGTGAAGTGGAGCATCTGTAAACAAACCAACAATGGTTTCCTAATTAAGTTCAAAGCAACAAAAGCCAACCAGAAACGCGTCGAACAAGCTGCAGGGAGCAACCGACGTTCAGGGCAGCCGTCAAATTGACAGAACCAATAAGAAACCCAACCGCAAACGAATTGGCACAGCAAAAACCCCTGGCACTGGGCACAGGAGAGCCTTTGACATGGCTCAGCTTTAACCGCCAACTGGAAACCGTGAATAGTAGCAATCGGCCGCTTTGACCGGAGGTTGTACACCATTACTGCTAATAATGCCAGGTAGATGCTGATTGCACCCTAAAAATACGCACCCTTTCCGCCCCCGCATGGCAGCATTTTGTGATCGAAATGTGCCTCACCTGCTCAGAGAATCCAATGAGTGGGGCCCATTCAGAGACACATTCAGTGCCCTTTTAACACGTATCTTCAGAGGCCAGCAGCTGTGAGCCAAAACAAGCGGCTTTTCAGGCGCCGCATGGGGGGCACAGACGCATGCCAAGGCATGCATAGGCCCGGGCAGCATGGATGGACTCATGATATCAGAGACGGGCTGCGAGCCATGCTCGTCCCATATGTCGAATAGATGCATATCGAACACTTGGGTTCACTTGCGTGCATCCAACATGAAAAATGCCTTGGGTCGCCAACACCACTACTATTTACTCTCTCTCAATGAGCCTACAAAAAAGGTGAAGACCCACGAAGAGGCTCTCCAAGAAAGCGCTGTGCGGTCAAGCGGCCACCCTACGTCTCCAACGATGCCGCCTGTAGATGCCGCCCAAAGAGTCTTGCGCGAACGATTCCGTGCAAATGCGCCTTGTTGTCGTATCCAACGTGCATGCTCATGAAAAGCTGATCAATTGCAGATCTGGCGGGTACGACTGGACGCACCATTGATGGACATGCGCATCACCAATAAAATTTCGATGAGCGGCTCACGCACGTCTCCAATTTCTGTATCAAGTCTAACACACAGCACACCAACCAGAAGCCGATAACTCCCGCATTTCAATGCGGAGTGTAACGTTTTCCTGTGCAAGCTCAAATGCACGCAGAATCCGTGGAAACCCCGGGGCATGACGTGGCATGGAAAATCGCTCAAGGCAGGCGTCCGGGAATACACTGGCTGACCCTACAGGGTTACACGGCCGGTATATATATCTGTGTAACGGCCCTGAGAGCAGTTCGTTCCAAATCGCCATTAGGAAAACATCTCATGAATCAAACGTGGGTGAATATATATGGTACGGCCCAGTTTTTCCATCATCGAATGGATCTGCGTCTTTCTTTGCTGCCCTCGGTACCGTCATCTCGCTGGTCGACTGCACGCCTGCACCGTTGCTGGAGCTCAATTGCCTATACATGGATAATACCCTTTCCTCCAGAAACAGCCTCGAGCGTCACAACTAAAAGAGAACAGCTACAGCACTCCAAACCCGCTCGCCGCTATGCGTTGGCGTGGTGACGCACCAGCGCACCAGTGCCACACAGCTGGAAAGGCGACACCCCACCAATCTTCGCACCAGACGCGCCAGGACAGACGAGCCAAGCCAAGCGACTCTCGTCAAATTAAAAATCAAATCACAATAAACCCACAAAGGGCTTCACCCACAACCCACATCTCTCCCATTAAACCGGACAGTGAACGCGCATCCTTGTGCGTCTTGGTCCGCGACCCGATACATTCAGCAAAAAGGAGAACCTCAAACCATAAATATTGAGTAAAATAACGCACCCTCGCCGAGCCGCATAATATAGCAAAATTTCAGGAAGTGACGCAGAGCCGCATTTGCTTGCACGGCAATGCAATTCATGATACTGCAAACAACAGCTGGGCATCAGCAGTCCACGCAACTTCGCATCTGAAGGTATTACTTCACACGCATCATCAGCATCATACAATATTATATGCGATGTGCGCACGCACCATCCTGTCCAAGCCCGCTGATGCCCCCGGTGGTGCGCTGACCCATTGCTCTTGTAGAACCGGAGCCATAAAAAGACCTGGCAAACCCAGGAGCCCTTAACTTCTCTCCACGGCCTTGCGTCTCTCTCTCCGCACGCCCACCCTCCGCCCCTAGTGTCGACAACTCTCGTACCTCAAGAAACTTATGTCGGCAACTCTCGTACTTCCAAGCATCTTGACGGGCCCCTGTACATCTGTCTTAGGAATGCTTTCCTTGCACCGCTTGTACCTGTGCGTCCACCACTTGTGCGACCATCAGGCACACGCGGCAGGCGTTCCCCCTGCACACCTCGCCTTCCCACATTAAACGATATAATGTCCACGAGTGACACGACCGTCGCCTGATAGCGACTCCTACATATCTGCATGTCTAATAAAGTCGCCATTTGAGGCGATTAAATTGCGTCACGTACTCACCATGTACTGACATGCTTTGTACACATCACTTTAGGCTGTCATGTCCTTAACGAGCCTGCCACCCACACGCACTCGCCTCACTCCTGCTAACTTATAAAACCAACCCATCGAGTGTCGACCGTTTTGCAGCTTCCCACCGACCACCCCGATCCACAAGCATGTTTACTTGGGCATGCATGCTTACATCCCCACATTGAAATAGAAAGGGCGCCACAAAACCCGTGCTATGGCCTCGAGCCCAACAACGCCCAGCTATGGCCTCAATGAACTCCGCAGGTCTGATACCTTCATTGGCACACATCATTATTCCGCCCCCCCCCCGAGAACGGCTTACCTGGCTTTCCCTCATAAAACTTAGGCTTTTAGGCTTTAGGTCTCGCTCCAAGAAAATTTTGCAGCCTCACATAATTTAACGACTGCCTTTGGAATGCGATTATAATGAATCCAATACAATTTCGGCACGCTCCGCAGCGTAAAATGCATTCAAGATGGTGGGCAAACTCGAGAACATAAGCGCGAAAGAATTGCAAACTCACGCTGCATGCCGCTATTGTCGAATGCAAGCTCTGTTGTCACTAGGACGCGTCTTCTGAAGGGACGCGCGTGCACTCACTCACCCCAAGAAGCTTCAAGTCAACGACCCACATCGGCAACACGTCTATTAGACGCGCAGATTACATGGACATGGACAAGCTCTTACTCTTATATTAGGCTTTACGTAAAAGATTACTCACATTCTCGGCATGTATAGAATAAACAATTAGGTTGATTCAGACGACCACAGCGCACGCCTCCGCCCCCATTCTGGCGCGCAGTGGAGGCAACCCCATGTGTGACCATCACCACAGCTGGAGGGTCCCGAAAAACATCTCTCGCTTTCCTCAGTCTTCATTGCGCGGCCGCCGGCACGGCCTGGCCCGGTCCCTACTCCAATTCTTGCAGCAGCCCGTTCAGCAACACGACCACATCTGAGGCTCGAGGCCGTCGATGAGGGTCCGTGCTCCAACACGCGAGGGCCAGATTCCTGCGGGGAGAACCGACCCGACGGACCGCCGCAGCGGATGGGCCATCGCACAGGAAGGATGGAGATCTCAGGAAAGGCCAACATATCAGAAGGCCAACATATCAGCGGTCGGCGTTAAGTTCGCCTATATCTTGCTGCATTAAAAGCGTGAGGAGTGTGGGGTTTAGGAAACGGCTGTGAATAGGGGGGGTAAAAGTCACCATCGATGGAACTGACGTGTCCATATCAGCGAGCGTCATTGTGGTACGGTGCCAAACTCGCCTGTACGCTGACGGCACCTCATCCGAAAAACTAGGCCGCGCGCCACGATATACGGCACGAGGTATCTTGTCCGGCTGCAGCCGAGGGTAGGGACGCACGCCCGCAGAGAACATCTCCCACATAAGGATGCCTGGTGGAGAACGGCAGGTGCGGTTGGCGGTTACCAGTTAGGGCTTACAGAGGCTGATTACCTCGTATGTGCTGCTACCTCAACAGCGGTTTCACAATCACAGAACGCGAATCAGTGCTCACAAGCTGTACGGACAGGCATATCGGTCAAAGACAACGCGGTGGTGGTGCTGGCCACCGCAGGCATGCTTGCCCCGCGGCAAGCACGGAAGTGGGAAGATAAGCCCAATCATGAGTCCCTGTTTACGGCAGGTCACTCGCCATGCTTGCTTACCGAACGCAAAAATGTCGATGGATGCGTCAATCTTTGCCTCTGCGTGCAGAGTTTGGATCGAGTCAGACAATTGGATCATGTCATTATACTTCTCACGCGTTGTGGGAAGCAGCCGCACGCGAAAGAAAAGGAGGCCGATGGAAGGTAATAAGCATAATGAGAGCCTCCATTGCACATTTGCGCCCATGTGCGCAATTTCTGTACGTACCGGTGCCCGTATGGTCTATGTGCGCTTACGGTCCCAAGAAGGGAATTGCCGTGCAGGACAAAACCCAGCACGATACCACACCCTGGCAACTAGTGACGGCTTGGTAAAGGAGCCCGTTCGTCACGGCCATTGCTCATTGCTGCAAAGCTGCAAATTTCCCTAGTGGAGGCTTTAGCCGTCCTTTGTGTTCTTTCTATTGAGGTGACGTTCAGCGTACGGTTCGCTGCCGCGTGGCCGCATCACCCACCGGCGTTAACAGTTCACGGCACACCATTCTTCAGAAGTACTGAGTTCCTCCGATTGGATCTGTTGCGTTTCCGTCCAATCCCCCACCATCCTCTTGTGGACTATGTTAAATCTTAAAACCCCCAACCGCAATAACCTCACAGACAGACCCACTTGCGAGCAGCGCCTCTGGAGCCATGTGCGTCACCCTGGGATCCACAAAACAGAGGGGGCCGGCGCGGCGCGGCAAAATGTGATAACACCCGGACTAAGACAGATGGGTTAAGGAAGAAGAGGACTGGCTGCGAGGGAGGTGGGGAGGCTGGCAGTCACCAAGTTTTCGTGACGTCAGCGCAGCAATGCAGGAAAACAAAGCGAAGGAATAGAGCCAAAAAGAGATGGGACAGAGCCAGCAGTAGCTGAAACATCTGGTTTCATTTGCTTGATGCCAGGGAAGTCATAACTAGCGCGATTAATTTATGTGAGACGGATGGTAGTGATCATAATGCCACTGATCATACGGATTCTGGAGCCGGATAGTGACCCGTGGGTCTCCTGAAGCAATCTACCAGCCCCCGGGGTCTGCCACCATGTCAGGTGCATCATGGTCACAGCAGCACCAGGCGAGGCTGCCCTCGAGGCCCCGCCATGTGCATTTGAGCCTCCAGCCTACTCACGTTCCACAGGCCTGGTCCGCAATGGCGTATCGGGTGCCATCCTCCGCGGTCTGCAGTGAGTTACGGTGCGATGTCGGGCCCGGGGATGGAAGCTTTGGGATTGCGGACGACCGAGCAGACAACCAAGTAAATGCTTTGGGGTTGAGGTCTGGCGGCATCATGCCCCGCGACCATCCAACAAGGGCACTGGGAGGTAAAATACTGTTGAGATACACCCGCACACGGCGCTTCAGCAGCCATGACATAGCGTATGCGAAGAGATGTTAAAACGTGCTCAATGTGCTAAAGAATTAGGTGTACCAATCATCATGCACGACTACTTAACTGGTGGTTTTACTGCTAACACTTCTTTAGCTTCTTACTGTCGTGATAATGGTCTTTTATTACACATTCACCGTGCTATGCACAAGTACACGTACCAAATTGGGTATTAGCTGGCAGGACCCCTCTGCACTCACGGAACGGCATCTCGCAACCGACATTGCTAACCCACCTCGCCCAGGTGGAGAACAAATCCAAAGTCCGCCAGCTTCACAGTGAATCCGCGTGTGTCCCGTGGGTTGGACTTGAGCAACAGGTTGGCGGGCTTTACGTCTGCGGAAGGAAGGAAAGGGCAGCAGCGAAAGAGGGAGGGAGGAGAGGAAATGGGGAAGTGGCTAAAAGATGCGCGCGCGGACGATGTGTTTAGTATTGCAATGCCAACGGCCCATCTGATTCGTTTTGAACCTATGCAGCAGCCGATGATGCAAAGTAGCTCTGCACTCCCTTGCTGGGTGATAAGCGATCACCCCACCTCCCCACCCACCTCGGTGCACCAGGTGCATCGAATGCAGATGTCTCAGCGCCAGAGCCACATCCAGCAGCGTCATGTATACGCCCTGGGCCACGGCAGTTTTGAGGAGGACGGGTTGAAGAGGAAAGGAAATGCAATTGAAAGGAATGGGACGCGGGGACGAGATGCAGCCAAATGAATGGACAGTCAAATGTACGGTCGTGGAAGGACCCTATGGCGGCGGTGTGGCCCGTTACAATGCTGCTTGCTGTACCGCAGTCCGCACTTGCGGTCCTTGAAACCCTCACCCTTTCTTCAACCTCCTTACCTTCCCACTTCGAAGCTCTTGCTGCTTCAGTTCGGGTGCAATGGGGTATAAACGGCTGGGCCCGGCTGGAATTCTAGACCCTCGGGTCCGTTCTTTTCATATATTAACTTCCACGTCGCGCCCCAGGCCACCCCGACCCCCCAGGCACCTTCATATCCACCACCATTTGATGTCTCAGCGCAATAGCGCCATCTGCATCGCGCTCCCGCTCCTTATAAATGGTCTTTGGGAAGGTGCGGGCCGTCAATGCGCTGCCAAGAGAGCCGCAATCACACAGCTCAAAGGCGGCCGCAATGCAAGGCACATTGCGACGCTCTGGATTGAACGCAGATGGGGCAGAGGGGTTGTGGAGTACAAGTGTGGCACAGGTTGGATTGTCAATAAGATGGGGCCTTTGGGATCAGTGCATGCCCAAGGGCAAGAAACTGACGGGGACACTGTGGCGCAGGCCGGGCTTTCGCCACATCAGCGTCTTTGTCCATCCAGTAAACATTCCGCACCACGCCAATTTATAAAGGGCAATTCCGCAACACCCGAATCCGCTTACCCTTAGACGAGTTAGACGAGTTTCCGCTCTCCTTGGGCCCGGCGCTGTTCATCACCGCAGGATAAAGGCGGTACGTGCTGCCGGGGCAGCCGGGCGATCCCCGCTTGGACACCATCACCACATCGTTGTAGGTAGCGTAGATCTGAAGGCCGAGGGAATGGCTTCGAGTGAATAGGAGTTTTTTGTACCGAGGGATACGCAGCATGTTGCAGATGGGCCATCAGACGGACCAGCAGGAGCGCCATTGGTACATGGTACCAGATCTAACACCAGAGGCGAGGAATCGGACGTGGACAGCTGGGCCGCGGGGCGCTTCAATGCCGCAGATGAACAAGTAATCACTCCAGTGGCCACCCAACGGAGCCCACGTACTGTGATCCGAGGCCTTGGGGAACTCCCCTTCATCAGCCTATCCCGCCGCACGTTTCCAAGCTTTTTCCTGCCTACCTGTACGATATTGGGATGCGAAACTCTGCAGGGAAAGAACGGGACAAGGGAGGCGCGGGGGGAAAGGGGAAGGACATTAACTGAGGACAAAACGAAGACGTGGCGCCTGGCCAGCAGTGAGAGACCGGAGGCAGGCGGGTGAGGGCAAGTGCAATGATGGCGATCACAAGAGCGCGCGCCTCCATTCGTTCGTAAGGGTTATACCAAGTAGGCGACTGGCGGTAGAACCTGTGCTGGGCAGGTGCCGCTGCGGGAAACTGTGCAGAACTATCTGAACCTCATTCATCACTCATACATTGCAGCGATCCCAAAGAAATGCCCCGATCCCACCTGCTTTGCACCGCCAGTTCAGTGGCATTACGCAGCATCTCGCGCCGCGCATTGAGGCACAACTTATCAGCAGTAGCAGCCACCGCGGGGTCCCCATCCGGTCCTATGCCCGCGCCGCCGCCTGCGACCGCCGCCGCCCCTTTTCGCTGCGCAGCTGCTGCCGCATCACCTGTTGGATCCACCTTGGGCAGCTCCATCAACTGCGCGGAAGGACAGAAACCGGGCGAGATATGGTAGGGCAGGTGGAAACTTTCGTAAGTCATCGTCATCATCCTCATCCGGAAATTGGGAAATGGTAGGCCTAATCACCCATCCGTTTTGGCCTAGAGCACGCGGGTTAACTTAAGGAAAAAGATGGTAGCCTGGTGCGGCCGACCGCGTCTAACCGCGGCGTGCCCCGCGGTGGAGTGCACAGCAATGGGACTTCGACAGAACCACTCCAGTGCCAGTGCGCGGATCTCCCGCCTTCGCACACACTCGCATCTGTGCCCCGTCCCTCCCGTCTCCCGCTTCCTACCTTACAGCGATCCCACTTAACCAACATCATTCGCACTCCATACATATCAAGAAGCCGTGGATGATGATATGACGTCCTAAGAGCTATTCTTGTTTTAGGCCCTCAGGGCTAGCGGTAGTCAAGTTCCTGTGCGCGACTAGCAAAGCACTCTGCGGCGTGAATCCTCGACCAGTACAGTGCCTAACACCACGTGGGCCCCATGGCAGGATCACATCCTTCCTGCGCAGCCAGCACTAACTTCATTCAACCTGCTCCTTCCAGCCGTTAGGAAGTCAGCGGATTGGGAGCCAGCTTCCGCCGCGTCCGATGAAGAATTGCCCAGATGGCTCGGGGGCACAACGTACCTTGACTGCGACATCCAGTGTGCCTAATTTGCCCTTGAATACGGTGCCACCGCCGCCTTGACCCAACACTTCGCCAAGCTCCAACGCATCCAGGTCGTCCAAGGGGGAAGAGCTGCGGTGCAGTAACGGCAGTGATGGCCGGACGGGGCCGGTCATGTAAAGTAGTAGCATTGGAGAGGAAGGCACCCGCAAGAACGCAAAATACCTCCAGGAACCAGTAACCCTTGGTTTTCCTAGATATTCACAAAATGCAAATATGTTCGTTTCCCTGCCTTTTCCTTCTTTCCGCGTAACATTTCTGACGCTACGCCTCGCCGCATCCCATTCCTACACAACCGTTCACGTGCATGATTCCATAAGCGCCCTGCGGGCTCACAATCCCTCCGCTATGCCAGATTTCCAGACAATCCAATCCGCGACATGTACCAACCCGGCCATACCTGACGCCACCAGCGGCGGGGTCGGTGCTGATGGTTGCGTGTATGCTGCTGACAAGCAGATCCAGCTGCTGCCTCGCCGTCGCGGCATTGTCCACGCCTGATACCGTGATAATCGAGGCCGCAAAACCGCCGCCCATACCGCCCAAGTTTTCGAGCCCCGCAAAACTGCGGGAGGAGCCCGTGTGCGGGGCGGCCTGATAGGAGACCGCCAGTAGGTCATTGGGATTGGACTGCAACAACTGGCTCAGGTTGAGTGGCTCCACGCACTCGCCACCGCCTGTAACAACAGCAGCGCCGGCAACTCCACCATTGCCGCCGGTGGCGGGGCCCAGAGGTCCAAAGCTCGATCCCGTGAGGGTGCGCTTTTCCAAATTCCCGTAGGTGGTGCGTGGGGACAGTGGAGACGAAGGGTTGTGGGCCAAGCGGGCAGCAGGGGAAGTGGCGCCAGCAGCAGTTATGCTCCGCCTGATAAAGCTGGCGGTCGTGAGGGCGCGCTCCTGGGTTGATCGGCGAATGGCACCAGCAGAGGCGCCTGTGCAGACCAGTGGGGGAAGTCCGCAACAATGGCCGTCAAGTAAGTGGCGGTCGCGAGGGTGAACGCAGCGAGTGTGGCATATACAATACAGCAGTGGTCGTGGTGCAGCTGGCGGGCACAAGAGGTACCGGTGATGGCAAGTACGGAATGGCCACGCAATAGACAGGTTTCCCCGCACCGTGGAACTATCTGGTCCAGGGCATGGGCGGTCAAAAGTATGTGAACATGTATCAGTAACGCGCCGATGACGCTTCAACTAGCCTTGCCAACTGCTGGCCTTATCCTGGGTGCAGCCGGTCGCTCCAGGGCCCATGATTCCCATCATCAGCTTCGCACTTAATCTCAAGGATTATACAGGGTCACGGTCCGATCCATTACACACGAGCACCACAACCCAAGCTCAAGCCCCAGAACACTGAATTTCGCGCCAATGAACATCATCCATCCCTGGTATTTCTTCCACGGCAAGTACACCCGTTTTCCAACCCAACCGGCCTCTCCTGCTATATACCACTGCTCCTGCAGCCGTATGCCGTCTGACGTTGCCTAATTTGTCCTCATCCGGCGTTTAGCCACAGCTTTTCAAACCCAGCAATACAGTTCAGTTATTATGGACTGGACTCATCGTTTCTCAACCCACAGCTTTCCCCCATGGCGATGTCCGCAATTACCTGTCTGCAATTACGGCGAGATTGCTCATATACATCCATTCCAGACATATTTTCCGCCCTTCCGTTTTCATCATCGCGTCTACCGGCTTGACTTAGGGACTTCAGGTTCTTTGCCCTGGCCCACCCCCGCTTTGTTGTTACGGTTCGAGAGAGTTCATATCTGGACCACTGCATTTCTGATTAATCCTCCTCCGCACGCACTCACGTCTCGTTGAAAGGTCTTGCACCGTTGCCCCGTGCTGACGCTCCCCAACCTGGGCCTGCTGCGCCTGTAGCGCCAGCAGCACCTCCATGTCAGCGGTCGAAAGCTCGCCGCTGAGGAGCTCCGGTGGCGTGGCTCCCGCCGCGGCGGCGGCCTCGCCGCCCGCCGCGGCTACCGCAAGGTCGCTCCCCATGACGGTGGACATATAGGCACCGCTAAACGCTGGAGGCGCTTGAATTCCGCAGAAGCTTGCACTGTGATATTATTGAGGCGGTGGCAGCGGGCTATCGTTAGCATTGCATACAAAAATGGGAACTGGTTTCTGCAGCGGGCGCGCATGCGGCTGTGGTGATGAAGATGGACGGTAACCGGCTGCGACGACCTATGAGACCACGCCACCAAGCCGTACTGAAATAGCAACCAATGCGCCCGAGCAAAGCCCCAAGCGGCGCAAGGCCTTCATACCCACCTGCGTATCACCGCATACGAGCCAGGGTTTGCGTTACATAGGGTTTCGTACTCGGGTCCGATGACGGTGTCCTTTAACCTGATGCGGGTGATGGGAGCCAGGCCCTGCAAGTGGTAAAGCGGCGAATGGTATGGCGCAGGGAGCTTAGCCGGAAAACGACCACCGTGACCCATGCGCAGATTGAAGATTGGTTTACGGGCATGGCAACATAGCTACATATGCACGGCCGACCAAAGGGTGCGATAGCCGGATTTAGCTTAAGTGAAAAAGGGAACCGGAGGACCTATGACCCTCTGCCTCCGTCTGCCATAGGACTTCGGCAGCGGCAGCTGCAACCCGCCCAATGTGCGGTCGTTCCCTCAACTAACCGGACAGCCCTCCAAACACCCTACTTTGTCTATCAGCTCCTGGCAGCTGGTCCGCACCGCTTCCAGCAGTGGCGCCGGCAGGCGCTTGGGAAAACAGAGATACAGCCCCAGCGCTGCACCGCCCTCGCCTAGAGACATCGCCAACAGCACCAGAGACTGCGGCACGCCGCCTGCTGCCAAGGTGCCTCCAGCCGTAACTCCTGCAGTCACTCCCGCAGCCAAAGACGGACCGCCGCCCACCATCCCTGTGACCGATGCCCATGGTTGGCTGTGGCCGCTGTGGCCGGCACCCCCAAGGCCGCTGCCACCCAACATTCCGTTCGCCGTCTTACGCGTCAAGCCCATTAACATGCACACATCGCTAGACGGCTTATGCACATTCTGCACGTGAAGCTGTGTATCCTCAATCACAGCCGTGGCCGAGGGCCAAGAAATCGCCTGCATCGTTACCGTCGTCGCGTTTTCACCTAGCCCGGCCGACATTGCAGTGGCCGCCGGCGCGGAGGCCAACCCGCCGGGATTCACCATTGGCTGTTGTTGCTGCTTTTGCTGACCTTGATGCTGTTGGTGCTGCTGCTGGAGGTGCGCCAGCAGTAGGGTGCGATGTAAGGGAAAGGCTTTCGCGTGAAGTGTAGGCGTCCCAGCCACCGCGGCGAATGGGCTGCTTTCCGTCAGGTGAGCTTGGGGCTGTGGATGTTGCAGGGGGACGATGATGGACCGGCTGCTCATGGTGGGACCCAAAGAGGGGCTGCGTGGGGAGAGATCCAGCGAAAACCTCGCTTGAATCAAGGCGGCCGGGTCCCTGAACAAAAAGGCAGTGGACGGAAAATTAGTGCCCCGGTTAGTAACGTTATCCCGTCAGGTCGGAACTAACTCTTGTGTGGACGAACGAGAACGTGGACGACAAAAGCACGTGTCATAACGAACGTAAGCAATTCGCATGTTGTGGTCCAGCGGAACGTTAACCCGGCGTGGCACACAGTAATGGTGCGATGGGGGGCTAAGGTGCACTTAGCGGGCTGGTATGCGAACAAGTAGTACGTGCCACGGCGATACGAAACCAAAGAAGTCCTCGAGAAGGGGAAGGCGGAGATGGCAGCCCCACAGAAGAGCAATGCGTAGCAACGTTGTGCTCAGTTGTGCTACGTTAAACGCAATAACATACGCTGCAGTACCCTAGATTCTTGGCGCGATCCTTGTGCGGTGCCGCACAGAGATGGCTTCGAGCGGGACAGCACGTCAAACGGTGGTTGCGTGAGGAGGTGCCGTACTATGACTGCAGCCCGGTTACACGACCTATCCTTTAAGAGGTGCGCGACCTCGGCAGTAGCCGAACACACCGAGACGGATCCAGTGGAGTGGGGACCGACTCAGCCAGCTCCGACTGAGCCGAAGGGGCGAAGTGGGTGGTCCGCGGACACGCAGACGCCCAGATCGCCAGGATGCAAACTCTAGGCGCCGACCCGCCCACCTTGCAATCCCAAACACATTTGCAGCTTCGTGCAACTGGGTAGTGCATGTGGTTAAGTGCCCCGCACAACGTAACGACGCAAGCGCAGAGTACAGAAAACGCCCCCGCTCTTCCGAGCTGCGTCACAGTGTTCCTTGGAACCCTAAGAATGCACAGCACGCTCTGCGGCAGCAACCCACAGCTGCCACGGTTTAGGCCAGCATAACCCATCCTCCAGCGCACCTAAGCACGCTGTTGGTTGGTACCGTCCCCATCGGCCGAAGTCGTCGCTTGGGCGCCGCTGCAATAAAGCCGTTCGGTTCCTGTGGCGACTGGCCCATCAGCGGCGCCGCGCCGAGCTGCAACTGCGCAAACAGAGCCACGTTAGCAGAGTTGGAGCGAGCCGCACCAGCTGCGGGTGACCGACAGAACGCCTTAGCACCTCCGCTGCCCACCGGCCGTTCCTCCCCAGACCGCGCAGCATCTGTCCCAGCACCCGTATGCACACTGCTATTCGGAAGGTTATGGCTAGAGTGGCCAGCCATACAGCTGTTGCCGTTGGTGGCGGCCGTGGCGGCCGGTGCAGAGGGCTGGAGCAATAGGGCCAACGGCACCTCGGGACCCGGAGGCACTAGCGCCGCTGTGACGACAGCATCCAGCACGAAGCGCCGCCGCACATGGGCGGCCACGGCAGCGCACAAGTTTCCGGTGAGGGCCGACATGCTGTCGCTGGCACCTAGACGCGACACCACCGCTGCCAGCCAAGCAGCATTACTGGCCTCTGGTCCTAACATGCACATGGAGCAGGCAAAGCCCAGGGACCTCAAAGTACGGGGATCCGAAAGCAGTGGTTCCGCTTGCGCGCCGTTGCTATCACCGCCCCTAATTCCTGCGGCGTTCTTCTCCAGCCATAGCGCGCCCGTAAGCTTGGATCCATGGAGGAGCGGCACGGCTGCTACGTGCATACGGCGGGGTTTCCGCGGGTTTGGAGCTGCCGCCACAGTTGCCGAACCTGAAGGAGGAAGCTCCGGAGGTCGTGCTGTAGCGGAGGTAGTGGCATTTGTCGGCGTGTCAGGCAATCTATCCAGGATGGCGTGAATCGGGGCCTGGACGGCGCAGGGATTTCAATTGGGACAATCAAGGGGGTTATTCGGCTCGGTTATTCGGTTTAGTATGCTTAAAACGAGGGGTTAATGCCAGGGGTGAGACCGTATGTTCCTTACTTTTTCTTGGAGCATCCGCTTGAAGAGAGAGGCTTGCTGCTGGTCGGGCAAGTGGCTCGCGCTGTGGTCGGCTGAGTCCTCGCCCAAGTAACATACACTCTGGAGCAAAACGAGGGGTGCTTCCTCTTCTGCATGGTCACCCTCTGCAACAGCGAAAAACCTGGACGGGAAGACTCACAGTTAAGTACCTCGTCGGATGGGGCTGTGGAGAAGCGCGAAGTACATTAACTCACGCAACATACGTCGCGCCGGTGACGTCGGGAGTTCGTAGAGCGTCTAGTAAGCCCTCAATTCGTTGTATGAAAGTTCCAGTCAAGCCGCTGAGCAGTCGATGAAGTGTACTCACGGCCAAATCCTGAGAACCCTGTTCATTGTTTAAAAGAGGGTATTGTTTTGAACAATATCACACTAAAATCTGATAATAGTTCTTAAACTCTAGACAAGCCGGCCGTCTTCAACAGACTCACCGATGCGTGTTCTATAGTCCAGAGAGCGCCTTCAGGAGGAGCTTCACGTCTGGTTTGTTTGTTGTACGTTTCAGCATCATCAGCGCCCGAAGCGCAAAGCCGACCGAAAAACTGTAGTAGAACCATGATGCCCCAAGTTGGTTATTCGGCTTCATGCGCATGAGAGGTAGACGACATGTTAAAGTAGCATTTGTGTGTTAATTGTAGTTTAAGAGAATGTGAATGCTGCATATCCAAATAAACCATGACCTCAAGTGCTTCCGCCCATCGTCGTTAGGAAGTACGTACGCACAAGATTTTTGCAATCTGGGCCACCTTACGTACCTCTGTGCTGCAAGTTGTTACAGTTACTGCCATTATCACACATATCTTTTTCTTTGTTCATAGGCGCGTTCTCACTTTCGGCCACAAACGTATTGCGCAGTAGCGCAGTCACGGAACCAAAGTGCCACAAAAAATGGTTGATGAATTCTATACCTGTTACCAAAGTTTTCAATAGCCTGCGAGGCCGGGTGTACAAGGTCTCAAGTAGGGCGGTAAGTGGGCGGCTCTGGCGGGGTCTGGCCCGTCGAACCGCAGTACCGCGCTTCATGAGATAAAGGACTCTGTTTTCTCTGCAAACACGCCCAATATAACCATATTTGCTCGCTCAGGAAGCTGTTCAGTTGCCCTGAGTACAACCAAAGAAATACCAGTTCGGCGTACCTGATAAGTGAAACCATCAGACAAACTTGCTCAAAGCTCCGCTTGACTGGCTCTTGTCTTAAAATGCGAGGCAACAGTCTGCCTTGATGGCTGGCTCCGCGCATCCCTGTTTTCCCAGTACATGCAACCTTCCGGTCATACAATATGCCGCATCGCGAACCCAGGACGCAATTCAACCGTCTGCAAACACCCAAACCAGGGATGCATACGCCCGCCTAAAACCTGACACTCTATAGTCGTCGCAGGTGATCGGGGGCCTGCTTTCAGAAACGTATGTTGAACTTGCGGGAAACCACTCATCCTTTTGCAAGACTTCCGTACGGCCCGCAATGCATACGGCGCTCAAATCTCACGCTTTTGATTAATTGGGTTACGACACACTATAAAGTAGGAGGGTCTAGAAAACATCGTTTGGGATTCCCTTCAGGATGTCGCAGGATCCAAGAGGCCCCATGCATCTGAAATCCCCCGCAGAATGTTTCCATGACCTCGATCCACGTCAGATCGGTGGATCTATGGTGGATCCGGAGAGATCTCCGTACAGTAGACAACGAGGCCCTGACGGGGGCTTGTCGCCAGGCGGATGCTTTGCTGCCCGTGTACTGCTTTGACCCCCGGGACATTCAACCCCGCCGGGCGGCCCCCGCAGGACTTGGGGTTCCAAAGCTGGGGCCGCTGCGCTGCAGGTGGGGAACGAGGGGAAGGCAAATATACGAGACCTGGAACCGCTGTTGAGAAAGATAAATTATGGATGCCTGAAACCTTTCCACAGCAGCTTTACTCTCTGCTCCAATTGCTCCTTCCCGCGCGCGCTTTTCCTCTTCCACCTGCTCTGTGGGCCTTCAGGTTCTTGCTAGAAGGGCTGGCAGATGTACAGCGGGAAATTCGGCAGCTGCAAGTGGCTGCTGCCGTAGCTCCGGCCGTCGCGCGTCTGCCAGCAAGACCACTGCATGCAGTGCCGCAGGCGGCAGGAGAGCAACGCGATGCAGCGCCTGCTGCGGCATTGGCCATAGAGCCAGTCCATGGAGCCCCAACAGGAGTCACAGCCGCTGCCGCAACCAGGAAACGGGAGTCGGGGGAGACAGCTAACTGCACGAGTGGAGGGCCAGCTGGAACTTCTGTCGGTGGCGGCAGTAGTGGTGGCCATGGAGGTGGTCTGGTGATCCGGTTCGGGCGCCCGGAGGTGATCCTCCCTGCCTTATTAACGCGGGTGGCGGCACACAATCCCCAGGTGTGAAGGAGCCGCGCAGGGGGGCTTTGGCTGAACGGATCGGTAGATGCACGGGAGCCGCTTCACAGCCCGCCCCAGCCCCTTCCATCTCCTTCGACCGCCCGACGTGGTGGGTAACACGGGCAGCTGGGCAGCTCCGCTCGCCACTGCCTGTCACTGTTCTGTGTGCACCTGCGCAGCTCCTGTACAATGGCTACCTCGCTCCTGTGTGTTTCGAACCTCTTCCCGGACTCGGTCATATCTCTCAGACGCCAACCGTTTGCATCTCCGTCGAGTGCCAGCCGCACGGCCGTGTCTTCGCCAGAGGTTCTGCAGCCCGACGCTTGCCTGAGGCTGATCGCTGACCAAGCAACCCACAACCGCATCAGCTTCCCCCATTCCGCTCTTACTTGAACCGTGCGATTTAGATTTCATTCACCGCTGTCGTCGTCGCGTTCGCGCTTCCATCTCTGTAGGCCAGCCAGCTTTTTCCGTATGTGATAAAGAACGATTATTAGCTCATGAATGCAAAATCTGTCTCACTCACCTCTTCTGTTGCAGCCCAACGGCATGTGCTGCCCAGATCTATACGTGGCCTTGCCATTTCATCTTTGTCCGCAGCTCCGTCACGTGTCCCTGCACCATCACTTGGACCTGCTGGAGGAGAGCGCCACGCTGGAGCGGGAGGTTGCGGGAGCATTGCGGGCGTGGGGCGCAAGGACGGGTGAGTGGAAGTTGTTTGTTAATTAAAACGGAATCGTTGTCTGATAATCGTTGTCTGTTTTGAGCGATATTCAAGTAATACAATTTAATGATAGGCATATCTGTTTTGGAAGTTAAGGTGGGCTAGCCGCGCCTGAATGTGGATGGGTCAACAGCAGGTTGGGGCGCCATTAAACGGTTTCGGAGGCTTCTGCGCTGAGGGGTGAATACCAGGACGGTGCGAATGGGACGAGAGAGCGCGTGGGTGAGGGGGCGGATTTATGGGGCCGACATACCCGACTTTTTGTGTCCCTCACCCGCGCTGCCCTCGCACCCGCAGGCGTGAACGTCTCCGTGCACGTGTACTGGGACCGCACGCTCTACCATCCGGATGATCTCCCGTATCATCTGTACGAGAAAGCATCATATGCTGTGACGCCGCCACCATTGGAGGGACAACCTGATCCGCCCCGTCCCGGCCGCAAGTCTTCGCAGCCCCGGCTGACGGGGAAGGAGAACGCTTCGGGCGATAGGGCGGGTAAGGATGTGGAGGGCGGCGCGGCTCCTGTATTTGATCGTCATTTACTTGCACGACATGTGTATGTGAGGGGAGTTACCCGATGTCGTTGGTGAAGTGCTCTGCCCTCTTTCTCTCGGTCAGGGTTGTCCCCGCTCGGAACGGGGACTTCCGGTACAGGGCCGTACATACATGAACTTCAACATGTCTTGCTACTTCGCACACATTGCTTTCCTGCAGAGGCCTTTCCGCTTTCCAGCATACCGCCAACTTTATATGCATGTACGGTATCCTTCAATCCCCGTCACGCCCCGTACACTCCCTAATCCTGTACCGTACGTAAAGTTGGCGGCAAGCAGTCCTGGGCGTTGCCTCCCAACGCTGATCGGAAGCGGTTTCAGAGCATACCCCCCGTCATGACGAATTTCCGCAAGGTGTGTCCAGATATCCCCGAGGACTCAACAGAAGAGGAAACCGAATGGACGATACCGTACCACACCACATTCTATCCATACCACATCTCAACCATACTAGCCAGTGGGTACAATGTGTACGGATACAAAGCAAGGTGTGTATTAGGTTTCATCGCAGCATAGGCGTTAGTTGCTTGATAAAAGTGTCTGGCAGAGCAGAGCGCATGGTAGGAGAGGCAAAATGGTAAAGAAACAAAAGGCGAGGAACTAAGTGCATCGTGTGTCGTGTCGTTATATCTCGCATTATGATTGTTTTCGCTGCTGTTTTTAGGCGGGTCTTTGGAATCCATAAGAGGTGACCGCACAAATCCTCAGGCTATCGAGCCCTTTGCATCGGGCGCCCCCTTCTGCTATGACCAGATCGTCATACCCCCCTCCAATCCGATCAGCAGGCCACACAGTCAGCAGCTTCGGTGCGACCCAGCATCCCGGCCCCTGCCTCCCTTCCGCCCCTGCCGGCGCCCTTTGGAGCCGCCGCCGAAGACGCGGGCGGGCCTACCGCAGCAGCAGTCTTGACGGGCTGGGATTCTTCGCACGTGGGACGTCCTGACGGGAAGGACCGGCCGGAACAAGCTGATGGGGGAGGAGTAAATGGCGGCGCAGGAGAGGAATTACCGCAGCATCCATTATCGGAACATGCGGGTCACGGAGGAGTCACGGAGGATGGAGGAGGTTTGGGGGAGGTTCCGCGAACGGTTTTCGAGGTGTACGATGCGGTCGACGCGACGGACGCGTTACACCGCCTCGAGGAGCTAGTTGGGCTGGACTACAGCCGGCTGCTTCCCCCTATTGATCCCGGTGAATAGCATGTGTGGCCGCGCATTGCTCAGCCAACTGTTTTGGTAAAAAGAATCGTTGTAGGCAGTGGTGCCAATGCTAGAAGAACGAAAGGGCGGAAGGACACGCTCGCTCGCTCATCCAGGTATTAGGGTACAGTCGCCATCCCGGACTGGCCGTCCACATGTGCATGATGAGGGGCCGTCGCAGAGGATGAGGAAAGAAGGGAGATGATGATGATGATGATGATGATGATGATGATGATGATGATGATGATGATGATGTTACAAACTCAGGAAGAGCTCGTAAGGCCCGTACGAGCCAGGAGGCTCAAAGGACCGCAAGAACGAGCAGTGAAAAAGAAAGAAAAATGATAGAAAGGGAGAAAGAATGTCGGCGCTGGGCAGCGCTGGCCATGCCTGTCACCAGTGCCAGTGCCAGTGCCAGGGTGCTGTGAATATAGGACTTGTGCGGGTGGGTGGGTGGGTGGGATGTGTCTTGTATTTTGTTGCTTGCAAATGAGGCTCCTGACCGATACCCCGGTCATGTACGTATCCGTCATAGTCCCAACTTTTAAGCCAACTTTGAAACTAGATGCCGTCCCGTATTCGGCCATCAGGGCAAATGTGTTGAGCTCCAGCCCCCCGGATTTCGCAGATGGGCCTCCAGCGCCGCACGAACCGCGGACTGCCTTCCCGTTCCACGCTGGTCACGATCATGCCCTAAGACGCCTGAAGTACTACGTATGGGGCCACCCGGACGGGCCTCAGCCATCGGGCGCTCCCACACGTAGGGGTGATGGAGCCGATGTTTGCAAGGCCTCCATGGGCGGCCCGCAGCCGCCGTCTTTGTTGTACTTCACAAATACTCGGTGGGCTGGGCTTGGGCTGGGCGTAAGCGAGAGATGAAAAGATAGCAAGACATTAGGATTTCCGTACATTTCCGAAAAAATATCGCTTAGGGGTACGTGTTGATGAGTTAGAGATAAGATCGGAGAGATAAGTTGGGGATGGACTTTTCGCGAATTCATTCGACAGCAGATCTTGTGCTCTGTCTTTGGCGTCCTGCTGGGAGGCTGTACCTGCTGGAGGTTTAGGTCATTCGTTGCATCTCCTAATGCGCTCTTCCCGTTCCGAATTCTGCCATATACCTGAAACCTAGTCGCCCGAAAGCTGAATGTAAACCCACCTCCTCCGGCGACTAACCCCACCCTGCAGCGCTCAGGCGGTCGGAGTGGACAACAGCACAAAGCTGTCTCCATTCGTGTCCCTGGGCTGCATCACCCCCCGCCGAATACACGAGGAGGTGGGGCTGGATTTTTGGGAAATCCGTCCGAAAATATCTGGAATCTGTGAGAAGCAGGAGGACACGGAGATCTTAATAGGTCCACCCGGTGGTAGGGGGGAGATGGCCGCACCTGGACGCATAAAGGGACGAGCCAACCGAGCCGTAGCATGCAGGTCGATCAAAACGGCAACGTACGCGTCAGTTCTCTACAGCTCTCGAATGGGCACATGAGGAGGTGTATAGGTGATGCGTAGCTTCACCTGTGGAGGTCTCCGTGTCCTTCTTCCCCCTATCCGTCTGGACCTAAGGGAATTGTGTATGTGTGTGTATATTGGCGGGTGATAATAAAGGTGAGGAAAGCAGGGCGAGGGGGCTCGTCGATCCCGAGGGCTTCAGCAGATGACGAAGACGTGTCTCACCAGAGGGAAGGGTTGGATTTTTAACTCCGCATAAGGCCCCTACATCGGCATAATCGCAAAGCTGGTTAAGGCAGTGAAAGCGGCAGGCATATGTCGGTGAGGCGCTTTCATTCCGGCTATTGCGGCTTTCATGCTATCGCGGCCATTGCGGTGTCCGGGACGTGCAGGTGACACGTGTGAGAGCTGCTGTGTCAAGATCAACGGCTTGTGGGGACGCATCGGAAGCGGAAGTTGAAGACGCGCGCGATCGAACTCCGGGGGCAGCCGCGCGGGAGAACCTCACAGACGGCAGCAGCAGCATCACCGGCAACTCTGGGTCTGACACGATGCCGGATCCAGCAGAGTGCGATTGGCTGGCCATGCACCTGTGCATACGGTAAGCAAATCTTGTTGAGGCTGCGCGGCATCGCAGCCAGCTGGACAACGGCGGGGACACACATACACACCGATGGCATACAGATGCCATGGCTATTATGGCTTCCGCAGTGCTTGCTCCCCCACAACCTCTCATATCACCTGGCGACTACAGTCCCTTTTTTGGGGCTTACTTTGCTGATTGACTCCTGCCGCCCGGCTCCTTCCGCGACCGCTACTACTAACGCTGCTGCTGCTATTGCCGGGAGCGTTCTGTCCTGCTTAAAACTAAGAAGCATCCTGGCAAGCGCTGTTTCGCCCCGCTCTCAACAGAGACTACGGGCGAAATGGGACCGGCTATTATTAAGGCTTTCCAACTCGCCCATAGCCACGATGATGTCCTCGTGATGCTCCCCTCGCGCTGCAACCTGCCTCCAGGGATTTCTTCATTTTTACTGTGCTCAAGGAGGGGGAAGCTGTCTTGGACGAACGGGGGATTGTAGGTCGCCCGGTCAGCTGGCGGAGAGACAGGGAGGTTTTCTCGCGGTGAGTGGCGATGGATACCGCGCCGAGTGGGTTGGGTCAGCAAGGCTCCTCCAGGGAGCCGGAATGGAGGGTCCTTTTGTTCAGCTCCACATATCACAATCTTTCGGCCGATAAAGCGCTGTAAGAAGCATTTTAAGATGCCGTATTTTGGTGCGATGTTAACGGTCGCCGTATAGAACGGATGACACTCGCCTCATGCGTTTTAAGTATTGTAAAACCCAAAACAGCTGACATTACGTAAGCGGGTGCGGCCAGGGTGACAGCTTCATACACTTGGGCTTCCCACCCACCTTTTGAATTTCTGTATGTTTCAATATGGGCATGGATTTCCGTAAGTATGCATGCCCACGTCGCACGACCTGGTCGGCGGGAATCGCTCTTTTGGCACACAGTTGGAAAGGTGCTTGCTTGCGTTGCTTGCCACGTCTCGCTCCTGCCGGCACACAGGTGGGCCCGGGGGGCGACGGGTCTTCCCTTCGTGGACGCCAACATGCGGGAGCTGGCCGCCACCGGCTGGATGAGCAACCGGGGGAGACAGAACGTAGCCAGTCTACTGACTAAGGATTTGGGGCTGGACTGGAGATGGGGTACGTGGGGCTTAGGCTGGGAAAGGAAGCACGGAAGCCTGGCTGGGGCTGGAGGGGATCATGGACCCGGGGCCACGACCCGGAATGCCCAGCCCCCGTCGTTATCCGAATGCATTCACTCAGCAATTTATTCACTTATGGCGCGTGGATTATGGCGTGGGGTCGCGCGGGATGCAAAGGGGTGGGGGACGTTGGGGGTGGGGACTGGGGGAGGTGTCAGGGGGTTGGGAGAAAGGGCGGAGAAAATTGGGCGTAATTAAGGCGCATATTGAATGAGTGGGTACGTTGTTGTGGTGGGGCGGGCGCGAGATGATAGCGTGCGGTAGGATTAGGTGGGGTCCATGGGTCCAGGTTGAGGGGCACGTACGGGGGCATTGGCGTGCACGGGTAGCTGGGCATCGGCTACATCTTCCACAGCATGAAGCTCACAATGTGGGTGTGTTGCGGCTGTTCCCCCCTCGCTTTCGTCCCGCTTCCCAGGTGCCGAGCTCTTCGAGAGCCTCTTGCTGGACTGCGACGTGGCAGTGAACTACTGCAATTGGTGCTATTTTGCAGGCATTGGCAACGATCCGCGAAACCGTCATTTTAAAACTGTGACACAGGTGTGCTACAACTGGATGGTTCGGCCCAGATGGAGATTGGAAGGAACTGTCGGCTGAAGCATTGATGCAATGCGGCAACTTTCATCATCTCATGCTCCAGATTTAACACGAGAGCCTGTATCGCCTGCCACACGCAACGAGGTGCAGGGCGGGCCTCCCTTGCTCCCGGAAGTTTAAATAACCATATCACGTGGCGTACTCGGTCCGTGCTACGGGAAAGATAAGCGCTTGTTGCCGACGTTCACTACCAACAAGGGAGCTCACTTCAAACCGCTGCTCGCTGCCGGCTGGCGGGATGCCCTCCCTGTACAGGGCATCAAGTACGACGAGGATGCGGTACTCAGTGCCACCTGGTTGCCCGAGCTGGCACACTTGCCGCCCCCGCTGCGCCATCAACCATGGAGTATGACGGAGGCTGAAGCCAAAGAGTACGGCATCGTGCTGGGCCGCGATTACCCTGAGAGTATAGTCGATCCCACCAATCACGTCGCCCAGTTGACTGGTACAGGGAAACGCAAAACGAAGTTGGCCAAGCCCCGCAAGTGAGGAATATCCAGTAGCCTGGTATTGCATGCATGCATGCTCTTCTGCAAGGATTTGGGCTGGGGTGCTCTCTGCTAGCATGTGGAGACCAACTGTTTCATGGGGCCGCTTAACGAGGCTGGACAAGAGAGTGCTATCAGTTGATCGAGCGCAGATCAATTTGCACTCCCCGGTTGACAGTGCTTCTTTCCCAATGGTTGTGGGGCCGCGCCTCATGTGTTGAAGCAGCTCCTGGGCATCATTCAGGCACGCCCCGAGCTTGGCACCGTACTTGAAAGCAACGGTGGCGCCGAAAAGAACGGCAGGCCTGGGCGTGCAATACTGCCTAATCTCAAATATGCAAATCTCACACTTGTGCCGTACGCAGCAATTACAAATTGCCGGAAAGAGCTTGCTGCTTAGCAGGTCAAAGAGCACACCCCACAGTGATAACAATCTAGGCTATGGGTTGGCCAGCTTATGTAAAAGCGCACCACATGTCGATAAGACTTGCCACATTGAATCGGCCCGCTATTCCGCGAGCCGCTGCACTTGCCCATCACAGTTCACACAAGAAGTCCTGGTTATTGAGATCAGGTGGTCTCAATAGCCGCCCCATTCCGGCGTAAAGAGTACCACGCCACGTCACTGAAAAGGGGAGTCAATGTCTCCCAGAGCGGCCCCGGGGCCCCGATGCCTAAGTGGGACCACATTCCCTTCACCCAGGATCAAAATCCATCTACCCGTCTAACCCCCAACGCCAGGAGAGTTAAGTCAAGCCAGGCAGCGGCTTAGCAAGCAAAAATGCCGCGCCCGAGGTCGCGTGCCGTTTGGATAGTGGGCATGGCTTTACTTCTTGCCGCCCGATTTGCCCTCCGACGCTGGGCACAGCACGTGGCGGCCCTTGGCACGGCGGGACTTCAGCACCTTGCGCCCGTTTTTGGTGGCCATGCGAGTCTTGAAGCCCGAGGTCCGTCGGCGCTTCCTGCAAGGAGGGTTCAGTTGTGGGGCCGTACGACGTTGAGAGGCGCAGTTGCAGAGGACTCGCATCTAACTGCATAATCGGAGTCAAGTTTACCCAGGTAACGGCAAAGAGGACGCTTTAGATGCAGGCAGACAAAAAAAGGTGAGAGCTGCGACCGCACGCCAACGTCCCAAGTCCGCACACCTGTTGGTACCCTCCTTTGTACAGGCAATCGACTTCTTATTATTGGCCATCACCAGCAGGCCGCCACGAGTAGGAGCAACACGCACCAGGCTGCTGCCAGCGAACGACCCTGTGCCACCACAAGAATGTGCAGGTACGTCGAGCACAATCAAACATACACCAGAAAAATACAATGTAAGGATATCTGTGGAGAATTTTCCATGCTGCATTTCAAGTCACCGGCCGAACAGGCCTGCCTGCTGTGCGACGGCGTCGGACTCACCACCAAGAAAAGAGCTGGTCTGGGCCGTGCGAGGGGCAATTGGCATAATAGCGCGACTAGTCATAGTGCTACGCATCGACGCCAAGCACTTGATAGGAGCAGCAGTCCGGGCGACAAATGCACCACGCGCGGCCATGAGCGAAGCCATTTCTAAGTGTTCAATGTACCTTTACACTTCAGGTTGATGAACAGCTACAGAAATAGAGCTTTGTCATGGTGCGCTTGCGACTCATGACTGTGTACGGTGTTCTATGTTTCGGAGCAGCACAGCAGCTTTGTTTTCCAGCCAAGCCTTGCTATAAGCTTACCATGCCTGTCCAAGTTTTTGTTTCCATCAAATTTGTTTTGCTCTTTATTATATGGAAACATGGCTTGATAAACGCTTGGAAAGGGACTTTCATATGAAAATAAGCTCCCTACGGAGGCGAGATATCAGTGCTGCACATCCACGTCCGTATGAATAAGACTATGGAACTATGTAACACTATTGTAACATGAAAAGTCACGCTCGGGAGGACAGGAGGCAGGTGCGCAGGTCTGCAAATGCGTCAACTGTCAGGTACCGCTTTCCACACCCTTATCACATGATTGCAAATGTTTTAAGCATGTTAATCAGGATAACGTATTATCCGTCCTCTTTGGACAAAGACTCAGCAGTCGCGGTTGATGTTGTTAAGCCGTGCATTTCATAATGCGCAGAAATGTAAGTAGGGCCCGTGGCTTCACTAAAAGCCTTATACATGGGGCTAACCAACCTCTGGTTCGACGTCGGCGGAACTGTACCATAGTTGGCGAATAACCTTATGCAATGGCCACGGCGTCCGTGCGGACCGTAAATAATAGCAAAGGTATGAAATAGATCCTAATCCATACCCGTGGATATTCTGTGTTTCCCCTGAATCTCGCCTATGATCGGCATATGCCATTCTGTACATGCTTCATGCCTACTGTCGCCATTATGCCTGTGCTTAGTACACCCCTTCAGTTGGTCGGAGATGTCGAATTGCAAGCCCGCAAGGGGCCACACAGTTATCATTTACATACCACGCGGTATGTGTATGTGTGTGTTCCGCGCACATGCTCCCATTCCACGCACATGCTCTACATCCCTCACCCATATCTCAACATGGATGACGCATCCCTTCTTTCATTTTATGAAACGTGTGTGACGACGAAATTTTAGGACCCCGGCACGACCTGATCTGGGCTGAACGGCACAGGTTCTATTGCCAAAACGTTTAGTTGACTTAAGTCCTCCCCGCAATGTAACGGTTGCCGGTAGTAGAGTTTAGTAGCCTGAGCCAGGCTTCTTTGTAATCCAGCCTGCTCACTTAACCACAGTGATGCGGACGGCAAAGTATATGCCAGGATTCAAGCCATGGGTCAACCACAAAAGTTGCTGGTAGGATAATCATAGGGGTCGGATACTCCGTGGACCGGAAATGGCGGGCTAACCCAGTCCAGGGTGGGTACCCTTCATCGAACTTGGTTGCTGCAAAAACATGTAGACACACTTACGCTCCCTCAATGTTCTCGCATGTCAATTATGGAAATCCTAAGAAAATGTTTCCTGTCGCCCCTTGGCTCGGCACCACTTCCGGACTGGTGACCAGTGATGACTGGTCACCACTGGTCACCACTTCCGGACTGGTGACCCCCATTAACATGTAGGTTGATTTCTGCGTAATCCATCAATGTGTATACAACGTATGCATTAGCGTGAAATAGGCGGACTATGACGGTGGGCAAAGGCGGGCGGAGTCGTTGTACGCTCATGGATGGGCTTTTCGGGAATTAAAATTAAAGTAAGATGATTTTCTTACAGTACTACTGGTTGAAGTTAGGTGAAAAAGATTGGCAGTCGCAATCGAGTAGAAAATTGACTTTCCGGGATCATGTTTTTCGCATGTTTTGAAGCCGAAATGCTCTCAACTATTGCAAGATTAGCTATAAAAACGTCTTTTGCAGTCGATGACCATCCTTTCCCGATAGCACGACCTGAGCACGACATATCAGGACTACCGCAAGGATGGCATCTGAAGAATTGTATAGGCATCTTATCAAATATACAAGTTATAATTATCGATGCGTTGTTTTACAAGCAGATCATGAATTTGACGCATGTGCCGGGTTGCGCCCGCGCGCAGCAACGGGCAATCGGAAGTGTGAACAATGCCGTAAATTTCCAGAGTCCACGAATTGGCAAGACAAGGGCGCATGCTTTGTAATGCGTGAATTCAACTGCTAACTTGCGCACCCCAAAATGTAAATGGCTGTCGGAACCTCCTTGCATATGAGCGCAATTAAGCGCAAGGACTGCACCGTTTTAATAATGATTGAATATTAGAAATTTGAAAGTATTAACAAAACATCCTGTCCAAGATTTCCGTTCGTGGTCTCTATCTTAGTTTACGGCACGTTCGCAAATTGACATGCAATCTGATGACGTTAAATTAAATGTTATTTATTGAATGATAAGCAACAAGCTAAGGATATTAGACTATGAAAATGTTTAGGTGTAAAGCTCACACTTCTTATGCTGCGGTTCCCGCCCGCCCGATTTGATGGACCGTTAAGATCTTCGGACCTTCGAATTCACCGAACTCAAATGCTTGCCAAACATTAACCATGAAACACAAATTACATAACTTTGCTTGAAGATGTTGCGAAGCATTTTGCTAACGCTTTCAGTCTTGTGCGCCCTATTGGCTGCGTGCGATGGCCAGCCTCGAGAACCAGGCTCTATGTTGGCGCCGGATAGCATTCTTCCCATTCCGGGATCCAACGGCTGCATGGTACGCACAATTAGATAGGACGATTGGCCGCAAAGCAGCGCAACGAACTAGTGACTCACAAAGAACAGCCTAACTAACGCGCGTTACTTGACGGAATAGGTCTCCTACACGTTAAATGTCACATTGGCTTACGGTGCACCGAGCTGCTTTGCTCGTCCAATTGTGCTCACCTCCGGCGTCTTCGGTCCAGCAATTGCAGTTCACCAAGGCGATACACTGAAGGTGAGTCCCCTCCGTCTCTGCAAATTTGCTTCCGTTAAACCAACCCTTATTGATTTTTTCTGCTCTTCAGATTACTCTAGTCAATAATCTTCCGGTGGCATTCCCGAGTGTTACCGATGGCATCTCTATCCACTATCACGGTATCGGAACCGGCATGGCGCTTAGTAGCTCCTTAGCTTATGAAGCTAGCATGATGCTTTAGATATGGATTTCATGCGCAGGACTTCAAATGGCCGGTTCCGCTGCCTACTTCGATGGCATGGCCTACGTCTCCCTCTGCCCTGTGGCACCGGGGAAGAGCTACACCTATCAGTTCCTGGTAAGACCCATATGCATCACGCATTAAACCATCAGGCCCCGCAATAGCAGAGTTCTGGTGAGTGATCCCCGCAACGGCGGGAGCTCCCAACATTCGACCATTGGTATTCATACTGCCTGCTCGCATTTCCCCTTCACTTTTCCTCGCAGTGAGACACGCCCGGAACAACCTGGTATCCCGCCATCCCATCCAATTTCTAACATCCGAACAGGTCAATGACCCCCCGGGCACGTACCTATGGCACGATCACAGCGCGGGCTTTAAGGGTGACGGCCTGGAGGGGCCCCTTATTGTCTATCCCCCGCGTCTGCCAGGAGCCCCGCCAGCTTTCCCGCCGCTGGCAGTTTCGGACCTGTGGTCGTACGACGGTGAGCACACCCTTCTTCTGACGGACTGGTATCACGCTTCCACCAACTCGCTTCTGTTCCAACTCAACATGTAAGTGTTTTGGTGCTTCCGGAAGCGTGTGCCATTTTGGGTAGGCGGTGGCGACGCCTTGGGCCGCCGATGCCATGAGTTCCCAATGTGGGAAGGCAGAGCTCAACGTGGAAATTCATTCGAGGAATGATGCATTAGGCAACTAGCGATCTGGAACCGGGAGCTGAACTAAGAGTACTGCCTCAATGAGTGGGTTTCCTACAGCGCCCACACCGGCATCATTTTTCAAACATCAGATGATCTCAACGACGAGTCCAGTCAATGTATGTTGCGGATTCCTGCCTCGTAGATTTTGCACCAGCAAACATAAACCCTCAGGTGCCACCTCACCCGATGGCGACGATACCATTCCATTCCCTCCCGCCCCACGTCACTGGCCCCTGGCAGGCCCTTCGATGCTGCTCGCGTCACTAACGACACGGGCGCCTGGAGCTGGATCGGCATGCCTCAGGCCATCCTCATCAATGGCCGTGGCTTCTACGGCGACTGCCAGCTGTTCCCCGGTTCCGGAGGCAACTCTGCTCCACCCACCTGTATGCCAAGCACCTTCACGGTGCCGCCTGGACGCAGCCCGGCGCAGCCCTGGGCCTCAAATAATAACCCGGGTAGGGAGCGAGTTTATCTCTCCCAGTCGGGAGATACGTCCCAGTCGGTATTCCTACGAGGGAGTGATGCCGACATGCTCCGGGGTCTTAAGGCGGTTGTGTATGTGTCTGCCTATCTCGGTGCAGCGAATGACACTTGCGGGGTCTGTCTGTCTGTCGGATCTTACCTATGACGAATGGGCTCAGTGGTGGGCTGGCAGAAACCGCAGCACTCAGTCCATCAGTTGCACGTTACGACTGTCTCTTATCTCGCAAACCTCTAAACCTCCCGCACACCTGCATTTAATGTCTGACTTACACAGGTTGCACGCACAGCCAGTTCACCGTGGAGCCCGGCAAGACGTTCCGCCTGCGGCTCGTGAACGCTGCGACGTTGGTGTTCATGACCATATGCTTTGAAGGGCACAATGTGACACTCATCGCCGCTGACGCCATCCCTACTGCGCCCATCTCAACGCGCTGCTTGGATCTCAACAGCGGCCAAAGGTAGAAGGGCTTCCCGGGATCTGATCCGATCTGGAGCTGCATCTAGATGTAGAGATGATCACACATGTGTTGGAGGGTTGCCGGTTCAGCGCCGGGAACTAGGACCAGTGAACTGCCAACGTCCATGTCTTCACCGACCTCGACCAGGTAGCCTTGGGTCCTGAAGGAGAGGATCCGAGAGGCAAGAGGTGCCGTTGCTTGTATACCACACACACACACACACACACACACACACACACACACACACACACACACACACCAGATTGACCGCCGCGGGGCAAGTTGCTTCAAACTGCGTTCCCTGGTTCTGCCCGGATACTCTGATGTAGCCACCTCCCTTTTCCCGACGTCTGCTGGCCGTTCCGGGGCTTAGCCGCCGCGTCCGAGCAATGAAGTTTGGGAAGGTGGTTATCCAGATGGGGGAGGGGACAGAAGGCACCTGGGCTGGGCAAGTATGCTAAAACCTCACACCTGTACCTGGCATAGGGTTGCCACTCCGGTAACTCTCAGCCTATTGAGATCCGCCTATCGAGATCCGCCACGTCTTCTTCCTCTTTCCATTCCTCCATCATCACATCAATCGCACGATCCCGGCATACCTCGTCAAGCGCCAAGCAGCTCTTCTGCCCCATCTGTTGTGTGTTTGGAAATCTCCTTCTGCCCCGGCCCCGGCCCCGGCGTGTCAGGCTGGACGTGCTGCTGACGGCCGACCAGCCCCCCGCCAACTACTGGATCACCGTTGCTCCGCAATACCGGATCGGCGCTCCTGCCGGCTACGCAGTGCTCAACTACAAGGGCGTCAACACATCCACCTTTCCCAGCTCCCCCCCACCGCAGCCCGTCAACATCACCCCATGGGGCTTTGCGGAGGATAGCCTGGTGGGTATCAGGTCTTGTTTAGGCATCGTGCGTTTCAACATGTAGACATTTAGTTTCTGGATTTAGGGTTTTAGGTGGACCCTTAAATCTATTGACTCGCGCCATAAAATGCCTGCCCCCAAATCCCCCGGCTGAATCCGCCCCGGTTAATAGGTCATTGACTCCGCTGCTCCCATGTGCGCCCCGCTTCCCCTGAAAGGTCCGCTTGTCCCCTCGTCTGTTGACCGCATCCTCCGACCTCGCTGTCAACTTGTACCTCAGTCCGGGCGAGGTAAACTCTCTAAACTCCCGGAAATAAGTCTTTTAAAGTTTCAGTGCGTTATAGGTTTAGATAGCCCCTGGGGTGGTTGGTCATGGCTTGTAATATGTTTCTGATGCAGGAGGATGCCCATGCGGCCGAAATGACTGCGTATCAAAGATGGGAAAAAGAGCGACGCACCCATCCATCCGCCCGTGTACCATCCACGAGGCTCTGGGCCATAGCAGTGTAACTTGTGCGACGCGACTATCTTGGGCACGGCGGATAAATTGCAGGCAACACACCGTTAGGGAGAAGCTGCTTCCCTGCTGCGCCATCGAAGTGACTGTCGCGTAGCAACTCATATGGATATTGTTGCTGCACGCAACCGCAACCGCAACCGCAACCGCAATAAAGAAGGTTGGAACCTTCTTTGTTCTTCATTCAGCTGCACGTGCCTTCAAAGCATGTCCCCTCAGCGCATCACTGCGTCCCGACGCCCAGTGCTTAACCCGCCGGACCGTCAGTGCGTCTAATCTCTTTCCGCCCTGTCGCGACCATCTTGGGCGGCAGGCCACACTGGCGCCTCCCCCAGTCCCGACAAAGATTGTGCTGGTCAACCTCTCGCAACCCTTGCTTGAAGCAAACGGGCAGCTCAGGTTGGTCAATAGGGGTGGCGTGAGGGGTTTAGGCGAGATGGGCGAGAAGGGAATAGAAGGGCGCGAAGTGACGTGGGCGGGTGGGCAGACCAGAGACGCACAGAGGGGCAGGACATCAAGAGCCAGCTCGACACGGATGAGAATGAAGTAGGGGACCAGGGACGAAGGTAGGAAGGAAGGTTAAGCGGAGGCATCTTAGATGCAGTTGCGGCTTGTTTAGATTGCTGGAGGCAGTGGGGCGTCACGTGCTGTGTCCCATTGGGCGCTGGATGGGGCCGCCTGCTGTGCGTACACACACTTGTACACCTTAGCCTCAGTAATAATCCTTGTCGGAATGCAGTGTTACTCCCCTTCGTGCCGGAAGGAGCACACCAGCCTGGCTCATAACTCTGTACGACGGTGACCCACAGTATTGATGGGACCAGTACTTTTGTGGGTCACCGTCGTACAGAAGACACTGCGCAAAGGATTATAACTCTTATCTGCTGAGGTGAAACTGCACAGCGAAATAAAGTGCGGTGTGTCACTTGTTAGTTGGTGTTGCAATTTGCCACCCACATCGGGAACACAGAACCACCCACCCTCAGATCTGTGGGGTAAAATTCAACCGTTCGGGACCCCGCTGTGTGACGTCACTGTTGCCCGGTTGTTAATGGTGCTGAGACATCGCACCTGCCGGCGCTACCGCTACTGTTACCACTGCTGCTGATGGTGCTACTGCTACCGCTTCACGGCCCTGCTGCCTTTTTTGCACGGTGCTGGCAGGTGGGCGCTGAACAACGTCGCCATGACCCGCAATCCGCCCTGCGTTTCGCTGCTCTCAAAGATGCAGAAGTACCCGAAATTCCTCAAGCAAATGGCGGTCAACGCGTCCACCGTCAACGGCACAGGCGCTGGGCCCTTCGTCGGGATCAGCTACGTCAAGGCAAAAGACAAGATGACGTGGGTGGCACTGTAACGACTAACACACGATTTCAACATTTGCTGTTTTGTGCTGATATGCTTGTCCATGCTTGTTTAGGCTTGTGTAATGGTTGGCGCTGTACGTGGTTGCGTGCACGTCCGGAAGCATGGACTTGCTGGGTTAAGGAGCCGGCACACCATTCATCCCTTATCTGTGATCTTCATGAGCTCATGATTCCCTGTCCAAAAGCTGCTTGTCACGTTGTTGGAGGTGGGAACGTGTCCGACGTACGGAGGGTTATGATGATGAGTGCTGTGATAATGATCAAACACGATCATGCACTGTCGCCTCCAGAAGATCCAATGAACATGTGTTTCTATTCGTCTGTGATTTCCCACGATTTGAAAGGCCCGAATATGATGCGAAGTGTGGAACTTGTGTTGGTAGGCACGTGTAGCCACCGTAGCCACATCGTGCACACCGCTGTGCCGGCGGTCGTTCCCACAGCTTAACCCCCTTTATGTAGAAAGGGGGTTCTCTGCTGGCCGATTACGCCTTGCTCTTTCGGCCTCGGCTCATCCTCCCCCGGGGTGCTCAACAGGGTTTATTATGACGGCATCAGCCCCGCGCCCCTGTACCCGTCGGTCGGCCTACACCTCGTGGAGAACGCCGGTGGGGAGGTGGTGGACGTGGTGAGTGGCAGCGGCTAGCTGGAGTAGGATGGGGGGAAGGGGGACCAGGGGCCACAGGATCACAGTGATGAGAGGGGAGAAAAAGGTCACCAAGGGAAAGCTGAAAGGGAAAGGAGAGAGAGCAACCCCACAACCCGTCTGTACGTTGGATGGTACAGGTCGTGGAAAGCATAGTGGCAGTTGTGGCCAACTCACCGATTAGTACTAGTAGTCGTAGTAGTCGTAGTAGTCGTAGTAGTCGTAGTAATAAGGCCCCTAGCGGCACCAGCAGTCAACAATGTCGCGGGAATCCACGAAGCGGAAAGGGACCCAGTCCCTAGGAGTACCACCCTTTCACTGATGGAGATGCCTCTTCTATTACATCAATCCTGTTTGGATGTGAATCGGATGATGGACAACAGGTGGTTAACAACTTTCCTGCGAACTCGTTCAACGGCGACTACCGACCGGTGGTTGGCCCCACCCGCACCGCCGTGGAGCAGCACCCCATGCACTTGCATGGACACCGATTCTGGGTGCGTGGGGGCATGGCGGCGAAATTGCTCGCGATCCTCGGGGATCCTTAGCGGCTTGGTATCATTCGATGATTTGTTATTATTATTGCTGTTGTGGCGGTGGTCGGGGCAAATGGGGAGAGCAGGCATCCTGTTATGCCTAGACGACTGCGGATGCCCGAGGCCCGGGGTCTGCCTATGGGATATGCGGTTTGCATCCAATTTGGCGGCGATGCAATGCAAGCAGCCGGGGGGATGTGGTTGCTATGGCTTTTCACGCAGCACTGGGTTGCAAGCATTTGCGGTAGCCGGCGCCCACGGCGTCTGGACTCATGGAATGATATATCCAGCTCTATCAACTTTGTACAGAGGTTTACGTGTACGGTTAAGTACGGGGCGCTGTACTATGCGAGTGCCCGCACCCTGGGGCAGCGCCTCATTAACAAACATTTTTACCGCCCCATTTTTACCGTCCTCGCGTCCCCCCGATTCGCCTTGGTGACGCCCCCCCCCCACGATCCCTTCCTGGCTTTGCCGGCTGCAGGTCCTGGGACGTGGCAGCGGTGCCTTCAATGCCTCAGCGCACGCTGCTGGTCTCAACACGGTAAATCCCCCCTACCGGGACACTGTGACTGTGACAGGTGGCGGCTGGGTGTATCTGAGGTTTAAGGCTGACAACCCGGGAATCTGGTGAGTGTGGAGGCCTGGCTGCCGGGAGGCGCAGGTTACACGCTTATGGACGTTTCTGCAACTCCCACATGCACAAGCCCCCCTAACACACACAGCGGTGCCAGGTCTCGTGTATTCACCTTTTCCCGACAAATTCACCGCACACAAGTGCTCGTCTGGGATTGGTGGGTATTCGGAAGTCGGCACGGGCATGTCACCGGATGTAACTAGCATCAGAAAAACGGCAAAGTTGCGTTTCTGGTTAAATTGTTGGCAGTGACAGCCGTAGGTCAGGTCCTCACCACCGTTATCGCGCAGCGAGCCTAAAGCTAGTTGGATATACGCGTGTACGAGTCTGGTGCGGCTAGTGGAGAAGTGCGTTGGGACAGCCCTTCTAAGGAGCATATAAGTACCGTGGTTGCGTCCATGGTAGAGAAATTTGCAGCGCCCCCTTACCCAACTGGGAAGGAAATATTCATATTCGTCTCATAGTACAGCAACTCCTCCGTCTTTAGAGGGCTCAATAATTCCGGGGCCGCTCCCGTCTAATCGTCCCTCGCAGGCCCTTCCATTGCCACCTTCTGCCGCATGTGTTCATGGGCCAGCAGGTAGGATGTGTCGGTCGGTCTGCCGCAATATGTGGAATTCCCGGCATGTGATGTCGGGTGTGTGTGTAGGGGGGGACATGTGGCTGAGAGCTCCGTTCTCGTGGAAGACGTTCTTGGTGCCTGTTTTCACCGGGCGGGTGAGTGAAGTAGTTTGGGCGTCCTATGTGGGCGTCACATGGTGCTGACCGCGTAGCATAGTCGTACGCAAGGTGTATTGCACGTTTGGCTGGATGAATGGCTGTCTGGTGCTTTGGTCGCCGGCCCCGAAGCCCGCCGCCCCGCCTTTCAGGCTGCCCTAAAGCCCTCCCAATGTCCGCTTGACTCGGCAGCTTTACTTCGTGGAGGATATCGCCAACGCAGCGCCGCCTCCCTCCAAAGTGCCTAAATGTCCCGCCACCTGCCAGTGAGTACAGGGACCAGGGTTCTTCAAGGGGACAGCTGTTTGTTCCGGGGTTCCCCGGAACCCTAAAAATTCTTTTCGGGGGGGGGGTTATCCGCGGAACTCTACCTAGTTATGCCAAAAAACACGGGAAGCTTCGCTTCACACTGGAACAGTTTTCCGGGGAACCCCGGAGCAGCCCCAACAATTTTCCGGGCGTTTTCCTAAAAACTGCAGATTTTCCAGGTCCCGTCCAGGTTGAAGAACGCTGACAGGGACCGCTCGTATCCTAATCCCCCGTCCACATGATGTGTTGCTGTCGTGGGAGTGGGGTCCATCTGAATTTCGGTGACAGTGATGGTGACGTTGTGATGGTGACATGCCTGTCATGGGGGTGACAGTGATGGTGACGTTGTCTAGATCTTTAAAAGGCATCTGCGAGATCCATATCCCCACACCGCATGTACATGCACGCACGAAACCTGTGCCTTACGTTCCGCTCACTTACGCCATATTAGCCGAATGCGTAAAGCTAAGGAGAGTTGCTGACAAAGAATGTGACCGCAACGAGCACTGCCGCGTTGCGTGGTTCCAAATCCTTCACATACCTTTTATGCGTATCCCTGAGTTTTGGGTGTTGCTCAATATCACTCCGTCGTCGACCTCACCGCCATAATGCTTCCCTTGCCATGCGACTAACACTGGGGCTTCAGGTACAATTTTGCGCCGTACACCAAGGCCTTCCTGCGCTCCAAGTGGGGAATGTCCGGATGGGAGCTCCCGCCTCTGTATTAATAACCCGCTGGAAGAGGCAGCAACAAATGAGGATAAGGAACACTTGTCCTCGTCTTGCAAATGCCACGTGCTCCGCAGCCTCAACACGAAGAAATAGCTGCCAGCCTACTGACCATCCAGGCGGCGCTTATTGCACGAGGCGCCCGGGGCCAAACGAGCAAAACAGCGATTAATTAGTCCAGGAGGAGCCTTGTATGCATTCACGTATAAAGCTATAATTGCAACTACACGTAGTCAGAGCTCGTCAGTCAGCTGCCCTTGATCTGCGGTTGGGTCGTTAGTTACTTCGTAGGAATCTGGTGTTAAAGTTTTGCCACGCCCTCGGTAATATGCCCGCACCTGCCAGCCGCCGCAATCGATCACAGCCATGTAGGCCCTTCTAAGCGGACAACTCCAGCTTGGCCAGCCAGCTCTTGCGAGCAATTCATACTTTGTTGTCCGTGTTCCAGACAGGTGCACCACAACTGGCCATATGTTATTTTTTTATAATAGTGCATGTGTGAGGTTGACTAGTAGTTGTGTGTAGTGTGTAGGATATGGGTTTTTTGCTTCACCCGTGGCCACTACCTGGCAGTACCTTCCCCAGTATTTCGGGGCACCCTCATAGTAGTTAGATGTGTGTCCTCGCTCGGAAGAAGATTATCTGACATACCATGGCATTTGGAGTGGTTCTGCGCTTCTACCGACCTATCCACACGGTTGGTAGTCACGATAGTCGAGACCCATCACACAATGTCATCCACCGTTTACTTGTGATCTTTTCCTGTGACGCTAGGTAGGGGAGAAACGTGAATACTGCCATGTTTACGTACGCCTCTATGCACGGGATGGCGATCGTCGGTGCACCGATCAGGCTCCTACAGCTCAACCCCCTTTTTGTAGAAAGGGGATTCTCCGATTACAACCTTGCTTTCGGCCTCGACTCATCTGCCTATATGTATATTTGCGGCCGAATAACGTCCGGATTAGCTGCACTAAACTGCATTTCTTCGCTGTACCAAATAATGCAATATGATCTATATGCAATCTGTCTATATCTACATGCTACATTATATACTACACCATAATACTGTGGCACATGTAAAAGAGCCGCCAAAGGTGCCGAGATCAAACGTTCCGAATTTTTACGAACTCTGTTGATAATTGGCCAGCTGAGGCCTCGGGTTTATCGTCCCTCGATGGCCTGCAGCAAGCCTGTACCGCCATGCGCATCTTCCAAGACCACCTCGTACCCGATACCAACAAGCGGGTAAGGTGGCATTGCCACCGAGGTAGATCCCCTACTGGCGCCCTCCGGCGTTGCTACCGCCGTGCCACTGCCGGTGGTCGCGCCCTTCTCCGCGCGTGCGCCCTTTCTGTTTTTTTCTCGTGAGCCCCCGGCCCGTGTCGGGCCGCCGCTTGATGCTGCCGCCGCAGCGAGGTGAGAGCGGTCCAGCAACTTCTTCAGCATGGCATCCGAGACGACGCCCGATTGGGCCAGGCCTTGATCGCGACGATCCAGGTTCAATAGCTTCACCAGCTCCTCCGCCGAGGTGGAAGACGTTGACTACAAATGGGTTGAAGAGGCAGCACAGGGCAATATGTCGGGATTGTGCAAGATCGTTTGGTAGGCAGGTGCATGGAACGGATGAGGATGAACGAAATTGGATGAATGATTGAAGACAAACCGAACCGGGCGTCAGAAGCAAGAAAGAATAATCGACTGTCAATTGGAAAAGAGAAGGAAAAGTAAAAACTTCTTATTCCGCGAAGTAATTATATCTGCATCAAACAAAAATTAGGAAGCCATGGGCCCACGTAATCAACTTAAGAAATGGTAGATGGTACCAACCTGCAGGAGCTCCTTGAAGGCACCCTTCTTGATGACAACTCGTTCGAGGGCCTTCTTTGAATCAGCCTTCGCCAGCATGCGGTTCTCTACGCTGTTGGCAGTGATCAGGCGGAACACCAGCACCGGCTTTGTCTGACCGATGCGGTGGCAACGGTCCATCGCCTGGAGGCCGAGGGATTGAGGATATGTCCGCAATGGAAGAGATACAGCTGTGAGCAACACGAAGCCGCTATGGCGTACATTACCCATGTCTGTGGTGCACGAGTACCATAAGTATAAGCCGATCCGAATAGGCAGGGCTTCGCAGGAAGACTGGTGACCATGCTGGGCCATCGGCACAGGAAATGTGATGTTCCGCAGCACCAGGCACTGATCATAGAAGTCAAACTTGCATCCAATAGCCGCGAGGCGCAACCATGTGGTAGCTTGGGGGTGTGACCATCCAATCAGCCGGTAGTTTTGGACTACTAACTTAATGAATGAATGCATCCTGAAAATACTTCGGGTAAGGTCAAAAAGCATGTGCATTACAGTACATTTTAAACGAGCGCACTTGGCCAGCTACGCTCCCCGGGTTTAGGTACATCATGTATACGCATAAGAAAACAAGGAGTGAAATATAGTTACGAGGATATACATGTGTGTAGGATAGGGGGGTTTTGCTTCACCCGTGGCCACTACCTGGCACTCCCTACCTTCCCCAGTAGTTCGGGGCACCCTGATCCATTCACCCTCATCCGCTGACTTCTCCGAAATCAGTGATTTTCCCGGGTTCAGCACCCACCACCAGCATCCAGTGGAATCTGCCGGATCAACGGCGGCGTCAACTCCCCTCCAGCTCGGCTCGCAGATCACTATAACCGGGGTCTGTCACCGTCCATCATTACCCGCCCACCAACTTTTTCTTCTTCTGTCAGACAACGCGTAGCGCATACCATACGCATAAATCTTTATCATCCCGCTCTCACCTGCGAATCTTGGTGCGGGTTCCAGTCGCTGTCGTAAATGATGACCGTGTCAGCCGCCGTCAGGTTGATGCCCAAGCCGCCGGCACGGGTAGACAGCAGGAAAACCCACTTGTCCGAGTTAGGGTTCTGAGGCCAAATGTTATATTGATTGCCCAGCACGGGATGAGGACAAACCGGAAGCTTATTACCACAAAGTAACCAAACCTCTGTGTTCGTTAGGGACTCAATTATATAATGTTCACTTCGGTGCAATGCCGACAAAATGAGCAGCAGGTTATTAAGTTTTGAAGGCATACAAAAATGAGACACCTAGGCGCTCTACCAAGGTCTTTCCCTACAGACATATAGTACATGCCGCAACAAAATTGGCATCATGCCATTACTACATAGCCCCAGGCAGAGGAGGGGAAAATGAAACTTGATGGTCGTCTCCCCTGATCCCGCCAAGCCACTTGCTTGCCTGAAACTCCGCAATCTCCTGTTTCCGAGTCTGCAAATCCACGGAGCCGTCAATGCGAAGGGACCCGATGCCAAGGTTCTGGAGGTACGATTCCAGCACGTTGAGCATCTCCGTCATCTGTGTCACACCACCATAGGTTGAAGGTAAGTTAAGCTATATTATAGTATTGTCAGGAGTACGGGCTGTACATGCAACAAGCAAGCCGACTGGAATAGATGAAATTAGTGCATACAGCATTTCCCACCGTTCCTATAGGCTCAGTGGCAACCAATCCTAGGTAGCATCCAAATATGCAGTCTGCCTGAGCTGCTTTTCGCGAGGCCGAAAAGTGTCCATTAATCAAAAGGCTTGCAATTGGATCGCACTATTCCCATCCCTCTCCGCATGTGATGGCTATTCATCAGACAACTCTGCACATACACATGTATTACGTACATATATATGTATAATGCACATATATGCATATTGACCTGAGAGAAGATTAGAACTCGGTGCCCGCCGGAGCGCAGGTGCTTCAACAACCTTTCCAGCAGCGCCAGCTTTCCGCACTGCGCAACCAGCTCGGCCGGGGAGGGGTACTCTATTGTTCCGCTGATGCGCCCGGTGATGAGGTCTGGATGGTTGCAGACCTGCATTATAGATACATGATATCCAACAGCACCATCAACGTCTCGTAATGCTGATAGGTTCCAGACCATTAACATTGCCTGAGCATCACGGGAGACTGCTACAGCCACGCTTTGGACTGAACAGAAGTAGGCGCCATTCTCGCAACCACGCGCGCAGATAGTCATTTTTGTAAAAGTATACTGTAGGGTGTTGATTTCTGCATATGCTCTGGAAAATGCTCCCTCTGGTGGTTACACCAAAGAATCAGAGCATTAACTAGTTTGCGCAAAATGTAAGCAGCGACGTCACTTGGAAGATAAAACAGCTACATGTCCCACAAGGTTTTAACAACGGCAACCCAGAAATAAATACATTATTAAGCACATACATGCCGCCCCCTACCTACCTTGCGCATCTGCATTAAGAGATTCTTCAAACTGAAGTTGCGGAGATCACCGCCCTCGGCGGCCAGTTCCTCCTGCAGGCAGGTAGGTGCACATTCAAACGTACAAAATCGTACAAAGATACAATTGCAAGCCAAGAACGGGCGAGCGAGGTCCTGTATTTCATCCATTCGTCACTACTTCGAACGGTGTTACCAACTAAAAAACGCGATATCGGCTTAATGCATGTCCCTTGATCCGCGAGATAAGCTAAGTGGCAATGCAAACCCATTTGGTGCTGGGTGTGATCCCCCTTAGCACCCACACCATGAATTCGGCTCATTCCTTCGGCACGAGATTACGCCCATTTAGTCCATCCATCCTTATCCGGTGGCTGTACCTCGAGCGACCGATTGATAAGCGCCTTGGTGAGCTTCTTCTGTAGCTCCGTCATCTCCGCGTACAGCACGACCTCCTGCTTTGGCGGGATACCGATGTTGACGTCCGTCTTGACCCGCCGCATGACAAACGGCTTCAGGATTGCGTGCAACCGGGAGACCATTGTGGCCGTCGCCAGCTGCTGCTGAGGTTTGTCTTGTTGCTGTGCACTGTCGCCGGTGCTGACACCACTTTCACCACCAGGGCTGCTGCGGGCGCATACTCCTGTTGCCGCCAAAGACGATGATGCGTCCCCCGTCCCCAAATCCATCTTGCTATCTGCTGCCGGCTGCGGCTCCAGTCCTGCTGCTACTGCTCCACCACTTTCCGCAGCTACCTTATTATCATCTGCAGCTGCCTTCTTTTTCCGACCGCGCCGCTTCAGCTGCTGCTTCTCCGCCTTGGCAACACCGACCCCGGCCCCGCCAGTGGGGAATAGCCCTGTCGGGATCGAGGAAATGCCGCTAGCAGTAGCCGTGTCTACAGTGTGGATGTCAAACCAGTCAAGGAACTTGTCCACGTCGTTGAAAACCTGCGGCATGCAGAAGCTCAGCAGCGACCAGAGCTCCCGGAGGTTGTTCTGCAGGGGGGTCCCTACGGTGCAGGCCAAAGAAGACGAACAACATATATTACAGACGCAGCAGCAGATGCCCAGAATATATAATATAATAATAACATATAATAATATATAACTATCAGAACGTTATCAGCTTAATGCGCTGTTGGCTCACGGAGGTATATGTACAGGTGACAGCAGGTACATGGGCATGGACTTAACTGCGTCGCACAAGTGCATAGTCACAGTTTCACGCGGCGGCGACCAACGAATGACAAGGAGACAAGTGCCCAAGCGCAACCGGACAAATTTAGCACAGCAAGGATCAAATATTCAGACAATCTCACCTGTTAGGAGAAGGCGACTGCCCGTCCTTAAGGAGCGCAGCTCCTTAAGAAGCTTGCAATTGTAATTCTTGAGGCGATGGCCCTGTATCAATGAGGACGACGAGGACAGATGCACGCACGATCGATCAGTTGAAGTACAAGCCGGAAGATCAGCACCTTGGCATTTGGCTAGGGTATCAGAAGTCAGCCTCCCCAGGAATCACCCCCGCCGGCCGCCTTCTCGTGCATACTGCTTGCTGAGGACATACATTTAGTTTCACCCCTCACTGGGGAGGGTTGCTGAGACGCGCCCCCCAATGCGATCATACAACTCATCGTCAGTCAATAGTTACATAGCTATTCCGTCTAAGCTTGCTAACCTCATCAACAACGAGCAGCTTCCAATCGTGGCGCTCCAGGTGGCGGCGGTCCAACATCGCCATGTCATAGCTCGTGATGATCACCGGCATCTGCTTACCTGCACACGCACACATAAAACACATATTTTTATCAAGCATGAAAATTTCCCTTCACTTTCCCTGACTCGTCCTCCTTCCAAACACACATACCTATACAACGTAATTGTCATTCAAATATGACCTTAGCATTTCTCGTTCACAACACATTTCCCCATGCACACTGTAGATCAAGTATGCTATTTTCGTACGCGCTTCAATGGGAGTGATGATACCCTAATGAATGAATGCTTTTGACTAATTGTGTACATACCATTGCCGCCGCTCATGTGCTCATGGCGCAAGGTCGCTCGCTGCTCCGGTGCGCCGTGATACACAATAACTGGAATGTCTGGGCAGAAGCGATGGAACTCCGCTTCCCAGTTACCCAACGTTGACAGAGGCCCTACCACCAGGAACTTTCCACTTCCTTCCTGAACGGCACCAGCCAGATGGGGTAAGTTTGACATCAGCCGTTGTAGTCACTCATGCATGGTTAGCAGATGGTTTTACACAGCATGGCGCTGGCTGGGTGTGTAGTAATAGGCGTACAAAGTACAGCACATACAAACATGATATAAAGTGCATAAAGCACCATCGCAGCATTTTGAGAGGCCTTTTTAGCCCCCAACTACGCCCGGGTTGTATGCACTGTAGCACGGCACGAATGCCCGCGCCTTATATTATCTCCGACATAACACGTTGTTAAGCTAGTTTGGTGAAGCTTTGGTGTTTGTAGTGTCGACTGAAGGCCTATTACATTACCTTTTCCTAGTTAAGTCTAACTAATAAAAGCGAAGCTTTGGTAACATAAACGTAACGTGTGCGTATGGTTAAGCTTACTATACGCCTAGTCTGTTTAATTTACGTGCTACGTTCACTAGTGTTTCGTTTGTTGTTAGACTTATACACAAACGTCGTTAATGCTTCAGATTAACTTTGCCAGAATTCAATACGTACTTATGTTAATAAAAAAAACAAACAGGTGCTCCGAAACTGACACTGAGAGACGAAAGCTGGGAAAAAATAAAATCTAGCCAATTTTTGTATAAAAATCCAAAAATAATTTAGTAGGCACTTATTGGAAATTTGGGTATGTTGCTTTTTTGCCTGCACGGCACGAATGCCCTGGTGAATACACACAGACACATAAATATATGTATAAGGATGTTACACTGAGGGCGACTCGCCCTGCACGGAATACCTGTATATCTAAGACAGTACACTCACTAAACTCGCAACACATTGTAAATTACAACCCACCCACTGGACTGGACCCAAGGGACAACAACGACGGATGGGACTTAGCTGTTACCCTCGATTGAATAACATGCCAAAACCTTAACCATGTTACCCTCACGCAACCCTACTACATACGATACCAACCTTGCAGTGCATCCATAAGTATGAAATGAAGCCAATTGTTTGAATCTGACGCGTACATTTGAATCACAGGGAAGGCAGGCCAGTATGGGGGGGATGGGAGTTGACAGAAGTGCGTTACGGAATGAACAGGCCTGTCGACATATAGCTGATAAAGGAGAATAGTCCAACGAGTTGTGCTACGCTAAAATATCTGCCCCCAGCAGACAACTTTATACCGCTGTCCAAATAAACTGTCGAAACACAGATGCTGCCGGTGGATAACCTAATGTGGGGAGCCGAAGCTGCAATGTGTAGAAGAAACCAAAACTGAAGTGCCAATGCACACGCATGCCATGATTTGGGTACTGTTACCCGGTTCGCTAACGGAGCATGTGGCCTGTTGTGTCATACCGTCTTCCCGAGCCCCATCTCGTCCGCCAGGATTCCACTAACGCCGTTCTTGTACAAGCTGATCATCCACACCACTCCTTTCAGCTGGTAGTCGCGAAGCTCCGCCTTGATGAGTGGCAGGAGCGCCTGCATCAAATCCAGCGTCGAGCAGATGTACGCACGTACGTCAGAGGCATGTAAGCTATTATGCCTACCAATTGTTTGATGTGGGTCACGCATGCATCAGAACAACAACGAATAACATAACGATACCTATATGTACTGGGTTATTTGCAAAGGAGAGTGCTTTGCATAAGCATTGATCAGTGGCAGCGCCCGCCCATGCACATGTGCAGCGCATACATGACCCATACATAGATTTGTCCTTGCTTGCCCGTACGTTATCGCAAGTATAAAAACCGCCGCCAGAGGCGTAAACAGCAAACTGCCAACCGCAGCATAGTTCCTGGCCATGGAAAGCAAGGAACTGCATGAACATAAGCCCATACCTGGGTCGCTGGAGGAGGAGCAGCGGCAGTGTCCTTCTCCTGCTTCTTGCCACGCCCGGCAGCTGTCGTTTTCCGACGCTTCGCCGGGGGTGGGAGCTCCTCCTCCTCCTCATTATCACCGCGGCTCCCGGCAGCGTTCGCCGCAAGCATTTCTTCCACGATATCCTTGAACTGTTCAGCGAGCCAGCTGCTATACAATTGCGACCTTCCTACCAGCTCCAACACTTGCGCCTTTTCTCCATCGTCTCCAGAATCCTGGACCTAAATTAGCAATACACTTAGACCGTCAAAATGCGCACGCCGTCTTGTCTCCCGCCTAACCGAATTAATCGACAGTCCTGACCTGACGAACCTCATCTTCGCAGTCTTCTTCGGAGTCGCTCTGCTCGTCAAGTTCCACGTCGAGACACTTCTTATGAATCTCCAGCTCTTCCGCTAGCGGGCGATTGCCGATTGAGCCATCACCGTGGTCCTGTCGACCCCAATTCAAATCGAAAGGTATGAGTCAAAGCATCCAGTCAACTAGGTTCTCCCCGGACGATAGGCATTTCATTATATCTCACCACATCCATAGAAGGAGAGCGGTCAAGCTCTGCTTCCTTAACGGCAGCCTGAACTGAAGCCATAATCTACAAAATCCTGCTTAAGTAGTAATGCAAAATCATATGAGATGTTAGTATATACCAATGATTGTCCAATTTTGATGAATTGCTTTGCATTGTTTCGCATGAGTCAGGGTGATGCCGCAAAGCTGCTCAGACATACGGCAGCCGTACGGTCCAGCTTTGTGAGCTGCAATGACAATCGGATCTCAAAGAAATTTCCCCGACATCCGCTCTAAATGCAACAACTAATTTTGAAACTGAGATGTTGCATGATCACTTGGAGTGCCGCAAGCATTTGCCCTAGGGGAGGATCCAACCCTCCCAACAGGTTGGGTATGGGCCCGTGCATGGGCTCTTGGGGGAAGCGCCAACCAGTTGACATGAGCATCTACAATTCCTCAACATACGAACTTATGAAGGGCCGACACCATCTTCTATTTAGCGTAACACAAAAGCTGCACGCTGCAAACAAATGTGGGCGCATGTTTGTTTTATGCTAGCTTTCAACTGTCACAGTGAGCATGTAACCCCCATAGATGACTCAATTTATGGACATGCAACTAAAAGTAAGCGAGCCTAAACAGCGCAGGCCTGAAAGGCCTGTACTGCGCAAGCATGCTGCAACAAGTGGAACACGCTGCAACCTGCTGACTCCTGCTGCAAGGCCCATGATGCATGGCGCTACAATAGTCCTATTTGGAAACTGGGGGAGCTGCTTTCCCACATTGCCCTTCTTGCCATATCCGAACAAGCATACATAGTTTTCCGAAGGGATCCGCATATGCCATTTCCATAGTCCGTCCCAACGCCATGTAGCCTCGCTCTGGACCCCTGTTAGAGCTCAGCGTTGCTCCAATCCGTACGGCAACGCAACCGCATGCACGCAACGAACCCGGACGCAACAGAGGCCATGCATGACGGAATCATCAACGGGGTTGGCTGCGTGCAGTACTATGTGTGGCTGCGCTTTTAGTCGACCTGTTCGTCCAACTGCGAAAGTTTTATTCTACCGGTATGACTTCCGGACCTTTCCGGAAGCACCGGACGTGGGTCTGTTCGCATTGTGGCTTCAAGGAGAGCTGCGCAGCACGCCTACCCCGATCAGACCCAATCCTTGTGAGACATCCCCGACCGTACGATGTCTCACGGGAAGAGGAGGGTGGTGAAGAGGAGAGTGGTGAGGAGGAGGGTGAGGAGGAGGAGATGGAAGAGGGGGCTCGTGGCAGGCGCTCCAGGGTGGGGAGAGGCGGGGCAGTGTCACAACGCCCACAGCAGTCGTGCGGAGGCGCATTTGATTTGCGTAGCATAAACGCAAGGTTCGGCGTTTTGCCGACTGTACCGATCGTACTGTATCATCACGTAACTGCGTGGTGGAGTTCATCTGCGACTTCCCGACATGTTTGGATGCAGTGCTTTGCTTCCCGCATGTGGCGCAGTACATCTTTTTAAAATATGTTAGGTGTACGGCGACTCAAGAAGCAAGCAGGGAACTCCAACTCAACAATCGGCCTACTGCGGAGTGCGACAACTCCGTAAGTTAGGGCGGATAAGACCAGATGTTTTGGATGTCAATATGGTGGTCAACCATTGCCTTGTTGACTTCTCCATTACTACGTATGGGTCGGGCCGTACGCACCGTACCGCCCCCCAAACCCCGGTGCAACCCTCGTCCACATGCCGCCAGGAAGTACAATTGGACTCCCCGCATGTGCAACAAACAACCTGTGCGCGCTAGTAGCGGGCATTCTACGGCCCCTATTCATCCTACCTCCTCTTCACACGAAAAACGGGAGAGTGACGTCATTTTGATCATTTTCACAAGTACGACACGGAACTTTCCCTGACGCCGCAGACGTTCGTGGGGCGTACGTTGAGAAAAACGATGGTTGGTGTCGCGACGTTCACCTAAGCCCATTCCCGTACGATACGGGGAATGGATGGAGGAATGCGAAGACGGCGCCGACATAAGGCTGTTAGACATGCACTCTAGACAAGAGGGCAGCGATTCATGCCACCTGCCACCTGCCCGCCTGTAGGTGAGCGCCGCCGCAGGGACCCCACTCGGCTCGTACCCATCCTGAACAGGCGCTTGAAACATTCTTTTGGCCGTACCGCTCGTCCCCTTTGATCAAGGGTAGCAACTGACGTCCTCCACTTCTTTGTGTCAACCTTGAACTCCCTCGTCTGTAAGGACACAGCCCCCTATTGACCTGGATCCCACCCCTCCGCACACACATACACATACACATACACACACACATACACGCACGCACACACACACACGCATACACGCACTATGTATTACTAGCATTACTATTTACCGCACGCAGCCACCTGCGGCCACACGATCCAGTAGCCCTCAACTTTTGCATCCTACCCTCCACCGCATCACGTAAGGGAGAAACCCCCGCCCCGCGCGGAATGATGCACGCCAACCCGCCGCCGACAGTGCGATAAAGCTTCCCCAACCTCTGTTCGTACGGAATGTACACAGTGTACGATAAAGCGGGACGACTCGGTACGGATTACCCATCCAAGTGGCATGGCCCTCGCGGTACCTGAGAACAGTTTATTGGGTGCAAAGCTGTCGCGAAAACCCTCTGGTTTGATCGCCCCTGCTTCAGTAACCTCCCGTTCCTATCTCAAGCCGTTCTAAGATCCATCAAAAGTCGTACGCGGCAGGACCTCCTTATGCACCTCAGATCTCTCGCCCCCTGGTTCACACCCCGGCCAAATCTCGCGCACTCGGCTCTCGGAGGATGTCCAGCAGACGGGGAGGAAGCAGCGTCACGTAGCGAGGCGGGGCAATTGTGGCCACCGCCGCCGCCGTCGCCGCCGCCGTCCGCTCATGTCCGTACGGCCCGAGTGCCTCCCGGGCCGCCGCGTCCAGGTCAGCGGGAACTGGCGGCAGCCGGGCGGCCGTCGCGGCGGGATCGGCGATGGTGACGGCGGCGCCATGGCCGACATTGCCGCTAGTGGCCGCCTGTGCAAAAGAGGTGCGGTTAACGTATAAAGCTGTGGCGGCGGCGCCCGGTGGCGACGTGGCAGGGTCGTCCGCGTCGCGGATAATGGACGGCATGGCCGCCGCCGCCGCCGCCACCTCGGCGTCGTGTATGGCAGTGACGGAGTCCGGCACAAGGCCTCCGTCGGCCGGCGCTGGCGGCGAATCCATTTCCGGGTCCTCCCAGGCCCAGTCGGCAGCGCCCGCAAAACCCGACACGGCGGCCGCGGGTTTGACACCTGGCGGCGGTGCATCAGGCCTGTCGTACACGTACGCGCCAGGTGAGCCGATGCGACCAATATCATCGACGTCCTCCGCGCCGCCAGCGGAGGCATCTGATTGCGCCGCCACCGGCGCAATCACCGCCGTTGTCGCATTCAGTACAAGCTGATAGCCCGCCGGCACCCGGTCAGTCACGTCGGCGTACGGAATATTATCCACGTCAACACCACCAGCCTCACATGAGACAGCAACACTCACAGGTGACGTTTCCTCATCGTTGCCGTACAGCTCGTCCTGGCGGCCCTCGTCGCCGTGCGAAGTAGTAGTGGCACTCGGAGGCTGCGGCGGCGCTATGACGGCAGCATAAGTGCGCTGGACATTGCCGTACACCGCTGCCACTGTGGCGGGATTACGGCCCGGGGCGATGGCTTGCGGCGGGTAGACCTTGCCGGGGGACGCTGCCGGAAACTCCTCAGCGCCAGTGCCGTACAGACCGGGGCCCTCCTGCTCCGCCGAAGTCGTACGTGCCACGTCAGCTGCCGCGCCGTTGATCTCTGCGGTTTTGGGAGACGTGGGATGATACGCCATGTACGACATGGTTTGGGTTGCGCCGTGGCCACGCACCAGATGGCCTCCCTTTTGCATCGACGCACTCAACCGTCAACACGCCCTCCGCCAGGTGCTGACTGCAGCGAAACCTGTTAGCTCCGAAACCACAATGGAATCCTCCAATCCTCCAATTCCATTGGAGGATGTGAGATCGGTTTCGGAGCTGCATCCTCCAATTCCATCGATTACATCACAGCAGGCTAGGCGCGGGGAGGAGCGGGACCACACACGGCGGACCACAAACCCACACGATCAAACGGACAAATCCTCGTCAACCATCCGGTGTACTCACCCGCCATGGCCAGCTCCAGGGCGGTGGCGGCGGACGTCAGCGCCGCCTCTCCTTCCCCTTCCTCCCCTTCCCCCGCCGTCCGTCGTGCGGTTGTGTACGATGCCGCCCGGGCGAGACTCCCCACGGAGGCCAGTGCTGCCGCCAGCAGCCGCTGAGCGCCCTCCGGGCGGCCTTTTGACGAGGGCGCGCCAGGGAGGGAAGTGTGCGTGACAGGCAATCAGGCTGGGTCTTTTCAAGTCCTGACCATTCAATGATGATTTGTCGAATACGTCACACTATCCTTAAGCTCTGTAGTGAGCTGCATAATAGATATTCTAATATTTTTTTACGAACGTAAATGTTCTTACGAAAAAACCTTAAGAACCCTTAAGTTAATTGTTTTCGTGCTGGAATATTTTCCTGGGGACCTCTGTTCTGTCCGCTGTCCCACCAAGCACTGGCACCAAAGCATTACCTGTATGCGGTCGTAAGTCCAGAGAGGCGCTGGGCACCTTGGCCACCCGGCCACTGGCGGTCTGTGTCAGCAGTGGGGCCCTGCCGGACACGTCGCTACCGCTGCTGCTACAGCTACCAGCGCCCCTAGCGCAGGCAACTTCGCCACCACCATCTGCGATTTGGGTCAGGACGACATGTAAAGACATGGTTCACGTCAGCGATGGAACGACACGAGGGACTTGATGCCGGTGTCGGCTGTCGGCGCCACCCTCCTCACCTTCTCCATTCTGTGTTGTTAGTTGCGGTTTTGCTGTCACGGCTGTGTTGTACGGGATGTGGGTGGCAACTGATCGCAACCGACCCGGACCCCAACCACTTTACACTCCGCAAAAAATGAACCCTCCTATCCCCCCGTTCCCCCCGCCCCCCTCGCCCCCCCCCTCGCATACATTCGTAGCTTCAATAGCTATCTGGTTTGGTTACAGTTACATCATCCTGCAATCCAAGGTATGCTTTCGTCGTACAGCTCTCCGCATGCCAGGGAAGCGGGTTTCCACGGAAACTCCGTACAAAAATTGTACGGCAGAAACACGATTAAAATTATATACATATGAAAAATAAAATAAATTATAATATAAAAACGGAATAAGTTTATATGCCGGTAAAGTATGCTAAGACAGGCTTGCATTTGACTCACGGGACAGAGCACCAGCAGCTCCAGATGCATCGGATGTTGCCGCCGCACCCGTGAAGGCGCTCGTGAGCCGCTGGGCCGCTTGCTCTAGTGCACCTGCCACTCCAGGGGAGGAACCTCCGTAGGACGCCAGGCGCTTCAGGACCGCCGCCGCGGTGCTGGCGGCCGCTGCCAGATCCGCCGCCGCCGCCGCCGGTGCTGTCGCAGCATCACCACCGCTGCCACCATAACTGCAATCACGGGCAAGGGAGTCCAGCGCCACCGTCCCTGAGTCCATGGCATTAGGATCCTTGGCGGCGGCGATGACCAGATAGCTGGACTGCGCTGGACCGACGTCGGCGGCGGCGGCCACGTCAATGTTGGAAATGGCGGCGGCCGCGGTTGCGGCCGCGGTGTCGGTGTCAGCGTCGGCGACCAGAAAAGACTTGTGCGCTTCCTGCTGCTGCTGCTGCTGCTGCTGGTTTTGGCACGTTGTTTTGGGGGATGGATATACGTCAGCAAAGAGATATTGCCGCACACAGCTAGGAGTGCGGTTTGTAAGTTGTCAACTTAACTTCCCATACTCCTCTCACACACGTACAAATACACACACGTATGGTTACGGGCTCCCCCAGCATGCTCTTGCGACGCTAAAAACAGTCAGAACCACAAGTGACCCAAAAGTGACCCACGGGTCACTTGCCGACGCCATATTCGCCTACGCACGCGCTCTGTGTGTCACGCAAATCCGTCTTCAACTCGCTTAGCTGCATCGCAACAGCCGCAGTTTCCCAAAAAGATCCCAAAATATCTCGATCAGGATGCGACCCATGGGTCATACCTCACGGGTAGACCACACTCCCAATCCTTTGCCCCACTACCATCTTTCCCCCGCCCCTCCGACACCCCCCGAAACCTGCCCCTGAGCCCCGAGCCCCGAGCTCCGAGCCCCGACCCAGATGGCAATTACAATACCAAAGTGCTGTCACGACGGATGGGGCAAGTGTTTCGCATGTCGTGTGTTTGCGGGGCGGTAATCCGGCGTGACAGTGCGTCGCAGGGGCCCCCTTCACACTTGCCTGCTGGTCAGACACCTGGGTCATAACAAGTCCCAGAGCTCCCAGAAGGCTGCCCCCTCAGCACCGAAAACGCAGCCTCCTACCTCGTCGTCGCTCCCGCTCAGCTCGCGGTTCAGGCCGATATCCACCAGGGGCGGCGGAACGTCCTCCGCAGCAGCCGGAGCCAGGTCGCCTACGCCGGGTCCGGTGAAGCTGTCAAAGCCCACAGGCTTGGCACCTTGGGCTCGTTGATGAAGCCTGCTCCATTCGCTCATATGGCGCCCATGCGCAATTTCTGCGGGGTCGGCACTACGCCAGACCTGGTCTGCGCTCACCCTGATCTCTGCGGCGTCGCGTGGGGACATACTCGATTGTAGGAGCGGCGTGCCGAAGGAGACAAAAAGACCAAGGAACAGGAAGAACTGGGAGGTTTGGCGCCAGCAAACGGTAAGATATTGTATCAATGCTGTAGCTTAATCAGGCTACTTCAAAAAGCGTCTTGTTTTACCAATTGTTCAGTATCGTAGTAATAATAAGAGGACCTGTTATCGAATCAAGTCCAAAAGCTGAATGGAAGCCAGGGATGCGAAAAGTAATCGGATGCTGTGAAAAGCGGTGCGAAGAGAGATTTGTGAGCCCGCCCGAAGGGAAACTGGCTTAGTATGATGAACAGATCCGGGTCCGTCCTAAGGCCAGAGAGAGGACGCAGCTGGCTGCGTAGTGCAGGTTCGCGAGAGGGGGAAGGATGATCACGTTAGGAGGCGGGCTGGGAAGTCGGGAGTACAAGAAAAAAGTGTTTATCCTCTTTTGGATCTAAGAACCAGTAGGGTTTCGCAGGCCTACGTCTCATCATTAAATATTAAGTCATGGAAGGGGGAGGGTGATCGAGACCGACACGTGCTGACTCATAGGAGTCGAGCATGGCCTTCATGCTGTCGATTGACCGTTGGTGACCCTTGGTGACGCACAATTAAAACCTTCTTCCTAACCGTCCATCAGAAATCCTTTGAAGATTACATTCGTACTTCATTTTGGTTTTACTAAAAGCCACCGGACTCTCTTTCTTAGCGCGCAAGGCTTGCTGCATATTATATCTTCGCAGAACCGTGGGTCGCTCGTTACGCCTCGTTACGCCTGCCAGTTCCAGCAGAAAGCCACACCGTCTTCTTCTTTTTCTTCTATTCACCAGAGATAGCCAGCTGGATCGACACTCTCTGTTTATAGCTGCGCTTGCTTGCCGTCCCAGAAATCATGACCCACATGACCGCAGAGCAGAAAGACGAAATCGCTAGGCAGAAGTTCGGCCGGCCCTACGATGAACTGGTAAGTGCGCGCGCGGCGGCTGGGATGCCAGTCTCCTCCGGCAGCCCGTATGTCGCGACTACTCGCTCCGTCAGGGGGCAGCAGGCGCTGTCTCCGATGCGCGGTGTATCCTTCGCCGCCTCGTTCGTAGCCACAGGTGCCGAATAAGCCCCTGCTTCTGAGCGCGCTCCGAAGCCCGCTTTCCTCCAAACTCCAACATATGAATGTCATTTATACTTGTTCGTTCCAAGACCATCCAAGAATGTTTCTGTCTGTCCCTCGGATCGTCTGTCTGTCCATCCGTCTGTCGTGAGATGCTCCCGCGTTCCAACCATATGTGAGTGCTCACAACCCGTCGCAAGGAACAAGGAACATCGGCGACGGGGGGGAGAGCCCACTACATCAGCCGCCTCCTCTTCCTTCCATCCGCATGATTATTATCATCGTCAGCTGCTGCAGCCGAAGGTTTTCCAGGGCAATGCGCTCCATGAGTCTCGCAAATTCTGTCGAGTGCTGCTGCTGTGACTTGTCGTTGCCGCCGCCGCCGCCGCCGCCGCCACAGGAAACCGACGAAAAGAAGGCCGTCGGCGGCCAGTTCAGGTGAAGCTGTCGTGATCAGAAGTATGCCCCCGGTGACTCCTCACCCACCACGCGGGTGGGCAGGTCCGCGTGAAGGATTAAGAATGAAGCTCTGGACGTAACTGCAAGGCGATCTTTGAGCCACGGCCACCATCGCCCGCGGCTATCGCGGACACCGACATCATGTTGGCTTCCCATTTTGCGAAGCCCCGCTGCCGTGCTAACAGCTAACAGCTAACAGCTAACAGCTGACCTTTTTCCTTTCACAGCGGCTGTTGCCAAACCCATTTACTGTTCGCCCAGGGCAAACGAGTTGGGACACGAGGGCTACAGCGAGATGGGCAAGATGGGCGGGAAGAAAGGAGGATACTCAACCGGCTACGCTCACGACCCGGAGGAGCAGAAGAAGTGGACGGACCGCACCGGCAACGAGACGGCCATGGAGTAGGCGGCCTGCATGCGGCCCTGGACGGAAACAGCGCGCCTGGACGAGGGCCGGGAGAGGACCAGGGCTACGTGGCGGAGGGGGGCTATGTGGCAGCCTGGGTGAGCAGAGGAGATATACGCCTTTAAAGTGGTGCAGAGGCGCTGTGGCGCTGTATGTTGCGAACACAAACCATGCATCCAACGGTATTACCCAATTATGTACGGCACGACTACGTGTTGTAGATAGTTAGTTAATACCGTTGTGATACCGGTGCTGCTCACATGGTTGGCGCATGAGGAGCTGTAATGTGGACATATATACATATATAATGGTTTCGGAGGGAACCGGGTGCAAAGTAATCCTCGGGGTGGTGGAAATGGTGGATGGGTGCGAGCCAATGAGCGTGAGATGGAGTCCTCCACCATGTCACCAGGCGAGTGTACGAATGCGGTTGTCGGTTGTTGGGGTTGTTGCTTGCAGTTGGGAACCGAGGGTATTGATGAGGCAATACGGGTGTCGTGGGATTGCCATTCACCCTCATGTCGGCATGGTGATGTGAATGCAGCGCAGCGGGCTGTTCGGATCAAGCGGCCGACTCTCACCTTCTTATGCCTTCTGACGCCTGCGTGGTTTATATCGCAGCTGCGGGGCCAAACCGGGGTCAGACTGCTACCGGATTCGTGTTGCTTGCGCGCCGGTGAGATCCGCGGGACCGGGCGTCACGACAGAACAGGTTTCTGCGCATGATAGGTGGCACGGTCGTACAGTAAGCGGTTTGCATATAGTGGGTTTGCAGGACGGTAATCGGGCGTGACACGCGAACATCTCGGCGAAAGCGTATTTGCTCCGGAACCGCCAATTCAAATGCCTGCTCCAGGACCACAAATTGACATCACACAGCATATCTGCTTCGGAACCAGAATTTTCCCGCCGGATCTGTCCGCATAGGGCTTGGTGCAGATAATAAGCCGAGCTGAGCCGCAGGGCCGTCCACGGTCCTCCGCGACCACAGCCACCTACACCTCCCGCTGACACCGCAACAGACAAATGCCGCTCGGATGCAGAGGCGGCGAATGTATCTACGGCATGCACGCTTTGAATGTACGGCATTACGCTTTGAATGTACGGCATGCACGTGTCTGTGTCAAACATGCACTCGCGCGCTATTCACCCGCGCAGCACCCTGTAGCACATAACTCACAGCATGCCCGTACCTCCTCAGCTGCTTCCACTCAGGGCTTCCAACACGTCGGTTCACAAGACGCAACCTCGTACCCCTTTGATTAAATTAAGACGATACACCCATTTCCCTCCGCGGGTTGAGGGTGGATGTGCCCACACACAGATGGACGATGACAGACCCCGATTAAAGTGACCTGCGAGCTAACCAGAAATGGAGTTGATGCCGCCGTTGATCCGGCAGATTCCATTGGATGCTGGTGGTGGGTGATGAACCAGTGTGGGGAAAATCACTGATTTCGGAGAAGTCAGCGGATGAGGGTGAATGGATCAGGGTGCCCCGAACTACTGGGGAAGGTAGGGAGTGCCAGGTAGTGGCCACGGGTGAAGCAAAACCCCCCTATCCTACACACATATACCCATTTAAGGTTAGTCAGAACATTGGCAGTACCTACCAGCCAAACTGCATTGTACTGTACGGTGCTGTACTGTACTTTACTCTAGGGTTCTCCAAGTATAATGGCGTCCCGTAATGCCGCGCTATAAATCGAAGGCCCAAACCAAATCGCGATTGTGTGTGCCTTTGTTCGCAGCGGAAAAGAGCAATGAAACTCGTTGCCCCGTCTGCGACTGCCTCTGATTGCCCTGCCGTCTTCCCCTTGCTGACCTTGACACTCCCTCCTGCTGCACGGCGCCTGTTACCCGCAAGACCTGCTCAGACGTGTCATCCCCTGCCACTCGATGTCATCCACCTACCGTCCCAAGACTCATCCTATCGCTTACACATTGCAGCCCTGTTGTAGCATAGCTTTATCTAAATCGGATGATTTAATAAGCTATATAGCGGAAACATCGAAATTGAACTCAGATAGAAATGCGCGAAGTAGCGGTTTCTAAGGGAAGTTCCAAATTGACAAAAGCAGTTATTTCGGTTAGAGGTCCGCCACGATCTTAGGACGAAATAACAGCTCTAGAATTGCGCAACAAGCGTAAATTTGGACCAAAGGGAACCAGAAGAAATTAAATATAAAGAACCAGACATGTTTAGAACGGGAATTCGTCGTAACTCAATTACGACGAATATCCGTAACCTCCTAACACACTGACCCAGTTAGTAACGGCTCAGCTCAGCCGTCACTCCAGGGATACATCGAACACTTTAGAAACCGACAACAGAAGTTGTTTTAGCTCTCTGAGAAACAGAGGATATAAGAACATCCTGGCGGGGAGTCGGGCAGACAGAGCCTACCTACCTGAACCTAGAACGGAACTCTGTCCTGAAAGCCTGTGCTTGGGGGTTCGTACCCGTCCTGAGACTTTATTAGCTTTATATTAATTGTTGATTAATATCCGGATATTTTTGGGGTCCCGTCTGCAACAAGCCCATTTGGGCTTCAGCTCATCATCTGTCTCTTTGCCTTCCCCCCCATCTCCTTGTTGTATCTCTGTTATATCCGCCTACATGCAGCAAAGGCTCGATCGAAAGGATGCCAGACAACTGCTGGCCACCCTCGGATACTACCCGTAGATACCCCAGGATACTACACTCCTCACCCCCATGTACACCCTTATCATTCCTAAGCCCCTTACGCCGGGAGTCATCCTGCTGGTGGTGGAGGGAAGCCATTATTTGTCATTCCGTACAGCGTCTGACATAATCTGACATCATCGGCCATTCATTTGTGTCAACTTACTTAATATGGCATCGCTCACCGACCCCAAAACCTAGCCCCACGTCAAGACTCATGTTGCTTACATTACAGGCAGGGATGAGAGATTGGGTTTAGGGAGAGGTGGAGAGTGATTCTTGGGTGGCGGCTCCCTCTGTTTGGATGGTGACAGCGGCAGCGGCGTTTTCGTCTGCTTGGATGGTGACGGCGGCAGCTTCTGCTTGTGTGACGGCGGCAGCGGCGGTTTTTTCTGCTTGGGTGGTGACGGCGGCGGCGTTTCCGTCTGCTTGGATGGTGACGGCGGCAGTGGCGTTTTCTTCTGCTTGGGTGGTGACAGCGGCATCGGCGTTTTCTTCTGCTTGGGTGGTGACAGCGGCATCGGCGTTTTCTTCTGCTTGGGTGGTGACGGCGGCGGCGTTTCCGTCTGCTTGGTCGGTGGAGGGCTCTTTACGGGTGATGGAGCCGACCTCGTTGTGGCTACGATAGGACCTATGGGGACGGTAGGCACAATGAGCAATGCAAATGGCCGCAGGAGGTTTAGGCGGGTGGAAGCGAACCGGCTATCGTGAGAGAGCAGCCGGGAATGAACAGACGGAGGCACCGCAAAGACATCGCGTCACTTTCGACAGTGTGAAGCAAATTCGACATTTCCACGCCTGCTACATCTACTGTTAGTACTGCTACTGCTACTGCTAGTAATGCTGCTGCTAGTAATGCTGCTGCTACTGGGACTGCACCCAATATCCGAATATTGATGGATGGCAACTGCGACTACTAATGCTGCACGACTTACATGCGGCGGCGGCGCATGAAGCATCCACGGGCATTGTAGTAGCAGCTTGAGCCCAGGTGCCCGGATATCCACGTGACGCAGAGGTCACCCGGAATTGGATGACATCGGCTGCAGCGGAGCAATGGTGATTGTGCGCGCGCGAGGGAGAGAAAGTGCTTTTTTGTATGTATGTGTGTGTATGCGTGTGTGTATGTGTGTGTGTGTGAGTGTGTGTGAGGGAGAGAGAGATGGGGAGAGGTGGGGGGCTTTAGGGACCTCACGAGCTAGATAAAGAAACTTGGTAGAGTTACACCCTCCTCTACCCAGGGGCACGGGGGAACGAGGAGGAACGCTTCAGAAGGGTGGCAAGAGGGGCAGCTGCGAGGTAGAGGCGGTACGTTGGCGGCTCTAGTTGGCGGGTTTGGTATGCGGCTGGCACGTATTTGGAGTCACACTGACGGGGCTAGCGAGGTCCTTTCAAGATGAAGGTGCGGATGACCGAGGCGCGGACCGGAAGACGAGGTTGAAACGGGCGGGGCCTGGCCGATGTGGTGATGCCATCATTCCACTTGGTTTGTTCCTCCTGACCTGGTCGGCCCATCACAGACGTCCAATACAGGCACCCTCCTCCTCGTGGCGGTGGTCCATCTCCCCTCCGCCACCGGACACCGGGGGACCCCTCCCAAACCCCATACCCACCTGACACGTTGCACGGCACTGCGTATGTGGCATTAAACAGCGTTGCGGCACGCGGGGACATGGACGCGCCCCAGTCTACTCGGTTTTGGCTGCGCCGAACAGTTCAGAGCCGGGGAGGTATCCCAGAGGTAAGTGAGTGCGCCCGGGAGAGTGAGGCCGGTCTGATGTAGCCGCCAGGGCTCAGGAACAGTGGATCGCTGGCCGCCATGCCGCCGGTAAGCTTCACAACCACTAGCGATCAATTCAGTCGTAAATAAAACATAAGGCCATGCCCCATGCAGGAATTGAAGGAACAGGCATCAAAGATAGAGATATCAGGCATCAAAAGAAAGAGGCTTGGCTCGCTCTGTCTTCCGCTAGTCTCTTCGCCAAGCAGACCCACACCCACACCCCCATCAATCACCACCCACACCCGGGATCCCCCTCACCCCTGCCGAAAATTAAATCATACCAGTCCCCTGCAGCCAATGGAATGCTGCACGGCACGGATGCTGCTGCACGAATTTCATTCCATGGCATGGCAACTCGATTTTATTGGCAACTTGTGCTGCCAATACCTAGCATGCATTCTTCCCAGCCCAACCCCGCTGGTTCCCGTCGGCAGGTCGGTTTCTCTAAGGCCTTCTAAGAGTTTTTAAGGCCTTCTAAGGTCTTTAAGGCCTTCTAAGGCCTTCTCGCCGTTTCCCCCTCCACGCGGCTTCATCTGCTGATCAACCAAACCCCGCGTAATCCACACCTCCCTGGAGAACGCGCGGATGCATGTTATGACACCCACCATCCGGGCGTGGGTGCCGGGTAGAGGAAGCGGCCCTCAGAGGAGGTCAGCAGCACCAGACTAGGAACCGGGAAGAATCCCTGTTGACAGGGAGAGAGGGAGGGGTTGATGGGGGGAGGGGTTGTCCGTCCGTCCATCCGTCTGTCCATCCACCTGTCCCTGTCACGCAGCCATCTGTGTCCATCTGTGTAGGCGCTTGCCTTCAGTTCTAGTCACTTCTAGGTCGCCTTGCTTCCACCACACGTGCGAGGCCATTCCTTGATTATATGTCGATTGCGGCAAGACGAAAAGAAACGGTCTTTCCTTCCGCTGGGTTTCTGATCCGGGGTTCGCACCTGCAGCGAGTAATTTGCGCCCGGGCATAGGCTCGAGACGAGATCGCGGGCTGAGCTGCGGAATTCAAAGTAGATGCTAGGGTCCGGACGCGGCACGCCGTGAGGGCTTTCCAGCCAGAAGCCATCCACCTCCAACTCCGGATATGCGCGCTCGGGATGCGCGCCACAGGGGTTGCCTTCGGGAATAACCCCTTGCGACGAGTCCCACCAGTACTTGGGATAGCCATGAGCGCCACAGAGGAGACATAACGTTATAATTGCAGGAAAAGTAATGGCTTGGCCCACCGGCGCCATTTGTGCGCTCAGCGATTTAAAGTGCTTTCCCAGTCTTTCCCTTACTGTGCGCCAAGTACCGCAACCTAAGCATGCTTGTAAGGTGGCACGCAGGCTACTTTACACAGTGGCGCAATAGTGCAACTAAGCGAATTGTGTGGAATGGAAGATCATAAACGCTGTTGATTCGTTGAGCTCGATTACGTTTTCTGGTACTGTGGTACAACGGCGTGCCAAGGGTGCAGTTACTGGGCGAGGAGCATGTCCCAACACAGCAGGGCAGTCCATTTAGGTCCGAATTGGGAGAAAGAGATGTTAATCTCCATCGCACAATGCAAAAACGCTCGGTATCCTTGGGGCCGACAAGCACGACTTTAAGTGACAAAGCATAGCAACCCGTAACTAAGTTGATTCCCAGACTTATCAAACCATAGAAATCGAGATTCCAGACAACCATTAATATCATTATTGCATTGCGTTTTGGGTCGCTTCCGCAAGCTGGCATGGGTCAAACCATCTAATCTGTGACGGCCCAACAAACTGGCAGACTGACTTGCAAACATGGCACAATACGACAACGCCTCTCAATATGAGTAATTTCACAAAAGAAAAAACGTATTTTATGTTAAAATAAGGCAAAATAACTTTACCGATAGCGCGTTCCGTCATTTCCGTATAGTTCAGTATGACGTTAATATCGGTTGTAACTAACGCAGTTCAGTTGTTGATATAGGTATTCAGACCACGAGACGAGACAGCATTACATCATAACCGAGGTCTTGAGCACTGAATCAAACCACCTGCGAACGTCCAAGATGTCGTCGGATTTCCATCTGTCGCCTTGAACGCGACAGTACGGATAAATCGTCCAGTGAACATGGAAGTAATAAGTATGTTGGCCTCAAACGGACTTTACATAAATGGGTTCGTATGCGCCTAACTGCGTCTATGCGCTTCACGACTTTTTCCATTCCCAGCTCTACTACACTGACGGTAGTCCCTCGCTCGCGCGTCATTTACCGGCTTCCATGGTTCGTTTCATAAGCGGCTTATAGCCACAACGCCATTCCCAGTCCCAGGTGTACTTCCCCGCTCCGCATCCGTGCCGCTGCGCAATGCTGCCAACCGCTCCCGCACCACTGCCTTGTGCACCTTTCCCGAGCTATTGGTCGGCAGGGGCTGCCACTGACCGACGGCAAAGCGGGGCAGCCGGAAGCCCGCCATGCCCTGTGCGCGGCAGTGGGCCTGCAGGTCGGCCAGGGAAGTCACCCTGGGTGCCGGATTGCCAGCAGCCGCGAATGCCGGGGTCAGGGGTGCCGAGCTCGTGTTCGTGTTCGTGTTCTTCATGGCGGGTCCCAGGAAGGTCCACCCCTTCCGCAGCACCACCAGAGCCGCCACCTGCACCGGAGATGAAGTTTGGGAGATTAACCGGCGCAAGCAAGCGACGAGGCCTAGAGGCTGAGGCAAGAAGAGAGAATGCATGGGGGTGGGGGGGATTAAGGTTATGTAGGGTGGAGTACTGTCGTATCGGTAGGATATGAGGCTAGGAACGCAATAAGCGCACGTAAAGCCGAACAACGAGGACGTGGTTCTGTCGATATGGGCCCACGTCAGCGCGGGACGCGGACGTGGACAGAGAGCCGGGGAGGTACCCCCCCAGTAGTCATGGCACTTGTGGTACTGAATGCACGAACTTTCACAAGCTTCCTCAAACGGCTTCCACCCACGAAACCGGCAGCTGGCCGGGCATTCTTGCCCACCATTCATGCAGCGACCCACCATCTCTCCCAGTCGCTCGTCTGGCAGACCCACCACCGCCACCGCCTCCACGGCCGGGTGGTTACTGAGAACCGCCTCCACCTGCAGGGCGTGTGTATATTTACATGTGTGTACGTGTATGTGTATCTTATTTCTCCGGCAAGCACGGCTCGCGAGTCCATGAGACAGAGAGCGCCTGACATATGGACCACTGACTCCCCTGTCCCGTCACATTATGTCCTGACGGAAATAGCGGCACGCGCAACCCGCACTGCACCCGCAACCATCCCCGTCCCGGCTGGGCAATAAGCTGTAGCCAGCCCGAGCCCCTCCCCAGGCAACAAGGCAGTAAGGCAAGCCGAGCCCGGAAAGGGAAAGAGCGTAAGCTAGGACAGCATGTGTGCGACACCGCATGCGTGGGCCCACCTGCCGCGTTGTTTATGACTACTACGTCAAAGATGTGGTATCAGATAATATTCCCAAAGGGACGAACATCCATGAAGGAGCAGTACATGCGCTGTACGTGCATACGGCATACGATTATAGTTGCCGTACCTGCGGCGCAAACACATTTTCCCCGCCGCTCTTGATCATGTCCTTGGCTCGCCCCATCAGCCACAGCGCCCCGTCCTCCGCCAGGTAGCCGAGGTCGCCCGTGCGCAGCCAACCGTCACATGTCAGAGCCTGTGTGTGCGGCAAGCCTTCAAATGTAGATTGCGGTTACTCATATTGGCCACAGATGCCAGATATCGTACCGGTATCTGTTTCATAATGTATATAATATATAATACGTAACATAATAATAATAATGATAATAATAATTATTATTATATTACTATATACTAATTATATATTATGTATGGAATCGGCATCCGCCCCCCCAACACCCCACCCCACCCCATATACACACACACACAGACGTAACCGCCGTACTTCACGTGGGATAACTCACAACACATATGTACACATCAACAAATATACCTCCAAGGATGCCGCCGGGTCCTCCCAGTAGCCCAGCATCACGTGTGGCCCACGGGTCAGCACCTCACCCACTATGTACGGTGGCGCACTCTCGCCGCCCGGCTCTCCGCCGCAGGGCGCCATACCGGCGCCAACGGCGAGGTCTTCTGCCGGGCGAATCATGATCTGCACCCCCGGCGCTGGGCAGCCCACGCACTGAGAGCCAGTCGATTTTGCCTGAGCTGACCCGGGCGCCACTGGCGCAGGGCGGGACATGGGAGCCGCCACCTGCTCTGCTACGAAATTGTCCTCCCTTCCCGAACCACCACCGGGAGACGGTATTCTGCCACTGCCGACGTGACTGCTTCCGGGGTTACTGGCGCTATCGGGGGCCCCCCACATCCGGGCCGCCGCCGCTGGGGCAGCGGCAGCGGCAGCGGAGGTGCTGGCGGCGGGAACAGAGGAGCCGCGCAAGTAGCGAAATGTCATGGAAGAGCAAGCCTCCGTCATGCCGTACGCCGAGATCAGTTCGGCAGAGGGGAAGGTGCGGCCGACAGCGTCCTGTGGCACCCGTTGCGGCAGCGGGGAGCGGGACGACGGACCCAGTCAAAGGAACTCGCGAGTGAGGACCTTACTTAGAAGGGATGGCGAGGACAGGCAAACCATCGCTTTTTTCCAACTTGCTTTACCCGGGTACCGGGTACCGGGTATCTTCCAATTTCTTACTTCCGGCCATCTGACCTAGGCCTTCATAGCTGTCGGAGATGCTCCGAAACCCAACGATATAAGCCGGGGTACAGGATCCGATGTGGCGACCATGAGCGCACAGGGGGCCTCAGCTGGGGCTGATCCGGAGGACAGCGCAGCACAGCTCACCTGCACTTTGGGGGCGGTGCCGCCCGCCCCCACGAGGATGCGCCGCACACAGCCCAGACCGAGCACCGCGGAAGTCTCACCCAGGTCGGCCACCTGCAGCCCCGTCGCTACTGTCCGCGCCATATCGGCAAGATCTTGCAACATGGTTGGGACTGCAATGAACGCGCTTACGCTGTGTCGCGCGATGATTCTCAGAGCCGACGCGGGTTCGAACCTCGGCATGAACACCTGCGTGCACCCCGCCATGAGCGCCGCGAATGCGGAAGAGAGGCCGCCGATGTGGGAGAGCGGCGCCAGGTGTAAGTAGGTATCCGCGGGAGAGTAGCCCACCAGAGCCAGTTTCACCAACGACTGGCAGTGGAAGGCGGTGTGGCTCAGTCGCACTGCCTTTGGTGCGGAGGTGGTGCCGGAGGTGAACACAAGCATGGCCGTGCCGCACGGGGAGGTCTGGAGCTGCAGCTGCGGGAGATGCTGCGGCCGGCTTGGTGAGAATGGTGGACCTGGTTGAGGGGAGGAGGATGTGAAGGTTTGGGAAAGCTGGCGAGTAAACGCCTGTGAGGGGAAATGCGCCGCACCGAGGACCTGCTGCGGAGCGAGAAGATAACTGCTGGTGGTTGTCATTGAGGCCATGGTGGTTGTGATGGCGGTTGGGGTCCTGGTGGTTGAGTTCTGCAACTCCGCTCCGCGAACGCCGGAGGTCGTGATCGGGGGATGGATGTACTGCAGCGGCGGACCAGATCTGGATCCTAATCCAGGGAAGACGGACTCTGCGTGGCCCTGCTGCTGCTGCTCCTTTCCGTCGATGTAGCGATGCGAAAGTGCATTGTCCAGTTGATCTTTTGAAGGCAGTGCTGGCCTTGTGGGTTGGTGCCAATGGTCAATCCTACACGTGCGAGGCGGTGTCCGGTGCGCTCCAGGGGCCCGTGGGTCATTGTGATGACCGTTGTTAGTTACAGAATTGAAGGCCAACAATATTGCTTGGGTGACCAGCTCCGAACAGTGGTTATCGAAAAGAATCAGTGCTGGAGAGAGACGTGTTACAGCCGAGGACAGCTCCAATGCTGTCCAGCGCCAGTTGACGGGGCAAAGGACGCACCCCGCATCCAGGACAGAAAGCATGACCTCCATCACCGCGGCTGAGGTTTGGGCTACAAGTATAACGACGCTTCCAGGTGTTATCTTAAGGCAAGTCGACAGCGCGCGGCTGAGGAGCGCGACTCGATGTAGCAGCTGCGAGCCAGTCGCAGCTGCTGCTATTTGCCTTTCAGAAGAGGAGACAATTTGGATCTGCTCATCAATCAAAATTGGGCGACTCGATGTCTGCTGAGCAATAGACATCAAGGAAGCGCATATGTGTGGTCCCTTGATGTCCATGCTGATGGAGCTGATCTCAATTTTGATCCGTAGCTTTAAATTTCCATTGAAGGCTGAATGGTTTTAGTTTATCTGACGAATGAATGTGGTAAGAATATTGATTGTCCATCTGAGTCATACATTGGGCTTTGCCCCGAAACCAATGGAGACCAATTCAGCAGATATTAAAAGTTGGGAGTACCTTTTCACTGATATCTTGGTTTTGTTCATTGATCATGTTCCATAATGTCTCAGTCGGTACTTGAGTTTGAGACCTTTCCCGGGCGCACTTTGACGCTCGCTCTCTTCAAGAATTGTAAAAATTCAAAGTAAGAATTGATTTAACGCTTCAAAATCTAACCGTCACATGCTAAGGCAATAAGCATCGTGCTGCCAGGGATGTACGCGCGGCTATCAGGGATCCCACTATGACAGAGTTCGCATATATCAATGCTGCATTGGTAAGTTTCATTTCCGATGATGCATAGGTCCACATATTCGCGATTCCATCTTTGGAACGCCGGCCATGTACGACAGCTTCCCACGTCCCTCAAACTTGTCACACCTCAATGCTCTTTCCCCCCCCCCCGAGATACTGACGTCTTATTTCCCCTTTCATATACTAAAATCATGGATTTCACATGCACACGCCCGCAGATCGTCGACCCATTCTTAGTGCACCTGGCGGGATACCGGGCGCTAGCGGCGGAGTCTTCAGGGCGGCTGAACAGCAAGTCGCTGCACACGGAGCTCATCTACGATATCAGCGGGACTAGACACGTGGGTAAGGGTTATTATGACGTCCTTGGCAAAAGGCTCCTAGAATACTTCACCTGTTTGGAAGGACCAGACATCCGAACCATCTTAGATTAGCTCTACGGACGGTGTCGACCAACAATAAGGGCGCTACCTGGGCTAAATGTTACGAGTGTCATGGAGTGAAGGAGTCTGGCCTCCAACGGGCAGTTTTACATGCGCAGGTGGCTGAGTCATTGAAGCGCTTCGGCATTACGGACGAATGCAAGTCCCTTCTGGTGGCGCGGTTTGACTGTAAACCTGAGGAGGTACGGAGGAACCCTTTCCTAGCCCATATCCTTAGCTTCTTAACCGTTGCTGTAGCAGACGCTAAACCCTAGGGTTTGTCACGGCCTTGTACGTTGACACAAAGGACATGGTATCATCAGAGGAAGACGTGTGTTCAGCAGCGCGGGGGGCTGAACTGTGTTGGGTGCTGTTCCCTAACAGCCGCGGCGCCTTTGTTCCTACGTACATCATGCGACTTATCAGCATCATCTGCCCATTCTCACCGCCTGACCTGATGTGCCTGCCGTGTCTCTATTCCCACGATATTCTAACCTGGTGCTCCTGCAGCTAGCGGCTCTGAAGTCGCGGATACAAGGCGAAGAGGTCCCGCTTTCTGAGCTGGCGTCACTTGCGGATCTCAACTTGATTGATAAGGTGAGGGCCAGGGGACATCCGCACATGCGGAGGGTCTGAGGTGACGGCATGGACGCAGTGAACAGTGAATCCTTGCACGGTGGCACTCCTGGGGGCAAAGGTACGCCTCATACCGGCACCGGGGCTCTGGGAGTGGTGTGTTGGGGGTTTCAAAATAGTGCGGAGGGTTCCCGATGTCGCCCGGAATCTGCGGTCGCGTCTTTGCGGTGAGGAGGCTGTGCTTCACTTGCAAAGTCCCTAATCACACCACGATTGCGTCCACACTTCTCCCATATCCGACCCACCATCACCGCTCCCACCACCACCATCATCACCGGCCCCACCGCTCCGACTGTACATGGCAGTATTACAAGCTTACGAAGGCCGAGCTCCAAGTGAGAAGCCGCGCGGATGCAGCTGCCTTTCGAATCGGCGCAAAGGACTTTCTTTGACGGCATCATGTTCGGCGGAGGTCTCTACCCTAAGGGCCTTTCGCGCACAAGGTTTGGAGGCCGCACAGCTCTGGCCGCTAACGGCGCCTCGGGTGCTGATGAAGTATATGGAACTGAATATTCGGCTCTAGGGTCCCGGTTGGTTCTGTCTGCCAGCTCCTGCTTCCTGGTAGTCACAGAGGGTTTCATTCATTCATTCGGAACCACATCTCGCCTACCCTCCGTCCGGCTGGATAAATACAAAGATTTGGCTTTTTAGTGTAAGAAGTAAAGCTTTGCTGTCCAATGCAGATGCGTTCATCTGGTACGATGCCACCTGGAAGAAGGCAGGACATACGCGCGAAGATAACTTCAATGTCAGGTCAGGGTCAGGCTCCTAGTTCCTGGCCCACGGCGTGCCTTTGCCCGCTCGTTCCCGTCCATGCAGTCTCTGTCTTATCCAGTTAGTTATCCAGTAGTTACCCAGGACATTCCGGTAAACACCTGTTTTTATTAATACCGTGACATAGCTAATGCTGCCGGATGAGGTCAGGTCTTCATTTGTGCTGCGAGTTTTGCTTTACTGGCGTTTTGTAACGTCTGTAAGTTTGCAAGCCGGGAGCACTATTTGCTGGGTACATTTGGCGCTCTTTTCTTTCCGCCGTCGCTGACGACGGATAGTTTGTGCGTGGAGGTCTGAAACCCTCAGACAGTACCAGAGCCCGTGCACAGTGCGACGGGTGCCTCCTACGTGCCCGGGGTTTTGGGGGCTTGTGAAAATTTCATTAGGTGCCTGGTATCATTTCAAAGCTAGGCCCGCACTTGCATGTTGCCACTTTCGGTCACTGATGGGTCACACTCCTTTCGATATCTGCATACCAACTATGGATGGCGCATATTGGACGTGAGCATTGTCGCACTCCACCAGGTGTGGTTGGCAACACAAGTGTCCCTTCGAGGACATGGCGTATCGGTAAAAGCATTGGCGAAGTTTATCCGATGGACATCTCTTGAATAGCTCACTAGTAGTGATGCAACGCGTCAATCGCAGAATACCTCCATGCCATGGCATCACTCAACGACACGCAGGACTGGGATGCCCCAAGGCATGTCCCCTTTATTTTAGGAAGCTAGTGTAACGGCAGGTTATTTCCGCCTTACGTACACGATTACTAACAAAACCGAGTTGTCTTATTGGACAAGATAGTTGATGATATGATATGCGGACGGAAAAAGGAGGACCGCTAACTTAGGTGAGAAGAGCTTTTCGCGACGCGGTTGCAAGGTTTGCTACAAGAATTTGACGGAGGGCAGGGCCAAAAGGGCGGATTCTCGTCATACCACCACGTGCGAATCGCTCGTAGCGTATAAGAAGCGAGCTTTCCATATGATGTGCATCATTAGTCCATGCACGTAAACAGTCAACGCAGCACACGATTGCAGAGTCTTTGTCTGCATGCGCTGTCGCTCGAACTCCTATTCCTTCAGCACATGAAAATACGGCACAGTTATAGCACGCATACCGCAGTTCTCCTCCGGGCATCTCCCTTTTACCTGTCCCGCCCTAACTATCACCATCTCAACCCGGCTAAACAACCGATCGCCTCCCTTCTGCGACAATGAACACTGAGCCGCACTCCCGATCTACAGCCATCTCCTACGATGACGCGCCTGCACCCGAACCGCCCGCGGCTTGACCAGCTCCCCCCCGCTTAGCTGCATCCGCCGCCGCTTTCTCCTCTTCGATTTCCTTAACGAGCGCATCGACCTCTTCGTCCGTCAACAGCTTCAAACCCGTGCCGCGCTCCATAACTGCCACTTCAATACTCTTGCTCCCTGCCTCAACCGTCTCCATAAGCGCGCGAATCGCCAGCTTGACGGTGTCCTTGCCTGAGGTATCCACGTAGTGCTTCTCTAGGAACTCCCGGATGGTCTTAGAGTTGCGGCCGATGGCATTGGCCTTCCAGGCAGACCAGGTACCGGAAGGGTCAGTCTGGAAGAGCTGCGGCGCGCCGAGTGGATCGAAACCCACAATAAGTGTGGAGATGCCGAAGGGCCGCACGCCACCACTCTGCGTGTAGCGCTGCTGCACGCCGGCGATGTACTTAGTAATGTACTCGACAGTAACCTTTTCGTCGAGTGTGAGACGGTAGCTCTGCGCCTCCACACGTGCTCGGTTAATCAAGACACGCGCATCGGCAGTGAGGCCCGCAGATGCAAGGCAAATGTGGTCGTCGATTTTGACTATCTTGCGCACAGTGCGGGCGTCTTGCAGCTTGGCCGTGGATTTCTTCTCCACGCCTGTACGGGGTGGGGGGCGGCAGAGAGGAGGATTGGGTGGAATCCACTTCGGGTTAGTCACAATCCCGGGGCAGAACCATAGGAACTACGGCAACAACACAAGCTACTGTTAATGCAAGCTATCTAAATTGTTTTGATTAGTCCACCTATTTACCTAGTACAACGGTGTCTTGGCCTTTAACGCCCACGGCAAGGGCGCCTTTCCGCACTGCCTCCAGCGCATATTCCACTTGAAACAAATGCCCATCCGGAGAAAAGACGGTGATTGCTCTATCATATCGCGCGCTCATAATTATCCTAGGTTGGCCAAATGCAGAGCTTCAAGAAAGCTTGTACCCGTTGGTAGATCGAGCAAGTGCGGGTGACAGGAATGGGTTATGCGATTTAATTCCTATTCAAGCTATAGATATACATAAGTAAAGTTGTTATATAAATGTCAAGATGAACTACCCTCGCCTCATGCCATTTCGGTTCTAGCTCCAGAACCGGACAGTTCATTCTCCAGCCTATCGCAGAGATACAGTTATAATTGCGGGCCTATAGCTTGTGCCCATTAGCCCTATAGTCATTTTTAATAGGAGTTACTAGCGTAGGGTAGGGACACCAGGTGGGAATTTTAACTTCTTCCGCTGTCGCGGCCTTTAACGTAAGAACTTGCCATCATGTCCGATGACGAGATGGAGGACTATGGTTTTGAGTATTCTGATGAGGAACCAGAGGAGGAAGATGTCGACATTGAAAACCAGTACTACAACGCAAAGGGTAAAAAGACAAGGCAGACCCATATTAGGGGCCTAAACTTTAAAGACCTCCAGATCTAGGATTAGCGCGCGTGTTTGCTGTTGGCGCCTACGATCGAGGCCTTTCGGCCGCAGGCATGCTCGAGGGCGACGTTGGCAAGGACGCAATTGATGCCTTCAAACAAGTCGTAGATATGGAGCAAGGGAAGGGAGAATGGTGCGTAGTGCACTGCAGGTCACGGGCACGGGGACACATCCGGTGTTAAAGACACACCAACTATGGTTTTGTCGTGGCTTCGGGCATTACGTACGGGTTGACCCAGGGCTTGGGACCCTCAGCAGAACCCGCATGGAAACCCATCTCTCTGTGACTGAATCTTGGCTGGCCTTGCCGTTACCTTCACGTGCGCATTTGGTGTATTTTTTGTTCACACACTCCCACGTACACCCTCGATGACCTTCATACTAACCAGACGGAAATGCAATAACTTACAATCCCGTACACATCCTGTACTGCCGATTGCGGGTTTCCAATCTCGCTCAAGGGGGTTTAAAGCGTTAAAGCAACTGGTGAAGCTGCAGTACAAGTTACGACAATACGCTCAGATGATGGATTCGTACAGGTACGCTGCTGCTACGCTAAATGGACATTTATGGGGGTTTGGATTGTTTGTGGATCGCTTAGTGGCGTCTGAATGATCCTTCAAACGGCACCGTACAACAGATTTGTGCGATGTATCCTTTCGCAGAAGCATTCACCATTGTCAGGGATAGCTCTCCTCCTATCTCCCTTCCTCCGGCAAGGCCACAGGCACTTGCATCTCGCGTGGGCGGTTGTCTCTCAATCTTGAACTCAACCTTTGAGCTAAATATTGTGAAGCTGAGTCTGTACTCTGTACTCGTGGAGCATGAACTGATTGCTTGCACATAGCACCTTTTGCCGTTGTCGTAAAGGGAGAGAGGGAGGGAGGGAGGGAGGGCATGTGCTTCTTTCGGGGTGGGCTGTACAAAGGAACCGGACGTAGCCGCACTGACGGACTGACTTTCATCGATTGTATCGAAAATCCAAGCCAGTGTACCATATCGCCGTGCGTACCATATGACGCATGACTTGACACACATCTGAGCCGGCAGCTCTTCAAGAGGTGATGCGGATGACTTGGGGTTAACGCTGTTGCGGCCGCTGCTCTTGGCCCTCTTAACGCTGACACTTTGCTGCCACCTCTTCCTGCAGGCTAATGCTGACCTACGCGGAGAGCGCGGTGACGAAAAACGCATCAGAGAAGAAAATCAACAGCCTGCTGGACTTCATGGCGGGAGCCTCGGACATGCAGGTGATAACAGGGTGTGTGTAAATGGCGGAGTAGATGCGTTTGTGGAGAGGAGGAATGCGAAGTGAAGTACGACGACAACCAGAGATGGAATCGAATGATTGCCCAGCGTAGATAGACGTCCGGGGGATACCACCCAGCCAGTCATAGACAGTTGCCCCATCGGTTGCCGGTATAGCAAGACAGGACGCCCCATTATGCAGTGGTGTGGACACCCCTCCGTCACGTGCTCTGGCACATTCACTTCCCGCGACCTCCGCGCGCTCCACTTTTCCCCACCGCTGCCGCGCCGCCGCCGCCACCCCGCCATGTGATTGCGCAGGTCTTGCAAGAGTTTTACGAAGCCACTTTGCAGGCCTTGGAGAAGGCCAAGAACGAGCGGCTATGGTTCAAGACGCAGCTCAAGCTGGCCAACTTGTGGTTCAAGAAGCAGGAGTATGGCCGCATGAACAAGATCATCCGGGAGCTGCACAGGTAGCAGCAGCAAAAGCAGTGGCAGCGGTAGGGGGGTCCTGATATAGGGGTTAGGGAAAGAGTGAACTGGAGGAAGGGAGTGCCGCCACCACCACCACCACCACCAGGGGTCGGGGATCCCAACCCCTGAGGAGGAAAGAGGGGAGAAGGGTGGATCGTGGCGGGTTGAACCGGGTGGGATGGGGCGGAGCGAGTCAGGACCGCCCTGACAATGCAATAGCAAGTGCGTTGGGGAAGGGGGGTTTTGCTGCCGCCCAATAGAAGGTTTCTCCTTGTCAGGGGTGGTGGAGGAGGAGGGTACTCATTTGCTCTCCGGGGACCTCTCCTCCAACCTGCAAACCTACCTGGCATGTATGAGAATGATAATTTATTTTCTTATTATTGCTTTCCTTTTCGAGGATGATTGCTAATGTTTCACGTGGTCGGGAGTGTACACAACTTCGCGCCAACCTCGAACATCTATATCATCATCCAACCACCAAACGCACTCCTCCTTCCCCCTCTGTCTGCCCATAGCCCTCTTGACCTACCGCAAAGCCCGCGAAGTGCACCCGACCCCTCGAGCTTTATCATGGCCCCCTCCGTCCGTCTGTCCTTTACCCGTTTGTCCATCCGTGCGTCACTGCATCCATCCATCCATCTGTCCCATCCGTCCGTGCAGGTCCTGTCAACGGGAGGATGGCAGCGAGGACCCCAAGAAGGGCACCCAGCTGCTGGACATTTACGCATTGGAGATCCAGATGGCCACTGAGCAGCGTAACAACAAGCGGCTCAAGAAGCTCTACCAGCAGGCGCTAACCGTCAAGTCCGCCATCCCGCATCCACGCATCATGGGCATTATCCGAGAATGTGGAGGGAAGATGCACATGCACGATCACTTATGGAGCGAGGCAGCAACAGATTTCTTCGAGGTGAGAGGAGCGACCATCTCACGTAAACATAATGTTGTTCATGTTTCTCTTGGTGCTTTGAAAGGGACGCGGGGAGCGCGGGTTTTTTCTTAATATTTAGGAAAGTAAGTCGTCAGTTATGTAGGTCGAAACAGCCTATCAGGCTCCGGCTTTTGCATGCGGTCATGTTGTGCTCTGTTACACGGCCCGGCACCTCTGTGGCTCCCAAAACCCTATTCCCAACCAGCTAAATTAGGATACAAGCTCTCCATCAGCAGTAATCCAGGTTCCTCCCAATCTGGGATCTGTTGTGTTCCCCAGCCCAATCAACACAATCCACCACCCAACACAGCATGACCCAATCTGACACCTGACCCCAAATGCCGCCCCACCATCCCCAGGCATTCAAGGCGTATGATGAGGCGGGTGTCGGCCGACGTGTGCAGTGCCTCAAGTACTTGGTGTTAGCCTATATGCTGATGGAGAGCAAAGTGGACCCCTTTGATGCACAGGTGGGCACCCATGGGTGCAGAAATTGAAGTGTGCAGGTGGCCATCGCCAATCCTGTTAGACATGTTACAGGTATGGTGAATTTACTTCAGCTCACGTGCACGACTGTCTGCACACGGCAGGGTTTCATAGAGGAACTGGCCTTTAAGCTAACACCAGCCGCCACACCTCTAATCGAACATCTGCATTTGCTATGTACCTCCCATGTCTCATATCGGAGAGCAGATCAAAGTGATTCCTTCAGAGATGGATATCCCACTCTGATATATAAGGTGTTGTTGCATGGGGGGAGCATGCTGTAGGAACGTCAACCTATGCTTGTTGCCCATTAGGGCCCCTGGTAGATAGAGGCCACTTATAAATCAGAATGTTGAAGTGAGACCCACCATATACATCTGGAGGAGCCACTTGGATCTGCTCTCCATTATGGGACTTGGAAGGTGCATGGCAAATGTAGGCGCACATTAAGTGGTGTGAAGGATGTGCAAGCTATATAACCAGTCCCATTATGAAATCCTGCCGTGTCCAGACAGTCGTGCACGTGAGCCAAAGACATTTTGTGATAGCTGCAACACGCTCGATAGCACTGGTGATGACCGCCTGCATGTCTCCATAGTTGTGGATTGGGACTGTCACAGGCGAGTGATATGGAGCGGAGGAGGTCAACAATGCAGGGAAGGGAAGGCAATTGGGGGAGAGAGATGTGTGGGCTCAATATGCCTCGTTCTGTGTGCTGCGTGAAAGGGGCTTCTGCTAAGGGAGTGGTAAAGGTATTTGTTATGTCATATTTTGTTTAATGGTATGGGTTGATTTGTAACGAATTTGTGTCCTAGATTTATTCCCTGGGCTGTACGGAATTGCGCACAAATGCAATTTTCTCCCCTTTGGGAGGAAAAAGGGACGGAAGTAGCTCTGCTCCTCCTTTGCAGCTAGGAGCTGCAATCAATGATGTTTGGCCAATGACGAAAGACCTTGATATTATTTCCTGGGGGACGGTGAGAGCAGGGTGATGGGAGCGGGGTGGTGGATGGAGCAGGGAAGGGTTGGTACTGCGTCCAGCTGTGTAAGCTATAGAGTGGTCGCCTCTCGTAAACAGCATTGATAGTTTCACTAGCTACATTTCTCATATGTACGGATGTGCATGGCGCAGGAAGCCAAGCCGTACAAGCAGGACCCGGAGATTGTGTCCATGACCAACCTGGTGGCGGCCTTTCAACGGAACGACATCAATGAGTTCGAGCGGATCCTGCGGACAAACAAGTGAGTGGCCACTGGCAGGCACATGCGTGTCGTGTCGTATCATGCCTTATGGTTTTGGTCGTGGCGCAAAGCTGTCAAACCTGAGGGAGGCCATAAACCCTAAGGCTCTTGCGCTTTCTTGTTTCCTCCCACCCGCATCCCATCCCGGTGGTGGGGTGCATTTCACTGCCTTCTGACAGCGTACTTCAGTCACTTCCATGGCAGCGTGCAGACTCATTCCCGTTCCCACTCTGGGCTCCTGCTCCACTATTCATCTTTTCGCCTTCTCCCCCCACCGACACACACACACTTCACTGTAACTTACAAGGTTGGGTTTCTTCCCTTCGGCTCTTTCATCATGTACGGCATTGATCGGGGCATTCCCTCCGGCACCTTCTCGCCCCCTTCCAGCACTTCCTCCAGCGCCCCTCCCCGTTAAGTTTATGTTTGATAATTCACACAGCTGCATACACATTTCCTTATTACCCAACACTGCTCCGTTCCCCCATTTCCCCCACACCCGCAGGCGGACCCTCATGGACGACCCCTTCATACGCAACTACGTTGAGGACCTCCTCAAGAAGATCCGTACACAGGTAACAGTCAGGGATTGAATGACGGGGAGTTGTACGACCGTGTGTGTGCACATACACATGATATGCATGAATGTGGCAAGTGGATGCGTCTGTACGATCTGTAGCGCAGGTGTGGTAGAGCAGCTGTGAGGACTCCTTACAGGTGCCTCCCCAACCATGTTCTCACACCGCACGTTTGTGTTTCTGGCCCTTGTCTCACCCGGGCCTGGAGCTTCCACCAGCTCCTCATGGATGCATTTGGGGTATGCCTGGGGGTAGTGAGGACGGCGGACTGGGCCAGAAGGTCAGGGTCAATGCCCAAAACTCGTATGCCTCCCTAGTTTGGGGATTTTATCTTAACCGAGTGGGAGAAGCGGCATCCAGGCGCAATATCAGCGCAAAATTCTGCTGCGCGTGTGTATCGAACACCGCACATCTACCCCACCCCTCAGGGTCCGAAGCGCACATCCCGAAGGTCTTGTTTGACGGCTCCACAAGGATCAGCTCAACCCACCCAGCTGCGTCCGCCACCACGTCCGTCCTTGCCCTTGCTGGCGTCCCTGCCATGTGTGCCCCGCAGGTGCTGCTGAAGGTCATTCAGCCATACACCCGGGTTCGAATCCCCTTCATCGCACAGAAACTCAACATCCCCGCTCCGGATGTGGAGCAGCTGCTGGTGTCCCTCATCCTGGACGGCAGGGTCTCAGGCAACATTGACCAGGTATGTGAGGGGGCGGGGAACTGGGAACGGGGATGGGGGAAAAGGTATGGAGGTACGAACGCGGGGCGAGACACAAACGGTGCATGTCTGATGAAATGCGTCCGTGTCGGCTTTCTGATCCTTAATCCCGCCCCGCCGCCCCGTTCCTTTCGCTTATGGACTCCTGGAGTGGGGCTGTACCTGACCACTCGTGCCCTCGGCACAAGAGGTCACTCCCACGGACCTTGGCGCTGCCAATATGGGCAACCCGCCCCCGCGCTCCCCCTCCCTAAATGGACTCCTTTCTGCCGGTTGCCTGAAAAGGCCCTGAGTCACATTCCACCATGTTCCACCTCGTTATGGCAACCCCTCGTGTTGTCGTGTTGCGTGCACGGCCACCATTTCTCAAACACATGCACACGCATGCGCATACATACGCATACATACGCATACATACGCATACATGCACGTGCACACACGAAACACGCACACATGACCCATACCGCCGTTTTTGTTATCTATCACATCGCCCTGTGCATCGGCCATCGCTTCTTGCTCCCAGCAGCGCGCATGATCTCATCCGTGCTCTGCCAATACGCGCCGATGTAGGTGAACCAGATTCTGGAGGTAGGTGGCCGTCAGGATGGAGCCCGTCGCTACACCGCCCTGGACAAGTGGGCGGCGCAGATCAGCTCTCTGCACGCGGCGGTCCAAAATAAGCTTGTGGTCAACATGGCGTGAGTTTTTAGTCATCCAGTTTGAGTTCTTCTTCCTCTACCCCGCCCCGCCCCCGCCCAAAGTAGCGTGAAAATGGGCAGAGCAGGGCGGGCTGCTCCGACGTAAATGGAGGGGCTGGGGAGCATGGGGCGGGCGGAGAGAGGGGCCCCCGGCATAGGGTGCGCGGGGGGCAGAGGGGAATGTGATACATTGGGTCGCAGGTGGGGCCCCAAAGAAGAGCTTTAGTGTCGAGTGGTTTTGTTACCCGAGTGGCCAACGAGGGATATAATTCGTTGTCGGGGGGAGAAGAGGTATGTCTTAGAGGCTTCAGGTTGAACGGCACGCAGGGATGGCGTGTGTGTGTCTGTGCGGGATGGGAGGAGGTGGGGTGGGGTGGGGGCCTTTCCCGGAGGCCGAGGGAAGGGCCATAACCCGCATGCACATGTTCTCACAGCATTGCAACTAGCGAACCCACCCGCCTGGGGTGGCCAAAGGGGCTGAGGCTAATGGTTGTGATGGTGAGTGCAACGGTGGGGAGTTCCAAGAACATGTCTTTTGCCCACCACGGGGCAAGATGACTGTTATGCATGCAGCTGCGAATCAGCAATGGTGCGCCACGGTTTGAGGGATGCGCCTTGCATCACGGGTGTAAGCCAAAGCCACTGTTGCCGCTGTGCAGTCAAAGGGGGGCCGGACTCTTCTGTTGAGGTCCTGAGGGCCGCAGGCCGCAGGGCGGCTGGAGTTGGTGGTCCGGTCCTCAGCGCAATGCTACAACTCTACATAGCTCATCTGGGCGGTTGTGTTGCCAAATCGTGAAGCAGCCTGCGGGCTTCAAATTGTGGCAGCATTCGAGCATTCGTATTGTCCTGTTTTTGCTGACGGATTTTCATTAAATATAGATTGTGGGCTTATAAACGCATTTAAATGCATAACGATACCAGGACACAAATCCTAATGAGCGAAAAAAACACGATAGCCGTCTTTCTGTTAGTTATTAAGTCGTTGCAGTGGATCCAGAACGAATTTGAGGTGGTGCGCCTGTCCCCAGTTGCCAAAGTCGCCTTGGGCAGGGGTGCGCAGCAGGACGCGACTACCCATATGAGGAAGTCCGACCAGGTGGTTACCCAATCTCCGGACTCGGCCACGTGCGGGTTTTCCCCTTCTTACCCCCGGGCCAAATGTGTTACAGCTTTGAGGGTTTCCATAAGGCTATGCAGGCAAATTTGACAGCTGAACATGCGAACGAGCAAACAGGCGACAGGCGGATATTAAGGGGTGAGCAATGAAACTGCAGATGGTACAACCGAACATATTGTCAACACACAGTGCTCCCTGTGCTCCCTGACTGTGCGGGTACGTACACACTTGAGAACCTTTAAGACGCACACATCTTAAATGTAGTTTTCAGCAAAATCTCGTTACACGCTATTGTCCCCAGTGGGGTAATAAACAAAGGGATGGGTCGAGCCGAATGGGGAGACTGGTGCAGACGCGACGAAGCCACACCGATGACTACGTACGTACGCCACTTGAACAGTAACACCAATAGCACACCTCCGCCTACATACCTTTCCTGCTGCTCTAGAACCACAATCGTTCGTACCTCGAATGTAGCAGAAAACCGTACTTTTCTTCATTACGCTTCAAAAACTGATCAGGAACTTACACTTGATGGAGCGGTGGTAAAGGTGTGTAGGTTCGACGGGTATTACACTACGCATACAATATCTATACATAATACGTATATGTGCGTGTGTTTGTGTTTATATTGGTTTATATCATACACACCAGCCAGGCGTTGACTCTAGCAGTGATCGTGACGAATTAATTTCTGTACCCCGTCATGTCCGGGTGGCTCCATACCACTGATCGGTAAAACTTAGGAAAAGCCAAGAGTGTGGGTGTTGGCCTAGCGGGCAGGGGCCTCTCCATGCACTTGGAGTGGTGAGGAGTGACATGAGTGCCCTTCACCCACGCCACATACATATGGCAATGCACCGCCGCAGCAACGACTGCCGCCCCACTTCCCGCTGCCTCCTGGCGAGGATGGACACAGAGCCAACTGCGACCGACTCCAGCGCGACCCCCAATGTCTTCTGACTGCCCTCACACGGGCACACTGCACCAGGTATCCATCCCCATTACAACGAACGAAATGTGCAGCGTTCGACCTAACTACCAATACATATAACTCTTTCGCTTTGCTACGTCAAACCTCAGGCAGCGCAGGTGCAACCCATGTGGCATGCAGAGGCAACAGGGATGATGGAAAGGGGCCACAAATGTATCATCTAGGTAATGTCCATCCATATGCTGCGGGACGGCGGCTGATGCGGAGGCAGGTAGCGACTAGTGCGCCTCCAGCTCGGCGTTCCAATAAACACACAAGCAAACACACACACCTTCATTCTGGGCTTTCCCCCAGCAGCCGTCCCTGGACCTCACCAGCTCTCCCGCGGCGGCACGGAGAGCAAGACCGCTCACTTAAGACCAAGGCCGCGGGCAGGCTGCCAGCTCCGCCGGTTGCCGTACGCACATGAGACCGCCGTACAGCGGCTCCCGATCCTTGAGGCTAAGCGACCGGCATGTGGGCGTGTCCGGGTCGTCCGCATCAAAATACGAAACACTGCATAACCGCTGACTGCTGTCGCTGTTGCCGCTAGCAGCGGATGACGCCCGCTGCTGCTGCTGTTGCCAAGGCAATGGCGAATCCATGGTCTCAGCGTTGGCTGCTACTGCAGTAGCTGACGCATCCGCTGCCGCCACCAACGAAAGGGATGACGATGATGATAGCGACCCATGGGTCTCGGAGTTGCTGGTGGAGGGGTACGGTTGATCCGGATCCCGGCAGTCCATGAAGGCATCAAACTGTGGATCGAGCTGTCTCAGCTGTTCGGGAGGTGCGTCTGGATGTGCAGCTTTGGCGCGCAGAATCTCGAGCGTTGTTTCAAACGCGTCATATTTGCCCGATTCGCCAGTGGCGGCCCCCGTGATTGTGCTGAAGGCCATGTGCTGCGCGGCGCAGCGAAGCAGCTCCACCTTGTACTCGTACTCCTGAACGTATGTACGACATTTGCAAACAAATTAAGGTTTCAGCTGCAACTGAAACCGCAACTGGAGGGGTAGGTATCGCGAGGGAAATGGCGGAATCCGGAGTCATCCCCTCGTGCAGCTATGCGAGTGTTATGATTGCAACGGTCACCCCCTGTCCCCAAGTATTATGGTTGATGATGGCTGGTGAGATACTTCGTAGGCGCGCATCCAGCGACCGCGGAAATCGTCATTATTACGCAAGACGTGATGATGCCCCCCCTTCGCCGCCCGGCCCATGGGTGTTGGATGGCTCAGTCTGTCCGTCCATCCGTCCGTCCCCTTGTCGTTGTCGCTTCTACTCTGCCTGCGCTTACCCTGATGCGACCGTCCCCTTCCCGTCATAGAGTCACCTTCCAATACACACACACACACACACAAATACCCACTCTCCCTTTCAGACACAAGACACAGAGGGAGCTTTGTTTCTAAGAGCGCAGCCTCCTTCCCCGGTATGTAATACCCCTGTAAGTACCCCGGCAGCACACCCAGTAGGATTCACACCTCGGGACTGATCGCCGCCAGCACCTCATGCAAGCTGGGAATATCAGCCTCCGCCAGCCGCACACCAAACGTACGCCAATCGAGATACGGCTCAAATGCCTCCAGCACGCCGTCAGAGATCAGCACCGGCACACAGCCCGCCAGGACAGCTTGCATCTGAGGGGGCGGGGGCCCGGCGACAGGCAGATGAGAATACGATGGGACCCAGCTATGCTTCCGTACGTACGGGGGTACGTGGCCGTACGGCTGGAGAGTCGAAGCTGGGAGTCCAAAGCCCCACATGTCGATGGAGGCTTGGGCGTTGGGCCCAAGGTATGCGAGTACTGCAGGTGCCGTCACGGCGGTTAGCGGGTGGCAATTTTGAAGCTGCCGAGTGTGTGCCGAGTACCGACACAAAGCGATTGGTTGAACGACCGTACCGTGCGCTGAAAAGAAATACGTGTTCGTCGTACGTTTCCCGTACGGTAAGGTTAACTGTTAATCCAGGCAAGTTAGGCTTTCCTGTCCCCGCTCCCGCCCCCTTGAACCCACCTGGCGCTGGCCTTTCGGTTCATGGGCGACCATTGGGTGAGCGTTGACCAGAAGGGGCGATCCAGGGGGGGGCGGGGGACTGACCAGGTGCAGTGGGCTAGTGATAGAACTCCGAAAGAGCGGTGGCTGTTGCCAAGCAACACGTTTTATGTATGAACATGATGTCGTACTATATATAGCTAGATGACTAGCCCCTCGCCTAAGTTCGCTGCAGCAGCGCCACACAACCACGATCTTAACCGCAACAAAAAACTTTTCTTCGCTTCTTGGTGAGCTGTGCGCACATCCGTACATGCATCCATACGATTTAAATTTCTTTGCATTCTTCACGTACCCGCCCTGGAGCTCCCGCAGGATTGTGCAATCTTAATCTCCGTGACTATGGCCAGCCGGTACAAAACCTCAGTACGGGGGACTCTTGCTGATCAGCTTCACATGTATATCACTCCAAGGGCGGCTTGTCAGCCGCTGCTCCCCAGCCCCGGGCGATGTGGACCGCACACTTGACGCTCTTTTCCCCAACCTGGCTCTCCCCTGCCCTTACCGTGGCCGCCTCCGGTGGGTCCGAAACAGTACTTGGAAGTCAGCAGGTGTTTTCCGTACTCCCGATCTCCCAGCTGGATGAAGAAATCCGTACGGTTCCAATGGTGGAAGTGTACCTGTGGAGCGGGCAAAAGGAGGGCTAAGACGTGCGGGAGAGATGACATGTCTTGATGTTACAGATACATCTACGGGCGCGCGCGCGCGCGCGCGCACACACACACAAATATATATATATAATTTTTTTAATATCATTTTTTATGTAAGCGGCCGTAACCGGCAGCGGAGCTCTCCTCTCCTCTCCCCCCTCCTCTCCTCTCCCCCCTCCTCTTCCCCCTCCCCTTCCCGGCCCCCCACCCGCTGACGAGTCCCCCCTGAATAGCCCATGCTGCGGGAGGTCTCGCAATGCGGCCACACGCCGTCCAGTCGGGGCCGGGAGTGGTCCCCACATATGCGCCTATGTGTGGGAGGGCGACGCCAGCACGGGGGTCAACAGATAGAGCAGCGCAGGATAAGGCCCACGTAAAGAGGCGGAGAACGGCGGCGCGGCGGAATTGAAACGGAATGCCCTACAACCAACAACCAACAACTAGCAACCAGTTAACTGAAGATGGCCCTCTCTTCGTACTAGACGACAGGAACAGGACATATGAGAGTATCGTGTCCAGCTCGGGAACCTCAGACATTGAGTCGTTGTTTGGAGACGCACGCGGTCGTTTCCGTTTCATCAGCATCGACATTGAAACAGCTGCCGCCATACTTACAGCCACCTAATCTACTACCGCCAACATGTACGCAGCTCGCTATCACACAAAAATTCATCACATACAAACACGGTGCATGAGGATACTAATACAGCAGATGTAACGAACTGCGCGCGAACGAACTGCTGAGTTTGTTTCCCCCTCTCTCTCCCCACCACCTCACTCCCCTTCCACGGCGTCCCCCACCCGGCGAAGAAGAAGGTCGGCCCATTTCTCAGGAGCAGCTCGGGCGGGGCTTTGGTTGCAAACTTCGGATGGTTCCGGGAGGTGAACAGCCCCAGCCGTGACAGCTTGTTGGCTCCCAGGAACACGGGCAGCACGATGTCGGTGGCATTGCGGTGGGAGGCCAGCCACCCCGAGGTGGGCTTGCGGGCATAGAGCCCCCAGTGCGTCACGAATGTCACATTGGTGGTCAGTGGGCCCCGCTCTGACTCAATGCGGCCCATGTCGCCTGCCGGCAGCGACCCACGGTGGGCGGCTCTACGCGTGTCTGTGTATGCCTTTGTGCTTCTGTGCGTCTGTGCGTCTGTGCGTCTGTGCGAAGCGATGCAGTAGTCAATACGCATTTCGGTTAGTACCGGACTGTTGGTCAGTGACAACCCGTTAGTACCGGAAAACCTACAACTACCGCAGGACCGAGTAGAACGCATACGTCAGAGCTTAAAGATACATGTATTCGAATATACAAAGGGTTTTAGGGTTTATTATAAATAACACTCCAGCGAACGTTTGCAGATTATTGATGATTAGTACGAACTTCGGACTGCTCGCAAACCTTGACCAGTGGTGCCGGCTCCATGAGGCGGGGCAACAGCATGAGGTTGGCTACTTATTGCCATACAATCTGTCGTACATAATGTACGTAGTACATCCTGGACTATCCCCCTAGCGTACCCGTGGCTATGACAAAGTGTCGGTGGCCTTGCGTGCGGTTCCACCATGGGTACATGTCCTGAATGTACGACACCGCCTTCACTAGCACGTAGGCATCAGAGGAGTGCCGTAATGTGACGGGGATGAAGTACCAGTCCGCGGTGTCACCGTCCCCCACTCGTACCCCCGTGGCGGTGAGGCGTTCCATGAAAAACCGCATTGTGGGCCGGTCCAGTCGGAGCTCGTTGCGCCTGCACGGGTTTGCAGTTGTACAAGTACGGGAACGCACCAGTGCCTGATCCAGCAGAACACTGCATATCAAACGATTCATGACGGTTGGGCGCGCAAGATGCATGTGCATGTGCATGTGCATGTGCATGTGAAACGCAGGGTCGTACCCGAGGGCGCCTCCTTCCTCATGAATTCCTTTTCGCACGCCACCACACGTTTGCCTCCCCAGGTAACTCGCCTAACGACGCCTTGGGGATCGGCGCCCTCCTGCTACTGCTGCTGCTGCTGCTGCTGCTGCTACTGCTCATCGCTCACTCGGGTTTCAACAATGGCTTCAACAACTCCCACCATACATTCTCACCAAACGGTCATGCTGGGAGGCAGCTCGTACATGTAGATCCGGGGCCCGCGGGCGCGAGATCGATAGCCTCGGTCGGCCAGGAGCTGGGGCTTGCCATCCGCGCCCAGGGACAGCGAGCAATCCATGCCGAAGAAGCCTGCCAAGCAAACACAACCAAAGCCGGACTAAGCAAGCAAGCTCGGCTTCATAAAGCTAACACATCCTCTTCTGTGACTGTGAAAGCGTTATGTTCTGTCCTGAAAATATTGCTGATGGACGTGTGAGCTGCTTGCTCCTGATCTGTTGCCTCAATAAGCAATGAATGGGGGGAGGACTTGAGCGCTCCCACGGCAATAGCACCGTCACCGATGCAATCAAGCATTGGCTGTGACTGCTGGTTGAGGAAACAAGCGCAAAACCATCCAAAATGTATTTAATGCCAACAGAAGATTGTGTGGCCATAGTGTCGTAAGATACAAAGCGGACTAAAATGTGGTTGCGTACGACCCAGAAGATCGAATGGGCGTATCGGAGGTGTGTCTTACAAATGTATGTATACACATGCGTCTGATGACCTGCCCGGAGGTAGATGGTCCCCGTATCTCTCCGCACAGAAGACGGGATCACGTGTATATCACGTGCAGATACCGTGTGTGTGTATTGCCACATTGTTGTTGGTTGTAGACCCCACCTTTCTGACAGTGACAGAAGCCTGCCACGCATATACCCCGGGAGTTGCAGCCGTTAAGACACCGGTTACTGTTACTGTTGCAGCTCTCCAAACCAGGGTAGCCCAGCTGGGAGCAGCGCTCGGAAAGGGCCTTGAGATCCAAATCCAAATCACAACCGGAACCAGCCCGGTGACGGGGACAATCGCACCTGTATGTTGGGCAGCAGTTTAGATTGTTTCAAAAATTCGTTGGCAGAGTAATACCATTAACGCCTTCCAGTTTCTCATCATGCCATTATGGCATTATAGGTGGGGAAACGTTACAGGGACCGCACGCGGAGGAATACATCGGCGGGCTCAATGTTATGTACGGCTGCGAGGACACAATCTGCGCCTCTGTGTGATGTGACAAGAAGTTAAAAGAAAATGTTGCAGAAGAGTTAAAATAATATATGTGGAAACCTACAAACCTGCCTATCTCCTCATTGCAGGTGCCATGCAGGTGGCATCTCTCAAGGCATTTAATTGACACGACGCTTGCGACGAAAGCCAACATACAAGCACAAGCCTGTATGTAGTCCGAAATTTTTAAGTGTTTACAGAAGCATATTACATGAACGTTTTATGTTTAACACACCAGCCTAGCAGCAGCGCATGTCGCTTGGACCGACACAGGTGCGTTCATCTATCGCGCAACGTGCTGAGCAAGGACTGGGTTTATCCAAAAAATAAAGCTAAAATAATAAAAAAATTAAATGATACTTTATGCTTCTGAGGACTATGCCTTCCTTAACACCCTTAACAGGCTGTAGTATTAGGCATGCATTACTAAAGAAACTCTCCTAGCTCAATATATGCACTGCTGCGGAACTTTGGGTGACATTGCCCAGAGGCCTTAAGGAAAACGCTTGTGTGTTGTACCGGCAGGATACAAAGGATGGACCGAAATAAGGTGCGGAGCCCAATCTCGACGAGGCGGGTTCGCAGCTTCCGATCGGACCCAAACAAGAAATCTCCTGGTGATGAATACCCGTAACACAAACGTAAATTTATCCGTAACACAAACGAATAGCAATGTGTAGCTCGCTGGTGCAATGACGATCAGGCACGATCCATGTATTAAGGGGTTTTACACTGTGAGCGACTCGCCCTGCAAAGACGAGCACCGAGGGTCCTGACCGGACCGAGCCACAGCGCAGGGGAGGGGCACGTGGCTGTTGTCTGTCTGTCCTGCCACGTGCTCCCCCTCTCACTCAGGCCAGCAAGAGCAAACGAAAACTTCGAGGCTCTAGTCTAGCCACTAACAGAGCACAGAGGGGCACCAAGAAAACACCGAAGGACCCTAAGAGACTAGCTGCTCAAGAGACGGAATCACTCTCCTCCGTCCACCACGATTTAGAGCCTGTCGAAAACACACAGAAACCCTCAGAGGAGAGACGCCAGCAGGAAAACGCATGCTTACACAGCAGAGCTGGAAGAACAAAACTAAAGACGGAGGGGGGGATAAAGTATGTATCGTTGACGCAATTACAAGTTTGTGAGCCACGTGCCGTGCATAGGATTGTCCTGTAGCCGGCTCCATGCTCTACAGGTCGCAATCTTGTTGCCTATGAGATACCCCAGTTGGCTTATTTTCGCGGTTATGGCAGCTTGTCGCGGCACGTAAGCAGACAGCTGCATAGGGTTTGCCAGAGTGAGCAGCAGGCGCTATGGCCCAAGGCAGACAGGCAGGACCAAAGAAATGCTGTGGCACTGATATCCTAAGAGATAAATGTACGTAGGAGGTGTTGTATCTCTGTTATATCCGCCTACATGCAGCAAAGGCTCCATCGAAAGGATGCCAGACAACTGCTGGCCACCCTCGGATACTACCCATGAGATACCCCAGGATACTACAGGATGCATCTTAGCATCCATATAATCGAAAGATGCTATTATCCCCAGCTCGGGTAAACTAGAGTGGTCCGCACAGCTCAAAAATGGCATGATCCTTCGTGACCGGAAGAGTTGTGTTCGATTCATATCTTGTGGGGCGTGTTTGTACGTGTGAGTGAGCCCTAACGTACCTCCATCGCCCGGGGACCAACCCGCGGATGATGACCATAAAAACATGCACTTCATGATGCATATGTTTTTCAGCTTTTCTCAGGTGTACATAACAACATACGAGCCAGGAAGCGAAAACATGCCAACCTACGACGTCATACCTTCTATCCAAACGGCAGCACGTCCACATCTACGGCACCTGTGAATTGACGATACCTTTCTTTTGCAACACGATTAACTTTGCATTACAACAGCTGGTGATGCTAGCCGCTAAGAGATTCGCATGCTGTGCATATATCAGTAAGTTACCATGTTGAGCATTTAGTCCTTGGTAGTGCATCACAGATAAGACACGTGGGAGACATCGCCCTAGTGGTCGACCTCCACAGGTCCACACGCACCGCAGGATCGGATGCTATGACACCGCAAGAGTAAATAGAGCCAGAGACGTAAGCAGCTGGCCAGGATGGCAATTTGTTAAGGACGTATGGACAGCTAGGTAAGGACATCTCCCCGTTTCAGCCTAACTTTTTCAGAGAGCGCCGTCGATTGTGGAGGTGCAGCCAGGGAAATGTGTCCTGGCCGATCAGAGCGCTACGCCAAACCCCGTCGATGACGCTATTCGTTCCTTGCAGCGCATAAACCCGTCAACCATTGCCATCCCAACAGAACTTCCTGTCATCTTTTGGAGATGACAACTCTATTGCCCGGCGGCCACGGACGGCCAGCCAACGCCGGTCGCGCCAACTGCATCCTATGGAGAAGTCGCTGCCACTATGCGCCTTAAGCGACAAGCCAGCCCATAGCGGCATGGACACGTCTCTGCCGCCATCCCAACAGCAACGACAGTGCCGCTGAGGGGGGTGCATGCGTTCTCAACCGCACCGCCATGGCCCCCCACCACGCGCCCCTCCAGCTAGAATTCGGGTTATTCATTAGGGGACCGCCCTCGATGCCGACTATGCTTTCGACCAGTGCGAAAATATATGTGCCTCGACTACTCGGCTGCCTCTTGCGACCGTCTTCCTCTAATCTTGGGCCGCACGGCCACGCATCGGCGGCACAAGTCCAGCCAGACACTCTCCCCCTACAAGCTACACAGTCTCTAGGACGTGCAGCAGCGAATGGGCCGCGCTAAGCCCCTTTTGTGTGTCGTCAGATGCATGTTCGCAACACTACACGAATGGGCCCATCCCCAACCCCGTTCTATGATGACCTGAGGAGGGTCCCGATCGGGTGCGTGCATGTGTCTGTACCATGGAGGGGAAAGCATTACATTAGGAGGGAAGACCGGCCTACGAACCACAGAACCACGGCAAGCTTTCATTCAATGAGGATATGGCCAGCCCGTCGACGGCTGCACAGTGAATCCAAAGCCCAAAAACATTGCCTCTCCGCCATACTCTCCCCAGACGCAGCACGAGCTGCCGGGCGGGCTGATCATGAATACAGTCCCATAGCCCAGTGGTGGGGCAACGGCGACGACTAAAGCTTACTGCCCAACGCGAGGGAACAAGTTAAGCCGGCGGTAGGTCCTTCCCGCATAAAGGTGTCTGCGCAACAGAGCACAGCTATCTAAGCGGGCCAGATTTGGATCTGATCATCCGCCGCCATGTAGGGCCCTTTTAGCAGGGGCCCCCCCGACCTCTCCCGTATACCCACCGTCCACCACAGAACTGCACGCAGATGCACACGTATGTAAAAACAATCATATCGACACAAAACCACACACTGAACGGACACGCTCTCATTCCTGGACAGCAGAAAGATTGTACGGGTAGCCTACAAAATACAGAAGGAGAAATAACGGTACAACATCAACTGCAAGAAATTACGGCAACCTGTCGATTGCAAGTTCTCATTCATACGTCGTGCCCTATAGCTCCGCACCGTGCACGCAAGGCAAGGCGATCCCAATCACGCATAGCAATATTCGGCGACCCTGTACGTCAACCGGATGATTTTGGTGATTGCATTCGCCAGGCCTGCTCTTGCCACCACCGCCACGGGCGCGTTACAGGCCCTGCCCTAGGCCCCAGCGCCCTGTTCCAGTCGGGACACCACCTCCCCGTCCAGTACCCACTCCTCTAACCTGAACCCAGCATCATAACCTTCTACACAATGCTTCCGCAACCGGGACCACAGCCCCCGACCACTGCCTCGCCCTTGCACCGCCATCCGAGAGGCCATTAATGGATCTGATGCAACTGGTTCCAGACAGGAAAGGATGGATCGTGCGACGGCACGTTGTCCTCTCGGCCGCACCCCAGGAGTGGCCTTGCTCGCCATCGGCACCACCACCCAAGAAACCTCCTCTCCGCTTGGGAGGATCCCCTAAGAGATCCACCACAACCCTCAGATCCCATCCCAACTCATCTCATCAGGTTGATGGCAGCTATTCTGGCGGCAGGAGCTGTCAGTAGGAGACTTACGCGCGGCTCCACTCCTGCCTCCACTTATCAAAATGTTTTATTACAGAGAAAAGCAGGCAGCGTGACTGCCAGGGGCCAGGGGCTCGGCTACGGAGACACAGCTTAAGGGGCCTCGCCAGGGTCTCACTGGACCTTTCTCATGACTCCGCTCCGCTCTGCGAGCCGGCACATCTTCAACACCGCCGAATCCCCTAGGTGTCTGATGAACGCCTGAGTCTCATTTCCCTGACATCCGGGCCCGTGTTTACCCCCTATCCCATTACTCCTCGTTCCGTTCCGGTGCTATCTTGCATTCAGCTGTCCTCGTCGTCGCTGGAAGAAAGGAAATCTCCCTCTGACTCCTCTCCATCACCCTCTCCATCGCCCATCTTTTGGTCCCCATCCTCGTCATCGCTGCTCTTGTTGTTCACCGAAGCCGGGTTGTGGCCAAGGACCTGCTCCGGTCGAGCATATCGTTGCACGTAATCTGCATGGAAGGGCATATCGGCAATGGCAGCGGCGCAATTGTTTCAAAGCGAAGTTCGCAAGGGCCAGTGGCGAATCTAACCAATATGGGCGCGAATCCAAGTAACCATTCCTGCGTTGTTCCGTGGATTGCCCAACAAGAAGATGGCCGCGGCCCCCGGTTCACGTCTTCAAAAAGCCTACGCTCTGCCGCGAGAGCCCCCCACAAGCACTGGAGAATTTCTTCCGAAGAACACCGAACATGCATACAGCGAGCCTTACTGCGTGTTGGCAATGGTGTTCCGTTGAATTCTATTACGCCAGGTATGGAAGGCTAGGATAGGGAAGCTGCTAGGCTAGCGGGACGGGCTCTTGCTTGATTCGTTCTGTTGAATTCGCTTTTTAGGAAGTGCAAAGTATAACTCTTTCCCTCATGCATGATGCGTGCTGCGCACATGATTCGACGATGGCCACCCTGTCCTGGGGGCCGTAGTGGTATTCAGCAAAAAACCTGGGCGACATACCCAGTGGGACAGCCGGGCTTCCGCTTCACGGCGCACATATACCCACACCTAGGATCGTCAGTTAGAGCTTCCGCTCGGACCACAGGTGAGGACTACGGCGAGTCCCTCTACAGCCCATCCGGGCCCCGGGACAAGACACACACGAAATCTAGTCCCCGATAGCGTTCGCATACACACACCCGCGCGCGCCACCACGGTGCAGTTCTCTCCCATACGCACTGCCCGGTAATACGGAAGAAGCTGCTGCAATCGAGCAAGTAAGGAGTGATCCAAGTGGTCGTGCTGCAAGTAACTTAATCGAGTTAAGCAGCCTCGGGTCCTGGGTTCAGTGTCCGATGCCTGCTCTCAGGTGTGACACAAGCAGTAAAGCCCAACCCAGCGCGCACGGTCGGCGCACACCTTTGACTTTGTTGGCGTAAACCTGCGGCTCACGCATCAGCAACGCCGCTGCCTCGCTGTTAAGTGGGTCAGTGGGGTTGGGGTACAAGAGCAGTTGGGGCAGGAACACCTCGAAGATGTTGACGAGGTCTGCGAGGGCATAAAGTAGGTAAGGTCTCGTCCCTGGGGCCTCACGGGCTTTCTTCAGACGGCCAGGAAGTCGGTCTTACCGAACATGGGGCTCCACGTCTGGTTAATCACATCCAAGCATACGGAACCGGACCTGCGCAGCGCATGACAAATAGAGACCGAGCTGTTAGTAGCCCTTTACAATCGACCCGCGGCTCCCCGCACCATAAACTCACGCTTCGTCAATATTTGGGTGATAGCACCTGTTGACGAAACCTATCGATGGAGACTTGTAAGGGTAAGCGTCCGGCAACTCAACGTGCACCTTCCACACACCTCCTTCGTAGGGACCTGCATCGGAGGGCGATAGTCGTAAGCAACTGGTACTCGCAACGAGCACAACATCAGCCAAACGTTGGCTTTAACGAAACCCATCATCTAGGAGCATATGGAATGTGCCGAACTGGAAGGCGACCAACCCGGATACGCCTTTGCAACGTGCAATAAAAGTCGGACTTACTGTCCTTAGGACCATAAAAGTCCACATGAAATTCGCTTATGTTATCCTCGACGAGCTCAACCTTCCAATCCGACATCATTCTGCGTGCGACAGGGCCAAGTTCAATGCCAAACCCTTGTAGCTATGCGTGCAACGAGGTCCGCACGCCAACTCACAGCTTCATGACGTCCATCTCACGGCGCTTGCTCGGGGACGCCATAACTCGACTCCGACTTCGCTAGCAAAAAGCGACGGATTCTTGTGTGTCAGCTCCTACGTGTAAAGAGATGTGGCCTATAAGATCCAAACGCCTTGAGATGGCAAGGAATAGTGTCTTTTAAATACTCTTTGCAGGGTTATTGGTGTACAAAGTCGCCTGAAGGTTGAGCTCCGAAGCCGGGAATTTCCATTTTCATTGCTTCTGTAGCTTCTGCAGATCTTTGTCAATCTTTAAAGAACGCTTTCAATTATGCACTGTGCCAGCTATCGTGCTTGCAACTGACATACAGAGGAACAGCTGCGTAGTCTGACGTTACAGCTGACCTCTTCAAGGTGGCTTGCGGCAGTTCTTGGGAGATGACTGCCGCAAGCCACCATTCTTTATTGCATGCTGCATTTATAGTCAGCACTGACGCGTGTCATCGGGCTCGGGATGACGATGAAGACCACAGCGTGAGTGCACGGGCAGGTCGCCCCAAGCACAGCTCGGGTCATCACCAGGACCCCGTGGCGTTTGATAACCACTCCTTACTGGCGAGAGAAGCTCTCAAACTTACCTCGATTGATGGGTGTGCCGCAGCTGGTGTACGCCTACCCGCCCAGCGCTCCAGCTGGCAGCACTCGCGGATTCGTCAAATCCTTCAGTTCCCTCATCGTCACCGTCCGCGGCGCTCTGGACAGTATTTGTGGGGAGAAGGTCCGTAGGCGGCTGTAGCCAGGTCTTACAAACGGGCTGGGACTTGGATGGACCGACCTCCGGAACGTGAGGACAGGGCGCAAGAATGCGGAAACGCACTGGGTCCTGAAAACGACTTATGAAGTGCAACAGAAGGACTAACCCCCCAAAACAACTGTGGGTCGACTGTGCCGATGGGAGAGGTGACCAACACCGCCCAATAGCATCCGGATATATTAAGGGTTTGAGGAGTAAGGTGCCCTGGATCGGCACCCCAACCTAGCTGCCGATCGGCGGCTTCTCGAGGAATGGGGGATGACCTGCAGCTGGCGGGGTGCCCGTGCTGGGTATACTCCCTCAGGGCTAGCGGTAGTCAAGTTCCTGTGCGCGACTAGCAAAGCACTCTGCGGCGTGAAACCCCCGGACCTATCCCATCTTCCTCTCTCGGTGGGAGCGAGCAGATGCCAAAGAAGCCAAGAAGGGTGGGAAGGCGAATAGTCGAGACGGGGTACTGCTGTTGGAGGCCGGGGCTCATGCGGGCAAAGGGCGCATTGTTTGATAAGGAGGCGGGTCAGCTCCTTAATACTGGTGGCGCGTGCCGAAATTCCCGTCCCTGCAGACCCGATTGATCCACCTGGAGCATGGCGGTCAGCGCCTGCTGCTGGCGTCTGCGCACCTGGAGGTATGACACATGGATGAAAAAGGGCACTGCTACGGGTTTCGGAGCACCGATATGGTGTAGGGGGGCCACGCAACCCCCAGGGGTGCACCGTCCCCACATTACACCGTTTTCGTGTCTTCCATCGTTCTGATGGCTCCTGCCCCTCCTTTGCTCGCCGCTCGCCCCGCCCGGGTCCCCAGTCTGTCATGCTGGTCCTGGCGCTCCGATCCGTGGTGCCCCACGCCGCCGCCACCTCGCTGGCCCTGCACCTGGCGGAGACGTTGGTGCTACTTCTTGGGCCATACGCGGAATGGGGGCTGACGGCTGGAGGTGGGTGGGTGAGGTTGGAGCCCCGGCATGCGGGCGGAGGGAAGTAACAGGCATGAAAACTATGTTGGGTGAGTGGAAGGAGGTTTAGCAGATCGCAGTGACATTGGCGTTGCAGAATTTAGATTGAGACTAGAGGGACGCGCACCGTCAGGCTGAAAGGGTTGGGGGCAGTGTTGATACGCCTGGCCACCTTTTTCAGTTTACAAGACTCTCTGCCAGCTAATGATTGGGTAGCTGCCTGTTTGGCTCGTGCTTGATTGCCGGAACCTTTCCCCGCCTTCTCCTTCATTATCGTCATCATATTCACAAACATATACAGCATTCACACATGGCGCCATGACGTGATTTCCCGCGAACGAAGCGCAGGTCCGTCGTCCCTGTCTCCTGGACCCAACACCGGCCCGCGGGAGGAGACGCGGGTAAGGAGAGTCGCATGTTTATGTGTATTTGGCAGGGAGCGGGGCACAGGGATGCGGTTCTGCTGTTTCCGCTTCGGGCAGGACGCAAAAAGAGTAGGAAGAGGGTGTTTCGAGGGTGTGTGTGTGTGTGTGCATGGGGGGGAGGGTGTATGCTTCCTGGGTCTGGTTGTGGCTGTTATTGCATCCGCATCCTTATTACCCGCCCAAACCCCCTTTCGTATTATTTCGGTTTTCGTCCTACTTGCCAGTACCCCTCCCCCGCCTGCCCTCTTCTCGCACCTCTCCACACACACACACACACACGCGCGCGCGCGCGTTACCTGTCAGGCGATTTTAGATCGTATCTTTGGCGGCGTGTTGAGCCAGGTGGACTCGCCCACGTGGATGTCCCGCATGGCGCCCTGGACCAGCTTTGAGGTGAGATGGGGTGCGGAGGGAGGGGACGGGAGGAGACGGCGAAAACATGGAAATTGCACCCTAAGGCTCTGAAACTGTAGTGCATGTGCCGACTGGAGGGGAGTCTGGGGAAGGGGGGGACAGGGAAACCGCAGGCGAGAGGTAACTCCTCCGTTACTGTCCAGTGTTTTGGGAGTCAGGCTGGTGGTAGCGGTGGTGGGAGGAGCCTGGCAATGCGGGCCCTCCAGCGTGCACTGGCCAACCGTGTGCCGCCCTCTCCCGGGCCACCCCCCACCCCCGCTTTGCCCCTTTCCCTCCCCAGCCCTCCTGTCTGCGCCTGACCCTCCCCGCGCACATGCACACCCGGCTGGTGGCCTTCCTCTCCGACCACGGGGCCCAGAGAAACAGAGCCCCGTTCAGCTTCTTCAGAAAGCACTCCTGCCTCATGTATAGGTACGTGCTGGTGGGCGGGTGACTGCGGGGGGGGAAGGAAGAAGGGGGCGGAAGGAAGAGGGGGGGGGAGGAAGGGCCGAACCGCAGGCAGGTCCGGGCGGGGAAAGAGAGGGCTTTTTTAAATCTTCGGCCAAGCCGGTAGAGGACTTACACGTCGCCTGCTAGGTCGTGACAGCTGAAAGACCGTCGCGACCCTGCAGGGCCCCGCGGCCCGCCCCACCACCGCCCCCACTCACACCCGGTCTTATAGACCCATAACTCCATGTGTCCACATACCCATATCTCGGCACCTTTCATGTCTCCTCCGTCTTCCCATTTTTGGGGGGGGCCGTCTTTGTCCTCGAGTTGCTCGTGTGTTTGCCTGCTGGTATGTAGCTATGACTGCCCCCTCCCCTTCACCCCCGTCGTGCACAGCGCAGGGGGCTGATCTTGGCGTCGAACTTACAGCCTTCTCACACCAGGCAGTTATGGCAGCTGCTGTGGGCCCTGGGACTGCATCAGCACAGCGGCGGATTGCCCTGCCAGGTGCTTACGCACACGATCCACCTGCCACAGCTGCAGCTGCAGCCACCAGGGGGCCCGGCGGCAGCGGCTACGGAAGGGGGGGGCCGGGGCGTGTCTTTGGCAGCGGCGTCGGCGGCCGGCAACGCCGCCGCTGCCGCGGCTGCTGCAGCAGTAGCGCTACAGGCCGAGTCGGAGGCGACGGTCTCGGAGCAGCGGATGGGCCGCAGTCTCCTGGTGGTTGCCGCGGCATTAAGGCTGGTGCTTGTTGTCGTATTAACGGGGTACGACGAGGAAATTGAGGAGGAGTTAGCCGGTGGGTGTGGCGGAGGGCCCTCGCCCTCCGCCAATTGTCCCTCCCGGACCATATTCGACCAGGGAGTGGGACTTGGGTTCCTGTGCTGATCGCGGGGTGAACGGAAGATCGGCATGAGACTTAGCTTTCTTCCACAGCGCACACAGGCGCTCCGATCTTCTTTTGGTCTTGGGATTTTTTATCATCTGCACTGTTGGCTTTGATATAGATCAGCCACTCTTAAGTGATCATGGGAACGCGAGGTTTAACTTATGTCGCGCACACGTATCAGTGCAATCTGACCATCACAGCTTTAGCGCCCGGCTTCAGCCCGCTGCGGGGAGGTGGTGGCGGTGGGGGGTGTAGTGGCCGTCATGATCCGGAATCCCCATGGCCCGTGCCGACACCAACACAGACACCGGCACCAACATACTCCTTCCTGCCTTACGCAGCTGGACCCGTGCACTGTGACCGCTCGACGTTTGGAGGCCATGTGTGTGTGTGTGTGTGTGTCCCTGACGGTCCTCCTCCTCGTGGGCTTTTTCCCCTGCAGGCCTTTCACTCTCGCTCACGCCAGGCCATAGCCCCCCACACACCTCGCCCTTCGCGATGTCTTTCGATTCCCTCGCCACATCTTCTCCCCCCCCCGTTTTGCCCACGGCCCCCCTTTAGACGGTAAACCTAGGCCTTGTCTATTCGCCTTCCCGCCCCCACATAAGCTCTCCTCCTGCCCCCGCCCCTCCCCCCTTGACGGTTAGTCCTTGCTTCGTCAGCGATCACCACCAGCGTTTCGATGTTCGTCTTCCCCCCGCCCCTCCGTCTCCGCCCTCCTAGGTCGTCTGGAGGGCCATTCGGCGGCCGAGCTGCTACAGCGGGTCCACACGGGCATGGGGGCGGAGCTAGAGCGATTGGTCGAGGGTTCGGGTACGCGCGCGCGTGTCTTTGTGTGTGGGGGGGGGGCTATGGGTAAATGGGTGTATGCGTCGTGTGTGTGCCGCCACGTAACGCCCCATGTGCGGTGGGTAGCATATGGGCACATATCGCCGGTGCGGGTCGGTCTGGGATCGGTTGGTGCAGTGGCTAGGTGCCACACAGCGACGAGTACGTCGGGATGGGCTCACTGGACAGGGGAGAGCGCCACCAAGCGTACGGCTTTGGAGGAGCGTATGGTTTCGGAGGCCGATCCTGGGCTTTGTACGTAACCCGTGAGGCCATAAGGCCGATGAGGCTCGTGAGGCATGGCACCCCTGGCACTCTGGGCCTTGTATACATGCACTTGCGAAACACGAGGGGGAGAAATAAAAAGTGCACCGCACGGTGGCACAATTCGCGGTAAATGTTTATCGCAGCATTTAATACGGCAGTATCGTACCATCGTACGATGCATCATGCCAGGGATTTGAACGATTGACGTTCAGGAGGGAGCTACTGCCTGAACGTGTAGTCGCCGGTGCTGCCGTACACCGCCGCAGCTTAAGCGTTTCCCTTTCGTTTAACACCGCCCCCGTTGCCGTTGCGTGTCTTCGATACACACACACACACTCAACGTTGGTGCCAACCACCGAAGCAATCTACAGCGGTGCGGCTCGCGCTCTCGAATCTCCTTCTCCCGTCCCACCACAACCACCAACACCTCCCCACCAAATCCAACGCCCCGATTCCGGCGCATCGGGCATGGGCATGGGATGGCGCCCCGGTAAGCTCCAGGGCGGGGTAGGAGGCTCTTTCGCCAGTGGCGGCAGTCTTCTGTTCCGGGTCATCACCCGAAATCGCTCCTCGCCGGCTCATCGGAGCACCAGCAGCGCGGGGGGTGCCCCCTGGAGTGCGGGGACTGGAGACGGGGGACAAGGAAGGGGCGGTGGTGGTGGTGCGGGGAGTACGGCAAGTGCGGAGGCGACATCGTTTTCACCGTCGGGTCCGCCGCTGGCGCTGAGCAGGTGACTGACATGCTGTTTGCAGCCGGGAGGGGTGAGTGCGACTACGACGGGTGGTTTGGAGTCGGTTGCTGGGGCATTGGAGTCCTGGGAGGTGATCAGAGCCTGCGTGGAGATTGGTGTGTGTTTTAAATGGTAAAATAATGATGGATGGTGAATGGATGGATGGATAGGTAGGTAGATAGATAGATAGATAGATAGATAGATAGATAGATAGATAGATAGATAGATAGATAGATAGATAGATAGATAGATAGATAGATAGATAGATAGATAGATAGATAGATAGATAGATAGATAGATAGATAGATAGATAGATAGGTGGATGCATTATGACAGCCCTTGTCTCCAGCTGCCTCAATTTTCGCCATCCCCGCCCCGCCCCCGGCCCGTTCCCTTTTCCCCAGATCCCCTCAGAGCCTCCAGACCCGCCCCGCCCAACCCCTTCGCATCGCCCTCTCCACCAGCCTGCCACCTGGGCCCCCCATCGCCCTCACCACAGCCAGGCTTCCCCATACACCAAACACCAACACAACCGGTGGGGATGTGCCCCCGGCTGGACAGCCTCACGACCGAGGGGCGAGCGCCTCCGCACCTGCTCTCGGCTCACGAGGACCGGGCCCTGCAGATGCGGGTGCGAGTTCTGGTGGCGCAGCGGGCGGCAGTGGAGAAGTGCACCCCGTGATGTCGCCGTTTGAGGGGGTGCTCCTTGTGATCGCCCATGATGGGCCCCAGGGCTCTGTGCGGTTCCTGGGGGATGTGCCCCGAGGAGGAGGAGGAGGAGGAGGAGGAGGAGGGGAGATGGCAGTCCTGGCGGCGGTGTGGCGTGCAGTGGCGGTGTGTCGGGGGCGCTTCGGGCTGCACAATGTGGCGGTGGCCGCTCCTCCCAAGCATGCCAGGTGGGTTGAGCGAGAGGTCAGGCTCCTCGAACGGAGGGACCGCCGGGTAGGTGCGGGATGGTTTGGGAGGTCACCTCTGGGGGGCAATGGGGGATGGTGAAATTAGGTTTGTCGGAAAACAGCTGACCCGTGGGTCACAGGGACCTAGGTGCTTGATACGCCTTCCGAAAAGCTGGAGGCCACCTGTCAATGCATTATGGCAGACCGCTTCGAAACGGTCAAGGAAAGGGCAAAGAGGTATCAGGCATGACGCAGCGGGATGACCGGGCCAGCCCAGAGCCATGTCTGCGGGGCAAAGGGGAGGCGTGTTTGGTCCACATGGCTTACTGTATTGGTACCTACAGCGGCCGGGGCGCCGGCAGGGGGGGTAGAGGCACCGGAGACGATGTACGGATAGGTAGGTAGGTGGTTGCGGAGCTATATAGGTGCACACGTGTGAAGCGGAAGCGATGTCTGGGTCTCAGCTGGGTTCTGAACTCATATTTTCGCCTTCCCCCTTTCTTTAGGTTTTTGAAACTGTAACTGTAACTGTAACTGAACTAACCATAACAACTATAACCCTAACCTACTCATCCCACATACAAACCCCTGGTCCCGCTTAGGCTTACCATGACCCTCGATCAGATCCTGCAGCTGTCTGCGGCCCGCAGCAACAAGCTGGGCGGTCAGCGCCTGGGGGCGGCGGACTCGACGCCCTGGCAGTACCACCCAGAACTGGCCTCACTCGCGGCGGTCAACACAGTCACACTCAGACTGCAGCTGCCACCGGGGTTCGCAACGCACACGACGGATACACAGGACGCTGTGACGAGGGGCCCGGGGGAAGGGGCGGCGGGGATGAGCTCACCGTTCTATCAGCAGCAGCAGCAGCAGCAGCGAGGGTCGGTGGCAGTCACAACGACGGTAGGTCGGTGGGGTTGGGTGAGTGGGCACGGGGAACACGGGGGGTGTGGCAGGGAATGATACATGTATCTGGGATGGTTTCCCTGTGCTGGGGTGTGTTAGTGTGCGCGTGTGTTGGTGGGTGGGGCGGGAGGAAATAGGACAAATAATCAATTGCGTGGGTAAGAGGGGGGAGGGTAGCGATTGGGTGAGAAAGACTTCCCCAGCCCCCCGCAGAAAACAGCTGAAATGTTTACGCTGTGCTTAAAGTGACCATCTGTGAGCTGCAGCTCCGAGGGGTCGCAGCGATACCCGCAGGAGGCGCTTCCTCGTGGTCACCCCCCTGTGCCTATTCCCTTGGGGCCCCAAATAGGTGTATGTCCTTTACTGGAGTAGCCGGTGCCCAGCCGTCTTGCATTGTGTGTGTGCATGTATACTCAAGATGTATGCTGGGCACCGCTTTTGCATGTGAGGCCGAATGTCATTTGTATTCACATCTCGCCCCACGTCACCCCACCCCGCTCTTCACCTGGTGTGCCTCCTCCCGCCTTCCTGCCCTCCCGCTCCGCCTCAACCCGTGCCTCCTCCCAACCTTCCCTGCAGTCCCCCGCCAAGCCCTCCTGGCTGACCCGTATCTCCGGCCACCACCGCGCCAGCAGTGCTAGTGCTCATGGAGACAGTCCAGCCGGTACCTCCACCCCAGCTGCGGCGGCTGCCAGTCCCGAGCCATCCACTCCCGTTTCGGGACTGCTTCCCGTCTGGTCGGGCATTGAAACGCTGTCCATGTCACAGGGCCAGGTGGGAACCGGCCCACACACCGGCACAAATACGAACACAAACACGACCTCGAACATCCCCCTGCTAGCTGCTTCCCCCTCTCCCCCTTCGCTGTACCTGACCGGGCTGTTGCTTCCAGATACCAGGGAGCTGTACTTGTGCCACACGGCGGAGGTGGATGAAGCAAGGCTGGCTGAGGCGATTTGGGAAGTGGTTGGGGGGGTTGTGGCACCGGTGACTGGAGCCGGGGCGGATGCAGTGGTGGCGCTGGGGGGGAAGCTGTGGGGTTACGATGATTGAGTGGGGAATTGCGCGTGGCGTCAGTGCGACCTGACCTCGAATAGGAACCACACTGAGTGTTCTCCAAATGGTAAGGGGGGGAATGTGGTATGATTGAATTGAGGTCAAGATTCCACAGGGAGGCGCGTGCAGTGCACTTGCGGGTTCTCGCGGTGAGGACTCATCCTCCTTTTTTGAAGGGTAACAACATGTGTATGTAGTGAGTGTGGTTCATAAGGACCACAAGCTTGCTACCCTAACGGACGCAAGCCAGTATTCGTGGCTGGTCCTATTCCTACAAGAAACTGAAGGAACTGTGAGGCGGTGTTACTGCTAACGAGCCAGAAGGCATTAAGGATCGTGAGGTCACGCCTATTCAATTGTAGAAAGAGCCACAGCTGTATATTGATAGTGGAAGAGACGCGGTCAGATCCCTTCCGTACACCGCTAGCATGTCGTACATAACGATATAACAGCAGTGTAACCCAAAATCCACAACGCGGCACGGGTCACGAGCCCACAGATTGGGTGAGCCCACACGGGCGGCACCCGCACCCGCACCCGGGGATAACAGTAGCGGGAAACACATGTTCGTATGTGAAGCTCTTCGCTGCTGGACACCAAGACCAAGAATACTGTACTGGACCTATCTAACAACTGAAAGAATAACGGTTTTATTCAACTTCAGGACAGACCAACGGCTTCAGACTCGCATCGAATCAGACCTTATCATAGCACGTAATCGTGCGCGCGATTTCTCTCTCTCTCTCTTCCCCCCCTGTCTCTCTCTCTCCCCCCCTCTCTCTCTCTCTGTCTCTCTCTCTCTCTCTCTCTGCCCCCCCCCTCTCTCTCTCTCTCTCTCTCTTGCTCCAACAATGATAATCCTCTCTCAAAACACACACTCCATGCACAAACAGGACTCGTGGTCTCTCGTCGCGGGCAGCTAAGCCCACAAGTGCCCAAAGCTCAGCCCCCCCCATACTTATCATTTTATAACTTCCGCCCGTCACTCCTGCCCATTTGCTTGTGGCATCTATTATGATGCCGTCGGCGCTATTAAATCAAAAGCACACTGCTGCGGTCAGGCCATCAAATAAGCAAAGCAGCAGTGCGATCAGCGCTAAGGATGCATGTGCAAGTCCGTAGAGCTCGCATCTTCCAGCAACTAGCTGATGACTGCATTGTAATGAGAGCAAGTAAAAGGCGCACAAGGCGGCCTCGCGCCATGGCTGTGCACGATAGCTGCGGGAGCCTACGGGCAGCCTTCCGACTCCCGAACGCTGTTAAGTCCCGTTTCCCTTTCGAATATGAATTCACTCATATGGCGGGGAATCGTCGTGGCCATGTCCATAAGGCCTCTCTTGATACTCAGGCTCAGCGTCTTTACCGCGATGGAGGTAGCGAGGGGCAAAAGACAGATGCGCTTTCCGATACTGCCCACTGGCATTCTCCAGGTATCCGTACTACCGAAAGGAGCACTAGAAGATTTAAAACCAGACAGATGCAGTAGAGAGACACAGACACACACACAGACACACACACACACGGACAGACAGACAACTTTCACGCACGCTCTCATGGCAGCTCCAGGTGCTCCCTGCCGTACCAGTACGCCCTGCCGTAGTCGTACAACAGCTCCTCTCCCGGTTCAATATCGCGTATGGCAAAGAAGCTAATCCGGCCCTCGCGACGCTTGTAGTATCGTCGTACGTTGGCTCGGGTACGACTGTGGTTCATGTGTACTGTATGGAAGCTGGTGGTGCACGGCGCGATCGCTGCCGCATCAATGACCCATTCGTCATCGATCGCCATTGCGAAATCCGCCTGAGCCAGATATCGAAGGGGGGTTTGCCAAGGAGTGTGACTGTGCATTCGTACATTTTCGACGGCAAATCAGACTGCCGAACGCAGCCCAGCAAAACGCACCCAACCACATACCGGGACTGCTCCGTATTGTGGGGCCGCACAAGGTATGGATGAATTTGGCGGCCCGGAGGGGAGGAGCAGCGTCTAACAGCACCTTACCCCGCCCCCACCCCCCACCCCCCAACCCCCAACCCCTAACCCGCACTCGCCTGATGCATGTGCTGCCGGAGAACCTACGCTCACTCACAGGTATATCCATTCAGTATTTGTCGTACACAGTGACGTGGTATTTTCCATACACATGGACTTCATGGCACTTAGCTCGACCCCGAGCCCCCTCTCACGGGTCATTCACCTGGTTATCCGGATAGCGGTCCGTGAACGCCGCTCGGTCAAGCAGCTCCCCCGTGTAATCACCGATATGTGTGCCCGAGGAAATGTGAGATACCGCGTACGCGCCGTTGCCCCGGATGTCCCCTGTGGGCCGCACGTCAACAGCGTCCGCAGCCGCCAGGGGTGGACCGGCCGATGGGACACCAGTGCAGATGTAAAGACGGCCCCTGTGTGCCGTGGATTTCGTGGCGGGCAGCGCACAGATTTGGAGGTCGAATGCCGCTAGAGGAGGAGGCTGCACATCCTTAGCAGGTGTTGTGTACGTCTGCGGAGCGCACATCTGGTCTGGTGAGACTGGGCCAGACTGGGTGAATGAACGCTAGAGGAAAAGTGGCAAACCTGGACAAAGCTCAGCATGGACCTTTTTATTAAGGTACTTGACACGTTAAAAATGAGATTACATAAAAGAAACTGTGCAAGTACGACTTGCAGGAGATTGCAGTCGCTGTGCAACTGGCAGCAGTAACCGGAACAGCATACGGCGCAATGCCGGTGCAGCAGTTTGTGTAGAAATTCACCTTGTTGTCTGTGTTCGTACCTATGGAGCTCAACATGGAAAAAATCCCCCAATGCGACCTTGGCGGCCAACAGCCCCGCGGGAAAGCCGGCCAGCAGAAGCGTCAGTGCGGTAGGCAGGGGGCCTGCCATAATGTCCTCAAAGGTTGGCAACGCTGTTTGTTCCGAAAACCACGTGTATGATAATTCACCAATAGCTACAAGTGCCGCTGCGAAGGCTGCCAGCCGACGTGGGTCGCGTGACGACCGACGCTCGAGTCCGATTGATGTTGCGCGGGACGGGCTGGACTGCAACGGCGATTTCGTCCGGGCAGTTTCTGCCAGATTAAAAGAAAATAATATAGGAGTTGCCGATTTTTCACCCATGACTGCCCTTATCGCGAGAGCGCCCCGCCGCGGAGCCATGCACATCAAACTCCGGTCTTTACATATCACAGATTTTCTTTTTTGATAAGTGGATAAAGGAACAAAATTGGATCCGTTAGATCCATTAGAAGCGATCAAAGCGCATTCGACATTGCTGGAACGGCGTCCACCACACAACGCCCGGGTCGCCATAGCTTCTGTTCTAGCCTGAATTTTACGGTGCGCTATGAATTGTTGATGAATTTAACATAAAGAATTATAAAATAACATTTTTAACACTCTGTCAAAGGTTCATTATATAAAGACCCATCCGAGTCCTGTATTGTGAAAGCGCTAACGACTAACGGCCAGATGGTGAAACCAAACGAACGAGAGGTCGCCAACTTGGGATCTCGGCAAAGAGAGCTAGAACTATCTTATTCGCTTCCCGTAAACACTCGGGCACAATTATTTTAAAGGATAGAATTGCAGTTGACAGATATAGGGGGGGAAATCCTCTGCAACTGCGAAGCACATAACGCAACACTTTTACACACTTTACCACGCACCCAACGTTACACCCAACGTTAAAGCGCCCCGTCAAGCACGCCGAGTCGCCCACAGTGTAACACCCCATTAATATATTACTGGTATATAAATATGATACACCTGAATAGGGGTGTCACAACCACTCTTCATAGGAATTCACATTGAGGGGATGCGCTCAGGGCTCGATACCTCATACCTCATCCTATGATACTAAAACAATATATTTTTATACTTAAATTTATAACTCAATGATATTGTCGTAATACCAGACAACTATGGTAAAAAATTAGACGATTCAATTTGCATCGACGATCTGCAATAAAGCTCTAATTGACAGTGGCGTTGTCCAGGTTTCGGAGCTCTACAAAGTACCTGCAAATACAAAATTTCCTCGTAATAGGAATGACGTATCATGATCAATAACTTGGTTCATATATACTGTGAGATTAAACATGCGAATTAACAGTAACACATGCGTGCTAGGAAAATCTGTGATACTGGTTCCATATCGCGCGGAACACGTACCACGATATCATGAATGGATGCGAGATCCGCACCTACAACAGACTACTGCATCTGAACCCTTGACCATGGATGAAGAGTACGAGATGCAGGTAATATGGCGTCCATGCGCATGTGCCTGTGCCCATGTGGGGCCCCGACACGTCCCGACAGCCGAACGATGTCAAACTGTGAGCTGTGTCGAATCCCATGCTGGTTGCATCGAAGCGGAATCCTTTGGCTCAACATTCGGCATTTACCAAATGGGGTTGCGACCTGCACAACGCATGTTTGGGCATGTTTGGTGCCTTTTCGTTACGGCATATGGAAATCGGAAGTTTCCCCGCGACGCATCCCGAGGGCCCCAGCACATCTAACACGCACGTGCGTGCGCATTCACCAATGTCGTGCAGCGGTCTTGGGCCGAAGACGAGGACAAGTTGACGTTCATTGTGCTGGACCGGAGCCTACCTGATACGTCAGGGACAGGTTCTCATGGGGGCGCCATGGCGGGAGACGTCAACCTGTTTTTCACGCTTGGGGGGGAAGAGGAGGAGGCGGCGGGAGGGCGTCAGTCAGCGGAAATCGAGGTGATGATCGCAGAACTAGCCAGCCGTGGCAAAGGCCTGGCTAAGGAGGCTCTGCGCTTGCTCATGGCCTATGCGACCAGGTGAAGTTTACTAGGAGGTTTAGGCAACACTGCTTCAACAGGCAGGCGCAAAAACGCAGGGTAATAATGCGAACGTGCATGCAGGGAGCTTGGCGTGAAACGTTACGTGGCGAAAATACACGAGGTCAACCAGCCGTCACGTAGCCTTTTCGAAGGGCTGGGATTTACGGAATTTCGCAGGTAAATAAATTCCACCCGACATGTGTTGTATGTACAGTATGCGCTTTATTGAACCATGAAGCATAGAAGGCTCTCCATATGGCTCTCAGAACACTTGGGACGTGTCGTGTGCGTGCATGTCGCCAGGCCTAGATAGGGTGGGGTGGGGTTGAATATATATATATATATATATATATATATATATATATATATATATATATATATATATATATATGAACAGTACGTAGCACGTGCTCATCATGCATTCATTCTGTTGTCGTCGCCAGAAATCTTTATGTATGTGGAAATAAACCCAATTCGTTTCATGATGGCGCCAGACCATGAGAGGTGTGACAGGTACCCTGCCTGCTTTGCATGCATGCAGGGTACCTGTTTTCGGCGAGGTGCACTACGAGCTGCAAGTCAGCAAGTCAGTGGACTGCTGGCTGTGTGCATTACAGGACAGCCTTGTGTACGGGAGCTACGACTGATTACGGATTGTGTAAATATAAAGATATGTATCTATTAATTTGGCGGTCCTCGACGGGGCGCGCGCTTTAAGGTTTAACATTTGGGGGACGGGGTGTTGTATGTAACACCGCAGTGCATGCAGCAGCAGCCGTGGACTGAAACATTGAAAGCATGCTTTCTTCTGCGAACATAAGATTTTATATTTTATTGGCAGATAAGTACGATCATGAATGCCATCCGTCATTATTTGCACAGAAAATGAAGTGGAGTCTAACCAAGTCGTGCATCCCAAGTAGGCTGCCTGAAAATGGAGAAGGGAGGCGCGTAGCAGCATTAGTTATCTGCTTTGGGGACATTGGGGATGAACAAGGTGCTTCTAAGGACAGCCGTTCAATGTCGACGCAGCTGCCTGCCTGGTGCCCCGGTTATCTGGTGGAGGAGCCAAGATGTGCACCTTGGACGACATGCAGTCGTATCTGGAGGTCATGGGCGGGCAACTGGAAGAATTTTCAGGCCCAGCGACACAAGGTGGCTGGGGGCATCAGACACGGCAGCAAATGGTCCGGGCAAGCTGGAGAACTGCATCACCTAAGTCATCCATGTTTTTTTTTCGTGCATGGTGTTGACCTTCTCCTAGTATTTGGGGGGTCATAGAATGCCTTTTATGCGCATAAAGCTCTACACTGTACACACAAATCTTTTACATGTTCATATGTTTATTGTAACCTCTGGCAAGTTCGTGCAGCAGCATCTTTTGGTTCCAGTGCCACATGCATCCTGCCTTCGCCATCCCACCCCCACCCCCGGGGATTGTATAGCATGGGAGTTACAACCTGTGAACCCGCTTCACAGTTGCCCATTGTGTACATATATACACATATTCTGCTGTTTTTTGCCATTTGTGCAATACCATTAAAATAATTATAATAGCAATCAGAGTATGCTATTGTCGACTTTCATTAATCATGAGGCAACAAATATATTTTCTAATAATAAGACCGTACGACAACGATATCCTTATTAAGGCATCTGAAGAAACTCTAGACTACCATAACTTGTGACTTTGAATTCGTCTATTTAATTTATCTCCTTCAAACAGACATCCAAGACCAGGCAGAGCAAACCAGAAGAGGTATATTACCAATTATTACAATTACCAGATTACGAGTTCGGTTGTACGATAGGGGCGAGGTGCATTTTGGGCCCAACCTTTCCGGCTGGTTTGCGATGATGCAGTACTTCTCAGTTTCATCATGTACTCCACTTTCCGGTCGGCTGTTGCATCGTCGCAGATGGCGACCCAGCTAAGCATCCTCACCAGCCAAAACAGCCAAAACTGAAGGCCACACGCTGACCTACACACCACCACCACCACAATCACCAATCACCACCACCATCAGCAGAGCTGCTTGCAAATAACCCCCCGCTGTTAATATTCGGCCCCCGGACCCCCTGCCCGCCCTACCCTGCCCCAAGTCCGCTGCATTGGCAGGATACCACTACACAGAATACCACTTCAGCTTCTCTGCTCGCGCTCCTTCCGCATGGTCCTTACCTGCTACCAGGCCCCAAACGTAACAGTGCCGCAGGTCGTAATCCCGAAATTAAATCGCTACTGCCAACTGTATCATCCGACTGCATCACCCCATGCAGCAGGGCCCTTCGGATGCCCCGTGGCACCTGCCCCCATATATCACCACCACACACAGACACTCGCCCCACATGCAGTTCTGCAAGAACCTCACTATCAATCAAGAACCTCTCATACATACACGGATCGCATGGCTCGCAACGTACCCTTTTTCATGTCACCGCTTCGTTAAGTTCCAGTCTCCTGCTTGTACTCGTCCGCACGTTTCAGTTCTGGCAGCTTCACGCCTCCGAACCTCGCTCTGCCCATCGAAGCGTCCGCGGCTCGCCCACTCAGAAGGTTAGCTCCGCCACCGGCTTGCGATCCATTCCCTTCAGCGCCTCCGCTGCAGTGTCACGCAGCTCTGGCAGCAGGTGGGAGTTGTGCTGCAGCTGCTTCAGGAGGTCGATCGTGCGGATGAGGAGCCGGGCCATATCGCCGTCGTCCAGGTTAGAGTCTGCCATAATTTGAGACCAGCTGGCGCCGCTGGCCCACGCCTCCACCAAACCTGGCATTATAAGGGAGGCAGTGCGGGTGTGTATGGGGGGGGTCGAAGAAAGGGAACTGCGCAATAGCAGGGTTGCGGTGAGGGCAGAATGCCTATAATGCGGTGGGAAGATTAAAGAATGAATACAATAGTTCTACCGTACCGCAAACGAGTAGGGAAGGGGTGCTAGTACTGATAAGGGCAGGTATCCGCCGGCCAACGCGATTAGGGTCCCAAAATGAAGTGTGGAGGGCTCGAGGGAACGGGACTTAGCATGCGGGGTCTCTCGTGTAACCTCTCTCGGGTCTTCGGAAGGGCCGGGACATGGGCGTATTACATCCGCAAATGTATACATGCAAGAACAGACAAAACACACGTGCACACACAAAAAAAAACTCCCCAAGCCCCCAAAACCGTAAGATCCCCACCTGCGAAACGCAGGTCCACCAGCAGCGCATCGTTCCAGCGGGTGAGTCCCGCATCCGTCTGCAGCTCCAAAAGCAGCTGCCGCTGAGGCTCCAGCGCCTCCACGGCCGCCTCCACCTCCGGGGAGACCGGGTATGCGGCCCACACCGCCACCGGCTTGGACAGCACCTCGGGGCTCAGCAACGCCCCAAGAAGCGCCCCCAGGGCTGGTCCCGACAGCCGGTGCAGCGCTGGGTGGGACAGGGCCATAGCCAGCCAAAGCTCGTTGCCGCCCTGGAAACGATAACGGGGACGGGGAGGGAGCCTAGTGGGGAGAGGCGAAAGGTGACCGGACCGCGCGCGAAGGGGAATGGAAATGCATGAACAGCCGAAGGTCGCGAAGGCGGCAGAGGCTGGGGAAGCAAACAAGGACGTGTGGGGTAGGGGTCAGGTCAGAAACGGTGATTACCTGGAAGAGGAACGATCCCTAAGCCCCGCTGCACCCCACCCTGAGCCCGCTGCACCTGAATGTTCCTGGCCAGCAGGCCCAGCGGCAGCACCCTCAGCGTGTCCTGCTGCAGTGCGTCAACGCAGATCAGGATGTCCATGGTGGCCTGAGGGGCCGATATCGGCGGATGGGACGAAACGCCCACACGACCATGGGGAAGAGGGTATCGGGGGAAGGGGGAGCAATACATCCAGGATCATCGGGATGCCGTAGAGGCGGGAGCTAGGCGGGAGGGAATGGACGGACTGGTGGGCCCCGAGTGTGGGGTTCCTACACACTGGGCACCGACAAAGAAGTTGTGTCCAGGCTTGTTAGGTTCGGAAACGAAGGTTGAATTGAGGGCCTGTGAGTGATCACAGGGATCTGTCTGCCGTGAAGTCTCCCATCGGGCCCCCTTAGGGCCCTCTATGTATTCGGCATCACGATTCGTTCCCGGTTACAGTAGCAGACGTAAATGGTGCAGTAGCGCTTGATGCTGAGGTGCGGATGTTAAGGTTTCCAATTTACATCCCTTAAACCGCGTTTCCCCACCCCTCGCCTTTCCGTCGGCACTGCGTCGGGGCTGCGGGCCCGCAGCCCCGGCAAGCCAATTATGATCCAAAACTGAACCCGTGCGACCGATCTCTTCCTGCGGTCTCTGCCAAATACCTCCGAAACCACCAACGCAAATCTCCCGCAAATTTCGCAATGCGTGTCATTCCCCCACATACAGGTACCTGTACCTGTTGGTATAGGGGGATAGCGGTACCCGCAACATACACACATGCGGGATGCCTCTCCCCGGCAGTGAGCTCAGCCTCTTCCACACATACACGCTACTGCTTCATTTCGCAGTGTGCCCCCAGCGGGCCGAATGCTGGTTCCGTTCACTTATATGTGTGATTTCAACACACGCATACCTGAAAAGTCTTCCAAGTGCTCTCCAGCTGCCCGCTGGATTGGCGCTCCGTTCGCAGCTTCTCCGCCTTCTTGAGCAGCCGTTTTGCACGGGCCTGGGTGGGAAAAGGACGGGGGGAGATGGGATATATTAACATAAACGGGAGCTGTCATCAGTGACATGGAAGCAAGAGGCGGAGGGGAAAGGGAGGAATCGAGCAGACAGACAGATAGACAGACAGACAAATGTTGAGGGGGGAGACAGGGACAAGGACAGAGAGACAGGATGTGACAACTTTATGATGCGGTCTGCGGAGGAAAGTTCAGTGGCAGCTGCAATTGGGCGTGGAGGATGAGGGTGTTGGGGAGGAGCTATCTTTTAGAAAAGCGACGTTGCCAATGGAGGGATAGGTGCGGGCATGGTGGGGGAACGGACTCGCAGGCACTGAGTGTGACAGCACTGCACGCCGCACCGGGAGCACTGGACAGATGGGTTGACCGCTGCCGAGTCAAAGGCACAGAGCAAAAAGAGAAGACTCCCCTAAAGGGCCCCCCGACGTCGCAAAACTTCAGGGCCTTCATCGCTCTTACCTCACCAGCTGGGAGGACGAAACCTTTGTGCTTTGCGCAGGGGCCCAAGGCGAAAATACGCAAAAGCCTAGCGGCAGCGTAAGTCCTAAAACTTCCATCCCGCCCTGCGCCGCTCCCTTCACGCGCGCAGGAGGCCCCCATTGCCTCACCATTTTCTCCAGCCACCCGTCCTTCCCTGGACCTCCCGTGGCCATTCTCCGCTGCAGCTCCAGCTCAGCTATGGCGGCCTTGACGGACTGGCGAGCAGCCAGCACCTGATGTGGAAGCCGGTGGCGGGGTTCCCGCCGCGAATGTGGTCGAGCGGTAGATGGCGAACGAGAGCGAGTGAGGGACAGCGGCGAATTTGAAGATTAGCAACATGTAGACGCAAAGATGACGATGCTGCATGTGTGTATTTAATCTTGCATTTTCCCGCCAGCAATTCATTTCCCCCACCCGCCTGCCGACCCAATAACGCTGTTGGGCCCTTCGTAGAGACCTTGCGTTCTACACCCCCCTCACCTGGGCACACCTAAGGTGCAAGCACACCTTCCCTTAAGGTGCAGCCCCCTGACCCCGCCTATCCGTACCTTCTCCGCTAGCGCCTGGTCCACTTGTACGAAAGTCCAGGGAACCCGGGCTTGCAGCTGGCGGGTGACTGGGGACGTCGTGGGGGTGCCCAGGGTAGCTTGGAGTGCCCAGGAGCCAGCTGCTTGGAGAAAGGGGGGCAGCGAGGGGTGGGACGTGGGAGTCATGGGAATCAGGAATAAACAATGGATGGGGCGCAGGACGTGAGAAAAAGGGGGGGGAGAGTGTGGAGGGACGGAAAAGGAGATACGCCGCGATATGGGGGCGGCAAGGGGTGCGGGCGAGGGAACCGCGTCTCGTTCACACCGACATTTCCATGCGCCCACAAACCAACACCCGAACCTCAACATCTCGAACCCGTGTTGCGACCCAGGATACGGATAATAAGTCCTGATAGCACCGCATGTGCTAGCTTCACCTGCCCTGACCACCTAACCCCCCTAGCTCCATCCACAGGCCCCTTCCAACCCTTCCACCACTTCCATTCCCCTCCTCACTCACCCTCCACGTTACTCCAGGCATTCGCTCGCACCGCCTGCACTGCCGACCACACCTTATCCGCGTCCTCCTGACTGCCCACCCCCTCTGAACCCGCCAGCACTCCCGCCACGCAGGAGATACTTGCACGCATCAGCCGGTTGTCCGCCGCCAGGCAGGCGTAGTATGGCCCTGGCGGCAGCTCCTTGCCGGGCGCCGCTGCGGCCACCTCCACCGGCGGCTCCACCTCCCCTATGAGCAAAGCCGGCATTAGCACCGGCTTCCCTTCTGCGCCGATGCCACGGATGCCGCGGCTACGGTCGCCGCCTCCGGCCGCGGTGCTGCCTCCGGCCGCCAGGTTAAGCACCACAAGCCTAGGGAACGGCTGCTCCTCTAAGAGCTGTCGAGCGGTCACGCATTGTGCGGCAAGCTGTTCGCCTTTCAAGCGACGCAGCTCGTCCTTGGCCTCCTTAACGCGTGCCTGCGGTTGGGAAAGGACGCGGTCAAGGGCACTTCAAGAGAGCTCGTTGAGAGGGTGAAACACGTACGATATCAGAAGATTCCCCCACTCGGTCTGCTCGGTTCTCCCGCCACCTGCCCTCCTCTCATCCATTCATCTCCAGCCTCCTCATCTTCACTCACATTGAGCTCCTTGGCCCGGACAGTTGCCAGTGCCTTGAATGACTCCACCAGCCCCCTGGCCTCCTCCTCCAGCATAACCGCCTCCGCCTCCTTGCGGCTGTTGCCTTCAGTTGAGAGGTAGTTGCCAAACGAGCGACTCACGAAGTCCCGAGCCTGTGGGGCGTAATGAGGATAAGGTCACGGGTGAGGCAGGGAGGGAAGGCGGGCGGCGGCGCCGGGCGTAGTGGCCGTGCCTTGGCCACCTGGGCAGTGTAGTGCAGTGACTCCCATCCAGGGGGAGGTGGAGCTGGTGGGAATAATGCTGTACGTCAGGGCCTTATCCCAATACACGCCCCCTTCCGTGCACCCCGGGTGTTCACCCCCACCTGCTGAACGCGAGGGACCGAGGAGCCCTGATGTGCACATAGCCCAGCAACCACCCTCGAGCCAGCCCACCACCATACACACACACACACACACACACACCCCTGGAGCCAGCCCACCTCTTCAGTCCCCGCGCTCGCCCTTATCGCAATCTTGCCGGCACCTGGCCAATATTCCTGCCCCCCCTCCCCTCTCAGGAATCCGAGAGCCTTCCCTAGCCGATCATCATTCCCCCGCCCCGCCCCACCTGGTCGAGTGTATTGACGGAAAGCAGGTTGAGCACCAGTCCGTAGCTGATAGAGAACTGGCTGGTCAGCGGCTCGGGGCCAGCGCGGATGATCTGCCAGGCCTCCTCGGCGCCTTCGAACCTGAGCGCAAGCGAATGGGTGAACGGTGAAGGTGGCGGTGAAGCAAGGAAGCAAGGAAGCAAGGAAGGAAGCGTCAAGGGCGGCAGCAACGGCGGGGCGTACGGTCCGAGGGACGATACCGTACGGTAGTCCCCAACGGCAATTGTAATGAAACCCAACGCCTCTCTTGCCCGCCCAGTGCCCTCGGTACTCATCCACCAACCCAACGGGTGGTGCATGTGGTTATGGGCGTCTTGCCATTGGTTATGGGCGTCTTCCCGTCTACGGTGGGTTACAGGTACCGGACCCCGCACCTGTTCTGCAAGACCACGCAGTTGCCCTCGACATCGAACCCTCTCCGCCCCGCCCGCCCCGCCATCTGCAGCAGCTCGTTGTGCGGCAACAGCCGGGGGCCCTCTTCAGTGCGGCGGGACAGCGAGGAGATGACGGTCGTACGTGCCGGCATGTTTATCCCCGCCGCCAGCGTGCCGGTGGCGAACACCAGGCGCAACAGTCCCCTCTGGAACAGCCGCTCCACAAGCGACTTCCAGCCGGGTAGCTGACCCGCGTGGTGGCTAGCGATGCCGAAGAGGAGCGCTGCGGAAGCAGGGGAAGAAGGCGGCAGGGCACAAATGGAGGAGTTGTGCGGGGAGGAGGGACGGGAAGAAGTTTTCCCATCACAGTCCCTTCCTTCACATCTCACGACCTCCCCACGTCCCCCACGTCCTCGCCCCGCTTCCTTACCTGGCACAAGCTCCTCCCTCACCGCCTCCGGCTGATCCGCTCGCAGCGCCGCCACCTCCGCCGCAATGGCCTCCTGCTCCCGGGGATTGGTCAGCGGCACGCACCCGGCTCGCAGCGCGTTCACGTCGCAATCCCTCCTGCGGAGAGAAGCCGTCACGAAGCCGCCACCACCTTAACAGACACCAAAACGTAAGAGCCAAAAGCATGGGACAGCATCGCAAGAAGGCGTGCATGCGAAACCCGCGGACGGGTGGAGTGTCCCGACTGGAAGGGTGGAGTGGTCGCAGTGCAGACACGATTGCATATTGGCGAAGAGAGCACACACGTGTATCACGGTGTGATGGAAAGGGACGGCGAGGGGAATGGGCGCACGAGCTAAGCCAAGAGAAGATGTAGAGAACACGCAGTAATGGTTGCTGAGGGTTGAGGCTGCGTCCAGGGGGCCCTCGGGGGCCCTCGGGTTGCTAGAGTTGGGAAGGTGGTCAGGGCATTGCAAAAGAGGACCTGAATGACCTGGCACACCTTCTTCCCATTGGTCCTTACCTGCTTAGGATGAACCAGATTGCCGGCAGCATGTCATTTTCCGCGAGCAGGCGAATGGTGCGGCTGCTATCTGGCGTGCGCCGCTGATTGACACGGCGTTGGAGAGCCTGGACGTGCGTGCGTGACGAGGCATATAAGTGCGGGAAGGGAGGCAGTACGGACGAGATTAAGACAAGGGTGATGTAGGCATCGCGACGGGGCCCGGGCCCGCAGCGGCCGCAAGATGGTTGACGGTAGCGGCGCGAGTAAGTCAGAAAGCGGAAACATAGTACAAGCCGAAGTCCAGGAGGGCGCCAAATGGAAACCCCCGGGGCCGAACAGATCCCCCGGGGGCTGAGGCGGGTAGCTGTGCAGCAGCAGAGAAACCATGTGGAAGGGCAAGCGTGGCACAATGCTTCCAAACCCACAACCCTTCCCTTTATGGAAACCAGGTTCCCTTCATGCTGCTCTTTTGGCCCCCGGCCAAACCTCACCCCCGGTCCCCGAGCCCCTTCCTCCGGGGCACAACCTGAGGGTCTTTCTCCAGCAGCTCCGCCACCTGGTCATCCAGGTCGAACACGTCCGAGGAGGGAACGGACAACCCGCCGCGCCGCCGCCCCCCGCCGCCCCCGCCCCCGTTGTAACGTCCGCCACCGACCCATTCGTCGTCAGACCATCCGCTTGATGGCGCTGCCAACATGGCCCTGGCCTCCTCCATCAGCACCTGCGCCGCCGCCGCCATCCGGAAAGAGACGGAACATTGGCCAAAACAGCAGCAAGTGTCATTCAGCGAGCAGCGGCACCACCATCATAAACAGCAGCGGCAGCAGCCGCAGTCGCAGCCGCAGCCGCGCCGGCGGCCCATCAGGTCACGGGAAGGTGAGGCAAACGAGCAGTTTATCCTCTTTTTTTAGTTTAGGGTGACCAGCTGAAAAACCACCTGGCTCCAATTCAACTCGGGATGACACAATCAGCAAGGATTGGTCATCAGACGAGGAGCTCTCGGCGGCACGCCAAGGAACTGATAAAGAACTCACATGCAGCGAAAGGTTGGGCGGCAGGGCGTTGTGACTGGGGCCCGGGGCCCGGTCAGAGACAGAGGCCCCCCAGCTCCCAGCTGGCACATTTAAGCAATTACCCCACAGGGCCGAGCGCCGACCCAATCAATCGCTGCGACACCTCACCCTCCCTTCGCCTCACCCTTCTATTGCTGAGGCGGGGATTGAGCGCCTGTTTGCCGTTAGGCAACGTCCCCAGGAGGTCATCCAATCGGGCGCCCTGTGTGTGTGTTTTCGTCGTGGTGTTGGTGTTGGTGTTGGTTGTGATGTCGGGCAGGGTTGGAAGGGCAAATGAACGAACCAGGGGTGTGAGTTGAGGCCGGGGCTTTTGTACTTGCAACACGAGGCCGGGCAGTTCCCCACGAGAGCCTTCTTTTTACAGTGTGTGAAGCTTCTTGGCTGGCAGCGGCGGGTCTGTGTACTATTACAGGGGGAGGAGCCACACCCATCCTGCACCTCCCCCCTTTATGGCCGGTGTCCTCGGGTGCCTGTCGGGATCCTAGGTGCCCTGCCCCGCTTCCCACGCCCGTCACCTCAGCTTGCGACCTGCCTTAGGGGCCTTATAGTAGGCAAAATGCCAATGCAGAGGCACCGGCCTGAAGCGCGTCTGGATCGTCTCGCAGGGCATGTGCTCCTGAAGGGTTGGGGAAGCGGTGGAGATGTGAACGCAGCAAATCCGGCGCGGCGGCGGTAGTGGTGGCGCGGCGGCGAAGAGGACCCTCTTGCAGGTGTCAGGAAGCTCGCAGCGGTCGACAAAAGGTTGCTCATCCCACCGCGACGGCGACATGGCCCAACATGACTGCACCGTTTCAAAACCACAACCTTGCTGCTGGCGTAACATGGCCGCGGCATGGCTTCGGAGCACCTGTTTCGGTGATTATGTCGACCTTGTCCCTTCATTCTGCTCCGAAACCTGCCTCCCAGCCATCTTTCCTCATCTCCACTTACGGAATCAAACTCTACCGACTCTGCTACGATCCCTTCTAAGAAGCCAACTGCATTACTTATACCTGACGACCGAAAGCCCCCTACCGTGGTTACCATGACTCCCTCCCTTTTCACCGCCGCCTCCGAGGTCACTCGCTGTGCCCTCTCTTCATGCGCCGTCTTTACCCGCGACCTCCCCTCCCTTCAACAATAGCTATCTGTCTATCGATCACGTAATTTGCAGCCTATTTGCGACCATGCATCGCCCGCATCGCTAGGGGGTTTCCGCGACCAGGCTCGCTGTTATTTTTCCTTCCATCCACCCCAGTCCGCATACCTTGGCGATCCAGTCCCCCAGGTCCTGCGGGTTCTGCACCGTCGCGCTCATACACAGCAGCTGGATGTGCCGGGGGCAGTTGATGATGACCTCCTCCCATACGCTGCCCCGGTGAGGGTCCCCGAGGTAATGCACCTCGTCCAGTACGATAAGGCCCACGTTGCCCAGACGGGCTTCACGAGTGGACTGACTCCCTGGAGCGGGGTTGCATGATGGCAGGGCGGCCACGAACAGCGATAGTGATCAGGGACCAAAACACGATAGTGTATTGGACGTGTACCGGCGATCCTTGTATTGTATTGTAAACTTCTCGCACCATCTAAGATGCGATTAAACGCAAGGCTAAAACACACGTTCCGTGCACTTTGCGCGGAACAAACTCAGCAGCAGAACCCACTAGCGAGCGAACTTCCCCGCAACTCTCCCATCTTCCTTCCTTTCTTCCTTTCTTTCTTCCTTTCTTTCTTCCTTTCTTTCTGTCGCTGCCTGAAGGGCCACCCTTCCGTTTGAAAAAGGAGTACATCGTCTGCGTAGGAACAGCAGCTACTTACCTGTGTTGTTTTGTAGGATAGGGGGGTTTTGCTTCACCCGTGGCCACTACCTGGCAGTCCCTCCCTTCCCCAGTACTTGCCTGTATTGTTCTCTTCTGCGAGCTCCGCCGTACGGTACATAATGTTCCGCAGGATCTCAGTTGTCATGACCACAATGTCCGCATCCGTGTTAAGCGATGCATCCCCCGTCTGCAGCCCACACCGCGCGTGACCGAAGCGCCGCCGCGTCTCAAACAGCTTCTGGTTGCTCAGCGCCTAGGTAAGGGGGGAGGGACAGTAGGGCAGGGTGCTATTAAAAGGGTGCCTGGCGATCGCCTCTGGGACTCACAACCCTGGTGGTCCCAGAGGACCGGCCTTCCCAAGAACCTGGAAACCCCGGGAGAACCCTCGGAACCTGTGCCGGTCCACTGCCCGGTCCCCCTTCCTGGTTCGCCGACCGGTTGGTGGCCTGGGAGGTTCCCCATCAGGACCGGTGCCCGGAACCCTTCGTCAGTGACCCATGGACCCTTTATCGATCACGGCCGGGACGATTTCCCTAGGGGTTCCGACGTGTCTCTATCTGCCCCCCATGTTCCCCAAGTCATCGCAATCCTCAGGTTAGGTCAGGTGAGGGGATGGCGGATGGCACATCGAGGCTGGAGATCACCGGCCCCGCACGGCGATGATGCACGTGCGCAGCAGCTAACCGGGCTCTTGCCCCGCTGACCGCTCTTTCCGGTATCTCTTTCCGGTAGTGGCCCTTGAAAGACCAGCAGGTAGAACCTCCGCGCAATGGCCTTCTCCCTTCCTTAGTCCCATGCCCTGTCGCAGCGGGGCTGGGCATATTAAAATCCCCATCCCCATCCCCTCGTCAGCTTTCGTCCTCGAGAAGGAGAGTTGCCTATGTGTCTCCTTCCACAAGCTTGGTCCGCTCGGCCGCGACCATGCCCTCCTATCGTACACCCCTGCTTTTACCTCTGTCGGCTGCCAAGACCAGCAGGCTCGGTCTTTCCATTTCTGAGTACATAAATTCTGAGTACAACCAGAAGCTTAAAATGGACGTATAGCTATAGGCCCACCTAAAACCCCCACCGCATGCATCCCACAGCATCCGAGCCCTCTGGCAGCGCTCCAACAGCTGTCAGTTTTGCGCTCCCCTACCCTACGCACGACAGCTCAGCCCCGCTGACCTTGAGCGGTGTAGTGTAGATGACTCTCTGACCCCGGGCCAATGTGGCCGCCGCCGCCGCCTCTGCAATAGCGGTCTTCCCCGCACCGGTCGGAGCGCACACCACGACGGAGCGCCCTTCGAGAAACAGCTCCAGCGCCCTCCGCTGAAACGTGTCCAGCGGAAAGGGGAAGATGGCACAGATACGGTTTGCGGACAAGTCAGAGCCGCCCTCCGCCAGGAGTGCCTCCAGCGCGGGCTCACCGCCTAACAGACCCTCCGCAGGAGCACTGGGAGCAGATATCACGGTAAAGTGAGAAAGGGAAGCAAAATACATGACAGTAAGGCTGGCTAGCATTAATGTGTTACCGACGTCGTTACCAACGTCCGAAGGGCCACTGGGAAAAAGCAGCGGGGAATACGGAGTGGAAGCCGTGAGGTGGCGGATGTATCGGTTTTGATCACCGCACAGAGGGATTTAACGAGGCTCCTGCAGCTCCTGCAGCTCCTTAGCGGTGAACCGGGCTGGAAACCCCCGGCCGTGGATGGCTCAGAGGGGCAGTGCCCCAACGGCCACCCAACTGCTTCTTTCGAGCTTCAAGGGATGGTCCTGGCAGGAGCACGCTACCAGGGGCAAAGCCCTTGCACCGTAGTTATCTTGCCACCACAAGACCGCTCTCAAAACCCCGTCCTCGCCATGACTGGCGCGCACCTCAGTGCATCAGCAGTCGTGTAGGGGTTGATTTCATCCAACGTAGACGTGGCGTCATCGGATTCCGCAACCAGTGGCTTCAGTATCTCCACGTCTGGTTCGGAATCCGACGATGCAAGCGTTGAAAGGCCGACGCTTACATCATCGAGTTGCTTAGGATATTCTGTGACGTACGTTTCCGATGGAGGCTTGGCTATTAAGGCTTTGCCATTGCTGTTGGGTTTCCGCGCTTGCGCCCGAACTAGGCTGCGTCGCAAGGCAACGAATACTATGACAGGTTGATGATGCCGTCCACTCGTGGAGCATGCAGAACTACATGATGATGATGACGAAAGGCTCGCTTGCATATTGCAGAACGTTACAGACCGGCGGCGAGCGCCAAAGAAAACTTCAAATAAAGAAATGCTTCGCTCGAAGAGTAATGTTCCTCTCCCTGAAATTCTAACTCAAGCCATTGCAAGAGCAGTGTCTGGATTACTGAATTCCGAAACACAAATCCAAATGGGACGAAATGGACGAGCAACTTACACGGCCAGATTTCTTGCGATGACTTCTCGGCTGCCAGGGCTGACTTTTGCTCCTTACCAGTCCCAATTGGAACCTACATAATGCACTTAGCGTAAACGTGATCGAGCACATATGTACCCCTGTAACGGTATCATGTTACGGAACAGGATAGAATCCAACCGCATGTGTCAACGAACCTCACCACAGGCACAGGCCACGCAACGACGCACATTGCACATCCATCTCCTTCATCCAACAAACGCCTAAAACCTACAAACATCTATCTCTATATTAGTAATTTGGGTACTGCGTCCATCTTGGCAATCCCATCCAAAACCAGGACGTACGGCCGAATCAACTCCTATTACTGGAAGCTGGCCAAGAAGTTGTAGTCGCGCCCTGGACCCATTCATCTAGGCTTCCACGCAGATCCCTGCACGCGGCTCAGATCCCCCCCGGATCTTTCAATGCCCTGGCTCCACCCGAGTCCTCAACAATCAGCCGGTCTGCGGGGTACCACCGCCGTACCGAACCTATCCGCCAGGGCGGCCAGATGACATGCGTGACTCGCCCCTCTAGTAGCCCCAAATGGACCTGCGCAGCATACGAGAGACCGAAGGCAGTATCTAGGCATCAAGCGAAGGCGTCAAGGACGCCAACAAAGCCGTTGGATGTGAAGCCCGGGAATGAACAAACACGCAGCCTGCCGTTTGCGCGACCGCTTTGTGCCTTGGATCTTATCTTCAGTGAAAGTTCCAAAGGGCTTAGTATCCCACCAGCGTTGAGTCGTTGGCTGCAGGACACCGCGCTCTTTTCCCTTCTCTTCATTAGTGCTGTTGCGCCAACCCAGATCACAATAAGAGGCCCAGCCTTCTCTGACAATCACCGTAACCTCACGCAAAGGGACACATAGGCAAAGGAGACAGATCCTGACCGGAACTGATTCGAAGCCCACACACAATGGACAGCTAGACCGGCGCCGGGGAAGTGCGGCATTGCCCCCTACCCGCTTGAGACACAGGAAGACACCCACACCCAACATTATGCAGCCTTGCTCGTCCATAAGTGCCATACCGGTCCGTACATGTTCCTTGAATCCCCGCTCGCCTCCGGATTGTCACCCTCCAGCCAGCACTGACCCTAACGGTGGTTGCGAACAACAATCAAAGTTACAGCACAAGAGCATAATGGATAAGAATATGAATAAAAGAAAACTGGTCTGGAACTTGGATTGGTTTTTAGATGGCCAATAACGTCTTTAGATGGAAACGGTGCGACACCATACGCCATAACTGACAGGAGCTTGGGCTGCCATGCAAAAGGCAGATGGTCCAGTCCCGGCGGATGAGACATATGGCGATCGTCCATTTTAGGTCGAGTTGCACCGTGTTCGATATCCGTCACCACCGAACAGGAGCGCACGAATCGTTAGATCAGACAGCGTGTTCTTCGTTGCCCAGCTGGCCTGTGTCCGCGGGTTGATGTATACATTATACATAGTGATAAGCACTAACCAATAGCAGACTGAAGCGGGCGGAGGGAAATTGTAGCTAAAACGAGGTCGGCATTGATGTGGGTTCTTGTCCATAGTAGTGCCAGACGAGCCACTACATACGATTCATGCTGCAGGGGGTCCCGCGCTCCCGCCTCTGCTCAGGCCCAGACGCACGTAACCTTCCTTAATTGGATCTCCCGGTGAACGGGAATCAAACACCAGGCCGGTAGGCCCCGTGCTCCAGATCTATATAAAAACAAATCCCAGATCCCCGGCCTGCCTGCGGTATCTTGGTTGGCTTCCCCCGATCGCTGTCCCACACAATGTCATGCTCCAGCGCAATAATCCGTTTTACGAGCTGTTGGTGCGGCTGATCAGGAGCCCTGCCATGTGCGCGAGGGGAGGGGGAGCAACGCAGTCGGGGCGCGCATACCCAACTTAAGGGCTGCTGTAAGGGAGCACGAGAATCTGGAGCTGAATAAGGCTGTTAGGGCACAGGATATGATGCTCCGAACACTTGGCAGGTGCCGTGTGGGGGCACGTCTGCGGAAGACGCACAGGTGCCATACCTAGGCCAGCGAACAAGGCCTGTCGTGAGACTTAATCTCAATAATGTTTTCGTCCGCAGAACCCAGATCATTGTTTGCGCGTTGGCTGAGGCCACAGAGGCCGACAACCCAACAATGACACGGAGCTCGCACGGCAACCGGCTTTTACATCCACGCACCAGAGGACAGCAACATCGCCACGCTGATACTTGTGATTCCACTTGTACGATATCTTTTCGACGAGAACCAGGTCTGCAAAGTAGGGATCTTCGTTCAACGTGGGCCACATGGACTGTCCCTCCACCAGCAGAACGCTGACGACTGTGTCGGTGAGGGCGATACCGGCTGGCAACCAATACACCAGCTGGCGGAGGAAACCGCCCATTCATCCGCGGTGCACTGACTAGCTGAGCACCAAGGGCCTTAGGTGTAGCCAACTGTGCTGCAAGGTTTTATCACGAACAGCGCCGCAGCGCGACGATTCGCTGACGGAGCTGCTCCTAAGGTGTCTGCCCCATCAGTGTGCTTCCGATGAGATACCCCTTGTCTTGATCGGTTGCATAATCATTGCGTACGATTTGTTTTCCGTAAATGTGCTTGTTGCGCGTTGGTCACGGTGGGAGGTAAGAACAGTTGTCCACAGGAAGTACACTGATTGGCAGCCACAGATGTTCTCATGCCTTGGAAATGTCTGATAGTGCAAAATATAGCAGAGTGTCATGCAACCCTTACGTCGTACAACTATTCCGGTAGATGAATATGTAGGCAGGTTGCTCATATTCGAAATACATTCAGACGTAATCATTATCCAGGCAGCAAGGTATCGACCATGTGTGACCAATCGGAACTTCTGCAAAAGCTTGAGGTCCGTCTTGCTCTTGTAAAAGACTAGCAGAGGGCCTGGTTGATATGGCTGTGACTATAATGTTTTTGCTTACAGGACTTCTTCTGTTCACCGAAGTTCACGTGTGCTATTGGGGAGTTCATGGGAGAGAATGCAGAGAAGCTGGCATTTGTTCCGTTTGAAGAGGAGCAGCCTCTGCAGAACTATGATATATTCAAATCATACGCTTCGCTTGTCGAGCGGCATCTGGAGGACTTCATTCATAGCGAAGGACTGACGGTCAAGGTCAGTGTCCGGGATGTGCGTTCCACATACGATACGATGTATATCCCGATCCGATCATGGGGCGTGAGTGTCCAACACCGGCTGAAAGGTGATCTTTTGATAGGGAAAAGAAAGTGTGTATTATCCGTGTGCCCCCGTGCAAACACTGGCGGGGAATTTGAGCACGCGTGTTTATACTGTATAACACGCTCCATCACGGGTATTTTTTCATTAGATACTATAAAACACAGTACGTTCAATTAATATCACGATGATGTTGTGCATCTTGAACCGTGAACTGTGCCATAAACGGGTACTGTGCGTCTTAAAAAAGTGCCAGCTGCTTTCATGATGCCTTGTACCTATGAGTCTCTGTGCGTAAAAGGTATTGTACCTACACAGATGGTGACGTCGGCCTGGGATATAAACGACTGGTGGCTGTACTCATGTGTTGCCATCTTTGAGCAGGACGTGTGCGACGCGTGTACTGCAGCTCAGAACGCTGAATCTCACACGCACCTCGCTGCTATCGACTATCTCGTCGCCAGCACCGATTACGAGAGCTTCATGCAGCTGGCCTATGAGCACCACATTGTGTCAAGCTATGGACCTGACCTGGCAGAGGCAGAGGAAGCGGAGGAGGCCGCAACGGAAGTGGAAGTTGAGCAAAAGGCGTGAGGGGTATCGCGTATGCATAGTGAGAAAACTGATTAGATGAACTCAATCCGCTTAGCATTCTTGCAGGTGTTTTAGGAGATGGGAACGTCATACTCGTATAGTTTACTTTCCTGAGTAAAGACCGCGCCTGCGCAAAGGCGCTTGTGCAGTGCTTTCATGCTCGTGAATTATCCGGCGAATAGGCTGTTCACTTCCGCACCCGGAGGATATCCGCCTGTCCAAACGCATGTTAGATCAAATGCATAGACATCCTGTATCGAACTTGGAAAAGGATTGGCGCCTGGAAACTGCTGGGTGTACGTTGCATGGCTACTGTCTATCCGTGCTAATAATTGTATAGCTTTCACATGGAGGCTGGATGGATGGCCTATGGAGGAAAACCCCTATCATGATGCTGCCTACTATATGCCGGATTTTCCATGGGGCCTGTGTGTTTGCGAAGACATTTGTCGTCTGTTTGCGAATACACCACAATATCACGAGTCCACTTGCGGTTTTTGACTAGTGTCTGTCGGTTAGGCATCTGGCATGTAACGTCATCGGCCCCTGTTACCCTTGCACAATGCAATAGGAATTCAGTGTCCTACGGCTATGACTTAGGTTTGAATTACGAATGGACCCATTTGATAAACCGCAAAGAAGCATGGGTGTACGCAGCCGGGGCAGCCCCGTCCTATTTGGCGCGGACGGGTGCAGCCCAACTGGCTACGGTAGATTGTGTATGCACGCCGATTCAATTAGACGGGAGGCCGGGCGAGAGAGCTGCCCGTGCAGAGAAGTAAAGATCACCATGCAGCACCTTATTGCTGTGTCAATTTATAGCAGCGATGCATGATAATATGAAGAGTTAGTTCCCAACAACTGAAGACATAACGCATCAAGCTCTTCCCGCGTGATGAAAACGACATTGTCAAGTATTCAATCATTTGTACTTGTTCGTGGATTCTTCCCGGTAACCAGGAAAGTGTAATTTCCAAAGAAGTTGGGAGTTTGACGGATTTCAATTCTTTCTTCCGTTAACCCCCTTAAACCTTCCATTTATCATCAGGTATCTACTGCTTAACCAGGACCGTCCAAGATTCACGTCGAATATAACCTGATCCAACCCCTTTCCTAGAGGTTATAGATAGCTCTTAATAATTAAATTACAATTAAGGATCAAGGCTGCATTTTCGCAGCTGTCGCCGTATTGGTTCAGAGGGTTGTAGCCACGGAACCCTGTTGACTACCCATGGGAAAGGTGGAAATACACACAGTTGGAAATGTAGGGCCGTTGAGGTATACATTGCTGCAGTCCCCCTTCCCATGGACGTTCTTGTTCGCCTCCAAAACGGGCCAATGGGGTATATAAGATTCTTGGTGGGCGCACCATGCATGCGCCTGGTGCAGGCTAGCAGTCTACGTGCACCTTTGAAGCTTACATTTCACGTGTCTAAAGAATGCGTCATGAAAAAAACAGCAACAGCAATAGGATGGCATCGCGCCAAGGACATCCAAGGCTCTTGCTTTTGGACTAGGCCGTGAGTTCATGCGCTCAGGATGTAGGGGGAGGGCATTGTCGGGCGCATCCGCTGCCCACAGTCAGACAGGTCGTGCCTGTAGTCCATAGAGGAAATTCTCCTCAGGACGTGAAAATGCACCAAATGACAGGCGCGGCCGCCTGCGTACCTGGATATCGTACCCACTGCCCAGGATTTGGCATCCTTTGGCATGTACGTGGCCACGGCGCCGGAGATACAGGGCGTAACGTTTTCAACAACGTTTCGACATAAACCATACTCCTACTTTCGTTCTATGCCTGATGGATACAGCTACCATCTGTTGACTTACACGGATCATGCCACCAACGCCAGTTGGCGAGGCATCGCATGTACGCACCTGATCGTGCATGTGCGTGCACCTCACGGGCGCAAAATCTGAATTATCCCGGTAATATAACACACACAAACTTTACACAAATGGTGTGCAGGGCTTTCAAGATATCTCCGAAGGATGCCTAACCAGCCCTTGCTCCGTGCAACTGCGCGGCCACACAGCAGAAGAAAACTTAGTTTAGTTAGCTATATGTTAACGATTAAGCAGGGCACTCAGAAGTGTTTGTATTCTCCTTCGGGCAAGACGCGACTTTCATGTAGTGGATAAACGAGCCTGTGGTGCTAAGCAAGACTATCTTTTGCGTAACACACTTGGCTTGTGTTTGGTTAGGAATTATAGTTTTTACCCCCTGCCGTACTATAGGGCCCGCAAGTCGGCCCCAGAAGTCCCTCGCTTGCACAGTGTTGAGCCCTTTCCTCTCTGTTTAGCTGGCAGGGGGCGGCGTTCAAAATGGTGCGTTTGGGACTTTTGGATAATCGCAAAGGCGGCGCCGCATTAACATTGGCTGCTGCTAACAGGCGGACCGCAAGAACACCAAGGACATGCGGGAAATCCGCATCAGCAAACTCGTGTTGAACATTGCCGTCGGCGAGTCTGGCGATAGGCTGCAGAAGGCCGCCAAGGTGCAGATTGAATGGGGGACGGGACGATGGCATTCCTAAGCTGACCGGTCGCGCTCCGTGCAGGTGTTGGAACAGCTGACATCTCAGGTTCCTGTGTACGGGAAGGCTCGTTTTACAGTCCGCTCGTTCGCTATCCGCCGTAATGAGAAGATTTCGTGCTTTGTGACCGTCCGCGGCGAGAAGGCCTACGATCTGGTGGTGAGCCTAGGATCCCGCAATTACGGCTCCCTACCTTGGGCGCCATGAGTATTATATGTGAGAGATTTCTCCTGAGTGTGTTGATACTGACGGCGGGGTCTCTTCTGCGCGTTTGCTGTGCAGAAGCGCGGCCTGGCCGTGAAGGAGTTCGAGCTTATCCGTAAGAACTTTTCTGACACCGGCAACTTCGGTGAGTGGTCTGACAATGTGCATTGGGCATGTCCGGCGGCTGTTTCCGGCGACTAATGGGAATTTTTACTCTGTATTCAGGTTTCGGTATCCAGGAGCACATTGATCTGGGACTGAAGTATGACCCCTCGACTGGTATTTACGGTGAGGTCGCGTGTGGTAACGGTTGTGTATATCTCCATTGCCGTAACTGGCAAAGCAGGTGCTACATGGTTACGTTGGGTCTCTAGGAGGGATATCCTGTGGCAGATCGTCGGTGGGGCTTGGGGCGACAAAATCAGGAGCGCGAATCGTGAGGCGCCGGCTCGCTATTGCTTGGGCATCTAGCCCGGGGCCGCAGGGATGGTGGCCAGGCGGCGGCAGTTGGCAGTGAAAGCACTGGAGCAGTAGCCTCGGAGGATCAACTTCAGTGTGGAGGATACATCGCGGCAGCGCAGTGTGCAGACTCGGAGGATGGCGCTTGCTAGCCACTCACACCAGTGAATCCATCCGCACGGCACACGTAGCTGCTGCCGCTGAGGCAGCGGTCGCGGTAGCTACGGACTGGAGCTAACTAGCTAAAATGTTTCTGAAAGCTAATGCAGGGACGATGCAGTCGCAGCAATTTTGGCTCCCTAGTGCCGCATGAAGTATAGAGCACTGTATAGGGCCACCTAGCATTTGCAAGAAAATCATGGCCATGAAACCTTACCTAAGGTCCTATCGTATCTGGTCGAGGAAGTCTATACAGGAGGTTCTCCGAATCCACGCCTCAGGCATGGATTTCTACGTGTGCCTGGAACGGCGAGGGTACCGTGTGGCCCGCCGCCGGAAGTGCAAGTCTCGGGTGGGCGTCAAGCACAAGGTGACCAAGGAGGACGCCATCAAGTGGTAAGGGGTCCTAGCAGTGGGGAACAAGGGAACACTGGGTGCCTGGGTGTAGGGGCCATCGTGCGAAATGACTGTAGGAGGATAGCGAGGATGACGAACGTAGTGGAAAGGCTGGAGGCTGTGAAACCTTGGCATGTGAAATTGAACTGGATGGGATGATGCGACATCCCCCCTACAGATTATTATGATAGAATATGGCGCATCTGAAGGTCGTGGCATGGCTTAGTCGAAGTGGGGTATATAGAATACGTGCAAATAGGTGAAAACAGTTATAGAGTCGTAATAGTGGCATTGTGCCCTTCGCGTGGGAAGGTTAGTATAGGTCATATGTGCTCGCAAGTATGCTCGCTTGCACCGTCTTCCATGGAGTTGTCACAACATATGGTAGTTAGGGTTTGGGGGCGCGATGAAAAACTGTTTTGTAATTTGCATCCGTTATTTTACACTCCGGCTGCTGTGATGTTGGGGCTTCCTGCTGGACATTGCGTTATGATGTCTGTTTTTTTGTGTGCTTGCATACATCACCGATTCTGTTGTTTCTGTTTATGCTCCCCTGCAGGTTCCAGCAGGAGTTCGATGGCGTTGTCCTCAACAAGGCCCCCACCGCCTAAGCGGTTATGAAGGGCAAGCGGGTCAATATTAAAATTGGACTTCTGTAATGTTGTGGCTGTAGCTCCTTCGTTCTCGTGTCCACCTCGGATTCACGGTGAAATCAGCACGAGGCTGCCCCGACTTCAATGTAATAGCATCAGCGGAAGTGTGACATGAATTACACTATTAAGTCTAGTTATGGCCAGGGGTGGAAGCAAGCCATGCCGTATTTAATTTGACATCGGAACAACGGTTAAGAGCTTCCCAGACGTGTGAGGGGACCAGATGCATGCTGAGGCCTACAATTATTGCCGCGAGGCTTGTGGGATTCCTCTGTGTATGCACACGCCAGTATACGCACAGCCGGCTCCAGGCCCGACAACGGGCTCAGGTATTGCGGAAGTTGGGCGCCAGCGACATTGATGAAATCTTTCTACTGAACACCCAGCCGAGAGTACTGCGGCACACGGCCCTATATCCTGCTAGGTGCTCCCGCCTAGAGAATTCAGGGGAAATGGCATGCTGGGGCAAGTGCTCCGAGGACATAGGAATGCAGCTATTCATAGTGTGATTAAGCCAATTACTATCTGCGTGGCGCCTTTGTACCGCTCTTAGTCCTCCCACGGCTCCTCTGTTTGCCTTTGTGGAGCTATTCGTGGCGTGCAATACCTCACAGGCATTATCGCCAATCCTGTCGGCCAAAAGATTGCGGCAAGCTGGTGTACGCGACCAATCGGCTGGCCGTATTGGTGGTGAACACATTCAGTTCAGCGGCTGCCGCCTGAATATGGCCTTCACCACAGTTGCGCAGCCTTTTACTTGCAGCTGCCTCAGGATATCATTTCATTCGCGCTCTTATGTAGCCAGATTTTATGGTCGTTCAGTGATTTCAGTGAGGGAGCGGAGCTTCTTTGAAGGGAGTGTCCCAGGTATATGACGTAATCCCCTTGGGAAGGTCTGCAGGCACTTAAAACAGTTAAACCCTGCTAGCTGCTACGCACGCACCTATACCGTCCCGTCCCGGACCAGAAGTCCGTCCGACTGATTTATGGCGTAAAGAGAATCTCCTCAACTTGCTATGCATGGCGATGGGGTCCCGCATACTCATGTGTTAGGGCTTGCAAATACTTTTGCAGTTTCCATCGTTACCTAATTGTGTACTCTTGATATGCAGCCGCGTAGCCTTGGAGCATGCACTGTTTGCCTGCCGGGCATTAAAAGCTTGCACATGTAAGATGTGATGCGGGTGCCGAGCCACTCCTGCCATCGTTTCAAACGGCGTATCTGTCCTTATTCCGCACTTCTGATGTTGAGCCAGCAGCTAATTTCAAATACCTCCCTGAGATCATACGTCTTCTTGCATAGCCTCCCCACGTGCGGTTGTGGATTTTGTCGACTTTCGGGAAAGAGCGTGGCTGATGGGGATTTGTGGGAACGGCTGAGTGGCACCCGCGTCCATGGCTGCCGCAGTGAACTATTGCTGACACACACAACGGCGAAGTCTCATGGAGTTGGGGCGCAAAGCTTGTGTACTTCTCTTATGCACTCGGGAAAACGGTGTTTTGCCGACTTGCAACGGAGGACAGCTGCACGAGGAGTTGGGTGTCCATTCCTGAAGCAACAAGCATGCAGGTAATGGTGGTTAGGTATTCGCAATGCCATCACGTGTGCATTACATGAATACTTGCGCAGGCCTGGATTGACGCCGAGACTCGCCGAGCAGTGTAATTCCGCAAAGGAGGTCATGGAGGACGGAACTCGCACGCCGCAGTGTGACATTGATTCCACAGAAATCTTACGGAAGATCAAGGATACGAGTATAAAAATGAGGATAGTAGCTCGTACTTAGTACAGGTTTTTAGTTTTTTCAGAGCGTGATTGTGATTGTGTGTGTGTGTGTGCGCGCGCGCGCGTGTGCTACACACGGGCACATGTTACTACTTGTCGGGGTCTGCTGAACGAAGGTGACGGAAGAACCTACCTTTAAATAAAGTAATCGTGCTGACACCGGGGACCATGGCTTCTGAAGTCCATCGCGAAATGTAATGCGCTTGGTGCAATATTGGGTGAGCAGTGTTAGCATCAGTGTGAAAATGGACTTATGGGCCATATAGGGTCCCCAAACGATGGACGGAAATCGCGCTATGCTTGTGCTATTTAGGTACTGAATACAATGCAAAGTATCGCAGGTAAATGGTGAAGGTTGGCATGTACTATCCCCATGTCCAGGGGCCAGGACACACGACTGGGAAGTACTTCTCAAAGACGCACCCGCTAAAGACCACACGCCCCTAAAGCCTTAAGGGGTCGACCAGTTCACGTAGTGTAGGACTGTGGCCCAGTTAAGGTGTCCCATGCAAAGTCCGTTGGCCACCATGGAGTCACGTCACGTTTGTTATTGGTGTGCCGTTAGGCAAAGAGTTCCCGCATATGCTCCAGGACACGTGTGCCAAGTACGACCTGCCAAGCAGCAGGGACACCGCTGCCCAGCAGGTGTGCCGGAGGACCTCACCCAGTCCCTCCCCATCTTGTCCTTAGCGTCGTTTAACCCCATACCCCCCGTGGCCTGTTAGGGAGATTACATGCCACGACCTCGACCATCGATGTGGAAAAGTAAATGGGCAGCAGCTTGGCGTCCCTTGTCATCCACATAATTGGCACTGCAAACAATATGCGTACATGCATAACCGTCTTTGGCTAGTAAAAGGCCAGCAAGAGTTATGCGAAGGAAAGGTAATTAGTGCGGGAATACGCAACCAGGTCCCAATATCGTGGTTTTGACGTCCCTGAGTGGGCTGCGAAAGTCACTTCCGCTCAAAAGAATGTGCATGTCACGTAACATGGGTCAGGAAGGCGCCACATGGCACTGAGCAACAACGCCTACATCGGCCTTACTGCCCCATGTATGTGCTGTCGAAAGCACCTGTATAACATCTGCCTACTACCACACGCTAACGATGCTGTATCGCAAGCGCGGATCGCCTAGTTAGCCTAGCTTCAAGCAGGTTACTTTCATCTCACTCATATGGTCACGCCTTGCATAGGATTTGATTAAGATATGGATATTCATTTCCAAGAACACAACCTACCTTGGTGATGCCTGATTAAAAGAGTGAACCGTTGGCACCCCTGGGGCACCGTACCCACGAAGATAACATTTGGCAGTTAAATTGAGTTTCAGCAATTAGTCCAGATCCTTAAGCATTCACAAGTTCTTCCGCTAAAATAACTCTATGCATCAAGTAAGAAGAATAGTGTACGGCGTTTGCCATAACAAAGTTCAGCATAAGAATAAGATGGACGATAAATGTTTAAGGGTATCAATAGTCCCTCGGGAATCAATTATCACAAGGCCGTAGGAACACTACAACACGTGCTCCGACCGGTTCCGTTGCTTAACGCACCAATCATGAGGCTTTTGCATGAAACCTTCGGATAATATTAAGCAGCATCACATCTACTATTCACAAAAACTTGATACCAATAGCATACACGTGCTTTGGAAACCTGACACTCAGTGTCGTACGGTGCTCAAGCAAGCTCGTAGTAAGATTGCAGCAGTTATTCAACAATGAAGTCTCGGGCTTCAACGTAATATGCTATGTTTTGCCTGCCAATCTCTGTGTACTGATTTTTCGTACGACCGGTTCGCCTCGAAGAAACTGCCAAGCGCTTTGTTACCGGTTAGGTCCAACATCATTAATCACGTCGCTTAAGTGCAAAATTGCTTGCCTCGAATATTTACCTTACTGTTTCTTCGGTTGGTAACACGGAGACTCAGAGATACCTTATTAGCGAGACCTTACGAACTATCCAAATTACCACACGAGGTCATTCTGGCATTTTTGTAGTGCACAGAAGGGCCTTTTGGGGGCGCTGAGACGCCCTGCTTAGAGTGCCTGACAATGTACCCGAGAACAGCAAAGCTAGACGTCACATCGACGTAGCCTCCAGCAGGGCAACCTGCCGAGGCCTCAGAGGCGATCTTGCTGGAGCTATGGGAGGGCTTTTTGAGTTTTGCTTCCGTTCCAGCGGAGTGCGAGTTGCTCCCGACTCGTCCCCACAGCCCTCCGGTCTGGGTCTTTCCTTGGATCTCCATGGAAATGACTTGGGTGGTAAGCAGCCGCTTGCGGAGCGGAGGCAGGTTGCAGACTCTGGGCCTTTGGGCCCAGGCTTATTGTTTAATATGGACGGGTCGCCTGCGTCCGGCTTTGACAATGTGCATTATATATCGAGTCGATCTCGTCAGAGGCGGCCTAGCATGGAGGCAGGCGAAGCACTGAACACTACTTTGGAACTGGCAAGGCAGCGGCGCGCGTCGAGCAGTTATGAGCACACCTCAACGTCAAAGTCGCCCAAACCATCCGTCCTGAACTGGGGTTGGCTCAAAGGCAAATCGGCAACGCGGTTGTTGGGGTCCAGCCAAGATGCGGACAAGGCCACAGGCCGCGGATTGCAGCGCGGTCGTGATAATTCGTATAATACTGCAGAACAGTAAGTGACTCCGTCGCTACCATGCGGCATGCCCAGCGTGTGGTGCATGAACCCGTTGTTTTCCTCCCATCGTCAGGCTCCAACGGCGTGGCTTTCATGTTCATTACGCAAAAGACATCCACAAGTCCGTCTCGACATCGACCACAAAGCCCATTGCTGTCCTGGGGTTAGAACCCTCGAGTGACGGTAGCAGCGATAGCGGGGCTGTGCCGATGAAGGCTTGCCCGGAGGGCGTGACTGATGTCCAGGCACGGCGGAACCACAATAAACTGTTCCCGTTGTACGTCAATGGCGTAGCAAAAACGTACTTTAAGATTGGAGCAAGTCGCGACTACGCGCAGGTGCTACGGCGCTTGCTGCGTCGGGATCCCCTGTTAACGTTCGCTCTGCAAAAGGCCATTAAGAATCTTTCAAAGAGCGACTGCAAACCCGTCAGCCACGTGACCTCTGACCCCACGGGGCAGTCTGCGTCACTATACGGCCTCCGGATTACCCCTTGTGTCTGGTCCGACACGAACGGTCACAAGCTGCCCGCCCTTCTGCTGGAGCACAACGTCCCCTATGAATCACAGGATGTCATGCCGCGGCTGCTGCGAGACTACGCCGTGCTGTCCCACGTGCCGTCTATACTAACGCTTATAGACTTCACCGGCCACGTGCTATATCAGAACGCCGCCAGCATAGATTATTGCGGTGACCTGACCAGCCATAACGTTGAAACAGGCGATGGTATGATGGGCGTGCTGTTCCAGTACGAACCGCAGCTATTGCACGAAATGCTGCAGGAGGTCAATGAGGGCAACTACTGGCAGCAAGTGGTGCGTGTGCCGTCATCACTTAAACGGCACATGGTCTTTGAGGCGGAGACCACGTGGAGCTATGGCAGCCGCGGCGGTGGGGTAAAGAAGCTCACAGCGGCTGTCAGCAAGCGGTTCATTCAGGACGCGCTGGAGCCAGAGTTTCAATTAGAAAGCTTCACCACTCAACACGCCCGCAGCCAGCGCGCAAATACCGCCAGGAGCCTGATGTCCATGTTCCAGCCGCAGGTCAGTCTGGCGCGGCAGGAGAGCGTCGCGGCAGCACGCTGTGGTCCGGGGCCCGGGCCACAGCGGCAGGACACGCGCGACAGTGGTGTTGCAATATCCGGGCCGGCTGCGCTGCCCGTAGGCCGCCTAGGCAGCATCACTGGCCCGGCGCCGCGTTTGGCCAGCAACACTCTCAGCCCGGGGGCCCACGTCGTATTCAATCTGCCGAATCAGCTCGAGGACCCGTTGGCTGGCCTTGGCGACGGTGCTGCCACGGCTTCCATTGTCCCTGCTGCGGCAACTGCGGGGTCCTTCACTGCTGCTGCTTCTAAGCCTGGAATGCCGCCCCAGCACTCGCATTTGACCAACACCGGCCAGAACCGGCGTTTTATGACCTTAATGCAGTCGGCGGAGCGACAGCTGCAGCCGAGCTTCACTGCGTCCCTGCAAAGCTTTAACACGGAAGGCGATAAGCCCGAGTCGCGGGGCGGGCCGGGGCAAGAGGAGTGCTGGCACGACATCTCAGCAATACCGCTGCTGGACCCCGTGCTGGACAAGCAGGTGGGGTTCCTGCTCGTGGGTTATGGTAACATTTGGGCGGCGTGGCCACTGTGGGTGGCTCTGCGTGGCCGGTGAAGGCGAGAAGGGCGATGGGGTTAATCTTTAATGATTGGGCTGCAGAGCCCGCAAATGGTGGGTCGGATGGTGCCGCTGAGTCCAGGGATCCTGCGTAAAAGGGTTCTTCCGCAAGTGTTGTAGTGACTCGTCCTAGGGTGCACAGTCTTGTGACCGTTGCAGAAGTCCGATACGTGGCGGCCTCAAACCGGGTGAGACTGTTACGGAAGTAGTCGCACCCGGATGGATCTGAGCGCCGGCGGAAAGCATTGACACAGGCCGCATCGTAGGCTTGACTGACCGACAACCAGCACGGGCAGGGCAGGGGAATGGAGGCCAGTGTACCCGGATCTGAACAGGCCCATCAAGGGCACCCTTTCGTGCCCGCGTCGCTGATGGGATTTCCCCCGCGTCGTCTTTCTTCGTCCAGGTGATCTTGTTATTGCAGACTAATGTCACCGCCCGGGTGGAGCTAGAGAACCGGTTGGCGGACTTGACGGATGCGCAATTAGGCATGCTCGAGCAGCTCTTCCCGCGGCATGTTATTGAGTACATGCTCTCCCACAAGCACGGCTACAACTCTCGGAACTTGACCCACCTTGCTAACCACCATGACGACGTTATCGTGCTGTTCACAGACGGTGAGCAGTGTCTGCCCTGGTTACTTACTGGCGTTTTCGCCTGCATGCCATGAGGGAGGAAGAAGTATAGTGGGCCGGCCGCGCGGCTGGGCGGGGCGGGGCTTGCCAGGGAAGCCCAGCTGGGACATCCGGTTGGGCTCATGAAAACCGGTAGCAAAACCGGTTTTGGGTCTTTTGATGCGCGTCGGTGTACTGTTAAGACATGGGTTTGTGTGTCTGTGGTGGAAATGGATGAGAGTGAGCGCAGTCTACATCCTGTGTTTGTTAATTCTGCGCCGCCGGATGAAACCAAATTAACAGCACTGCAGCGAGCCCAACGAGCCCTGCCCTGGGTTTATTTTTTCCATGGGCACATCCACGCTGGTTTCCGCTCACCCCGATCTATGTCGGTTAGCTCAAATGGTGGCTGCTCAATTATTTCCACTTCATTTGACAATCCCTGGCCTTTTTTTGCTGTTTGGTCGTCGCACCCTTGTGTGGCTGTCACGAATGCAGTGGTGGGCTTCACGTCAATGAGCAAGGAGGTCGAACCCAGCGAGGTAGGCTAGAGGATCCCGCGATATCAGGGAAGCGTGCTGTGGCCGCGTCGCGTTTGCAGGTGTTTATCTGGCGGCAATTGTCATGGCAAGAAAGCGCGAGTGCCAAGACCATATCGTGTCAGTGCTGCAGCCTTCCGTGCCCCCACAGCTGCATGCCACTAGCTTGCGTGTGATTGACATCTGGTCATGGCACCGTCGCCAAGCTCACCCCCGGCGATTGAGCCGCTTAAGCGTTTTTATAGTTATTCCCGCACTGAACCTTCCCATCCCTTCCCATCAGGTACATCATTTGCCTTGAATGTTCTCGTGTTGCACGCGCCACATCAGCGGCCAGTACTCGGATACTAGATTCGCGGCTTCACTCTTTCTCACCATCTTCGTCACGCCGCGCTTTCTTTGACCTTTTCCGCCCTTCCTACCAGGTAATGCACTTCCTGAACGAGTTGTATACCATCTTCGACGACCTGGTGGACCTGCACGACCTCTACAAGCTGGACACTGTCGGCGACTGCTACATCGTGGTGGCGGGCCTTACCATGCAGGACGACGACGGTTTCACATGCACGGTGCAGGGCGACAACGACCAGCGATTGCATCACGCGCAAGTTATGATGGACTTCGCGAAGGCCATTCTGCGGGAGTCTAAACAGGTGGGTACCCGTGCAGCAGGTTGGGCGGTCAGCCATCTACCAGGTATCCGGGGGAAGGGGAGGGCTCCGGTCAAGCTGGCACTGCTGTCCGACCACGCTGTTCATTAGATGACGTGCTGGAAGGAGAATTGTATTTGTATTTTTTACGGGGCCCGGAGAGCTGGTTCCATTTGGTGGGCCACTAGGCAAATGGACGGAGCATCACTGAACTCTGACCTGTGCCTGCTTGGACCGGACTTTATGGAGGTAGGGTTGTGCAGCACCGTTCCGTCCTGATCCTCTGTGACCTGGTGCAGATGGGTGCTTTGTTCGGCGCTCCCCCGGGGTATTGTTCTCCGAACGTTATGGCGAACTGCTGAGATAGTGTGACAGATGTTCGAGGTGTCCTGCACCTGCTGCCATCGTCTGCAGGTGCTAATGCCGCACAACCAATGTCCCGTACAAATCCGCATCGGCATCCACTTGGGCAGCCTGGCCAGTGGGCTGGTGGGCCCCAAAATGCCCAAGTTCACGCTGTTTGGTGAGTGACGACGGCGCGGCTGGTGCATGGGTGGAACTTTCACGGATTGGCTCACGCCGATTGCAGTGGCATGGAGCGGGTAACTGCTCTTCGTGCTTGCCGTGGTCACAAAATCTTGAGGCTGCGGGTTGCGGAGCCTGATGTTATGTGCTGTGAATGCTAACGAAGGGGTCTCTTCCCGCATGTTGTGTTGCCGCTCAATCTCAGGGGATACCATGAACACAGCCAGCCGGATGGAAAGCACCTGCAAACCAGGATGCGTACAGGTGGGTGTGAGTATGTGCGATGGTTTGTGAGGAGCGGCAGGGGGGGGCTGTTGTTTGAACTAAGGACTACGCAGAGGTAGGCGCAGGCATAAAAAAGTGGGGCTGCAGATATATGAAGTTTCGCGGGGGCGCGGAACCCGGTACCTGCATGGCAGCCCACACGGCCAAGGGGAAGGGTGCTATTATAATGTCAGGGAGAACTCCGGAAGGCGCCTCGCTTGATAGTAAGCAGGTACCTGGCGTCCAAAGCAACGTTTAGGCCACACTTGTTTGAGTCATGCATATTCATTGCGCGCAGCCATACAACATCGTGTGAGCGGAAATGATGCAGTTTAATAGTATGTCCTTAATAGTGTGTACTCGCTCGCGGTACGACGGGGTTTTAGTTTGAACTCCTACCCAGCTTTGCATAGGCGTTAATGCGGTTCCGTAGGCTCCATTTCGCCCTCTTTCTTGTGGCTAAGTCCGTTCTCTTAGAGCTTCTCTCAGCCTTTCGGCATGTCGGGCACCTTTCAGTTCTCGGCTTTGTCTTCATATTCCTTGATTTCGCGCCACCACTCCATTCCCCCTGGCGGACACCGGCTAATGACAGGTATCGGAGGTATTTGCAAAGCTTCTCCCATTCGAGGAGTGGCAGGACACAGGCGGTGTTGAGGTCAAAGGCAAGGGCCACATGCAGACTTTCCTGTGGATTCCGAAGCCCGAGGACCTTAATCTCAATGGCGCGGGAGCACGTTTGCACCACGCCAGCGGTGATGGCGGCTGTTCGGTCGGCTCAACAGAGGGCGCCCCGGCCCTGGCGCCCGGTGGCGCAAGCTCCATGGCCACAAATGCCGCCCCCGACGATTCCACCACAGACCGTACGGGTTTCGACGGTACTGCCCGGGCAAATGCTGCATCAATCGGAGCTAGATCGGCTCGAATCTCTGCGGTCCGACCGAAGTCCAGCCGGCCGAAGTCCAGCCGCTACATGCGGCCCACGACGGCGCGCCTCCGGGAAGGCATTGTGGATGCAAGCAGCGGTGGTGCCAACGGTGGCGGCGCCGGCAATGGTGTCTTGAGCAGGCCGAGCACGGCCAGCAGCGGGCTAGGTCGCCTGTCGTCGATTGGCCGTGGCAGCTTGGGGCGGTCTAGCACGTTGAGCCGGTCTATGTCACGTCGCAATGTCAGCTTCCGCTTTCAGGGGGATTTCCCCTACGATGAAGAGAGTGTTGAGATCGAGGAGGAGGCGAACCCATTCATGGCAATCCTGAGTGCTATCCGAGGCAGTGGCACCGGCGAACCAGAGGACGGCAACAGCGGCGGCGCAGTGCAAAATCACCGTGACATCACCGGCGGCCTGCGCATTTCAAGTGATGGCGAGGGTGATGCAGACAAGCCCGAACGCAGTGGACGACCTCTGGGCACAAAGCGCGCTAGCAACGGCTACGGGGCTGGGGGCCTGCGTCGCAGCAGCAGCGGTACCCTAGGGGTACAGGGCGGTGGGGGAAAACGCCTAAGCTCCAGTAGCACGCAGAGAGTAAGCGCTAGTGGCGCCCGTGTAAGTGCTACTGGCACGCGCATAAGCGCCAATGGAGGCGGTGGTGGCCCCGGCCACCGGACCTCAGTGGAAGGCAGCACGGTGCAGCTAATGGACGCAACGGAAGCGCTGGACGAGCTGAAGGCCTGCATAGTCGCGGCCAAGGCCGATGCGCCCCTGAAACCTGCCAAGGCAGTTCGCTTAACGTTCGCGCCTGACATGCAGCTAGTCAACGCATCGGAGGACGGTCGACTACCGACTACAGTCGACACTGTGGATGGCGAAACGGCTAGTCAGGAGAGTTAGCGCCGATCTAGTGGCCACGTATTGCTGGGTTGCCACCGGCACAGGCATCCTCACCGCTGCCAGGCAGCAGCGGCAGGATGTTGGTAGCGAGGGCAACAGCAGCAGTGGCCACTCACGCCTTCCTCTCGAGGATCGATCCAATAATATATATCCAAGGATAGATCCATCCATGGAAGTCTTTACTTGCCCCGTCATGGCATGCGGATATGCTTAGGCTTAGGTGTTTAGTTAGGCGCTATGGCTCGTGTTGGGGCGGGCGGATTTCCTATTGTGGAGGAAGTGGCGCGGAAGCGCTACAGTGCAGCGGCTGTGTGTCAGGATGGGAAAGGTCGGACATATTGTACAGGAGCCCTGTGGGGCGGGCCGTTGCTGCGGCAATTAGCACGGATGCGCTGGACCTGCTTCTGGCCGTCGTTCCGCAGGTTGCCGTACCGTGACATGTACAGCAAATGATGTTTGATGATTTTGAAGAGTTGTGACGCTGATTGAAGCATGGGGCCCCGTTATCATGGCTGCGTGATTAAGGCTTCTCGTTTCGGGGCGGGAGTGCGGGGACTCGGCTTGCGGCACTTTCGTGCGCCAGTGCGCAGCCAGGCTAACCGCTTCCTGCAACTAGGCTCCCTATGTTTCCTGAAACCCGGGCATGCCGTGGGGCACCACGCCTACTCATGAGCACAACTATTAAAATACTGTCGATCGCGGATGGTAAACGTTCCTTGCGTGGCATGAAGTCCGAATAAGGAGCCGGTCGCGGCGGCGGTGTTACTTGCGCAGGTATGTTTAGATGGGCCCTGAACCGGTTTGGGGGGCCCCTGTTGCTCGGCGGGAGCGTAGAAGTGGGGCACTTAAGCAGGAGGTGATTCGATTTGTCACTGGAGTCTCTGGAGCACTGGCGAAAAGCACTGCTTGCACGTAGTTCAGCGTGGGGGCCTGCAAAACTCAGGCTGTCTGAACTGAGTCACCATGATGCGCTGTTTATGTGTTTTAGGAGGAGTTGATCTGATAGGAGCTCGCCTGGATGGCTCGCCTGGATCAGCATGGCGATGACTGATGCTTGTTCGGTTTTTATCATGTCCAAGCGGAATGATGATAATTCCGACAAGCTGTCAGGTAAATGGCAGAGGGAAGATGTTGATGTTGTACACATATGTGAGTGTGTGCATCGACTTCGTGGTGGGGCCTACGGCCCGTCTGTCCGTCTGTCTTTCTGCGGGTTTAGGCTAGATTATTACTGTCGGGTGTGCAAGAACTGTTTCGCTGTCGGGTTGTATTGACGGTGTACACGGTGTGACGTAACACGTAGGAATTGGAATGTGCGCTTCTCCAGCTTGCTGGATATTACAGCACGAATGCCAGCATCCGTGTGGCGGGCTCGGAGGGTTGCATGTGGGAACGGCCTAAGACATTACTCGGTGGGCATATTTATATAGGTAGGTTCAGGTAGTGAAGCTACGTGCACAACATATCCATGACGATAACGATATATAGTAGGTTGACAATCCTGTGTGGCGTTGTGCGGAAATTTTATGAACTTTGTGCACATACAAGGTATAAACACGTTTCCGGCGTGCTGACCACGTTAATGAATGTGTACGGCATGTGATGGCAACATAAATGATGCTTTTTACTGGTTGCAGTGTGACACTGAAAATGATGACGACCGTGCACTATAAGCACGCATGGTATCCTTTGGACCCGAGAGATGTGCTGGTCTTTGTCGATAGATGGCAAGTGAAGAGCTGTCCTCGTAACGGCGTAAGATTCAATTTTTTAAAACCCTCTTGGAACGCTACATAGCGCCTGGGGTTGACGGCTGGTACACGTCTTGACGTATGGAGTGCGGCCTTCCTTCGTGCACTTGAACCCGTCTTCATCCTGCGGGAAACGGCGCCTGCAAAAATCAGGCGCTTTACCTGCTCATGCTCTTCTATGGCTACAAGTACTCTTCATTGTAAAAGGCACGGAAGTCCTTCTCCACAGTGTAGCAAGGGAAACTCATCTGCCGCGCGTAGCGTAAGCATACAATTGCCGACCGTGTAGTCCTGGCCTTCTTGCCTGGCAAGACCTGGCCCGGAGTGTTGAGCAGCACAATTGGCTTGTTAAGCCAGCCCCACCAAACCTTGGGGGTAACAATTGTCATCAGGTCACATAATGACAAGGCACCTTGTTGCTCGTTACAGGCAAGGCCCCAAACGGCCCCAACGGAAAACATGATAAGAAAGCGTGCACGCTAACATGCATAATTCTGGTGCATTTGTACAATGCAATTGTGGCTGAAGAAACACGCATACGAAGGGGAGGGCTATTAGCACAACCTTTGGACGAGTTGGACGATGGCATGTGGTTTCGCGTGTGCCATGCCTGGAATCCGCGAAGGCATGTTACGAACGACAAACGATACGGTACGAAGGCCCGAAACCAGGGCTTGCTCGTTACAAAGCACAACCCCCAGGTTGCCCTACCTTATGCCAAATCATTGCAAACGTCTGAGCGAGCTTTTACGTACTGTCACAAATCTTTGTCTCTGGCCCGCTTGCTATAAGCTGGCTCCATCTGGTTCCTGGTATTTAGGGGCCCCCCAGCGGTAGGAATAGCATGTACGGCATGCACGTAAAGCACACTGCGTCTAAAACCCGCCATCATGACCCAAATGCGCAGATTGTTTTATGATTTCTCTAGATAATCTATTCTAGAGGATTTTTTTAAGAAACATCGTTGGCGCCAGTGACGTTGTCCATGGCGAAGTCTCTACGTTGTGCAGTTTGTGGAACTCTGCTTCGGAACGTGGCTGAAGCCCAAAACCATGGAGAATTAACAGGACATTCTAGCTTTGAAGAAAGCACGGAAGCTGTAAGTTCGCGGTTGATCTGTGCAACAAAATGGAGAGCTTACGTGTTTGAAATGTACCGGGCTGAAAAGCACGAAGAAAGGGACTTATTAACTATGGGTTTCTATATGACGGCACAGTTACCTAGGGTTTGACTCCTAGACCTCCCCGCTCCGTGCAACTGCACACTTAGCGCGCCCCACCCCATCCATCCCAATGAGATGGTGATTAGCCTAAATCGCGCCCATGAAATTCGGGAGGGTAATGCAACAGTGCGTTTGCACACTGAAAGACGTTGAAATCAGTTCGTGGAACTAAAGGGTTCTTGTCCCAACCACGCAGATTAAGGTGATGAAATGTGTTAGCTGCGGGAAGCCCTGCCGAACTGATGCAGAGCGGGATATGCACAAACGGTTCACAGGACACGCCGAATACGCTGAAGAGGTACGTGAGCTTGGGCACCAGCAATCACATGCCCCCCGAACTGGCTGCTGGTAGACATGGCTACCTGCCATCCTCAATTTACCAGTATCCAGAACACGTTGCTCGCGTCTGTCAAAGGGATTAGAAAAGCGTTCCAAGCGTTTGTGTTGTTTATGCTCATGGTCCAACGAAGGGTTGCCAATTAGGCAGTCAGGGGGTATGGGTCACGGGCTTGTGACGAGGTACTGTTCACAATTACGGGGCAAGTGAGATAGATGACAAAAGCTACGGTTATTAAGAGGTGGAAAAGTCATGTCCATATCTGGAGCCAAAGTGCGTTCTTCCTTGTGCTCCGGGCATTGGAAGCACAGTTGCGCTTTCCACGACGACAAACAAAGCTTGCCAACACTTGACACGTAGCCAAACGGCTGTTTCCGTGCCGCGTATCACCTACATGGCACAGAAGGCGGAAGCTGTCCTCAACACAGAGCAGGAAATGAAGGAGGCGCGGGACGCGATGGAGGAGGATACGGATATGTTGCGGGCGGCCTTGGGCAAGCCGCCTCGCGCTAAGGTCGGGGCAGGAACTCATGGCGCGGACCCAGGAAGCGAAGCAGGGGACAGCGGTGGCGAACTGGTATGTTACCAAGTGGGCTGCTTGAAATGTGGCTTGTGTTGTGTTGTCTTCTTTGCCTTTGGAGGGTAAGGGGTGTTAGGGTCGGATGCATGGTGGGTGCTGTGTTGCGCTTGACAGCATGCAGTCTTGTGTATACGCATACCGTACACGCAGTCCTATCCTTGCTGCTGTGGTAGAGGGAGCGACAGGCACGCTTCTGGTGCATTAAGCAATTTTGGAGGAGCAGCAGAGAAGGTTGCTGGCGGTGCTGACAGGTGGTGTCCCAAGAGGTTGTACGCTCCTTTGGTCTGAAAGACGTTGGGGAGGGCCTGCCACGTGTCGGACGCTGTTGCTGCGTGCTAGTTATAGAATAGCTGCGTTGCAATCTGCCATTCGCAGGTTACGGCGGAGGTTCCGGATGCACTGCTCAAAGAAATGGAGGAAATGGGTTTCGGAAGGTACGACCAGAAAACTAAGAAACTCCGTGATTCGGAGCGCTGTATGAGGGAAAATATTAGACACGGCCTAGCGGTCAACAACTATCACTTGCTCCACGTTGTCGCATACCAATGCTCATCTCCTGATGCTGCACTTTTGGCTCAAGCCTAGTTCCATAACCCAAGCCGCACCGCTAATCGGCCTGGTACTTACGGGGATGCTGCTATCCTACACCCCCGAGGTCATGTCGGTTGAGATATTATTTAATTTGGACCAATGGAAGGCCGTGACACATTAAGCGCAACAGCAGAGAGCTGCTGATGCGTGCCCATTCTTGATTTGGGTGAAGAGCGGTCACAAAGGCAAGGCATAACGAAAGGACATAAGGAAGAAGATATATCGGAAATGTGTCGTAACACGCACGGAGAATAGCTGGTAGCAACAGCCGTGATACAGTGATATGCTTCCAAGCAGGATGATGCAACTGAGTGCCGCCGGTCCGCTAAGGACCCGCCTTTATGCACTGAGAAGCCTATGTATATGGGAAGTGTGGAGTAGGTGACGGAAGTGTAAGCGCGGTCCTCACTGACCATCCACCCTTATTTGGCACCGGAACCGTTGTCATGCAGGAACCGCGCCGTCCGCGCCATATGGTTTTCCAAGGCCGTTACCTCGGTCGAGGCCGCCGTCAACTGGCTATTAGAGCACGACACGGACCCGGACATTGACGAGCCTCTGATGGTCAAAAAGGTGTGAAGGGGCTCCCTTAACAAATCAGGGATGCACCCGCGGGTGGAAAGGATGATTTGGACCAGCGATTACTCGGGCGCGGTGGGGCTGAAGCCTGGCATCATGAAAGGGAAGCAGGGGTGTTGATGGCCCTGTACGCGGGGACTTTTAGCGCAGTGTTTGAATGGAATGAAGATATCAAGATGCCTACTATATGGTTTTAGGATGAAGAACTCTCACCCAGCGCCGGATTGCCTGTGCAGGCTGACATCGAGGGGGCTGCCGGCGGATCCGGGGCTGACGGTGGCAGCAGCAAGGAGCCTGTGGACCCAGCGGAGGCGCGGCGCAAAGCAGAGGAGCTTGTCCGAAAGGCGCGGGAGAAGCGCGAGAAAGAGGAGAAGGAACTGGTACGTTACGTTGGGGGAAAGCGCTCACACCGGCGCGGGATCGTGGACGGGTTAGTCGTAAAAGAGGGGTCACTGGGCGGGTACGGGCGGGTCTGTTGTTGTCTCCACTATTGCATTCGGGGTGTGCCAAACCGGCTCTGGTGGCTTTAAGGTGTGGATAGCCACCGGAAGGAGTTGGGACAAGAACCATCCGGTAGCTGGGCGACTCCTGCCACATGAGGGGTGCGTTATAGCGTTTTTTGCCTTGGGACATTTGCTGGTGACATTTAAATGGTTCCATCGATATTTGCAGCCCAAGCAGACAGTCGGTCGAGGTGAGGCGGATGTTAACGTGACCTGGAGCATAATGTCAGCACCATCTAATGCTGCCAAGTAGCACTGGAACAATAGCTTGTCCTAACAACACCAGTGCCGCAACCAGCCAAAGAAATCCTAAGAAGCACCCTTCGACGACCTTGCTTTTCCTCTCCTCATCTAGTCATGTCAGCACTCGCATATGTATTCGTCTCCGATGCACACGTGCAGGAGCGGCAACGAGAACTGGAACGCATTCGGGCCGGCAAGGAGATGCAAAAGGTGCGCCCTGACTTAACGCTGTTTGGTCTCGCGGTGTGACGCGTACGTCTTGAGGTTCTTCGGGACCCATCGGCACGCATCGGGACCCATCGGCACGCATGGAGTTACGTTAGCTATATGGCTACACGTAAGCGTGCTTTCCCTCCCGATACGGCAGAATGGAACTGGGGATCTTTGAAGCTTTAGCCGGGCGGCGTTTCCATCCTTCCAAAGCCCTAGAACCTTAACCCTAAACGCCTTGATCCTTAACCCGCACCAGCTGCGGTTGTCCTAATTATGCATGCCGGGAGGCATGAGGCGGGTCCACCGAGGGCAGGCAAGTGTGCTGCGATGATCATGCGAGTTGTCGGAAGGTTCACGGCCAATCATGATGGATTCAGCGGAGCAAACACGGTTTTATTTGCTATCATGCAAAATCGTAAAATGCCATCTCAGCAGGTTTCGTAGCCTGGTAACATGTGAAAACGCCGCCCATTGCATGTTGCAGATGCGTGAGAAGGACGAGGAGCTTGCGCTGAAGCGAATCGCCGAGGTGAGTCACAGGTTTGTTACTGGGTTTGACCGGAGAAAGCTTTGAATTCTTGTCAAAGTGTCGACAACTATGCCGCCTGACGATGGTACAGTACCGCACGTTCTGAAGACCCGCGCCAGTGTATTACTAATGAGTTGCGATCTTACTGTGACTCCTCATGGACCTTTTCTCCGACGCTAAGTACTCGCACCATATCGCGCGCACGTGCCAATGCTTTTCCCTGCAGCAACGCAAGCGTGAAAAGGAAGAGGAGGCCCGGGCCCGCGAGGAGCTGCGGAAGAAGCTTGAGGAGGACCGCAAGGAACGGCGACGGCGACTGGGGCTGCCAGAGGAACTTACCGAGGAGGAGAAGGTGGGCGTGCTCATGGTGGCGCATGGAGCGGTCGAAGGTTTTACAGATGCGAAGGTTGAACCGGGCCGGCATTTAGCAGGAAGTCTCAAATATTAACTTGAAAGAGTCATGGTGCCGTCATGAGAAAATAATTTGTTGGGCGGAGAGTGCTTTAGCTTCTGACGTGCTTGCTGACGTCGCCTCAGGCACGAGAAGCTGAGAAACGTAAGAAGCAGGAAGAGGAGGAAGCGTCCAAGAAGGCCTTCAATTACGTCAAGCCTGTGTCAGGTGGGCGGATACTGTGGTCCAGTGCCGTGAACTGGGTAACATGCGCAGCACTCATGCTGTGCAAATCATGCAGTTGCTTTTCCCGCTATGAAATAGGACCCTCCTGGTGCGTGATGCATCAAAGTTCGTCTGCCACTTGGCTAAAATGATCGGAATGCAAAGCGGTGCCCGCCTGCCATGTCAGCCATAACATTATCTGCGCTCCGGAAACGCATCCCGCCAGATAGCTTACTGTTCCCGTAACCGTTCTCGTGACCCTCGCAGCACTGTCCAAGATGCGCAACCAATTGGTGGACCTGAAGAAGCAACATGCGACGGGGACAGCGGGCGGCAGCGGGGAAGAAGCCTTCAAGACAGCGTGCGCTACCATGATGAGGTGAGATGAGGTGACGAGTGCGTTTGGAGATGGCGGAGTTCGCAGCGATTTTGTATCCAGTCAGAGGCCCAAGAGGAAGCGGAGCCCATTGTGTCCCCATCTTGCGCCGTTGGGTCAGCACTCCCACGGCACCTGTACTGAAGCCCATGTCGCCGGCCCAAACCTGCATTTAGATACCTTGGAAACATTGCTGCCAACCCGGGGGAAGAGAAGTTCCGGACCATTCGCCTGGCGAATGCCGCCTTCCAGCAACGGGTATCATCGCTGCCTGGTGCAATCAACTTCCTCGTCACGTGTGGTTTTGAGGTGGGGCGGTTGCACGGGATGCGGGCAAGGGTGGCGCCTTGGCGCACTTCGTTATCTGCACGGTGGGTAGCCTGATATGTGCAGATCATCTGGGTGAACATGGGAAGGCAGGCACCGGATAGTGCTAGCAGAAGAAGGGTAAGGTGGCCAATATCGGAAAACTTCCGAGTCCAATTGGCTGCTCCGCAGGCCGATCCTGCGTGGTGAGCCTTTGGGGGCTGTTTGGGTGCTCGGATAGGATTGGGTAAGCCTATATGGTCTCGCATCTATCGACCGAGGCTAGCGAGCATTGCGGCACCATCAGGAAGTGCAGGGGCACCTGCAAGCAACAAAGCAAATACGTTTGCGTCCCTTTTAAGGAATCATCCCATTACGCTTGTGATGTTGATCCACGAGCAACTAATCGAACGTTGCACGGTTCAACGCGCTCGTGGCACCGCTGTGCAGAAGACGGATGATGCTCTGGTTATGCGGCCGGAGAATGTCAACGTGGAGCTCTTAAACGGTGCCGGTGGGGCACTAAACGAGGCCCTTACCAACCCGTTCTTTGGTATGTTGTGAAGTCAGCTGGTGAGCAATCGGCTGAGGACGGACGATGCAAGGCAGAGCAGAAGGGAGCTATACGCCGCGAACGTGGCATCTTATTGCCAATGCTAGATTGGGTGAACTGGCCGTGTAAGGCGGCGGTATTAAGACGCAGGAAGAGGGCTTTGGCGGCAGCGATTTAAACAGGGAACAAGTACAATGCCTGAAGGTTGAGAGGTGGCGTTGACTTGTGGATGTTCGTTAGGTGATTTGGACCAGGCCAGCAAAGATAGCTTGCTCTTAGCGCCTTTGCCTAATGGAAGCAATTGTCAGGTAGTCCTGCAGAGTATCGTTGTCTGACAGCACGCACGAGGCGGATGAGTAGAGTCTGGTGGGTTTGCCAGATAGGCTTGTGAATTAGCGCTACCCCCCCATGGCTGTCCTGCCAAAGTGCACGTCGGCTTGGACACCATCGGCCCATCATTGGCTCACTCGCTGCATGAATTCGTCGTGTGGCTTTACTAGCTGTATGAGTTGCTAGGGGTTTTGGGGAGGATGTGGTAACGGTGGTCTTGCTGTGCGCTGTTGTGGAAATTGTGTTGTGACTTCCATCGGATAACATCTAGGGCCATTCCTCGTTGGCATATGGTTGAACTCCACGCCAAAAGTTATTTGCGACGCAGTAGGAAGTGTTATAGTGCGAGAGCGTGCCATGAAGGCACGAGCAGGCACGTGCACCAATACCAATAGAACGCACTCGTGGTGGATCTGCACGCCGCCTCTAATACGAGTTATTACCGCAGCTTTCAAGATGGGCAGGCGGGCAGGCTAGAGGGCAGGTTAGAAGGCATAGTCGTAACAGACTGGGAGATTAATGTTGACGTCCCCCTTGTCCATAACCTTTTATTCACCCCGCGACTGACGATTCCGACCCCCTAGCGTTTGCGTGTGCGTTATCGTAATCCCTTCCCCCCACCGCGCAAATAGTCCCATTCGAGTTACCAAGATGGTTTTCTATCAAGAGGCTGGCTACGCATTCGTAAGTGCGAACATATTATCCCGTGGGCTCCGCACTCCGTTGCGCTTTTTTACGGAAGCAACAACACAGTTACCCAAGCTCTGCCACGGTGCCTGGGGGTTCAAGTTTTTAACTTGCGGTCTTAACTGCGGTGTGTACACCCGGTGGGTCAGAGCTCGACTATGCTTGAAATTATGTCAATACACGACCAACTAGGCCTTGCTCGGATTGTACATAGCATCCGCCTAAGACGCGCGTTGAGTGTGGGTAGGACTTAACCTTGCACTGCTGTACGTTTCTTTCACCGTTTTATTTTGATGGACTTTTTTCTCAGTATGTTTTTCATGTTTACCTGCCACCTTTTCTTTTTGCAGCTAGTCCTCGCGGTCCAATGAGCCTCCTGGCTCGTCCGGGCCTTTTTGAGTTTTGTGACAATCAACATGCATGCATACGGATACACATTTGCAGGGTCACCCGTATTTACAACATGTCAGTGACCGAACTTGCCTGAACTGGCATTAACCGGACAATAAAGCACGTGCAACAGACCCCAGTACGCGTTTTATGCCCACCACGTAGTATCGTGATAACGATGGTGAGAATGACAAGCAAATTTCTTAAGCTACGCGGACGGCAACAGGATCCCACGATTTCACGTATATTCAGCGAGGCGCAGCTCCGCGGTGACAAGAATACTATCCTGTCAGCAATTGTGCACCTTCTTAAATATTTAGGGTTCGATATAATCAAACATGTTGAACTTGAGGTCACACGTCCTTCGTCGCCTTTTATTCGAAACGGTAAGTACGTGTACATCATGAACCCGTACCAGCACTGCAATCGAACTGCTTTTGGTGCGGAGCAGTGGCAGTCTACCAAGATAACATCCAAACTCATTTGGATTTCTAGCAATAACATGACGCAATGGTATTTATCACTTGATGAGAGTTATGGGGCTCAGTGAATTCTTCAGGTGCCTTTGTGGGGTTTCTTCAAACCCTCAAACGACGCTATCTCATTCACATATCATTAAAAAACACGAAGCCGACCCAGAGCAAGATGGCAATCAAGAGGTTGTTACTGTTGACGCCACGGAGGTACGCGATCGATCCATTAGATTTGTCAGGGAAATCTCCATTTCCTGCAAACTTTTACTTGAGAATGCTATATCAGGAGCTCCTGCGGCTGCAACGGGAGCTATCCGCATTGAGCGGGTTAAGCTTCAAATCGCGACTGACGCAGCTACTCGCTACAATTTCTGCGTACACAAATGCCGATACAAGGTAAATATTTTTGATATGACGCTTCGGTGTGCTGCGAACTTAATCTTGCCTCTGCCTGCCCTGCCTCAGCTTGTTTGGCGTTGTTGATGATGGACACTTCATACTGCTGGCAACTAGCCACGCCGATGGAGCGCATAATATCCTGTGCACAGCGCCTAGGCACAAGGAGATATCGGTCCTCCAGCATATGTTCATTTCCCAGGTTAGTTATCTAGTGACTGGGCCGCGCAGCGTTTCAATACCTATGGAATAAATGATACGAACGATTGGCAGACTGATACACACGTGCTGTCTGTTAGCGAACAGAAGGGCGTTACCTCGCATGTGACAACCTTCGCGTGTGGCGGACTTTGCCCGTGCAGCGGCCGTCAAGCGAAGAATACAGGGTCAGCGATACGAACTCCTTATTCAACGGTGATGGCCTTCATACTATGTATGCTATTCCGCTCTTTGGTGGTCCCACCGTTGCTGGCGCGCTTCTCTTGGAGACGGTGTCGGGATCTGCGGTGTCAGGAAAGCCGCTTTCAGGTTTCCAAGCGCCAGCTTCTTTAGACCAGGAGAGAGAACGGCTTGCACGCCGGTGGCTCTTCTCCACTCCTACGCTGTTGCAGCAGCTGGGTTTAGCGGTCTCCATGAGCCTTGGCATCGATGGCGAGCAGTTGCAGTGGCTTGCGCGTGCCTTGCACCGTGTCGCTAACTGCGGCAGCATGAGCTCCCTTGTATGGGAGCTGTGCGAAGACTTCGCAGTGCATGTGAAGCGGCGTTTTATTGTGGAGGCGAATGTGCGGGCCGCATTGATGCCACGCACCAATGCGCCGCTAGGCCTCCTGTTTCACGCCCATCCCTGCAGCAACCGGAGCAAGGTCCAGGACCCGAGCGGGGTTCTGTCCGGCAGGTCCAGCACGGAATGCAGCAGCTCGGCACCGGAGAATGCCATCCAAGGGGCAATGCCGCCACCAGGCACCAGCAAGCTGGGGCTTTTTGGCAGCTTGATGACACGGCACCGGCCTGGTGCGCTGACGCCAAGCAGCACGACCGGCAGGTGCGCGGAGGGCTTGGAGAGACAGGGCTGCGCTGGACTCGCATTTACCGTGTGCGTACGTGTGGGGATGTCACCTGGTAGAGTTATGACCGCAACTGTAAACGGAAATGGTCAACCTGTTGCCCTGGAGTCAACAAGCGTGCCCAAGTTCCCACGCAGCATTAATTTCTGTCGAACCCATGTGGTAGATGATTCAGTCATTTTTGCGTTATCACACGAAGGTGGGATGTTCTTTTCCTAGTCTGTGCTGGTGTCCCATGGCCGCCTCTTGAGTGCACCTGCTGATGATGTCGTTTGGGTCCTCCCTGTGCGTGCGGTTTCAGTGACAATGGCGCTGCCACGTCGCGGGCCTCCAAGCTGCAGCCATCCGCCCCATTAGGCCTCTCAACTGACCAGGTCTGTACATTGGGGCGTGTGCTGACACTCCAAAGCGATGCAATGAGCGGAGGTCAGCCGGCCGACCCAAACCAGGCGCCCGCAGTCACTTCACCGCAGTGCGCCAGTCGTACTGTCGTTATTCAACTGCCGCCGCACATTGCCTTGGAGGCGCCTTCCGTCAGCCTGCACGCGCAGGCCTTCCCCCTCAAACATAGCGCCCTTCAGGCGCTGGCATGCGGACCCAGCGACGGCAGAGGCAACCGCTTCAGCAGCAGCCAGCAACAGCCTCCGCCCGGTAACTGCATCGAGGACGTGGCGCTGTTCCTGCAAAACGTGCACAATCCCTCTCGCGACGTGTGCCTCCTGCTGGGTGCCCTTCGCTCAGCCGGCCAGCTGGCCTTGCCACGGACAATGCACACGGCACCCGTGACCTTGCCTCCCAGTCCGCCGCAGAACGGGAATAGCTTGGAGGCTGCTTGTGTGACGGGAAGCGCTAGTTGGGGTTCTCCCGCACCGGCATCACTGCAGTCGCTGGTGTTGGTTGGGCTGCGGCTAGGGGAGTCGGTGCTATCCTTCTACCTGTGCTTTAACAAGCGCCTCCCCGGCGAGCTGCTGCTGGCCATTCGCGACAGCTGCAACGAGCTCTTTGGCGAGGTGCGTGGTGCGCCTGGTCCGTGGTTTGATCTATAACATAACACTTTCTTGCTGTATTGGTGCTGAGATGTTACCGGCGCAGTGTGGCATGTTAATGCCGCGCGGTTGCTGTTATTCGTTCCCTGGTCACGAGGGTAAATCAGCCGAAACGGTACGTGTATCATCTAGCATCATGGCATCAAAACCATGATATGCTCGCAATGTGCTGGAGTCATGGTCAGTTGGTTGAGAAGTGTGTATGTCATCGGGATCTGAAGGATGCCTTGCAGACTGTCGTCGGCAGCCAAACATTGGCGCAGCCGTCCTTGCAATATGATCAATCCCTGTTAGCATTAGTAATTTTCGCATGATCTCCGCGTCGCTGCAGTAACTGCCTCCCGTGTGGAGCGCGTGTGCACCTGCAGGTGTTCGTGGATGTCGTCCGTGCCAAAATGAAGGGGTCCCTGGCGGCGGAATTTGAGACACTGCGGAGCACCACTCCGGGACAATTTGCAGTCCTACGCAGTGCCAGCGTCAACGGGCTTTCGCACCGGCCGGTATCTCAAGGCAGCGTCTCCGCCAAGACTGCGCGGGTGATTACGCCGCCCCGGATTCCACAGGCGAAGGCGCTCAGTGGCTGCAACGAGCCGGCAGCGACGCCAACAACGGCGGTGGACGCAGAAGGTGCGGCGTACGCCAATTCCTCTAAGCTTCTACATCGGCCGAGCATGGAGCCGCGCTGCAGTAGCCCGGCGGGGAATACCCACTTCATCGTGACGGGGCAAGGTGCGGACGACCATATCTATGTCCACGGGGAAGTAAAGGCGGGGAATGCAAACTTCTTGCCGACCGATGCGCAGTGCATCGCATGCGGCGGGATCAGTTATCGGCGTGCGGGATCTGGGTGATTGGGGACGGGGGAATGTGAGGCGGTGATATCGGGGAAAGTCAACGCGTGGCTACAGCCACAAGGTTACTGGACAGGTTATTGGACAGTTGGGTATTCGACCCCGGTGCCCCGGTGCCGGCGGCCTCTTGAAATGCGAGTTTGCATCTGTGTTAACCCTGTGTTCCCTGGGACCCGAACTCCCAGCCACCGCCGCGGCACGGACCGTCTCCTTCACCACCGAGCGAGGTGGCGTCGCGGGCGACTCCCCTTTCAGCGGTGCTAGCGCCTGCAAGCCGGGCACCTTCAGTAGCCGCTGCATGCCCCGCCGGCAGTCCCGTGAGCTGATTCAGCAGGTGCCAATTTTGAACGATGACCTCGTTAGCGTGCTTCTGCAGATGCGGCAGAGTGAGGTGGTCTGCAGCCAGGGCGACCTGCGCAGCGCCTCTCTAATGACGGTGACCGGCGTCGACGCGGCCACCAGCGCGCGACAGCAATTGGACCTATTGGTGACCAGTATTCAGACCACCATGACTACTGAGGTCAACGGTGCCATGTGAGGAAGTGGGAGATGTTTAGATGCGTATGGAAGAACCCGTCCCATAATACCCTCGTGGAAAACCCGCTTACGAATATGGGGTCCTTAGCTGGAACATATTTTCACCGTCGCATCGTTTTTGTCTGTGGATGCTGCCACCTTATCGAGCTTTCTTTGGATGCGCAGCCTTAAGAAAAGCTTTGTTTGTCAGCTTGGGGTTCGCGGGCGAGGTCCTGAGCGGTCTACCCTTCGGATATTCATGATGATGGCACTTCACTCCATCCGGGCAAAGAACATGATATCATCCTGGGGCATTTACCCGGAAACAGGTTCGGAACCTTCGAGGATCTGGAGTCCTTGGAGCTATCGGATGTGCTGGGCAAGGGCGGTGGAGGCGTGGTCTACAAGGGCAGGTTGGTTAGCAACGTGAAGCGGTGCGATTAGCCTTTCCCATCGCTACCTTGGACCAATTCTTACAGGTGCCAGTAGACAGCTTTCGTTGGGTCCGAAATGCTTAGGATTCTCTTGTAGTCTTTTTGGCTTCCTCTCCAAACTCACTTTCCGCTCCCTTTTTTTTACCACAGGCTTGGGACACAAGAAGTTGCCGTGAAGGTGGGAAAGTGGGCTCCGACCGGGACTTCAAGCAGCTTTGGCCTTTGCTGTTGGACTGGTGTAGTGCATGAACAGTTTCCATCTTTGGACTAAACGGCTCCTCAAGTAAATGAAAGTATTGAGATGGGCGCTTTTGACGGTGCAGGTGATGGAGTTGCCCGATCTGGACGTGGGAGAATTTACAGCGACCTTCAATCCGCAACTGCTTCATGGCGCAACCGCCAACAATACCCGCAGGGAACCTAACGGCAATACTGACAGCGCAACGGCGGCGCAACTGCCTTGCCCGGCTGCCGCAACGACTATGACAAAAGAGCAGTTGCGAGCTCGTCGGGCCCTGCTCCGTAACGCCATGGAAATGGCAGTGCAAGGTACGGGATGCGCGTGTCTTATATCTGCGCTGTCTTGAGAGGCGGGAGCGAATGGGAACACGAATTCGAGGTGACATGAACCGGGTCTGCAAAACCAGGGGTCGGGACTTCGCATGCTCGCTGAGGGAGTTGAAACCCTGGGGGTGGAGGCCATCTCAAAATTCCAGCGCGCGCTGATCATCTACGACACAGTAAACGGACAACCAGCATAGGGTATCTTTCCACTTATTTACCGACCCCTTGTCACCCCCTGTCATCCCGCCCCAGGACGAGTCAGCCATCCCAATCTCGTACAGGTGAGCACCACCAGTTTCTCCTTGCAGGCTGCAGGGCTGGGCAAGTGTGGGTAAAGCTCACGCCACCTTGACTGAAGGTACCCTCAGCACCCTCGGCAACTTCGTCAATCCTAAGGGATGGGAAGCTTTAAAAGGCGCTGAACAATCCATACCGCGCGTCTGCAGCTAGTGGGAAGAGAGGACACATTGAAGAATACCGAAATCCTTCATGTAGCCGCCAGGGCTTTCATTGTCATTTTTCCTGCTGTTTTGAATGCCTTTCCTATGTCGGTTGGCGTTTTGCTTCTATTGGTCACTTGAGAAAGTTTCTTAGGTGCCGGGCGGTGATGCGGAGCGTCTCGGTGCCAGTTGATTGGCAGGATTACAGGCAGGTGGCGTTATGCAGCTCAAGCTTTGCCTTTACCTTCGACACAAACGCAGGTTTACGCAACGTACACAAATGTTTTGGTCGAGCAGAGGATAAGAGCGGATGGCAGTTCATACAACTGCCTGGTGCCCGCAGACATGGGCATCCAGGATTTGGGGCTTCCACGTAAGTAGTGCGGAGTGGAATGAGGGGACAAGGCGATTTCTAGCGATGTCGCGCGCGTGGAATGCGTGGGTCGATGCGTGCGAAGAGTACGTGGAGCTTAAAGCACATCTAAGCCTTGCCCGGGGACTAAGTCCTCGTCGCAGATTGGCCCCTAGGGGCCAGAAGCGGTTTCGCCTGTGGGCCTTAGCACGTTCGCGGACATGATCCACCATCCTTAACCACTGCACCTAACTTCAGAAGGGTGTAGGACGCTTCTGTTCGCGTCAATGTCCAAGCTCCTCGCTCATCTCAACGAAGCCAAACTCCACTGATGCGCTTCCAGCACAGTCGTTGTGTAGACCTGCCTGCTGCATAATACTGACATGGGCAGCCAAGGGTTGTATAGGTATCTGTGTATCCGATTAGTAGACGCCTCGCTCTTCTGTCCCGCCGGCTTCACAGCTCTATCTGTCATGTGCTGCGCCATCGTTGCGGAGTTTGCTGACTGCGGCTCACTGGCTGCTGCGCTGAGCTCCCGGACCTTCCCGCGTCACATGGCTGCGGGGCAGCATCCCTTCCAACTGGACCTTCGTGTAAGTAACCGCCGTTCCCGTATACATCCACGGGCTCAGGCAAAATGTAGTCCATGAGGTTGGCAAGCCTCCCCGGCGGCCTGCCTACTGACTAACATACAGACATACGCGAGGGGGGCGCCTAAAACTGCGACAAGCTGGTAATTCTGGCCCTGCTGTGTTGGAACCTCCGCCTGGTTCTCATTTTGCGTTGGGGAAGGCTAGTGCCAGTCCGAAGACGTTCCACGAACGAAGGGCCCTCATTGTCAGGTCCTCCGTTGTATCATCACTGCCAAGTATTACTGAGAGCGGCTGGTTTGCCCGCGTTCGGTTCCAGGGCGTATACATGACGCTGCTGGACGTGGCGCTGGCGCTGAGACATCTGCATTCACTGAATTTCGTGCACAGAGGTGCGTGTGGACGGAAAGCAGGCTGGGTAGAGGGACAAAAGGCGGCAACCACCCGCGGGAATGGAAGGTCTGTGAATATGAAAAAGTAAAATATTTTTATAATGTGTGTATGTGCACTGTGGCAGTAGCGCAGTACAGGCCATATCGACTCGTGTGTGTGAACGAACGGAACCTTGACGTCTGAGCCACCTTCTCATTCGACCTGTGTTGGTTCGATGTCTTCCGAGTCTGTTGTATGTTACTTGTGTTTGGCAGACGTCAAGCCCGCCAATCTATTGCTCAAGTCCAACCCTCGCGACTACCGCGGCTTCACCGTCAAGCTGTCCGACTTCGGATTTGTGCTGCACCTCACACAGGTGGATCCGGGGATGGGTGGGGGCAACTTTCCGGCCGCATAGCACAGCATAGCATATCACGGATCCCCAGTTACTTGCAAACCCAGTGCGCGCACTTCACAGTCCACAAGGGCTATAGTCACCAAGTTATGGCACACCGTCGTTGTACTGGAAGTGCGCCGCGCCCTGCTGAACCTGTTTTCGGCCCCACCTGGTCGCAGATTACTGAGGACGGAACCCGATACGCGATGGTGGATCAGGCCTGTGGCACGTGGGTACTGCTTAAAAAGGGGAATATTCGCGCTGGATGTTCTTAGCGGCCAGATCATGGGGCCCGTGTCAATGCATGAAAGCGCTGCAAGGACATGATTTTGGTTAGTGGGCAATGGAGTTTGGTTCGACTCGCTGCTGTAAGCAAGATGCCAGTTGGGGTGAGCCAGAGCTGCTTTGCCAGTGAATCATGACTGGCAAATCCATGGCAGTGACTTTGTAATCCTTGCTGGTTGTGTTGACCGCAGAGTGACCCACATGGCACCGGAGTTGCTTCCAGGAAGTAAGTGGTGTGCGGTATTGATTGACCTTTTGGGAAGCCACATAGCCGCAAATCACTAAATGTCGGATTCCTTAAAGAGATTCACTCCTTGGCTGCGCGAGATGGACGGCTCCTATGAAACACGCGCAACACGTGCCTGTTCGCCTTTGCAGAAGCCCATGTGGAAGCGAGCGCTGATATCTATAGCTTCGGAATATTGGTAAGTCCCTGAACCGGAACGCGCGACACCCTGACGAGGCTGCTAGGCGGGAGGGGATTCGGCCCGCAGTTCTGCCGAGGCCGACCCTTGAAAATGGCACGTTGGTCGCAAGAGTCTGGATACGGGAATAGGCCTCGTAACAGACACGACGCCATGCCCCGGCTGTGCCAAATCTCCAATTGCGTCGTCGCAATCTCTGTGATCGCCTTTCCTTGTTTCTTGCAATTGATGTGTTGGATGCCCTATGCCCTGTGCCCTATGAGAGCGTCCGGTGATTACTTCCGCCTGTGATGTCCACCAGATGTGGGAGCTTGTGTCTGGTGGCGTCCGGCCCTTCCCGCACCTTCGCCCTGATCATATTCCGCGCCACGTGTACAAGGGCGCCCGCCCAATATTCGGAGAGTTGGTGCCCCTCAATTACCGGTAAGGTGGTGTCGCACCGCGTCCTCTCAAACCTCCAGCCTGGATCAAGGAGACCCTTGTACAAGCAACCCTTATACATGCTGCTTATTATGCTGCCACTGCACATACTAACCCGCAGTTCTGCGACACGCCTCTTCCGGCTGGGAGTAACAATAGCGCAATCACATCACGTCATCATGCGTAGCTCATTGTGCAGTTTCCGATGTATGCTTCCTCCCGGAAGTGGTTTCATGCGCCACCCCAATCCTGGTTTCTGGCGCCGCAGCGGGTTGGCTCAGGCGTGCTGGGCGGCAGATCCGCACCGTCGACCCAAAGCCGCCGACCTCGTCACAATGGTCACCGTGCAAATGCAGGAGCTTGACTGAGGGCGGCTGAGTCATTAGTAGTACATACAGAAAGAGCGAGTGGCAGGATGGCGCAGCGAAGTGAGGTGTGTGCGCCTCCGACTAAAGTATAATGTGTAATGTGTAATGCGCAAATTAAGTTTGGGTGCGGTTGCGCACTACACGCACCGCATGTATTGTGTATTGTTGTGTCCGCACATAAGGTTGCGCTGGATTTGCGGGAGATCAAGTTAAGAGGTGTTGTTCTGCGTGAAATTAGGCCCTCGGCAAAGTTCTTGCTTCTCTGCACCAACATGCGCTCTGCAGTGCCAGCAGGTCCGAATACCCGATCCTGTTGTCCAGAGTGTGAGATAAGAGGTGTGCCTTTGCGCACGCCTACACGTGTGTCCTGCGGAGCTACAACTTGGCTTCATATCTCTCCAAAGCCAAGCTTGTGGCTCCAGAAGTCAATCGCACAAGCTGGAAAGGCCTCTTTAAGCGCCTGCTTGTTGCATCAGCATATTATTCACCGCCTTGCGGTGAACACCCTTGTATCCACACCCGTGGATTGTTTCAAAAGTATGCGCATCTATTTTTATTCCTCATGAATTTGAATCAAATGAAATGGGCGAGAGGGACTGGCGATGTGGAATGTAGCAAGACATGAAGACTGTGGGCGAGCAATCGGCCCCCCTTGAGGTGGCGTGCCATTCAGTACAGGCGTCGTTTGCTCGGGAGAGCTAGAAGATATCATTATTCTGGCTACGGATGCGACAGGAGCGGAGGGATCTTCATAGCAGGTGGCTGGAAATGGGCAAATAAGATCGGGCGCGTATGGGGCACTGCGCTATGGAGCCATACGCGTTGATTGGCTCCGGCTGGGTCCCGTTCCTGGCCAAAGTGTGACGGCCCCAAGCTAACGGTCCCAGCGGTTGCGTGGACTTTTCGGACGCTATGTCCGGGTAACCTGATGATAGTTCACCAACATTGGGTACGTTGATAACGATTGCGACGTGCACATACATGCTGATGCTATCGCCCGACGATTTGAACCTGCTCGTGATTCCGGAGGTGGTTTGGTTAGTTACGGGATGAAGTATGGTATTTGAGATGGTTGTGATTCCAGCGTGCATTAGCGCCCAAGAGAGCTCTTTAAGCATCATATCCCCCAATATTTTAATAAAGCAGGACATCGGTCTTTAGTATTTTAATTGAAAAATGTCGGTGTGGGCTACAATGTGTGGGCTACAACCTGATGTCATTTATCCTCCGTGCGTGCATACTGCTCCGCCCTTTGAATATTCCCCCCCCCGCCGTTGACCTTTGGGATGATCGCCGATGTCGATTTACTATTTTGTTGTTCTAAGGGTCTTCGTGGTGTACCTGCGGGAACACCTTATGGCCTTATCGATCTGAGATGGCACAGTTTGTGTCGTGTTTTAGCACCATCGCCTTTGAATAAACATTCAAAAGGAAGAGGGGTCACTTTGGCCATCTCTTTATGTGCTGGTGTTGCTGTCACGGACATGTTCATGTTCACGCACGCGCAAGAGCTCACTATGATAATATTTCTATTGCCTGAATGTGGCACGGTTGGGACAACGGTTGGGACATCCCACGGTTGCCCCACGGTTGGGACATCTCTTGCCTCTTGCACGATGACGAGGGCCAAGGCCCGCGATAAAAAGGCCCTTCTTTAAGCACGGCAGGCTAATATCGCCTCAATCCGGGGCATATTACTACATTGTAAGCGCAAGCATAGCCATGCCACCTTCGTCGATTTCAGCTGAGAAGTGTCACGTACATAGCATCTTCACTAGTGGAAAATATCAGCACAGGTGTTGGGGGTGGGGACTCGTGGTCATCTCACACCGACACACAGCAATGTCGTCTCCCTGTTCCCGCTGTTGCGTGTTAGGTTGGGAAACCATCCCGCGCCAAGCATCCTCATGCATGCTCCTTGAAGCTCATTCTCCCGCTTCAATGACCACATGGGCTTCCGGAGGGTTTGCAGGTGCTTCTGGAATTCCTGTGGGATGGAACGCTAATAGATAAACCAATCGACAGTTTGTACGAGCGGCCCTAGTGTCACTAACGATTTCAGGAAAGATAACGAGAGTCCGCATGAAGAACGTCCAGCCCCTACCAAACATGTGCCAACTGGTTCACCTGGCGTAACTAGGCTTTGCTGGACTTGAACCAAATGTGGAGCCCCATGGCACCCTGACTTATGCCCCGGGCTTAAAAGAGCTTAATAGATAGAGCTTAGGCTCTTACACGAAGCTTAGTTGCCCGGAAAACGAAACTGGACTATGCCGGATGTAGCCGAATCAAGCATACTGGCTACGGTTTTGCTCAGACTTCTTAAGGGGCATCTGGGGCAACCATGCATTCTCCGCATTCTCGGGCATCTGGTTGCACGTCTGCCCTCCTATTACTCATGCGTTTAGTATCTCACATCGAGTGATAGTGTGAGGTAGGAAACTGTATAGGTGGGTTGAGATTCCCCACAAGACATAGTAAAACGTAGTAGTAGTTGAACACCTTCGCGATGCTTCACGCAGCTCTGGTGTAAACATATTTTATGGGTGCTTTAAACAATGAAGTCTTCAACCGACCAACTGTTACCAGGATTCCTCGGAGGACTTAGCTTGGCACTCGATGCCCAGCTTTCCTTACTGCCTTCGGCGGACGGTTATCACGGTCAGCAGCATGTTTTCCGGTTCCTCCACGTATCTCCCCATCTCCTTTGCTTGAACATTCGGTTCTAAGAGCTTCCTGGCTCAATCAGGCCGTACGAGCTCTTCGGAGCCCGTGACTTACACCGTGTTGGGTCGCTTGAAAACAACTCGCTCTACCTGCGACCTGATGTCCAATTCTTACTTACGGTTGTTTTGCATACGTCCATCATCGTTCCTCGCGTGGCCCCCCCAGTTATAGTCAGCCGGCCAACCTGGTACAGGTGGGCTGCCTCACAGAGGCTCACAATAACACGGATCAAAATCCAATAAGTTATATGAGTAATACAGATAGACAGTGCAACGACAACGCACGTACGATGACATGATGTACACGTTGACTTGTTTGCGGCGGGTAACCAGACGGAACTAACCCACACAGCTCGCTCTCTGCACACTCTCAATCGTTCCGCACGCGTACGGCAGGGATCCAGAAAGCGATAGCTCCGCTGCACCTACTCCCCCGACTCCTGCCAAGCACTTGCTTCCGCAAGTAGCCCTTCCCCTCCGGCCCCTGGCCAGCTAAACCCTCATTCGCCACCTTCACCACAGCGCTCCCAACCCCGTTCTCCTACGCCGCCAACCCCCCCGGCGGCGAGTACACCTCCGCTGCATCCACCGCCACCAGCTCCACCATCAGGTCCTCTCGCGACACCGCTTCACCCGACCGCATTTTGGCTACGAACGCCGGGCTGTGCACACGCAGATCCGCCAGCGGCGGCATCACCGCAGCCGTCAGCTGGCCGCCGTACACGCAGCCCGTGTCCAGCCCCGTGGCGTGCGGGTGCAGCTGCAGTCGTCTCACGGCATCATGGCCAAAGAACACGTGCGGCGGGCCCCGCCACAGCGCCGCCCAGGCTTCACCACCACCGTCCTTGGCCTTCTCAATCGGGCGGTACCTGCCGGGACGTTCAATGACCCACGGGACGGCGGGGCAGCACGCACACACACGCATCGTACATCGAAAATGATACATCGTGTCTACCAGACACACGCAGACCATGCACCGGGTGATGATGGAAAAACAACGACTCGCCCAAACCACAGATCACTGATAGATCTGTACTGTGCAACAACGCTGGCACGGCACAAGCCATCATGACTGGACCCCTGTAAGTGGCGGAATATGGTCCGTCCAAACTGAAACTGAAATGGGAGCGTCATAAGACTCCGGATGCCGTGTTAAGCTCGCAAAACGGAAGAAAGGAAAGCAGCGATGTTGAGCCCTTCCACGCACCTTGGAATGGCGCCTAAGGACGTTTCGGCGCTGCTCGTGTTTGTGGGCAACCGATGGGTCAGCCCCGGCCCCTCCCCTTCATGGACCACGTTTCGAATTTTGTACATGACCCACATGTCCTGGTGCGCGATGGGCACCCCGGGCATGAAGCCTATGCCGCGGGGTGATGGGGCCGGGGTGCGGAGCGGTGAAGCCCGATGCATGTAAGAGGAGTTAAAGGGAGTCAGGTTGGGTCCTCATGAGGGGGTTGCGGGCGCTGCCGGACATCCAACTAACGCCGGAAAGATAAAGAGCGAAAATGCAGCCCGCATGGGACTTGGATATCCTTGCCCCAGTGACTCCCAGTCATCCAATAGCTTGGGTCCCCTTCAGGGGTGCGGCCAAGAAATGGAAGAGGGCGCTTACATTACAGGGCAGTCGGAGACAATGGCAGACAGGTGAAGGAGCTGACAACGCTGAAGCATTTAGCAGCAGCTGTACGACCCGCCCCGCGCACGCCGGATCGCAATGCCGGAGAAAGTCACCCAAACTGCGTTAAGAGTAAGCTCACCTGCATGGACGACGACGATGCCGTACTCGGGAATAGAAACTGTGAACGGCAGCCCCAGCAGAACGGCAGCCTCTTCATCCGTCATATCGCGGACCCACTCAAACTTCGGATTCAATTGCTGGCCGTCACGAAATTGCAACCAGGCCGATAGCACGGCGTCGTCATGGTTTCCGCGTACGGCCCAACAGCCCATCTTTGGTACGGCATTAAGTATGGATCGAGAGACAGGGCCCTTGTTGACGAGGTCGCCCGCAAGGATCAGATTGTCAGTGGCGATGTCGTACCGCAGCTTGTCCAGCAAGCGAAATAGTTCAGGGGTGCCGTGGGAGTCGCCTGGAATCGCAATGATCAGCAGAGCGGCGCCGTCACCCGTACAGCGGGTTGGCCACAAAAGAGTGTGGGGGATGTTCTTGAATCCAGTGCAGAGAACAGGGTGGCACGGCACAAACTGGAACGCAAAGTAACTACTCAATATGATTGTTTGGTCCGACCAATAACCCACCGATGATGATCAGGCGGCCGGGCTTAACGTGGTCGATGCGCTGATGGATCACGGCTGGCACTGGGCACTTGTACGGCGTTACTGGTAAGGCGCGTCGGGCAGCTTGAGAACCACGGCTGGATTGCGCAAGGCGGCGCATTATGGCTAGGGTAAGTGCTAGTCCGGCAAGCACGATGCAGCTGCTCTGCCAGGGCCGCATCCGTTTGGAAGTGTGACCACCACGGTCGCACGATGCTGTAGTCATGGAACCCGCCTTAACAGTCCATTAACTTTCGAGCAGAGCGCATAAAGTAAATATCATAATACTGCATCCGTCGTGACGCCGTAATCGCATTAGGTATCGCGACTCCCGTCTTCCAACAAATTATGCCGTATACTTGCAGTCAAGCACAGCAGTAATAAAATCGAATTTCCAAAAGAAAATCATTGTGAGGAGTGTCTATCAAATCGGCCGATTTTCCCATGACCGGTACTACCGGTACCATATTGTACTGCTGAACTCGTCCTATGAAATATCCTCCAGGCGATCTCTAGCGGCAACGATGCCATGGCTCGCCCCTGCTGCAGCAGCGGCGCGTGGCAGCGGCAGTATTGACCACGCGGGTTGGCTTAAACGCCACGTGAGCGCATGGCCTGGCAAGGGTAGTTTCGGAGGCTGTGACACTGGTGGCGGCAGCGATGTTTGCTACCTAATGGACACAGCAGCGGCGCGCGGCCATGAGCCAGGCCCGTTTTTATGGGCTGGCGTGAGTCCACCAGTTACGGGCGGACCTGCACTTACGGATGCGAGTCTTTCCCCGAGTGAAGCTGGGTTTCAGGAAAGGGAGTTCCTTTGATCCTCCGGGGGGCAATATGGATTTTAGGATAAGGCTCGTGCCACCATCGATCACTGGACGTGCGGCGCCTTGTATCGGAGCTGTAGTTGGTGCTCACGCCATCGGAAAAGGTGTTAAAACGTACAACGTGTCGTTACGGGACCAACAGGACCAATGCCAAGGATAACACTTTTAGCGAGCAACCACTTTCCAGAAGTACGGCAGGGATTGTGTCGTGCAAAGTCGGAAAAGATGTCCCAAGGCCAGCCAGGGCTTAATCGGAAAGGCATGCACGCACGAGAGTGAAAATGTGCCTAATGTGTACGTATATTTTACCTTTTCCGGCACATTTTAGGACGTACACATTTTTTGGACTAATCCCACTTGCCGTCTGGCTATCTGGGTACGTGTTCACCCTGATTCGTAGGTTGTGGGTCGTGCACTCACGCTTCTTACATGTCCTCTCCAGAACATGTATTGCTCACCTTGCCTGTTTCCTGCTCACCTTGCTCACCTTGCCCCTGCCATGCCCATCCACCTCGTACATATGCCTGCTGTGCTTACTGTTTGCGCTACTGCTGCCGTGTCAGGTGAGTTCACGTCGGCTCGCGCTTCTTAGGTGCGTGTCCGCTGCTCCTCTTCGGATGCTTGGCCTATCTAATTGGTATGGGTGGGTTGGTCGGGTCGTAGCATGTAGTTGGTGCGCCGGGCAGTGGACGAGCATGCCAGCGGGCAGCCAAGGTTGTGTTCCTCCGATCGTCCAACATTTGATCGGTTTCTGCTTCAATCTTTGCTGCCTTTAACTCAACCAACACAATACTGCATATTGGTTCCCAGCACTTCCTCCTGCTTTTTAATCAGTCTCAGTTTTTCTCCCACAGTGGCTAAATTTACAACTGCGCGACCACAGCTTTACATGGTTGGGTCAATACAGCTTTGACTTCCATTTTCAGTATTCATCTGTTCACCCTGGCCCCAATCCCCTCCCCCTGCCTCTACACCCTGTCAGTTCCTCCCCCCGCACCCGACGTTTGTCCGCAGCTAGCGACAGCGCGCCCTGCCCACGGCCACATGCAATATGAACATAGACGGGGAGCCCTGAAATCTGGACGTTCTGGTCCTTGGGCAGCAGGTACCATTAAGGGCTAAAATAGCTCCAGCTAAACAACGGGATCCAAGATCCAGCCTTCGGAATTCAAAACCTAAACAGTCAGTCAGCGACCACCTGACCGTGTCAGCCAGGCCAGCACCTACTGATGCTTGCTTTATATGGTTGTACCGTGTCAGGTTGTAGCTTCTATGTTACGACAGTCCCGCCTGTTTAAATTGGCTGACTGGATCCACCGGCTGTCAAGTCATACACTTGTGCCTCCTTGGCGTCGTCCACATGGTTCCGTTCGCATTCACGTACAAACTATTGACTTCATCCTTGCTGTTGCTGTAAGTCTGCAAGACAGCTTCTGTCTTAGGTCTACATGCTGTACCAGTGAACCTGCCGTGATAAGATGCTGGTAGGTTTTGGGGTTATGCGGGTTGGACACCACGGAGTCAAACAGCAGCCAGCTGGCCATCAGCCCCTCTTAAGCAGACGCTGAAAGCGGTTTAAAGTTGGCAGTGTGGTCGGTGTTGATGTGTTGGGTCCAGGGTTCTTCAAGGGGGCAGCTGTTTGTTCAGGGGTTCCCCTGAGCCCTAAAAATGTTTTTCCGGGAGGGCCCCCGGAACTCTACCTAGTTACGCCCTAAAACGTTCCGGGGGGCCCCGGAACGTGCACAAAACTTTCTCGGGACACAACTCGTGTTTATTACATGGTAAATATTTTTCCAGCAAAGAAAATTTTCATACCTTAATAAAGAAATACATTAAATTGTTTTTCTGGCAGCTGTCGGTTTTTGCTACCCATATACCCACGGCAATACCCGGCATCAGCAGCTTATGAACTAACACAGATACCAGCTTCCCTAGCTCTCTTAATCTGCTTCATTCTCTTCCTCTCCATCCGAGATATACTTAGTACTTTGCTTGCTTTAAGCTAACACTCGTTGGCTTGAGAAACGTAGGAATTTGCATGGCTAGCTTTACCCAAAATGTCAATGCTAGAAGTCCTGTGGGTAATGTTCTTTTGTCTAACTGCTTACAAATTAGCTTATAATTTATCCTTAGCTAATAAAAGTGTAATGGGTTTTTTGCTTTTCCTAAGCGTCAAGCTGTCAAGCATGCATCAGTAATCCCCGGAAGATGGCCTTACTTTAAGAAAATTTTCTCCGGGTACACCCGGAAAAGAGCCTTTTTCTTCACGGGGCACTATTTGTCTGCCCCTGGAAAGCAGCACTTCACACGTCATGAAATTCCCGGGGATCCCCGGAGCAGACCCAACACTTTTACGGGCGTTTTCCCAAAATTCTAAAAATTTCCGGGCCCCGTCCGGGGTGAAGTACCCTGGTTGGGTCCCGGTTTCGTCCCGGTTGATTCCGCACTGAAACCGCAGGCTGCGCACCATACCACAGGTATCAGCAGAACACCATCCCAAGCTTACTACTTACAGATGAGGATTAAAAGGCCGCCATGCAATCCGGCTGGCTGTCGTATTATAGTTACTCACAAAAGAATGCAAGATGATCAAGTTCTTTGATGATCATGCTCTTTCGATCGGTATCGCAAAGTAATGTGGGAACGGAAGTAGGCTAAATCTGTAGAGAACCCCGAGACGCAATAATAGGTAGATGTTCGTTACAGCGGGGGAAAACAACTCGCGATCCAGCGGATGAGTTCCGAAACACTTCAAACTGATGACCCTTAAGTTTATATGTCGGAGTGATGCTAAATTAGCCCCGAGAGTTCTCAGCGGCTAGGAGACATCGCACGGATAAGATGCAGTGGCAAACCTTGAGGCAGTAGCGAGGTATGAGATGTATCTACCTGTAACACATGAATATCAGGCAGCCTGAATTACCGCCAAGCTTTTGCCATGCAGCGGAAGATGAATACCGACACTGCTTGCGTGTTACCTTGTGTTAGTTATTTTACGCCTGATATTAATGGTGTCGTTTTAGGTTAAGCTTCAATTACGTGCAGTGTCATCCATTTTATTATCATCCCAGTCTCCTGGTTGCTTAACATTCCGCTTCAAACTTGAGGTGAAGGTCCTGGTCTCGGGGCGAAGTCCCTCGTTTCGTTACGGACGCGTGATTAGCGAGCTTCTTAATATAAGGAAATAAATTACTAAAGCTGCCTCAAAATTTGGGGGAGGTCTGGCAACAAGCACCTATGCGAAGACGCAGAGAAAGCCGTCCGGGAAACTTTTCAGAATGAGCCTTCGGCTCGATCCCTACTCCGATGCAGACATCAATTTTGGCAATGAAAACATAAGCAGACCCTGGAAAAAGGCAAGCCATGAACAGCCGTTGGTTTCTCCGGCAACTGCCTTGAAAGCCTATGTTCGCACTGACGCAGGTAGCGCTCGCCATTGGTTTACTCGTATTTGGAACTATCCTTTTGTCTGTCGGCCTTGGGCTGTACCTTACTGGGAAACAGCAATCCGGTGGTAAGTTGTAGTGGTGGATGAGGTGCTGCTACTCTGGCGTGAATCTGCGACTGATTGGGTTTTATGTGTACAAGCGTGACTATTCAACTTGACACTTGTCAAAAGCACAGTTTATTGTGTGGTTTGGGGTATGGTGTGGGGAGGGAGGGGTTCTTGACACGACGTCGAGGTAGGAGGACAGACAGCTTCTATTTACGACGATTCGCAACCTTGCTTCATATGACGTCCTGAGGGTGATACGAATGCAATTTGCGTATTGTACTTTCTGTTAATTGCGAACCCAGATCGTCGGTGTGAATGGAATGTATCAGATCGGCGCCTTGTATTAGCCCAGGCCCTGTAAGGCCGGCATCCACCCCTGGTCCGTTGCCACATCCTTCAGGCCTGCCGCTCATCATCCTGGGGAGTATTGCATTCATCCCCGGCTCATACCATACCCGCTTGGCGTATTTGGCCTGGCGGGGCCACGCAGGCTACAGCCTCAACCAGATCCCCGACTTTTGAGGGTTGCCTCACTCGCTCTTGCCGGTCAAGCCTCCCCGGCAGATGCCACGTAAAGGGTTGGGTGTGTCTGGCCACAATGTGGGGCGAGATCTTGGATGGGTCAACCGCCGTAGCAGCTTCCGGCCCACGGAAGCACGGGAATCGTGCACTAAAAGATGTTGCTGAGTTACTGCAGCAGTATCACTGGAGATGTCCTAAGAACGCGGAAGTACGTTCAGGGCTGAATCCGTTCGAAGCCGGCCCCGAGAAGTGTTTGGAGGGGCTGTCAGACAGATGACGTGGAAAGATGGACGATGGTTTGTGTGAGTTGATGTAATTATAGGACACATTACGGCAATAGCATGCTGGCTCTAGACTTGCTTCCTTGCCTACTTTGGGGAACGTATTTCCTGCACCAGGTATTCAGCTTCACACGGTTGACACCGAATCACGTTATGATATTTTTATACGGTGTGAGGCGAGTTCGTTGATTTTGTACTCAATTGGAATGTGCCGAGTATTATCTCAGCGACACACGACTGTAGGTTTGGTTGTCACATTGTTAGTTCGTGGCCAATAGAACTCGGACATAAGCGTGCTTGCACTGTGTTGTTTGCACGTATTGCGTGTTATATATGTTACAAGCAACTTAGGCTGTTAGGCACATCCTTGCGGTCGAACTTGCACGAGCTGCGCAACGCCGCATCCGCTGGACAGGACAAGTTTCATACTAAATGGAAACGAAAGCCAACCATCCATCACCGCTAACTACTCGTGCGGACACCGCATGCGGGCAGGCAGCGCGAGCGGATGAAAAAAGCTTGGGAGCCAGCCATTTTCACGCTCCACAGCACGAGTACAAATGAAGCACGGCAGTGTAAAACTTCCACCCACTGGGAGACAGTGGGATGCTAAAACTCTATGCCAACAAGACGCACTACTTCCTTTCCTGCATTTCTCCTAAGACGAAAAACAAAGAAAACAAAGCACATATATATCAGCGGACAAGCTGCCGACATCGGTACACCATTCTTGGGGACCGCCGCAGGACACCCCGTCTCCCACTCCCACAAACTGACAAACACGGGCACAAGCGCACACGCATTTTGGAAAGCGCGTGTGTATCCGGACAGCGAGAGAACGCACATGCATATATTAAACCCCAGGCGAGCGAGCCATACATCCGCATAATCCACACAACCTCGTGCAACCACCCATCCCAACAACGCACAGCAGCGAGCAAGGTGGCTTAAACACGCACATGAATGAATGAGGTTCCTGAATCGATGGCTCAACGGATATGAATATGGTACGCCGGTCTCTTCTGAATTATGGCCGGCTACATCATCTAGTCCCATTTGCGCAAGCGCGACCTGCACTTTGCGCCCAGCCCAGAGCCCGCAAGCCCAAAGCAGGCGCCAGTGGACATGACATGCACCATGGGTGTATGGTGGTGCGGAAAAGAACCCGCCACTCGCCATACACCACTGTGCCGCGAAGTCCCACCGGCCCGGCTTCAACCCTTTTTGGCACATCTCTCGATTACGCAAGCACCGTTGCCCCAGGCTTCCGCTGCGACTTGCCAGTTCATCTAGAACCGGCAGACGCGTCGACCACCAATCAGCCTTCTCCCAAACCATCAGCCCGCAATGCCATGCACACATATTAAGGTGCATGACAACTGGCGTTTGATCGGGACATGGAACGTGGGTATATTAAAAACAAAAAGCTGCCTTTGCAGGAATCATCGTATCATGCCCAAGAACAGATTGTAATCCCTCCGGGGAGTGAAAGAATACGCCAGCCGCCAGGTAGCGGCCACACCAAAATGCTATGATAAGACGACCTGATAACTCCGTCTGGAAAACCCGCCGAAGTCTGCGGCGCCCGGCGCACACGATATCTCTTTCGCCATCACACATATGTTGCAGAAGCAGAAGCGAAAGCAAAAACCTCCTGCGCACCTCCATGCACAGCTCACATGGCACCTCGCGATCGCAAATCGCACAGCGCCAAACCCTTTCCTACCACATCGAAGCCCGTCGCGTGTGTGTACCTCTGCACGCTTGTGAAGCGGCTTTCCACGCCATCCATCGTTACGGTTATTCGATCATGACGGAATCAATGGGGTTGGCCCGTCGCGCCAAGGAAGAGAAGAAACGTCTTCTCATCTCGCGCGCCCGTGACGGGTCAGAGAAATTAGGCATCAGCCGTACATTTTATGCAAGTCAATCCATCAATCCATATGAAACTTCTATGTCGTTTCTGAACAGTATGGGCAGCGCGCCATGCTGTTTCAAACTCGGGAGCGCCCTAAACATGTCCTGTAACGCCGGTCACACCACCAGGAGCACTAAGCCGCGAGAAAACCAACCGACCGATACCCATATCCTCAAAATGTGCACGAAGCTGCGTCGCGCGTCGCGCAATCAGTGTCATCCACACCCTGTAGACGACGACCACCGAACCAGTGGAGTTCGGGGCGCTATCGGCCGTCTCATGCCACGGCGAGCACCGTGCACACTTGAGCAGCTCCAGCTTCTGCCATTCATGGTCAACAGAAACGCAATGATCGAAGAGTAAAATCCTTCTCTTGCATTAATTCCGAAACGCTTGTAGACATCGCCTGCCGCAGCGGAAAAGCTGCACGGCACGAGCGCGACAGCAAATCACCGTCGCATAAAAAAAGCTGTACGGCATGGTATAAGGAAACGCGACGCATGCACCGGTGGCCAGCGCGTCAATGAAAGCCTACGGAAACAGACGAACTTGCCATATTAGTTTATGTGTATGAACTATGAAGGATGCAAAAGCAGCAGTCTTCAATTCCATGTAACAGGTGTATCGCTATATTAGCCTACAGCCTCCCCGATCCTCTCCCCCATATGATCCAGGCAGAATACGAGGGAAAAGCAGTTGAGCTTCCCCTATTTACAGTCCATCGCAAGCGCAAAAGGAAGACAATTGAACGTGCACCCGGTCCCCCTTCTTGCTTCCCCATTAATCAGCCCTGCGTGTCGCTCTTCCCGCTTCCAGGCAGCTATAGACACTGGAAGTGAACCATAGGATTATTAATCGGATCCGGCGGCCCCCGCGAGTTCGTCATCAAGCTAAGACAAACGCTCACGGCGGAAGAGCTGTGCGACAGGTTACTCGTTTATTGCACTGCGAGCAGTTGCGCCAGAAGCTGTGATAACGAAGACACAAGCTGGTCCTTGTTCACGCCCTGGTCCTGCAGGCGTGCTACCAGATTATTCAAATAAGAGTGATCCACGCCGCGACCACCGTCGATCTGAGGCATGCTTATATTAGCGGCTCCGCCAGGACGGACACCGCCGCCAGCGGCGAGGCACATTCCCTCGAACGCCGCCGTGCCTTCGACCCCTTTTGGTGGTGAGCCCGCGGCGGCAGCTGAAGCCACTGCTGAGGCAGTTGCTGAAGAAGAGCTAATGTTCAGAGCTGAGGTATCCATCGACCCAATCTCGCCGGCCGAGTTGGACGAAAGAGGGGTAAGGCTACCGCTGTGAGATGGCGAACCGGTGCTGTTGTGCTCTTGAAGCGGGGGCGATAAAACACGCCCACTGTTGTTGCTTGCACCAGAGTTGCTTCGTCGCATATCGCCAGGTATCGCCACCGGCAGTGTCAATGCACCCGCAGCTAGTGCGTTGTTCACCAGAGGCAGCAGGGATTCAAGCCCTTGGTGAAAGTCGTTGCCGCAAATCATGCCCAGCTTGCTGCCCGAGTCAGAGACGCGGGACTGTGAGGCAGCCATGCCACCATTTATCGCCATTCGAAAGTTTGAGCCTGGGTCACTCAGACGCGCAGGAGGCTGCAACACCGCCTCTAAGCCCATTGCGCCCCCAGGCCCCAAGCTGCCAAGGAACGACGCACTGCCGGTGGCAGCTCCTCCAGGACCCATGCCAGCCATGGGGCCACCGCGCAATTGGATGAGCGAGTCCGACTCAACCGAGTTGATAGATGGGTTATGCGACGGATCCCGACGGCCGACGCTTGACCTAATCATATCCCGTTGCGGTGGCAGGTGTTGAGGCATGCCAGGGTACATCCGTTCTAGCACAGCGGCCGCAGCCGCTTCAGCAGCCGGTTGGACGGCGGGAATAGAGCCGCCGGCGGCGCTAGAAGATAGTTCGCGGGAAATTGCGCGCTCCATAGCGACAGCAGCCGCGGCATTGAAGGACGCAGATGGTAGGTCACCTGCTAGCGCCTGCTGCACCGCGGCGGTGTGAAAAGCAGCCCCCATGCCCACTCCCACGCCTGCAGCGCCACCAACAACACCCAGCTCGGTCGACATAGCGCGCTGCATGGTGGCGGCGTTAAAAGCGGTAGTGAGCTCCGATGAAACGGCGCGTTGCATGGAAAGGAGCATGTTGGTTGCAGCGGTGGTCGCGGCAGTGTTCTCTGGGACACCGTTGAGGGATGGGCGCGCCTGGGCAAAACCGCTGTCGGGGAGACCGTTCATCGACGCTCGCGCAGGAACATAAGCTGTATTTGCACGGTCCGGAACGCCATTCATGGACGGACGGCCCCGTAGCAGCATGCCGCTCTTAACATGCGCATCTGCAACACCCGACATGGACGCGCGCAGCATTACTGTGTTTGCGTCGGCTGGCAAACCCGACAGGGAAGGCCGGCCGGACATGAGGTCGCTAACGGCTACACCATTAAGAGATTGGCGCGCTGATATGATTGCGGCCGCATCCGACAGGCCATTGACTGAAGTCCGGGATGAAGGTGGCAATGGTTGTTGCAGGGCTTGCTGCAGCGCGGAGCTCAAGTCTGGCATCATGGTTGGAAGCAGTGGCGGGATGGGTGCTTGCGGCACCGCATCCAATGTGGGTGCTGGAATCAGGCCGTTCTCCTGTGCCATGAGGATCTGCATCAGGTACTCCCGCTCGTCACCCTCTTTGTCGTCCGTGCAGGGCACGCAGCGAAGCTCCTCCGCGCTGTGAGCGAAAAAGCAGATCGACCGATTGCAATTCCGGCCAAAAGAGCAAAGGCGCGTCTTGTACCTGCAACGAGGATAACATCGACCAACGGATCCCCCGCGAGTGTCACGAACTGCAATCCACCTTGCTGATCAAACAGCTTCCTCAAAGTAGGCACGTTCATTAACATGCAAGTACCTACCAACTTGTTCGTTGTGCAGCACTTGCGTTCCGACAACTTTCAACACGAAGGTGCACGAAACCAACAAGCCTCATATTGCCCACCTGGAAGGATGCAACCAATGCTCAAACACATTATGGGCGTAGCTGCAAGCGTCGCCTAGTGGACAAGTCTTTTTCTGCATCGGGGTTGGGGCAGAGTTCAGACGCCGTTCAGCAGAAGCTAAAAGACATCTACTCAAACCTACCGCCTTCACTAACGGGCAAAGCACTGCCTTGTAGTTGACGGTGCGCGGGCAGCGCCTCCGCGCCGTTTCACCAATATGAGCGCAGGGGCAGAGCGTCCACTTGTGCGCATACGTCTTAGAACAAGGTACCACCTGCAAAACAGGGAATTGGAACTTAAGAATAGCGCTGCTGAACGCCAACGTGCACGTTCGAACAAAGATACCCTAATGGTGCACGCAGCCACCACCACAGCTTGCCCGCACCGGCAGCTCACAGAGAGCCGGGCCAAAAGACCTCTGCTAGGCACGCATCTGATAACATCCAAGAAGGCGCCAAATGACCAACACACCATTCCTAAGCTAACCGCCGATGTGCAGTTGAAGTCCTGTCAGAGTCACCCCACGCACCTTAAACTCGTCTGTCCAAAAGCTGTCTGGGAGGTTCAGTGACCTCAGAGCGCTTACGCAATCCTCGCCAGTGTTGCCTGCGAGCTGGCGAAGAAGGCCCTCGTCCGCCAACAGATGGCAAAGCCGCGTTCCCGGGACACCTGGCGCCTGTCCAGGAACTGTAAAAGGTTGTCCAAGCATCCTTAGAGAGCGGCGCTGCAAGGACTCAAGCCGCTGTCAAATATCCCACGGGAAACGAATACTCGAAAATGAATTATGTTGGCTCTCACGTTTATGACAAAGCACGCTCTCTTTAAAACTGAATTGTTTTATGTATATGTAATGATCGAAGCATTTGTGCTTCGCTTCGTAGGCAAATTCTTAAGACGTTCCGTACTTGTACAGAAATATCACGTGGAAAAACAAGGCAGTTGTATCTTTCCACTCGTCGATAGAATGGAGACTAAAGCATGTGCTATACTAAAATGGTACAATCACAGCGGAGCTTCATGAATCTTGTCGTAACACAGGCCTCTATCATCATCCATAGCCTTTGACTTCAGCATCAAAATCGGATGGAATTGATTCAGGAATATCTATATTGACTTTTCGTAAAAGCTTTCAAGATATCGGCATTCATCTAGTGATCGCCCACAACCTTCGCATTTGGCCATCATTCGCAATTTTACCATGCAATTATGACTTGAAGTGAATTACAATAAAACCTCTCTATTACAGGCAGTAGCTGATGCACTGAAACAGTCCCCTTGCGGCTTAACCGCCGGGTGGCGCCACGGTTTCTTGGTTTTTTCCAATGCGGTGGAACTCCTCCCATGGGGCTTTCCACACAATTATACTTATGTATACGTGGATCTTCGATGCATCAGCCGGCTGTGCAAATCGCCAACTGCCGTCCCAGTGCGAAAGGACATTGCCAGTCTTGAAACTTAAAATGCAGCACACACAATTATTCGGCCCTAAAAGTTATTTTCGCTGCATCCGTTGTCCAGACGATAGGTTCGGTTTTGCAGACAAGAGGCGGTTGGTGCATCGGGAGAACTACGTCCAACGTCAAATACGTCTGCAGCCATCCAGAACTCTTAGCACTAATCACTCTAGGACACGTGATTAATGTCGATTCCGCTGCCGGATTGCAGCTACACCAACAGAGCCCATATACGCCAGTCCGCAGCCTTCCTGCCGCCGATTTGACGGCACAGACTCATTTCCCAGCACATGTTCCTAAAATGCAATCAAGATGCCCGGCTTATTTCACTGGCTCGTGATACCGCGATACGGCACTTCATTAGCTTTTCGTATCCTAAATACGAAGTTTCCGCCAGGGATAACACGGTTTTTCAAGCAAAATTTCATTTGAGACAACACATTCGATCCGACGGAGCGCACGGCAGCTGCTTGACGCTCGGCACGCTATCCGCCGCAGTGAACGAATCAGCCCTTCCACTGATACCATACAGACCCAATCCACCACAAATGGCGAAGCTCTGCATCCAGCATCTAGCGCCATGGCCGTGATCCAACGAAACCCTAGCGTCGGGGTTCCCCAGTTTACTACCTTCCCACATACATATGCCGCTATCTTCTAACATGCATGTCCCGTTTGCACACTATCTTCCACCCAGAATAACCGTGGATTTAAGCTACTATCTTCGGCCAGGCCTGCCGCAGCCTCTCCGCTTCCATCCCAACATTCATTCTGCCAAATTGAAATGGCGGCACAGTGACCCTACACGTCGCTATACCTGCCTGTCCTGTCACCCATTGTCGCCCACCTGGGAGGTGGATATCATACGAGTATACCGTTTCCGTAACGTCTTCCCGCCAAAACGTTCATCTGCCCTCTATTACCCCCACTCCCATGAACAAGACTGCCCTGCCGACCACACCAAACCAGACCACATGAGCGCTATGCGCGTCCTCAACTCTGCCCTTAAGGTTCCTACGCAGCAGTCAGTATACCGCTACCTTGATCGGTCTTTGCATTGTTAACCACCGAATGCATCCTCCTTCACGCCACCATTTTTGCCAGAAAAGTCATATCCAGAATCTTCATGTCATTGCTGACCTCACACTTGACAATGCCATCGGCGTTATCAATGCCGATAAGGGTGCCCGTGACGCCCAGGACGTCCTGCGTCTCCGCCTTGATGACCTTGACCTTGTCTCGCTTAGACGGCCGCACCACCGTCAGCAAGCGTGCATCGTGGGTCTCCAGCGCGGCACCGGCTGAGGAAAAAGAGGAAGAGAACCCGCTCATCTCATAACCAAAGAGTACGTGCTTTGCAATGGCAATCCACAATATTGTCGCACGATCGTTCCATCTAGACCATGAGATGAGTTCCGGTGGCCCCAGAACCAGCAAGTCTCCATGACAAGACTCCTTGAACTCGAAACGCAGACGCAGCCAACAGCCCAAATTCAGCTGACTGGCACGCAATCTTCAGCTGTTCATGCCCCGCGCCATATCATGCCAGACCATAGCCCGCCCTTCCCTGTCTCACCATCCGGCGCAAAGCCTGCGTCCTGCGAGAAAGTTCCCGGCTGAAGGCTGAGCGTCCCGTCCGGCTGTGCGGACCGCACCACGCACGATCTCCCGTCCGGTGTCTGCACAAGAATGCCGCCCCAAGTACCGAAATCCTCCAATATGCCCAGGACAGCGGGCGTTCCCACGTCCAGGCCACCTGCGCCGCCGTTCCCGAATTGGGCCGAGATACGGGGGTTGGTTCGTGCGTAAGCTACAGACACAGAGCCGCAACGACCCATGCAACCCGATCGCAAAACAATCAGTATGTACGCATTTCTTTCGATCGTGCAGATGAAACTGTATAATTTAGTCTCGGGTCCATACTAAGTGGGTAAAGATGTTGCCTAGTTAAAACATGAGCGGCAGAGCGTGTGCGGTCGCTTGTAATATGCCCTAGGTTTAGGAACGCGCAGCCTCCTTTCAAACGATCGCAGGTAAAGTTAACAATAGGTACCGTACTGCTTGCTCGTCAACACACTATCAACAATCGACGGTTTCGCTCACCGTAAGTGTGATAGACAAATGGCGCTCACGCAACCTTGCTTAGAAAAGTGACTAAATCAGAAACATATATATGCTACCTTTATTGCGGCACAGCAAAAGCTTGCCCTGCCGGCGCGCTGTATAATAACGTTCGCACTTCGCAGGACTTCAGCACATGGTTAAAATACCCAACAGATAAGGTTCAAATTTAAATACAGAACTTCTGTATTGTTTTTAGGTATCGCGATTTCGATAACGGAATGTACCGTACAGTATTGCGATCAACGCCAAGCGCCTCTAACTTCAACCGAAAGGCCGATGACAGCACAATTGTCGTGGGCAGAAGTTTGTGCTTCGCCTCCCCAATGGCATTCCGCCACCCTGTCAGCCAACCCGCCGTCTTGATACATCCGAACTCTGCGCAGTCCTTAAGCATAACTTACCTGGCGTCCCTGGGGTGTAGATGTGCCCCGAAGGAGTGAAGGCTGGTGTGTAAGCGGTTGGCATGCCCGGAGTATGCGCGCTGAGGCCGGGAGTGCCCGTGGCAGCATGTGTTCCCGGTGTGTACCCACTGGCGTCGAAGGGAGCCCCTCCGGGCGTCGGCGCCGCGTCCACACCAGGCGTTGGGGCGGCTAGATATGGTGTCCGAGCAAGGCCAGGGGTAGGCGCCAGGTTTGGCGTACCTGCAGGTTGCAACGCGGCGCGACGACAGCACAAGGGTTTAAATGTAGAAAGACGGACGACAATCCTGATCGGCGGAAATAGGCAACGCATGTATCGCTGTATGCGTTGCCTATTTAGCATATAACGATATAGTAGACTGGTCAACCGGATTCTGCGCACATCCTCTCCCTCAATAGCCTGTTGTGAAAATTGTCCCTTGACATCGCATAGAGCCGGGTGAAAACAGCCAGCGATGCCACATCACCAAGGCACTGCTGCCCATGCGCGGGCCAGAACTCACCTGCAACGCCATGATGAAGCTGGTGCGGGCCTGCCGGTGTGGGTGCGTGCATGGCTTCCTGCGGTGTGAAGCCCTGCGGCGTCAGCGCTGGCGTCATGGCCTGCTGCTGCGGCGTGGGTGCCGTGCCGCCATAGCCAGGTGTCGGGGCAGTCATGGGCTGATGCCTAGAGCCGCCGTCGCCCCAGTACCCATCGTTCTCGCCACTCGTGTGGTGAGCGGGGGTGTACGGCGCATGCGCAGGCGTATAAGGCGCATGCGCAGGTGTCATGGACGGATGGGAGGGCGTCATGGAATAGTGTGCTGGCGTCTGCATGCCCGGATGGGCTGGCGTCTGCGGTGGGTGCCTGCAGGAATAACACGAGGCGGGGCCGCGGAGGAGAGGAAAGTGAAACACGGGACAAGAACGGATTGCGAGGTGTCGTGGTGAATGTATGGTTAAGTTTCGATCTGCGTAATGTTAGAAGTTCAGCAGTGCCACGTTTTCCCCCAGAAATGACATGATGTAAGTACATCACCCCTTCAACGCTTTGAAAAACTGTTGGGCCTTTAAGCCTCACTGAACGGGCTTTTGACCATGCAGGTGCCCAAACAGCAACAGGAGAACTCACAGAACACTAATGCTTTTGAGACCTATAGCTATCGCTCGTCCTCGTTAGTTGCAAGGCTTCCTCCACACAAACACGCGCGCAGCATCACTCACCCATCAGATCCCCATCTGCCATCAGCGCTGCCACGCGCGGCCGAAGGCCCGTACCCTGGGCCTGCGCGGTAGCCCGATGCCGCTGCTGCAGCCGCAGTGCCAGACCTTGGTGCTTCGCCTAGCGTCACGTACTCCATGGGAACTGTCACGGGTCGCCCCGCCACGGCATCCAGCTCGAGTTGAACGTGTGTATCGGTCTGCTGTTTAACGCGACCACGGTAGCCATTGTAAGGGCCTTTGACGACTCGCACCTGGTGAAGGTGCGGGATAGGAGTGCCCCGGAGAGGTCCAGGAGGTTATCCAAGCGTGGCCAGGAGCAGCAGCAGCAGCCTACCGCAATGCTAGGAGCCCAGCTTTTACAAACAAGCATTTGCAATAACATCTCATCGTGGACGCCAAGGCAGGAGAGCGCCAATGCGCAAACCCAAAGACTGACACACTATGCAGTCACGGACATGGCGGCCGCTGCTGCGTATCGATGGCCGCTACGCTTTTCCCTACCCCCTCCTGCACGCCCCACTTACCACTTTGCCCACATATTGGGAATGCGCCTGGGCCTGGTACGACCGCCCACTGTACGAGCCGCTGCCTCCGCCTCCGCCCTGCTGACCACCGCCATAGCCACCGCGACCGCCACCATAGGAACCCCCGCGTTGCGGCAGCGACATCTGAAACTTCCCATCTGCACCGATACCACCACCTGTGAAGCCCCCACTACTAGACGGATCATCAGGTCGCGGAGATGCTGGCGTGTACCGACTGAAGCCGCTGCTGCCATACGTGGTACCGCCAGGCGATGGCCCAACGCTGCCGGGGGTGCTGCGGATGCTACCAGGTGTGCCGCCAAGGATGGCGCTGGCGCGCGCAGAGTTAAGCGAGCCGCCGGTAACGCCCCCACCGGCTGCGCCCCGCATGCGGGTGGCAAAGGAGCGCACCGCCACGTAGCCGCCATTCTCTGCGACGTCTTTGCAATGCAAGAAGAGTGTGCCGCGCCATATGTACACCACGCTACCTCCGCGCCCCTTCATGCGACCCGACGGGATCATTACGAAGTCCTTTTCGCGAACCTGGAATGGGCCGCGCGGTTTCCAGGCGCGGAAACGGACGCATGTCAGTATGGAAGAGCAGATGAGCAAAACCAGGATTGCTTACTGAAGGACAAGGAGCGATTATCAGGTCTAAAGAAGCCGCGGACGCGGTACAGATGACGATTGAGGAGGGTAACACAGCGTTTCAGCTCAGCCTGCAAATCTGACTGTCCCTATCATATGTGTGGCAATGTCTTCATGCCCGGATGTAGGGACCACCGAAATCAGAAGAACCTCATCAAAATTAATCTACGTAGCCAATCAACTGCCATGTAACCGCATGGGCATGGGATCATGGCGATAAGACGAGAAGCTCAAGAGGTGGGCCAGCTTACCACCACCCGTGGAGAACGCCCGTCTTAACACGTTAGACCGAAAGTTTCGCCTACCCTGACCTTGGCAGCGTGATGCGGACGTGCTTATCCCTTTCTCCCAGCCCACCTGATTTCCCGCCTGGTCCTGGGTCACAGGCTTCTGCTTGTACGTGATCTTGCGCTGGATATCCGTCAGCCGGTAGAGCCGCACGTCAGGCTGGTCGGGAGTGCCGTTGCACGTCAGGACCTGTGCAACACCGGCGAAAACTTGGTAGTTAAACCAGATTGAATGGCACGCAATGCAGCATGTATGGACGCATGTGCGAAAGATCCAAATATCATTAGAGCAGATGGGAAAAGGCACATACTCCATCACGATGTCGAACTTGTACAGCCGTTCAACGAGACAGACCTTTGCATACAACACTAATGTTTAAATGCACATGTTCCGTAAAATGGCTATAGTTTCGCGCGTGTACGTGCTGTCCTGCCCTGCCCTGCCCCAATCCTTCGGCCTGCTCACTGATGTAAGTGCAACACATTACGAATTCTTTCTCCGCTTCATTTTTCCTCTTCACTGCTGCAAGGCCTGCTTACCCTCGCGGCGTCCTTTTCAATCCTAACCAGCACTCCCGCCGTGGATTGATTGATTTGCACTAGGTCGTGCAACTGGTACTCTCCCAGCATCTCAATACCCGAGGCCACCATCTCGCTCTCCGTCAGGTCCCTATAGAGAGTGCGGCGCAGGATATGCGGAAAGAGAAACTTTGCATCTTGTATAATATATGGAAAAGATAAAAAGGCCACGTGATTAAGGGCCCGTTTCTATGCTTGACAAGGAACGAGGCGGCTGCTATCATAGGCATTTAGCAGCCGGGAAGACTATTTGAGGTTAATGGTCAGGGGCCGGGCCTCGAGATTGACTACTGGCCGCACGCCACTTGTCGGGCTGCCAAGAGATGAGAATTCTGGGTCTGGGAGTCCGGTTAAAGTAGGCAGCATTGGCGCCGTGCGCTCGCCTTGCATGCATCTATCGACCAGTGGGAAGGAACGTTATATGTTGCAAACTGCAACACAATAACGGCGAGTCCGCAGGCAACGCAAGGGATCGGGAGGCCTTGAAATCCTGACCGACACCGTGCACAGGCTGGGATACGCCTCAGATCCAAGGGCGCTGTCTGGGAGCCGTGTAGGGAGGAATAGAAAATGACAATACCGCTATTCCGCCACGGCCACCACGTTTCGCAGCTTTGGCATGCCTCTAGGCCTTGGCTTATTGATCCAGCCATTTACACATCCTGCTGGGCTACAAGCTGATCCACCCCGCCTGTCTGGAAGGCCGGCAACCAGGGCCACGGCATCCCCTTTCCCCTAGCCCCCCACCCGGTCCACCTTGCGAACACCTTGATCTCCTCCCGGCTGGTGTCCGAGATGACGTAGCAGAGCGCCTCCTCCACGCGCACCACCATGCCAGTGTCGCCCGCGTACTGTCCGGCCAGGACACGCACGCGCTGGCCCACTGAAAAAATCTTAGTCAGCTCGTCAGGCTCGAACTCTACTTCTTCCGAAAAGCCCTTGATTTCCGGGATGGCCGTCACCTTGGTGCCGTCAGCCGTAAGGCCCGTCACGTGGGCCATCAAGTTCTCCAGGTCGCCCTTAATAATGCGTACCTGCATGAAAGAGGGAAACATGGGATAATTATTCCACTCGGGCTGGCAAAATTAGGTAAGACGTAGCTTCCATCCTCCCATCTTCCCAGCTCAACAAACCACCTTACAATTTTCGTCTGCATGTTCCCGCATCCCCAGGAAAGTTTTGCTATCTGATCTCGAGACCCGCCCATCGTCCGAATATGTTCCTGGCTTTTTACGAAAGGAACTCCCCTTCCCCGCCGTGCCCCCTCTCGCCTTGTCGCCCTTCATGAAGGTGCCCTTATTGGCAGAAGTGCCATCGGTGGGCAACGTTGCCATGAGGGAGGACAGGTCCGTGGCAGGTGCGTCATCATCGCCCGTAGTAGCACCGGCATTGAATCGGGCCACGTCCTCCAGCCCGGGTAGCGTGTCCAGCACAATGAGCGTCTGGAGAGGATTTCAAGGAAACAAAAAACCTGACAACGATGCGTGGATGAGGGCGACGGCCTCATTATCCAGTAGAACTACAGAAGAAAGAAGCAATAGGCAACTTTTGCGAAGTACCGTATTCCCAAAGAATACAGGCTTCAATAAACCATTCCCGGAGTCACATAAACCCTCTATCTCTGCACAAACAAAAATGTGTCCACACTGTCTCTATTGGTCGTCAACACAGCACGTCAACGTTCCGCACCTTGATCCCTACTCGCCGCAGCAGGTAGCCACCCACGAAAGTGTGGGAGAGGACCTGATAGGAGGGCATCCCGTCCTGCGCAGGAAGCCGCTGGACCAGCAGCCCTGACAAGAGGTGGACGGAAAAAGGCGCGACATCAGGTTAGAATTCAGTTGGATCAGTTACTAAAATGTAGTGTCAGCGTGCGTGTTTGCCACACACATATGCACGCAAAGGAGTGCAACAATACGCATGCCTTATCGCCTATGATAGAAAACGCGAGGGCATAAGGCGCAGCATTGCGGGGTTGGAAGGGCCCTTAGCCGTCGCCGTTTGGGACTTCGATATTTGACTACACATGCTGAACGGAATCCTGCTCCTTTCCATTTTGCAGTCCGCAATCTACCATCCCAGCACCAGACCGCTCACCAGCTACTCGCGCTTCCTCCGGATTGAATACCTTGGGCATTGGCCGCACGGTGGGTGCCCTGCCGAAGGGATTCTTTTTGCGCTGCTCCTCCGTCTGCGAGGAAGGGAAACCCGTAACCCTTTTTATCAGTCGTCAAGCGCAGCTCGCATCCAGGTGCCTGAAAAGCAGCCCACCACAGCCGAGGAAAGGCCATCGACCGGCTCACGCGGAAGTCATCTCAAAATCTCCTCACAACTTGTCAACAGCCTTACCCTACAGCTGCCTGCAAGCGATATTGCGCACCAGCTTGCCTGCGCTGAGCCGTGGATTCCATGATGAGACTGATACGTCTTCATTTGCTTTCCTCACAGCCTTGATATATTCCTCGCTGTTTGTTCAGTTATATAGCATGCTCCAATCAATAAATTCATCGTCGGCGTACTCCCAACTCACCCTGTTGGCCAAAGCTGCGAAATCCAGGCGGTGCAGCAGCTTGATCGTGGCCCTCCCTGCCACTGGGTCCACGTCCACCACCCGCGCCAGGTCGTCCTTGTAAAGACCGCCACGTATCCGGACCCACGTATCCCGTGCTGAAGGCGTGACGGCACGGAAAAGTGTATGCCGAGATGGACTAGTTAGCCTAGCGAAAATGTAGCAGGTGCCAAGTCACGGTAGGCTGAGGTGCACTGCTGCGGCGGCTACACGGCAATCCCGTCGCTGCTTCCTCAAGGTGTCATACTTACATATCAAACTCCGCCTGAGGACGAGTGTCCGACAGTGTACCGCGCCGCTAGTGCGGCAACTGCCAATTCGCATATGTGCCGCCACGACGCCCATTCGCAAGGCATTTCACTCCACTCGTCCTGGTTCTTTGTACTAAGCGTATTCCCAACGGCATCGGCACCATGCCTCGGCTTAGGATATTATATTAGGATATCCATTGGTGAGGCATTTCAGGTACGTATGTATGCATTCTTCCGATGCGCGATGATTCAAGCGCTCTGTGGGATTCCGCTATTCCAGAGACGCCAGCCATCGCCCTGGCCTCCTCAAACCCATCCCACGTCCTTTCCAGACCTGAATATCATGGAATCCATGGCGCACTCACCCATATCGTCTTTTGCCTTCCTATTGACCGTCACCGCGTCCACCATCTCATTCAACGGTACCAGTTTGGCGCCCTTGCCCACGTACACGGTGCGCAGACCGCGAATGGCATCCATCACGTGGGACTCCTTCGCCGCCTCAACGTAAATGAAACCCTGTATGGCAAGGCGGAATGCAAGGAAAAGCCGCAGTAAATGCAGAAATGAGCAAATAGACGGTGAGCAAAGCTTGGTTCTTTCTGGTTCCACCTCACGCAGCATTGGGACCAAAAACTTCCTCTGAAACTCCTCCAAAAATTCCTCCGAAACACGGAAGCCACCTTGGTCAGCAACAAAGCTACAGATATTGATCCGGATCAGTACGATCGATCAGTAAGATTGATTAGCGCAGGTTGCCGCGAAAAAAGGGTACGGGTAGGGGTCCCGCGCCCGTGGGCGAACGGAAAGGACTTCATGACACATTCGTGTCACGTGCGCCGGGTCAGAGGAACTCCCATTAGTTGCCAGTCTGTAGCCTTCCGTACGCGCCTGGGTCTCCGATTACATTCGTCTGTTTCCGCATTTACCTCCCTGCAAGATCAATATAATCTCAAGCTGAACCCTGCACACCCACTCAATGCCCAGCACCGCTAGCGAAGTAAATCGCAATGCGCATATCTTGCAATTTCGCACTGCCACATGCCAAATAACGCGGTTGCGCAAACCTTTCAACAACAAATAACCCTGAACCACAGGTGGGGCTCTAAGCAACTCCGCAATAGGGCCTAATCTCAGTCAACCCTATTCTGTCATGCAACTGTTTTGGGGATCTCAAAACATCCGAAGCCTATGAACTCCCGTATCTGCACCAGCCAAGCACTAACCGGCAGATGGTCCAGAGCCACCGCTGACAGGATGCGCAGGGGCGTGCCTCTCTCTGCCAGCGTATAGGATTTTTGCAGCAACTGCACGACCGCCTCCCGCTCGTGGCCAACTTTGCAGGTCACCAGCCACAGCTTGGGGTCATTGGGTGTGGGCAGCAATCCCTGCTGGCCCACCACACCTGTGTCCGCCGTGTCAGGAATGTCCTCGCCCTGCACGAAAACGAGTGGGAGAGAAGCAGCAGTGGAAAGGGGCGACATGCGACAGTGGAGTCCGAGTGCTGCTTCGCAAGGGTGCAGGACAGATTGCTAAGGGCGCGGGACCTGTGCGGTTGCACAAGTTTGGTTAATCTAGGAAACACATTGACGGTGTTTTCAAGAGAAATGCTCAAGCTCGATGGCAACATACACGACATCCGATAAGATCAGTACAGATAAAACTATGCCCGAAGTGAAATTCCCCAGCTGGGTTTGTCTAGAATTGTTCTCGTATGCCCCGACGTTCAGACGCACGTCCCCCCAACCCACGTCATCACACGTCTGCATCTCAGGCAAGGCAACCCTATACCCTTACGATCCGTGTTGACACTTCAGAATTGGTATTCAACACTTAGCCCGCAGACTGGATCTGCTAAAATACCCATTCCCCTATTTGCTCTGGTTTTGTCGAACAGGGACGTAGACAAGGGGCGCTTCGCATCAAGTTGTGTAGGAACAAAGAAAGCAAGGAGGCGAACGGCGAAGATGCATTCCAATAGTATGTACACGCCAGGGTCCCCTTCGGTACTCTAGATGCGTCCAACCGCATCTTGACGTTAACTCGTTCACCCACAGCCTTAAATAGCGCCTCGTGAGATAGATATCGTCGAACCGTGGTCATAAAAGCCCTACTAAAAGCCATTCATCTATGAAATATACCTAAGCAGCATCCCGTTGTTGGCGCTGTCCAAAGGGCACAAAGCTAACGACCGTATTGACAACAACAGGCCATCCTCCCACAACAAAACAGTCCTTCCGCCCCTGTACTATGTTTAGGGGGTGATGATCAAGGGCATTACAGGACGTTACCCTTCGCAAAGAGCCATCGACCCGCTCGGTGGCCAGTGCAGACTGCCACCGCCGACCAACTTGCGTACCCAACCCATGCCAATCCGTGTTACTCACAGCATAATCCCTGTAGCGCTCCTCGATACGCCGCAGAATGTCCTCTTCCCGAGCATTATCCTCCTCGCGTGTGATGCGTCGGTAGTTCAACGGAGCTGCCGCTGCGTCTGGAATCTCCACGTCGCGGTCATCAATCAGGTCCTCCGCATCCTCCTGTGGATCATCGATACCCACAAGAGTAACTCGCCAGCCAGGACCCACATCAGAGAGCGAATGGCTTTCGATGCAAAATAAAAGAAGCCACAGGCGAGAAACGTTAGATCCAGGAATGCAATGCAACGGGGACCGAATTGCTGGATGACGTGGACCAGGAGGACTGTGGATTATGGACCGTTCAGCAACGGTGCCTGTTGAATAAGTCCAAGAGGGGTGAACGGGCACGGTTGGCGACTGAGCGCAGTACCCCTAGCCCCAAGCCCCGTGTAACTCAACTTCTAATCTGCCGCGCGAACATGACGTCAAGTATGCCAGTTCAATGGGTTCCTAAGCACAGATCCTCAAGGCGACTCGGCTTGGCCAAAACTCCATTGCGCAAGCATGTCCCCGTAAGCCTAAAATCCGTGTGACATACTCACTTCGACCTCCTCTTCCTCATCTTCATCGTCCACATCAGCGATATCATCAATAAACACTGATCGCCCTTTTCTCTTTTGCTTATCGTCTTCATCATCTTCCTGCGAGCGTGCCGAAGCTTATGGCTTAATTGAAGGAGCGTTAAATTGCCCGTCGGTTCAGTAAGATTAGCAGCTGCGTCCCACCTCATCGTCCTCCTCGGCAGCCTCGTCGATAAAAGATGACCCTCGCCGCCTTTTCCTCTTACTTGGTCCTTCGCCGTCGCTGCCTCCTTCGCTGTCCTCTAGCCCAGCAGCTGCATCGTCGTCCTCAAGGTCATCCTCTACCTCAGCACCGCCATCATCATCGTCGTCGTAGGTGCGTTTTTTACCCATACTATGATGTCAACAGTGCCGCAGTAAAAATAAAAGTTTTCAGCCTTCGGAGATATAAAGCGAACAATGCGTCCAGACAACTAAAGCCTAGGTTATTTAGGAATAGATTCAAATAGATAAAGCTTTAGTTCAGGAAAGTACATGTTGTGGAATATTGTACGGTAACATTCGTACGTCAACCGCTCGGTAATAGCTGCTGCTTGCTGGGTCTAATGAAGTGGGTTGGGTTGGACCTCTTTGCCAGAGCGTCCGTTGACCAGCTTGAGTTTTGGAACCCTCTATAATGTCACGTCTTGTTTAGGTGGTTATTATTTAGCACCTCTCGGGTCCTCCTGGGGTAGGATAGGAAGTCCGTCTAGCCGGCATTGTTGATTCCCCGTCTAAAGACCACATCTTGTGGAGCAAACTTGATTCCCGGGGAATCAGTTATCGCATTCTATTGAGATCCATTGTCCTGATGGGAGGATGTGGACCCTCCGTTATTGCCATACGTGCAGGCGCGACACGATTAAGGGTATTATGTTTTTACAGAATGCCCGGCTTGCAAAAACGTAAACAACAGCTGAGAGGAGCCGGGGACATTCTTAAGGGCAACATGTCTGCAACCATGACCTCGAATAACCAGCGCAGCCTGATCCAGTGCCACGACACAGTACTGAAAATCGTACACAGTACGTGCGAATGCGTCATTACATTACTATGTCGTGAAATCAGAGATCTACCCTGGCTGTACCCTGGTCTAGTCAAGGCGCTAGATATGATTTCACGCTTGAAAGGGACCAGGACCAGGCGAGGCAAAATAACTTCATATAGTATAGGTTCATTATCCTTCACTGTGTTCCATCTCCTGTTTGTATTTTGTACTTTTTGCCACTGTTTGGGCTCTTGCGAGGTTGGGGGGGGCACCTGAGGTCGGTAAACCTGAGGCACTCACTTTATAATTGCCATCATCATGACGCCATTTTACATGGTCATTGAATTTTCGTCTGCCTTGCAAAAGGTGAGACGGTTCATCTGACAATCCCTATACAAAAGAACATGCATATCCTGGACACAAATGCACAACGAAATCACGTCCCACATCCAGTGCCGTGACGCAGCAGCGGAACTCCCCTTCCTCTCGTGTTCGCTCCAACCGAACTTTCGCCTCTCCCATTTCACTCGAACAAAATTGCAACATATAATGTATATACCAAAATTTCCGGGGAGGAGTAAGCCAGGGAGCCAACGCCGACAGCGGCAGGCAGCCGACCAACGCCTCATCAATTTTATACGGGTTTGATGCCTGCCTCGTGCGCATACATCCCAAGTTGTGTTAAGCCCTCCCCGTTGACCAAGGCCTAACCAAACCACAGGCCCAGCAAACACAGCACATTCCAATTTCACAAGCAGCATCAAGGTATCCCCAAGGTATCCGAATTAGCCCTGCAATGTTGCCACCCGGTCTTCGCTCAGGCATTGCTCCATATGGCATAACACCATGTCGGGCTGCAACTAATATTTGCATCCACTACTCCAATGACCTCCGCAACTTGAGCTCAATACACTGCAAAATTGCCAGGGGTGCTTCGGGCGCTGCTGCATGGCAGGCTTTATAATTGGACAGCAGTAGTCAGCTCGGTTTGACCACAAGCAGAGCCCTCTACTCGTCTTTTTTGCCTCCAAACATGCCACCGAAAGCGCCGAAGGTGGCCTTGACCGCATTCCAGTTCACCACCGGCTCGTCGTACTTGTCAATGAGCTGCTGAAACTTGGGGCTGGCGCGCACCTTGGCCAGGTTCTTATCTCTGCGGATTTGATCAAAGTTGTCGAAGCCAGAAGACATGGCAGCGTCCAGTGACTTGAGCGCCTCCTCGACCTGCACGAGCAACCCAGGGCAAGGAGCGACCCAAATAAGAAATCACGCATATTCAAATCTGTACCTGACCCGCCCATCAAAGCCATGTCGTCCCCGCCCTGATGCAACCTTCATCTTACTGTCCCCATCCACACCAGGCCGCACCTGGTCCAGCATGCTGTAACAACAGGCAATGTTGTACTGCGCCACTTTGTAAATGGGCGTATTCCGTGAAAAGTTGTCCCCCACATAGTTGCGTGGCTCCATGGCGATGATGTTCTCAAACTCCACCAGCGCGGCCTGTGTGTGGACAAGAAAGCGCAACCGACACAATAGTTAAGCATGTTTTATGTGTGTGGGATAGGGGGGTTTTGCTGCACCCGTGGCCACTACCTGGCACTCCCTACCTTCCCCAGTATTTCGGGGTACCAAGCTGACTTCTCCGAAATCAGTTATTTTCCCGGTTCAGTACCCACCACCGGCATCCAGTGGAATCTATCAGATCAGCGGCGGTGTCAACTCCACTCCTGGCCAGCTCACAGGTCAATCTAACCGGTGTCTATCACCGTCCATCATTATGGGGCACATCCCGTCCCTACCAATGGAGATATTTTTATCCCGGGCCTAGTCGAGATCAACCCTGGAATTTCGAGGGACCTGTTTTATGTTCAAACTCACATACGCATATACACACATACATACATATATAATTGTACATATATATATATATATAGCTATTCACCGTGTTGTGACACATCATTGCATGTTCATCTGCCTTCACGTGCTCAAATTACATATCTACACACGCATACCCGTGTGGACCAGGATATTGGTAATGTCATTGAACCCCAGCAAACCCTGGCAAATACGGAGCACGTGCCGACCATTAATGCGAGCAGCGGTGGTACGATGTGGATATGGAACCGTACAAGATATGTGACTTCCGTGGCATCACGCAGGATAAGCCATGGCTAGCCGGCTGGTTTAACTTTAAATTCAGCTGTTAATATAGCCCCTAGGAGAGATGGGTGTCCATAGGCAGGAGTCACTTGGTTGGGGGTTTCCTGACGCAGGTGCCAAGCTGATCAGCGGGGAGGTGCATGGTTACATTAGAGAGCCAGAATGCAGGATCACTGCCACAGCTCGTCCTTTTAATGACTAAAACTTTCGAAAAGAACCTGATAGCGCCACTTCCCATGTTGCCGTGTGGACAGGTGAATACCTACCCACTGCCTCACTAATCACTGCTCCGCTTGCAAGGTTTTGTTCTATGCACCCATTTGTAATATCATCAGCATACACCTATAGCATGCCGGAAAACTAGCACCACGCTATGTGCCGCATAAAACCATAAGCGATGCCCCATCTCATCCCCGCAGCTGTCTCTGTCACACATTTGTCCGAAACCCCTGTTCCCCCGCCCCTCCACCCGTGCATCCCATCCATCGCGTTACGAACCGCAATGACAGAACCAACCTGGATGTCATTCTCCTTGAACTTGGCTAATGCGTCGTCGAACATCTCCCGGCGCTTGCGCTCATTTTCCTTACGTTGCACGTAGTTACGCGCCTGGATCTCCTTGGTGCCCGCGCCGTAGTTGCCACCAGCGCGCTCCTTCTTCCACATCTTCTCCGCAGCATCCGTACCGTCTTCCTGTGCTCCACACGTACATCAGGCGATCATGTACCGTAGTGACGAAGGTCGATGGATGGACGGGCGTGGTCACAAAACAGCACGACTGTTGCTACTGTATGCTGATTGTCAGCACAAATCGCAAATATAAACATGTAGGCAGATGCGACAATAATCAACTATCCAGCTTAAGACACCAGGGCATGAGCACATTGTGCAAATGTGCCAGGCCGGGGCAGAGGATGAACCCTGAGAGCTTCCAACTGCTTTCTCCTACCACAGCCACCACCATCTCGGTAGCTGTTACGAGCATTACAGTCTTAACGACCACTGTCCGGCATTCATTCCGGTCCCCAGCCACCCTCATCGACTGACTTCAGCTATTGGTCGCAAAGCAGTCCTCCCCCAACGGCCCACCCACCATTCCGGTGTGTACCCCGGGCACCACACACAGTGCCCTCGTCCCCACCCCACCTCCAGTGCACTGAGATCGCCAAAGTTACGCTTCAGCTTCATGTAAACGGTGCCGCTGCGAGTGCGAATGGCGTACATAATCTGCACCGGCAACAAAGGACAAGGGGCAGCTTTATTACACTAACGATGCAGGCGGACCAGGTTTGCCCATCTTGCTTAATACAAGCTTCTTCACCATATCTCCGCACATACATGATACTGAGGGTAGCAGGGAGGGGGCAACTAGAACGGCATTCCTAAGCAGCATGGAGATATCATGACCCGAGCAACAGCTGATGCACGTGCTTCCGCCTACCTGCGAAGCATTTCCAACAACGTACACCGCCCAACTCTACACAGGAACTGCGAAACGTCGACTCCAAATGCAAACTCGCCGATTGCCAGAGCCCAATTACCTGGCCGAAGTTCTCTGCCTTCCAGACCTCCGAGCCGAATGATGCGCTGATCAGCACAATCTTGTCACCGGGCTGTGGGATAACAATGACGCAGAGAATAAAACCAGGAACCCGTGATCTGGAGATGTGGACATGTGTCATTCGAAGAACAAGATAATTGTATAGCATTGACATGGATAAGGAACCTGCACACCTTTCGCCCAAGCGAGGATTACAACCCAAAGGTGCTCAAAGCGATACCGCCCAATTGGGATATACGGACTCCAATTGGGCATGCAGCGAATTACCCCTGGCCTTTCACTCACCTGCACACGGGGATCGACGTTGCCCAGCTTTGGGTTCACATCAATGATGTACGCACCGCCGTCATTGCCGCGGGCGAACTTGAAACCCAGGGGCTTTGGCAGGTCGAGCTGTGGGGGTGTCGCACAGATATATCTTGTGTTTTATGCATCGACGAGTATCTGGAAGATCATCAAGAGCATAACTAAAGCATCAATACCTCAATGTACTCCTCCTCGGTCGTTGTTGTGGCAGGGCCAGTCTTTACGCCAGCCTGGGCCTGGACCAGGACAATGCGCCTGGCAAAAACCTGTGTAGATGGATAATTATAAGTTCGCTCGATTATCATAGTAGGGGTAGTCAAGTTGTCAAAACAGCGCTGATGACCTAAGCCACTGATAATCACCCACATACTTTGGGAGCAGATGCCACCGCGAACGACGCTCCTGGCCTGATGTTCGCATAAACACAACAAGATAATATTATGAGCGATCGAAGGGGATAAACGGACAGCAGCAACACTGACCTGTCGCTCGGGCAGCGGGCGACGGGCCGCACCATGGTCGCGCAAGGGAGCGCGCTGACGGTGCTGAACACCTCACGATGAAGGGTGGGCTTGCTGGCCAGCATTTTTTTGAAATAGATGTTATCAAGCGCGGCGCCGAAGCAAAGCAACAATTCCAATCTGCCTTGCCCAATTGACCTCACGTCCACAAGGCCCCCTATTATACGGCCTTCATCGGCAAGGATATGAAACTTTCATGACATGTGTAAGCGCAAGTTATATAAACGTTTTGCATTTCAAAGCATATCTATTATTAATCATCTCCCTTGGCTATGCCCACGGGTGCCTGGCATGTAATCATAATTTTGTGTCGGGTGTGCTAAACATCATAGATACGCATTATTTTCCTATAGTTTTACGGGTTGTATATGGATCGCAAGTCATAAGACTTTGGCGGACCTGTGGCACCCTTTGCGGTCTACAGCTCACCAGCTTCGGCATAATAACAATCCTGAAGCTACAATCATGCGGGTTATAAAGATCAACTTAACTTTTAATTGACTGGTCTGTGGGCCAGTCCAGGTTCATTCAACTTGGGGTCGTGGACATAGTTACCCTTGCTGCGACCGACGCCAGCGAGAGCAAACTCGATGTGTGGTACTATTAAAAACGGATATGTACTGGTCTTATCACATTATTTCGTATCACCCACTCAAGCACCAGCTGCACAAACCCCTACCCCAGAACCCCACCAGTACAAAACAACTGGGGAACTTCACCCTCCTCACTCCCTGGTAGCACAAGCCTTATGTGGGTCGGCATCCTCAGATATACCCTAGGTGTCCATAGCTATGGGCGTGTTGAGATTCCGAACCCCGGTCCTAGCCCACAGTACGATAGCATCCCCACTTCCTTGACCCTCGAGAAATCCGCATCATCGCATCCCCATAGATCATCGCATCCCCAATCATCGCATCCCCAATCATCGCATCCCCATAGATTCGCCATCCATCTGAACACCTTGCCCATCATCATCGTTTTCACGTCGGAAGTTGACATCCTCCACGCACACCCGAAATTGGCCCTCTTGTTGCTGCCTTATGTTGACATCCATTAATCCATAACTCTTTTATGTGGACTTCATATCCCCAACACATGGCATTCCGCACGGTACATATTTTCCTAGTGATACACTTCCTATGGTGGACCAGGCCGCGTGGGTACACGTAATTTGAATGGCATTCCCCTATTCACCTCGTTCGAGGACTCCTGTGAAGGATAATAATGGGCTAAGGCTGGTTCTGATTAGCTAATCTATGCAGAAACGACCATATACTGGCCAACTGCCGGACTTGTATAGTCGGGGTCCCCTCCAGGCCGCCAGATGAGGGTACACAAATTCTTACCCAATATCCCCGGCTAGCTCTTTTGTCTTGAGTACCATTCGAGCCTAAAGGAAACCAGTAAGACAAAGCCTGCTGGGTAAGTGACAGCTTCATCCGTGCCATGGTCAAGTCTGGTAGCGTTGTCGTAACACGGCGTTGGGCTTACAATGGTGTTGCCATTTCGCGTCTAACAGTATTCCACTCGTTCAATTTATGGTGGCGAATGTCGTACTGACCATAACAACAATCGCGTACTTTCCTGGGACGTCATAGCTGTTTTCAGCTGCAAGGATCAGTCGATAGTCACCTTCCCAAAAGCCACAGTACCACATAGCACAGCGGTGTTGTTTCAATCATGAAACGAGCCTTTGGTACAAAGGACATAGATACAGCGAAACATTGGCATCGCCCAGTGGCAATAAACGTTCCAAACATCCGTGTCCAACGTACTCGACATGCAACAACACCAACGCAACTGCATCCCCTTATCATGCCCCATAGGATAAGCCTGCCATCTCTTACGAGGAACAAGGTCGACTGGGGGCCGTACAGAACGAGCAAAACTCGGCCTTCATACCATCCCTTCTGCCGCATTACTTAATCCGCGTGAAAAAAGTTGAATATCCTAAGCCTTCACAGCGCAGCAATCGAGCGTCAACGCGTACCAAATACACGAATGCCCGCTCTAGCTTCCGCCAGTTTGCAGTATACAGAATTGGCCACCTCCTATGCCGACCCTATGGTTTGACCTCAAACACTGTCAACATGCTCGACAGAGCTATCTAGGATGCGCAACTTCATCCAGCCTATACGCTATAGCTCAAGGCTGCAGCCATGGTTGTACGGCAACCCTTAACCACCCATCGTAAACCACCTCTCCCCATATGCAGCGTCGCCAAGTTCCCTCCCCGAATGTAACGTCTGGATGCACGCGAGAATTATAATATATCCGGGGCTCCCCGCGGCGCGCGAAGTTACAACTGAACGTCCTATCCCCATGCTGTACTAGAAATTAACGGTCGGCCACCGCCAAAAGGTGCAAAGTCTGCAGCTTTCTGCTGCCAAAAGAGATCCCATCCTTGCCGGCACCAACCTTACTTGTTCTCCTTCTTTTTTTCCTTTCTCTTCAACGTGTCCGCCATCGCTCCCTTCATAATGATCACCATACTTTGCGAAAACTTGGGGTATTGCGTTGGGCTGATCGTCGTTGATACGTGCCGCTTGCCATCATTTGCTCGAATGAGACACACATATTCCGCTTTGGGGTCGGGCTTCTTGCTTTTTCGCGGCTTCATATTGGTACGCTTCATAGTAATCCAAACTGTCCCTGACTTATTGCGTTCATACATCTTATGCAATTCACTGAGAAATGGATCGGGCTCGAGCAGCACCATGACTGTTAATTGCTACTAACGCACGAGATACCCTAGGTAAGAGGCTTGAGTTCAAGAAAGAAGTGTACCTAAGCCTCAGTAATTT